>JACSVZ010000014.1:27176569-27884069 GCA_014706295.1 Lycocorax pyrrhopterus obiensis
TTCGCTACACTGTAGCCCGCACACCCTCGCCAGCTGAGACCTCCCGGCGCTCCCACTCAGCCCCGCAGTTTGCTACATCTCGTCTGCCACCCAGGATCTGTGCTCGTCTCTGCTGCTCCAGCCTGCTGCTCCCGAGGGTCCGGCCGGACACCGGGATCAGCCACCCAGAGGGTTTGTGAAGCTTTTCGTCCATCCTTTCCCGGGACCCTGAGCCGCTCCTGCCAGCTGTGACTGGAACTGCACCGAAGGGGGGGAGGGGTGCCTGATAGCCGAGAGGGGCTGGCACTGGGTTTGTGGTTGTGTTTGCTGTTACTGCCAGAGTTATTGTTGTTTGTTTGCCTTGTCTTACATATATATATATTAGTAAAGAACTGTTATTCCTACCCCTCATATCTTTGCCTGAAAGCCCCTTAATTTCAAAATTATAATAATTCGGAGGGAAGGGGGTTGCATTTTCCATTTCAGGGGAGGCTTCTGCCTTCCTTGACAGACACCTGTCTTTCAAACCAGGACAGTGTTCTATTTTAGAGTTTCCTAGACTAATTGTGGTTAGATATTCTACTTGGGAATGATTTTGAGACAGAGATAGCACCTTTTTTGTATGTTATGTATGAAACTAATATTTGCTACCAAATCTCAGTCATCTTCCAAAGATTCTGTGAGCCCTCATTTAATTCTTTGCAATGTAGATTAGAATTAGCTTGTATACATGTAGTTTTTAGCCTTTGTATGTTAAAAATGAAGAAAATGCATGATGGGGGCTTTTAACTGCTTAAGTTGTAGAAACTGTTATTTCAGTTAAAAAAATCCATTTTCTAAACATGTCCAATATATTTTTTTCAGTAAGAGCTCTCCAGAGGGGTTGGGGGGAGAAGAAGTAGGTTGTTCAAACTACTTTGCCTCTAAACTGATGGAATGCACTTTCTCTCTTTTCTACGACTACAGATGCCTGTGGCATAGCTCATACCAAGTGTATTCATAAACTTCTGACACCTATATAAGAACAGCAGAAATACTGAATAAAAGCATTATTCAGCATTTCTTTGGCATAGCCATTTAATGAATTAATTAAGGCGTACTTCTTTTAATTGTGTCCCTTGGGCAGTTCTACCAGCCTTTATTGATAGTGACACCTTGATTTACATGACCTGTCTGATTTCCATACATTGTTGTCATCTTTGCTTTAAGTTCAGGTGCGTCTTACACTGGTTATAGGATGCTGGAAATAAAATTCCTTCCATTGTTTTTTTGTGGAAAGTATGCCTGTGACAGCTTCTTGTTGGTTTTGCTGGGGATGTCTGAGCTTATGAGTTCCTATGTTTTAAACAAAGTGTTCTTGTCTGGGACTGTAGCCTGCTGAGACTAGCATGGAGAAAGCGGCTCATTGCTTGTATGCTGGTGGTGAGTGACCATACCCAGGAACAGGTCACACAGTGCTATTCAGCACAGAATTTCCATGTGTGTGTCTCTGGGGCTGTAGGATACATAGCTTTCAACCAAGCTGAGAGTTGTATGAATACACAGTGTGTCTTCTGAAGAGCCCGCGCAGTTTGACATCCTGTGTGTAAAAGTGTTCTGTGACCGAGGGGTTTTACACAGCAGGAAGGTTTTACTCAGACTGGTGAGTGGCACTGTACCCAGAGCTCTGTTTGCTGCATGAAGTTCCCTGGGACATTACATGCTTTTTTCTCTTTGTGACATAGCTTTAGCAGCAGTAGAAAGAAATAAAAGAACAAAATAATAGAATAATAACTACAAAGCAATAGATGGAAAAGGTAGGGGAACTGAGATAATGAGAAAAATGTGGGAAACAATGAATACAGAGAAAATAACAAGAGGGAAAGGAGTCTGGGAAGAATTCTTTCTTTAAAAGGACGTAATTGTGGGAAAGGAGGTTGGGATTTTTATTTTCTTCTGTATCTGTCTGTGACAGAAGTGTTTACGTGCATGGGTAACTACAATTTTAATAAATGCTTAATAAAATTTGCATGCTCTGTTTAAATAGCAGCAGTGATAGTGGCTTAGGCTGGAATCCTGCATACTTTTCTCTGTCCATTTTGCTTTGTGCACTGCGTAGACTACGAGCTTGTTGAAGTTCATTACCTTGCTGTGTTTGAAAGTCTTGTTCTTTTGTTTTCTCCATGACTGCTCCTTCATCATAAAGAAGCACATTATGTCTCTGTGAATATTTGAAAGCATTTTTATTTTATTCTGGCACTGCGTTCTTTTCTTTACTTGCTCTTCTTATTCTTATTTTGTTATTCATGCTCTGAACAGGTGAGAGAGACCTTTTCAAAAATCATTATTTGCCATCAAGCAATAAGATACGGGGTTCTATTTGCAATTTGCTGAATCAGCTATTATCATAGCTGCTAAAGCTTAGTATGTGTTTTAGATTAAAGTAATTATTTTGAACTTCTTTGTTTGTGTTTCTTAGAAAGAGAAATCAGTTTCTTAAATTTCAGTAGACGCCCAGTTAAAACTGGGAAGAATTCTTTAGTGTAACTTAAAACAATGAGAAAATACTGCATTTTTGTCAGTGACATTTAATAAATTAGTCCTAAGTGACAGAAACAACTACTTAGTGTAGCAACTAAGACCAAACAAACCATACCTACTTTTATAGGGCTGAGTATTTTAATCCTAAGTGTCACATTTGTACTGAGTAGCTTTGTTTAGTCCAAGTTTACTTATATAAAAAGTTTTGGTGGAAAACATTATTCACTGAATCATAGAACAACCAGTAAAACTTTTGCCTGCATATTCTTGTTTGAATTTGCACACAGGAATTGTAAGAGCTGTCATTTCCATAGAGAGAACTCTACATTGGTAGAAAAAAGGCGATGTGTTTGCTGATTTGTTGATAGAAATTTCTGGAATGAGGTAATTTTTGAAGAAGACTCACAAAGATGAGCACGTTAACAAGCTCTAGTAGTGCTGCTGGTAATGAAAGTGCTATTTGAGGAATTATGTTACAGGATCCAAGAAAGGAGCTGTTGACTAGAAAGCAACCAAAATGAAAAGTAATGCTGAAGAGATGGGAGAAGTAGAAAGTAGGTATCTTTCCTAAGGTACATTTCTTAGCCGTCACTGTCATGTAATATGCTTCTGTTTTACATTTAACAGAATTAACTTACTCAATATATGCAACCAGTGATAGGTTCTAAATAATAAAATGATAATGGAATGTAAAGTATGTATTTCGTGAATATGCCTTTTTTTTTCCTGAAAGGGATGACATTAATTATCAGACCAAAAATAACATTTATTAAATATGAATAAAAATATTAGTGGAGAAGGGAAATTAAGGATTCAAACATATTTGACCAAGAGAATTAAATGCAGTCTAATTTGAGTTCATTTGAAACAGCAGATTTCTTGAATTCATTTTTGTTTCATTTAATTGCTATGATAATTGTGAAAATTATATGTGAAGTGATTCACTAATACTTCAGAAGACACTTAGTATCAGAAGAATTTTCATACTTCACTTTTAACACTGTTTTATTGAAATCTGGGTCCTGTATTTGACTTCACAAGTTCTAGGAAAGATGTGGGATGTGGGCAATCCATTTTACTTTTCTTTGAAAGCAAAAGTGCTGAGAATCTTTTCAGCTTCATTTGTAACAGCTGTCAGGTATGAAAAAGCAGCAGTATCTGACCATTTATATATTCAGTTGTATTTTTATTATTTGCTTGAGAAATACATGCGATCAGAAGAAGGCTGCTAGGCAGAATATGTTCTCTTTAACAGTGTAAAATACGTTGCATAAAGGAAAAGGAAAATTAAGATCAGTGATCTTTTAATGTTTATAATTATTTACCATATTTTGCTTTCTGTTGCAGTAACTTTCTAATAGTATTAAGTATAAGAGTTAAACATTGATTTTTATGGAAATAATTTGTATAAAAATATAACAGGAGTAAATTCACTATGCATTTTTAAAGAAGTTTTATTGTTATCATCAGAGTGCTAAAGAGAAACGTTCTTGAGGGCATGTAGGATGAGAAAAATCATCCTACCTGATATTGTTAGAAATTTCTTGGTGGTATTTTTAACATTATCAGTGTGTCTTTCTTAGGTGCCTTAGGGAAACCAGTGTTGACTTTTTATAAAGCTCTGATATGATAATCCACAGTCATCTTTTGACTGTCTAGTGGATTCGCTGTGCAAAGAAAATGCAATCTCTTGTATTAAGGGAAAAGATATTTATTTGTTGATGGGGTGGTGAGGTCTTCTTTTGGCCAATGACAGCAGAGACCTTTTGTGAATTAGGCTCATGTATACTTCTAGAAATTCCAGAACATGCCTGCCTGCATATCCAGGTGTATAAGTACTTTTAAAAATTAATCTTCAGATTAATTTCAGATTTTTTACTTCAGATTATGCATTAGATTTACGTCCCTTTGTTCTGTAATTTAACACATTCTAATTGCTAAAAGTACTTACACATGATGAAAAAAATACATTCAGAAACAAAGATACTAAATCTCTCCTTTAAAAAGACACTGAAATATATGTTAATTAGATAAGTTTTTCTAGTGCCATACTTGTGACAGAAGTGCGTGAATTAATATACTGCATTCTCTACAGAGACAGTATAATCTCTGGGGTGCAGTTTAGACTATTTAGGTAAAAAAATTTTCAATTTGGTTACATAAATGAGATAAGTAAAGCCTGTAAGGATAGCTCTTAAGGCTGGGTTTTAAAAAATAGAGGCAGGGCTGTTCTTGATGTCTGGACCACACATTTGACAGTATTTGTATAGTAAAATTTCTAACACTCATCCTGTGTAATCTTCCAGCAAAAAGAAAGCTTGGCACAGGTTCTTCCTCGGTGTATAGGTTATTAGCATGTAGTGGTTGCTTTTTAAAAAAATTTTCACTGGTTTTCCCTTGTTGCTTTTGTGTTTGTGGGCATAAACTCGTCATGCACATGTCTGAGCTGCTCAACTTCTGAGAGCTAGTGATCTTACAGACTTGGAGATTTTCTTGGAGTACTTTTGTCATCTTCAGCATGTTTCTCCTGCATTTTGGTTTTGCATTCAAATGTTTTGTCCAGGTAGACTTAGAAGCTTCCAGGAAGGTTCAGAATTCTTATGCAAGAGCTGCAAAATCTTGTTGTGGAAATCTGGTGTGACCTGCAGGTCAAACTGTCTGGTTTATGAGGGGAGTGATAGAGTGGCTCTGGTGGGGCCCTGGCATCCAGCCAAAGACAAACCAGCAGAACTACCATTTCTGTTTGAGCAATCGCAATTAGAAATGGAAAAAAAAAAAATCCATTTCTTTTACAGCACACTAAAATTAAGAGCCTTGAATTCATTCAATAGGGTGAAATACTCCTTGGTGTGAATTCGAGAGGTCGTTTTCAGTCAGCTGTGACTACATCTGTGATCATCTTGGTACAGATGCTTTTTAAAAAGGTTGTATGTACAAATGGTTAAATTTCTTTGAAAGTCATTGCTAACTAACACTTAAGCATTAAAGATATTTCAAATACTTCTTCTAGCGAACATAACACACTTCAGCTGCTGTAAGATGTTACTCTTCATTGGGGTGTTTTACTGTAAGATTTGCAACTTAATTTGCTTTTTTTTCATTTTTTAATTGTTTTTTCTATAAATAGATACTTTCATGAAGAACCTATCATACTGATAAAAACAAACCAAACATATCTTTACATAGTGTTTCACAGACAAGTGCTTGTAAAATGTCAGCCAGCCTAAGATTTTCATGTTCATGTATTTTGACATGATTGTATAACAGCAAGATGTTGTGTACTTTTTCTTGTTTAGAGAAGTCTAAAATTGAACAGCTAACATCTTAGTAGGCCATTCTTACACTAATCAAAAAACTCAGTGTGAAAGAACAGGAAAGGTTACAAAATCAAGTATTGAAAAATTAGTCTGTCAAAACTAGGGGGTCAGTTCAACTTCAGTTCACCTTTGTTATATTAATGTGTAATCTTTAAGTTTATGAGCAGATGAATTTTTTTTCTACAGACTGTGCTCCATTAGAAAGGTTCATTTATTTCATATTCCTTTATTAGAGTATAAAATGTGTAGACATACTGCTCACTATTAACATCAGGCACCAGAAAAAAAAGAAAATTCCTTCTTGACATTTTTTGTAATACTTCCATTGTTGCATCTGTAAACTTGATAAAAATTAATTTAAAATTACAGTACTCCTGTGGATTAATTCATATTACTGTCTGTATTTTACAACTGTGGAACTTTTAGCTAAAAATCTGTAAAGGCTGAAATATTTGTAGACTTAAAGTGTCCAATTTAAGATGCCAGTGACTTGAGATTTAAATTTTAGTATTTTCTTGTAGTACTTTAAGCCACAGTTAGCTGACTTAAACTGTGGATATAGTAGCTTGTCACTTTTGCCGCTTCCTTTTGTAATATTTTATTGGCTACTGCTCATGAAAAATTGGATTTTGTGGTTTACATGCCATCACACAGGAACTCCATGAGTGAGTAAAGAAAAGAATTGATTTCTTCTGATACGTGTGGCATTTTCTTAAAAGTGAGATTTCCCTTTTGCGTAGAATATTCTTCACTATGCTGTCTTTATATCTTGAAGTATCTGCAAAGATATGCAAAACTAATGGTTACAAAATTCTTGTTCTGTTCCATGTTGTATCTGTCCTGAGGATTTAGTGAAAAATACATTGGGTTTTTTTGTTTAGTCTGGAGAATACAATATTCCAATGGTTACAGACTAGTTTGTCACTGGTGTGGTCTCTGTGTGTGCTGTACACCATCCTGACTTGCCCACACGTCTGTTTCCTCACTCACCTCTCTCTCCATTCTAACTCCCAGGTCCGGGTTTCAGAGATTATTTCTTCTTATTGCCCTCCCAGCTTGTTCCTCTGACACAGGCTTTTCTGCCTTCTCTCTCTGCCTTTATCCAAATCTCTTTTCCAGCTGGTTTCCCCTCCTTCTGGCTTTTGTAGCACTGTTGTGCAGCTGTGTGCTTCTCTGCCTGCTGTGCCTTTCCATCCTCTCCAACTCTGTCTTCTGTCCAGATAGCTTCACCCCCCTTGGCTGTGCTCTTGTTTTCAGCAGTGTCTGAGAGTATGCAGCCATTTTGTTTAGTGCAAGTTTTGAGGAATAGTTCTATGCAACAGATGGGGCGTTGCCAACAAAGAGAATGTTTGTTACAAAATCCTTGAAACAATAGAAAATAGTTACATTAAAATGGTGAATTATACAGAAAAATAATCAGTAGAAGCAGTGGAAATCAGCTTTTGTAGATGTTTCCTTCTGAGTCTTTTAAAAATAATGGAAATTCTAATCGGGATCTTTAAGTTGGATTCCACCAGAGTCTTGTAGCTATATCATTTTACCTGAACTTTTTGCTGTAGTTTCATAGGAGTCTTGTTATATTAGGCTGTGATCAGCTTTTTCTTTTTCCCTTGTGGAAGTTCTTAAAATCCTCGTGGGTCATAAACTTCCAGAAGGGTTTTTATTTATTGCCACTCCCTCCATCTCCCCACTTAAAAATCCCTCCTTTTGGAACTAAGGTGCTGAGACCTTTTCAAGCAGACTTAAGGTACTACTCCCTTTGAAGCCAGTTACTGTTGAGGGCTGTGTATGTTGTAGGAGCTGGTTTTGAACAGTCTGTGTGTATTCCCAGTGCACAATTTGCTGTGACTAATTAGGCTTTTCAGGGCACTTTCTCCCATGAGGAGAAAGTTTGAGGAATGAAAGACTAAATTTGAAACTCCGGTCCTGTAGCTGATATTTGCTTTGTCTACAAAACAATTTTAGTTGGGGCTTTAAGTCCAGAAAAAAAAGTGGTTCTTTTCTTCACCTTTGCTGTGATTCCCTCTGGAAAGCATAGCTTAAAATACCAATTGAGCTGAGAAGTGAAAGAAACTAGACTTCAGTGACATGTTATTAGAAACAGAATCCAGCAAAACTGAAAACCCAGAAATGAACTGGATATGCCAAAATGGCCCATTCTGCCTATGTGTAGTACTTGGTCATTTGCAGTGCTGACAGCAAAAGTAGATACAAAATAATTGTATTTCGTACTCATGGCAGAAAAGCTCAGTGCAAGACTCCGTAGGAAGGGAGGGTGGTTTTAAAGAATTTTAAGCAGAATTGTTTTTATTTGTGCACATGTCTTTGTCGATTTTGCTCACTGGCTTTGTTACAGCCATTCTCTGACCTTAACATATGCATCTTTCCTGAGGTGTCCAAGCAGTCTGACTGGGATTAGTTGTGGAGGTATGGCAGACAAGGAAACACTGAATTTTGACCTCTCATGGCAGATTTTTCTTCTTGAATAGTAATTCTCTGTGATTTCTGCAGACACTTTGCTCAGGCCAAGTTATGTTCTTTGGTGCCACTGCTGCCTCTTTAGCTGTGGTGTGGCCTGGCTTCAGTCACCACCCCACCCAGCACGTGCCTGTTTCCTGTTTCACTGGGGTTCTTCCTAGGATTTACAGCTGCTCTATTCAGTACGACTTGCTGCACATACAGCATCCTTCTACAGCCTCATCTGCTGTTTCGCCCAGTGCCTTTATACACTCCTGCTGCCATGTTCACTGCCTGTGCATAACACTGTAGTAGTGCCACTAGGTAGCATTTCATCCAGAAGAGAAGGTGGAACATTAAATGCAGAAGTGACAATCGCATAAATGCATATTGGGACCTAGGAGACATACTTAATGGTTTATAATGTAAGACAAATACATATCTTAAAACATAAGTCAAGGAAACTTCAAAGATTTTTTTAAGAGAGGGTGTCTTTTAATAAAGCCACCTGTTTGTGTACTTATAAAATACGAATGAGTTGTTTTCCTTTAGTTTGTCAAGTTATGTATGAATAACAGACAATGACTGATCTTATTAAGAAATTACTTAGAGGCACCTGAGAGGGAAAAACTTATATTTGGTTGCCCGTACCTGTAGTTAAAAACTGCATTTGTTTTATATCTGAAGTATTTTTTTATTTTTTGTTTTCTCTCATTCCACAGCTCTGCAAACAGTGGTATTTTAGCAAGTTATTTCACTTTCTCTGCCTCTATCAAGTTTTTATCTGAATTCTATTAAAAAGTCCAGGATATGCCTGTGGTATCTGTGTGGTGAAATTGGACGCATCACATATGTTTGACATTGTGAATGTGAGAGGGTGTTGCAGTAGATACACAGGGTACCATTAAGGTGGCATCAGAGGCAGGACAGTTTTCAATGGTAACGACTGTATTTGGCCTATAAAAATCCTAATTATAGCTCTGATTTTAAAAAATGCTTTGTAATTATTTAAATTTAATATTACAGAATGGGTTCCAGTATTGGAGGTACCAGAAGAATGTGATTTTCTACATAAATTAAAAATTGCCTTCAAATTGTATGGCAAGGTAATTTATTTAGGCAATATATTATCTTTATATATAGCAAGTCCCTTTTTCTCTAAGCAGCCCTACTGATCGACTTAAAATTACATTGATGGAATCACCTTGTGGCTTCAGTAGTCATTACGAAAATAGTGGCTTCAACTATAAAGTCTAAAAATATATTTGCTGGCCAAAAAAATTAAGGTGCAAATATGAAATACTTATTAAAGTACATGCAGGATTTTGTGAAATTCCTGACTTCATTAAAAATTTATCATCTTGTGAATGTATCTGACATTTTTAGTAGAAGTTATCGCTCAATTGTGTTACATGAAAACAGAGCACTGTGACAGCAATCAGCTGGCCAAGATTTGTGAATTAAAATACTGTCATTTAAAATACAAATATGTAAGTCCTGTCTCCTGTGGTGAAGTATCACATATTTCAAAGTCAGCAAAAATAATTAGTAAGTAAATGTGTTAAATAGCCAGATAGATAAATTAGTAGTAAATTATTAGTTTTATATTTTAGTTTCAGACTCTTGTGTGAATTTTAAACCAAGGAACATAAGCACAGATACAAATGTGTGATGTGAGGTATAGAAAGCAGAAGTTCCTAATGTCATGTAACTTTCACTGGTACAACTTCTAGAGATTGTATGGCATTGTAAAACTACAATGCTTTAAAAGTGAGTTTATGATACGCTGTAGTGAAGTGTACACAGAACTTGTGAAATTCTCCTTTTGCTTGTGAGCATTCCTGAACACTGTTTTCCTTCTGCTGCAAACAATTATGAGTTATATAGATGATATTTGTGGTATTAATTATATGCCAGATTTGATTGTGAGAGTAACAAGAAAGTTGATTTAAAAAAGATAGTCCTGCAGCATCTTTGGTTAGTAAATGTGATACTCAGTGCAAGAGATAATGATGATTCCTAGGTCCTGTCTAAGAAGATTCTAGTCCTACATTTTTAGAAAGAAAACTGAAACAAAAGCTGAAACCTTTTCATGTCTGAACAGGTAGAGAAAGGGGTCTTTTTTGCCATTTTGCAAAGCAGATTTTGAAGTATACAAGACTAGCTGTGAATAGACTATGTGAAATTTGACTTGCAATGTTGTTTTTCACTAATGGGTTTCAGGGAAATATGGTAGGACTTGCATACTAGTGTTGAAAAGTGGCATCAGCATTTCACTAGAACATTTTAAAATACTCCAGTTGTGTGATTTTCCTGTTTGTGATAAACTGCAGCTTTTTGTATTCTGATACATGCTGTACCTCTGGTTGGGAATTGTTTTGCTATTGATGCTTAACAGTATATAAAAATTATTTTGCCATGTGAGCTTTCCCTGGGAACAAGCAAAACTCCAAAGTTTTAACAGTTTTTAAACACCAGGTAGTTGTATAGGTACACTATAAAAATGTACCTCTGAGACTCTCATTCTGACTTCTATTTCATCAGTTGAGTTTTGTATTGATATGTCTTAAGCTACACATCTGATTCAAAAAAGCTTTATGCTATAACATTAATATAGTCAATAAAATGGTATATTGTGGTCACAGTAAATACAATTTCTGTGCATGAAGGGAAGTCTTTTTTGTACAGGGTAAATAGATTCCAAGATTTAAAATTGACCGAGTAAGTTAATGGTATTAGCAAACAAAGCCTGCTGTAATTTGAGATAAAGGCCGTAAGTAATCCTTTTCCCCCTAGCTTTTCTCTTGCAGTGTTTCATTATGGATGCCTTATACCTGTGTCATGAGTAAGCCCCTGTGCTGTTCTCCTATATAAAATCAACTCTTAATTACTCCACTGTGTGATAGGGCTCATTATAAGATATGAGAACTGGCTGGATAAGAGAGGATTTCTTCAGTCTGTGTTGGGACTTATACTCACTGGAGACAAATTTATACTCTATGGCTATGTTTGCTTTTAGAAAATTGGACAATTGTAATTGTGATTGTAAACACAGTAGCTCAGCTGGGGTTTGCTTCTGAAAATCATTTCTAGGTCAGATGCTTAGTTCAGGCAGCCATTAAATATTTTGTTTCTAAATAGTGAGTTTAAAAAAGTTTGCAATTACATTTCTTGTAGCTAAGAAAAGAAGAAGCTTTTTTAACTTTTATAATTACATTTTAAAAAACACTTGAGAGACACTGTATTTTTTAATCTGTTTGAATTATGACTCCATTATTTTGCTAGTTTGATCCCCACTCACAGCAAGGTGACCTTACACTTTGCGCTTTCTACAGTTCAGCACTTCCTGAAGAAATCTGGAGTAAAATGTTTCTCCTTTCAAGAGCAGAATCACAGAAAGGAGAGGATTAGAAATTTGTTTTAATGTTTGCATAGTAGACCTTGAACTCCATGTGATACGTTTTTGTTTTAAGTCTCCAGGTATTGTTCTCTTCCGTCTCACAGATTTAGACTGTTTAAATGCAGAGATCGTTTCAGGGTAGAGCAGGTCTGGAAAGAAAGGGATTGAGATTTCAGCAGTACTTTATTGAGATATCAGCTGTCCTGCTTTTTTGGGACATGACTGCAGTTTGTGTCTGATGGTGCAGGCTCCTTCCCTACAAGGCAGGAGTGCTCAAAGGTGAGCATTGTTCTATTACAATGACATGTGAAAGGCTGGGAGATGAAGTTAAAACATGCCTCTGTACCTTGACTTCAGACACATGTGTCGTGTCAAGAGGAGGATGATGCACACTTCATGGGTCTCAACTGCTTAGAAACAGCAGAGTCTGATCCTGCTGGGGAGAAATACATTGCAAAGGCATCCTATCATGGCCACTGTGAAGAGGATGAATAACCATGCACCCATAGGTGTTTGGGTTTCTTGTCCTTACTCCATCAGCTCTGCCTGTGCTGCTTTTTTTAATTTGAAGGTTGTAGAAGTCCTTTCTAGCACTCCAGATAACTTCAATGTCTTTCCTGGATGTCACAACTCCGTGGAACAGTCTTCTCAATTTCAGAGTTAGTATTTAGTTTGTTCTTCTGACAGGGGAATGAGTTACTTGCAGTACGGAATACTCATTATGTTAAAACTTTTGAAAACTGTTTTCTTGTGGCAGTGTCTTTATAGTAAGCATTATATTGAATTCTTTCCTTCAATATATTGGCATAGTATATATGGGGAGAAAGTTTCTTGTTTGATTTTTTTTTTGTTCAGAGCATCTGATATTAATACTCTTCCTTACTACAGACTTTTGTCCTTTGTTTATGGGTACTGTTATCACATTAACCAGAAATACAATGGTGTGACTGTGTCTGGAATTTCCATCTATATCCATAAAGCATGTTGCCTGTGTAGAAATTAGACTTGTATAAATTAATCTTAAAAATTACATCAGTTTTCTTTGAGGAGTGTGTTTACATCTTTTGTAGTTCAGTACTACAAAGTATCATAGAAGTGATAAGATCAGCACTACAGAATAAAACCTTGTCTAGGGTTTTGGTGTTTGTTTGAGCTTTTCTGGTTAACAGCGTAGGATGCTAGCTTAAATTCAGATCTATTTCTACATACTACCAAATGGTATCTAACCATTTTTGAATATGGAGGTGCAGTTTAAAAGGTAAGCAGTAGGTCTAGTTATAGGGCGGTTTACTTTCTATTGCCTGTGAATTTGATGTCGTTGTCAGACAATCTTTGAAGTGGCTGCTGGGCAATCTTACTTTTGCCTTATTTAAATGTTACCATTCTAAAATACAGCTGCAACCTTTTAAGTGTTTTTAAGCATTCTTAAACAATGCAGTTTCAATTACAAAAAGATTTGTTGAAGAAAATTAGTAAAGCAGCTGCAATTTCAATTTATTGTCTGAAACAAAGTTCAGTGCCCTGTGGTGCTAATTAATGACTGAAATATTAATATTCACACAGAATGCATGATGTAGAGGTTTTTGTTCTGTTGCTTTCTGGTATATAAATGGGAAGGATATGGTGTTTTTTCTCCCTTTTTTTTTCCTCTTTTCCCCCATTGTATTTATTTATTTGGTTTTTATTGTATAAGGAACGTGTTTAAATATTTGAGGAAAGACAATCAAGCAAGACCTTTAAAACTGTGTCATGTCAGAGGTTATGTGTTAGTGTTTTGGTATTGTCTTTTTTTAATGACAGGATTATTTCCCGTAAAGTAGTGAACATCCTTCCCTCTTCCCACCCCAAAGTAATATAAATACCTAGTCTGTTTCTGTGCATCAGCAAATCTAATAAAATATTAAGACAATGTTTTCTTTATGTTGCCTTTTCAAAACATGCTTTTGACAGTGTTGTTCACATAAAACTTGTAAAAATACATGGATCTTGGGGAAGCAGTCTTTGTTGATTAATGTGTCTGTATGAACACAGTCCGAGCTCAGCCATAGCAGTGCATCAAGACACTCAAGAGGAGCATCAAAGCATTCAGCACCTTCCAGAGTTGCTGAGAATTTAGCAGGATCAAGCTCTAATTGCATTTTAATGTTCTTTCTCTAACAGTCTCTTTTACATCACTGTTGGATGTTACAGCAGTGTGATCTGAAAATCAAATGGTTGTCTTTAAGCTTACACAGGCTGCTTTATAAGCTACTAAAACTAAAGTACTTTGAAAGTAATTTAAACTAGTTATTGAAGCTGAACTCCATCTTGGAAGGTGTTTACATTAGTATCATGGACTTGCTCACACACTTTCTTGAAAACAGTAGTTAAAGCAATATTTTTAAGTTAAAATTATTAAATGTGAAGATTTTTGAGTAGTCTTGTGATTTATACCTAGAAGTTCTAATTTTTTTCACCTCTAGTGAGTGAACATTACAGCAGCTAAATTTCTGCCAGATCCCATAGACTTGAGTAACACTAGGAATAGCTGGTATTTCAGCATTAGTGGTATCCTTAAGCTGCTAGACTGCTGGAGTCAATCCTGAAGATTGATTTAGCTTTAGAAGATGTAATATATAGGTGACACAGTAGAGTTTTTTAAGAGTTTGGAATGATGCAACATCAAAAGCTGCAGAAAAGATGTATTAAGTTATCTCTAACCACTTTTGAATTTCTTTTACTCTGAACATTTCTGTACACAAAACTATACCATCACAGAAACTACTCTAAAGCTTTCTTTGCTCTCCTTAGTTTTGAAAACTGTTTTTAAAATATTCTGCCTGTCTGCCTCCCCTCCAGTTATCTCAGTTTTTAGGTGGAGCATTTGATAAAATCTGATGATATAATATTATCTCCACATTCTTAAGACACACCAGTTATTAAAATTAAGGTAATGGATCATATCCAGAAATTCCTGTGTTTCATCCCACTTTCCCATGTTAGTAGAAGGAAGCCTCGGAGACTTCACCAGGCTGAAACTTTTTTTTATATAAAGGAAGCCTTGAATGATGTGGAGCCACCACAGCAGACTGGTGATCCTGTGTTTCATCCTCAGTTAGACTGGTGTGGCAAGGAACCAGAGACTCTCAGTTTTGGAGGTTTCTATCAGTGAATAGCTCTCTGAAAGAAACTGTTGTAACAGGAAGAAAAACAGCCTGAAGGGTGCAACATTTATTATTCTGCAACTGGCCTCCAGCTACAGACAAAAGAAAGGGAAATGCATAAGAAATAGTGATCACTTGAAGCCATTTCTGATTTCCTCTGAATCTTTCAAGCACAGAGTAGAATCTGGGCCAGTGCATTAGCAAAAGTTTATATTTATCTGCAAAAAATGTCATGATTGTATTATTATTTTTCCAACCTACCAGTTTATTGTCATACTATGCAAAGAATATACTTTCTGCATCTTACTGGATGGAATGTCAAATGATGTTGCACCAGCTTTATTCTAAGGATACAGGAATTTATGGGAGTTGTAAGTAAATTTTGATAGAGACTAATTGCCATGGTTAGAAGATAAAGTAGTCTTCATTATAGGCAAAATATGCCTAACTACACATTTACAGAAAATAACTGCTATAAGAGAGGTTTTCTCACTTGCAAATGAAACTTATAAAATTAGGATATGCCAGGTGTCCTTTTACATTTATCACCTTGCCTTGTTGCAGGTCCAGTGCTGTCACATGGTATCTGAAGGCATTGTGGGTTTTGTTGTGGCCACTAGACTGTTGTTACCCAAAATAGCATTTTCTCAGCTTTTCTGCTTTCCCTTTTGATTTCTGCTGTGGATTTAGGTGATCTCCTTCCCACAGTTGGGTCATAAGGGGAGAAGGTGGGTTTCAGGCATTATTTTAAGAACCACTTTTCTCGGACAGCAGGTAAATTAGAGGTACTCTGCCAGGTTCTAATGCTGCTGGAGTTAATGGACTATTGGCATGAGTGCTGGTTTTGGAGATTAGGAGTGTCTGCAGCAGACCCCCTGCTGCAGTTGCCACAATAGCTTCAACTCTTAAGAGTTTAGTGTTGAGTCTTTGGCATTGGCTGACAAGGTAATTTTTAACTGCCATGATTTTCCTGAGGAAAAGCAAGGATGACTGAACAGAATTTTCTGGGACAAAAGAATGGGACCTCCTTAGTTTTCAAACATTCACAAATTCTGAGTTTCTCAGGGGTTGAATCACAAAGATCCTTTGTGATGGGAAATTTGGCTATTTCAATGCAGTATTTGCTACCAGTTTGTCCTGTTGTGTTCAAATAATGGTAATGTCATCAGCATGCATTTTTTTAGTGAAGATAATATTCTAAACTGGGTAACACTAATTGTACTTCTGACCCAGAAAGAAAATTTAAAAAATTAGGGAAATACTTTTGTGTATAAACAAAGCATAGTATCTATATGCTGTTGAAAGCTTCAGCTCAAAGTAATGCTTCTACTACAGCAGTTGGTTTATCATAAAAATACATAATTGAAAATTGACATTTTCTGACATTTTCTAAGTGCACTGATTTTTACTGTACACTCCTGATATTAAATACATTGAATTTGTTAGAGAATTCAGGGCTTAGCACAAATTCTTCCCTAGTTACCTATATTGCTGATACTGGTTGAGTAATGAACGTTTTCACCTTTCTCCTGAATTCCTAGCATCTTGCATTAACAACAGAATTATTATGAAAAACATACGAGTTGACTATTTCACCTGAAGCTGATGAAGTCTCACTTGGAAAACTCTTTCCAGTTTGGGTAGAAGAAGTCAGTAAATGCTAACATGAAAATGAGAGAGTAGTAGAAGGCAGTAGTAGGTAGTAAGAATTACATGAACAATGAAATAATTTGGTTTGCTTAGTCTGATAAAGGGCAGACTGAAGCATGATATTACAAGCCTTTCATGAAGTTTTTTTAAAGGCAATGTTATTCCTTTGTTCTCTGTGTCAAAGCAAAATAAGATATGAAAGAGGTTATACTTCAGTTGCATAAAAGATGATTTACATTACCTTTTAGGAAAACATTTTCTTACTGAAAGGCTATCAGATCATGAAATATCTGTTATTAGGTATTTTGAAGAACTTGTGTAGTACCAAGAACAGCTCTGAGAAATATCTTTCAGTGCAGAATAAACAGAATCTGAAGTTTGCCAACTGCAATATATTTACTATTCCAGTGTGCAAGTTGTTTCTCTATGACACCTGTATTCAAGCAAATGCAAGTAACAACCAAACACATTCTGTGTGTGGTCTGGTAGAGAGTAAATAGAACTGGATTTATTTTTCCTTCAGGGATTTCTTGCCAAGAGATTAAGAGCTATGGAACCACAAAGTATGTAGAATTTTAAAAACTTGGGCATCTATCTGTCTATCTATCTATCTATCTATCTATGTGTCTATCTATCTATTTATCTCTGCATGTACTCTCACTGGAAGTTCTACAGGACAGATTTGTGCTGTTGATAGTGGGTAAAGCTTTTTAGTATGCACGTAAGTTCTGGGAAGTTATAATTTTGGAAAATTTTATTATACACTAAATTGATGACAAAGTTTGTAAATATATATCAGTTCTCTATGAGCTGTCTCTAAGAGAAAATCCTCTTAATTTATAGGAGATTTATCAGACTCTGTTTTTTCTACACTTTGTTTTAAGAATTCCAAATTAATTTTTGCTGAATTCATCTCGTGTTTTCTTTTAGGTACTAAATCTCAACAAGCTCTCCCAATAATTGCGTATTAGGATTTTCCTTTTTGTCAGAAAAACTTGCTAAAATAGCAAATTGTGATTAATATTTTTCTCTTATCTTAATCAGCTTGGATAAATTATCTCAGATATGATAAAACATTGCCAGCTACCCTTATATGTTAATTACAAAGATGGAAAAAAGATATACATTATAGGATACAAAAAAAATGAACTAAAACTCTGAGTTAATCACAGAACGAAAATCGTAACCCCAGTGGTATCTGTTCCCATGTTAAGGAAGAAAAGTTGCAGAAAATAGTTTTTTACAAATTGGTGAAGAGCATCTATATAGACTAGGTCAAAGTCAGGCCTGATTTAAGCTGGAGTATCAGGGAAATGAAGGAATATTGTTGTGAAAAGGCTGAGTACAACTCATATTGTAGTGCCAGAGAACAGCCTTCTTTTAGTAAATAGGATTAACTGCCATCTTTAAATTCTATGTAGTTTAAAAAAGCCTTAAAAATTTTCCTATGTTAAGTAGCTCAAGTTGTGGTTTTAGTCCTTTCTCTTAAACTCAGCAATTTTTGAGGAAAGAGTGCCTATCTGTTATCAAGTATATTAAAACCCTCTTCTTAACTGAAAGAAGTAAATTGGGAGTTTCAGCTTAATTTGGTATCCTTCACTTCTCTGGTTATTTCTTATTTTTTGCTTATTAAGTAATATTGGATATGAGCAAGAGAAATGATTTCTTTATTTACCCTGAAAATATTGTAATTAAAATATTGCAGACTGGATTAGTCTCTGCCTTTACCTTATCAATGGACTGATGCAATGATTGCATTTCAGTCATTTCATAGAGGACTATTTGCAATACTTACACGATCCATATGTCCTGAAATTTTAATTCTATCCTTTGTCTGTAAATGGATTTTTATGTTCTTCAAACCATTAAAAAGATCACTTTGGCTTCTTATTTGCTTGAAAAAAATGGAGTGTATTGCTCATGAAGTTGCAGAGATAATTGAGATCTGTATTTTAACAAAAATGCTGTTTCTACAAATTCTTCTTTCCACCTCCAGTTTTACAATGAAAATAGGGTTTTAAATGTACAATGTTGGTTTTGATGATGTTAATCAACACATGCACTACTTGTTAACAGCAAGTTAACTCTGCATAGTGAGAAAATCCAGCATACTTAGATCTGGTTGAACCTTTTATTACTAGTTAGACTAATATGTTCTAATGTTGGTACAAGGCAAGATTGCCATTTTCTGTGCTTTGCTTTTCTAGTTTGGTTTAATTTGTCCTCAAATGGCAAAAAAAAAAAAAAAATTCTAAGATTCTGCTTGTGAGAAATCCTCAGATTTCTTGTTCTTCTCTTTCCCTTAAATCTGTGGTTCAGATTAAATTTCTCAACACAGAAATTTACATTCAGTCTAAAGATTGCTATTCCATGACTTTTATGATTCTTTTGTGAAATGCCATGGAATACATATGCCTAAAACTGTTCTGTTTTGATGTTATGAAAGATTTGAGAAAAATTAACTTGTTTGTCATCACAAACATTTTTGGCCAGCTTGTCACAGAGACATATGTCTGAGTATCTTTATCTTTAAGGACACCTTTCAGAAAGGAACAGATTTTAGTCTAGAATCTGTATATTAAGAATTTTTTGCACGAATATAAACATTCCTGTTTTGTTCTACTATGTGTATTATCTCCAATATACTTGCTAAAGCTTTTTTTCAGGTGGCGCTCAGTGTTACGTTCTGGTTCCTAACAGTATGTCTGTGTGTGCTTTACAAAGTGTGATTGGCTATGTACTCAACTTCTTTCTTCCATACTCAGACTTTTATGGTCTTTAAGATTGTTGAACACTTGCTGAGAATCCAGCTTGGCTTTCATTGTTGTTGGAAGACCAAACAAATTGGTCTATGAAAATAATGTGTTATAGCGCATTTTCTAACCCTTATTCTTGAAAGAGAGACTGGTGCACAGCAAACGCCAACATTGATTAAAAACTTTCTTTACTGTGTTTTAAGAAACCTACATATGTTCTTTTTTTCTACATAGTAGCTAGAAAGCGGATTCCCATCTGTTTCTGTTTGTCATGGCCAAATGTACAAAAATCTGTTTGTACTGATGGTACTTGTTCATCTGGACTAACATGAGTGAAATGCTCTATTTATGAATTACAAGATATAAAATGATATAATTTCCCAGTATTGTTCAGGAAGGTTATTGCAAAATATGATTGGTAGGTGCTAAAAGGCTTTTGCATACTACATTTTATTAGCCTAATGACTCTTAGGCAGAAATTATTTGTCAGAAACACCAAGCGGGTCTATTTCTTTGCTGTTCCGTCTTACAGCAGTGATGATTAGCATGAACAGTAACTGCATGTCCCTGATACTCTTTAGCTCAGGGAAAGGAGGATAATGACTTTGGCACTTACTCTTTATTTATAATGCTTTGAAAACACATTTGTGAAAGCTGCCTGGCACATAGTTGCTTAGGAGCATGGTACGCTACCTAATGCATTCAGGAGTTTCCTCATAGATATGACTACAAAACTATTTCTGCTCTTTATGACACATTCAGCTTACTAGGTTTTCTTTTTTTTTAATTTATCTTATTATTTCGCCAGAAGCTCATTTCATATTATCCCTTTGGAGTCATGTCTGTTTACTCTAAAATTTCCAGCCGGCGTTATCACTGGTTCAGCTGTACAGCTGGCAAGAGCAGTGAGAGCTGCAGCATATGCAAGGTGCTGAAAGCTCTTGGCAACTTCGCTTTTTTGCTTTTTCTAAATCTGCCATGGGCAAAGTTCGTACGATGGAAATTTGCCTCTGTTGTAGCTTACATCACTGTGGCTTCTGAGTAGATACAGGCTGGTAGAAATAAGAATATGAAAATTCTTCTAATAAAATGTTGGTGCAAAACCAACATGGGTTTTCTGCATAGATGTTGGGAGCCCAGTGATAATCCTTCTGTGGCGTATGTCATGGTTGCCAAGGAAGATTCGATACGGCTTCTTTCATAGCTTTCAGCAGTGCTCTTGTCAACAGTGCTTAATTGGATAAGGAGATAGTTGAAGAGTCAAGTGAGGCAGCCTCAGAAAAAAGGTGTGAGCTGATTTCTGTTGAACAAGTTTCCTATTATGTTTAAGAAAAAGAATTCTTTTTTTACAGCATTCTGTAAAGTGAGAAGCTGTAAAAGCCCTGTGCTTTGCCTAATAAAAAGCCACCTCTTGGGAGAGGAGAGCTTGTAGAATTATGAAAAATTGAATGATCATCAGAAAGCTACTGATTTTTTGGAAATAAAAAGCAAACAAACCTTGATATTGTAACTTCTTAGGATGTGTGAGTGATTGTAATTGTGGAAAATTGCAGTAGGACCCCACTGTGTGACTCTCAAGAATAACAAAAGGTAAGTCCATTTAAGATTTAGATATTCTACAAGTTTAAAGGAAAGAATCTGAATAACCAAAGAAAAGATAACAAAAGGCCAAAACATTTCATAGTGGAACAATAACAATGTTAAAAAGAGATAGTGCAAATGACCAGATTTCCCAGCAATATTAATTTGACCATATAAGAGATTCAATTTGTGGATTTAAACTGAAATTATTCAGGATAAATCCTTTTTTCTTGAGTCAAATGTCAGATTTTCCTACTTTTTTTATCAATGAAACACAGATTTCTGCCTGGAATGTTTTGTCTGTGTTAAGTGGAGTATCATAATAATATACATCACATAAATCAATACGGTTTTGAAACAAGCCCCCAAAAAATGAATTTGCCTTTTGCAGAATAAAATAGTAAACTGTCAGTTGTAATCTTGGACATTTTTTCCAGTTTCTTGAGAGTTTTAAGATTGTGTGTCTTACTAAGAGTTTTAACACTGTCTGCCACACTTAAAATTTTTTTTCCCCACAAGTAAAAGTATCAGTTCCTCATAATATTATTAGGTGTGAGAGAAAACGGTACAGTGCATTTGTCCTTTTATATTTATTTTCCTGTTCTCAACTCACCCCATTGTCATGGGTTAGCCTTGGCTGAAGGATAAACACCCACCCAGCTGCTTGCTCACTCACCAACGACTGTTGTGGACCAACTTATGGAAAAGTAATTTAATTTGTTGCCAATTAAGATACATTTGGGTAGTGAGAAACAAACTTTAAAACAACACCTTTTTTCCTCCCACCTCTGAGGCTGAACTTCACATTTCATTCCTGACCCTTTCACCCTTTGCTTTCCTGAGGGTCATGGGGGAGAAAAGGGTGTATGCTCGGTGTACAGAAATTTTCTCTGTGCCACTCCTGCCTTCTCTCACTTTTCCTTTGCTTCCGTGTGGGCTTTGCCCACAGGTCACAGTTCTTTTAGGCTTCTAATTGCTCTGGTATGGACTCTCCACAGGCTTCTGGGAAGTACCTTTTCTGCAATGGAGACCTCTTTCCCTCCTCCTGTGACCTTGGTGTTCCCTCCCCCATTTCTCACTCTACTTTGTGTTCCCTCTTCCTCTTACTGCCTGCTAGCTTTTCCCTTTGTTAGGCATGTTTTTTCTGAGTCTCCTCCATCTTGCCTGCAGGGCTCAGTCATGCCCTAGGGTTGGTCCATGGGGCCAGCTGGAATGGGTGATGTCCAGCACTGGGCAACCTCTGGCCTCTCCCCATGGAGGCTGCCCCTGCAGCTCTCGCCTGCCATAGGCACACAATGCAGTGATTTATACTATTTAGACCATTTTCAATTTCTGCTTTTATTCTACTTTTAATCTTCAAGCAAAGGTTCATCATCCAGAATTGTTGTTCAAAAATTACATTTTCACGATAATGATTTATTTAGTGGTATATATGTGTTGCTGTAGTGCTTTAAAATCCCTGCATCTGTGATGTGGACTTCTGCTTGTTATGCTGCTGCTGAGACTCAGATAAGCTTGAACCCTTGGAGAATTCACTGTTATTTGAATCATAGTGGCTTTGCTAATCCCCCCGCTATATTTCATTTTGGAATCTGTCTTTCCTTAAATGCCTGTCACATTTACATTTAAAAATGTGACATTACATCTATGCTACTTTTGGCTTTGGTTTTTATTATGCTGGGAATTCAAGATACGCCTTTCTGTTCTCAGGGACAAATGCAGTATAACTGCAATTCTCTGGATACCATAGCTGATTATTAAGGTACAGCATATTCTCTGAGAAAAACAGTGTCGCTTTATAGACTGGTTCTGTAGTGAAGTTTGAGGTATTGAGGGCATTAAATTTCATGAACGTTGGCTTGTAGCACATGTCAAACTGCAAAACGGAAGTTAATCATAGTCTGTGCTAGCACACGTACTTATTTACATGGTAGTGAGTTTCTGTAATTTTAACATGCCTGAGAAATGAAAGTACTTGTTTGTCACCAGCCCTGGGGTGGTCAGCCTCAAAGGGCTTCGTCCCGCAGTAGGCAGCAGCGACACTTCCGCAGACTCACCCCCAACAGGGTTGCGTCTCGGCAGCCGTGTGGAACAGGCGGCGCTGGCACAGCGGCAGCAGGTGCGCCCCGCAAGAGGAGACCAAGGTGGTCTATTCCTCCCAGGTATCCCAGAGATAAAAGAGTAAAGAGAGAGAGCCACTTCCGAACTCCCAAGGCTTTATTCCCCCTAGGAAGCGAGAGGGAAAATGGCCGCTGGGCTAGGGTTCGGTGCGCTTTTAAAGAGGGTGGTAAGAGGGCGGTACAACTCGGATAGCAAATAGGGAAACAGGCAAGGGGAGGATCCAGAGAACATGGACCAATCACAGGGTAGCAGAGGAGAGGTTTTACAGAACCATCCAATAAGGGATCAAACCAAACAGAACATTCTGGAGAGGCAGGAGTGGTTTCAGTCCTGGGCCTCGCCCATGGACACCCCGTCACTCTCCGATTCGTCTGCCCAGGTGATTGGCAGCACGGGTGGAAGAGGGGCTGGACCTTGAGTGGTCCAGAACGCCCCAACACTTGTTTTCTCTTAACTGTGGATAGCTGTGCTGCTTTTTAACTAGTGTTCCCTCCTTCTTTTTTTAAATTATTTTTAACCTGTGCTTGTGCACGAAGGTTAGTACAGGTATGTTAACATAAGCTGCCATTGTACCTTCTTTTCCTGTATAGTCACACTGAAGTTTCTGGTTTATATTATCAAAAAATCTGGTTTATGAAATTAGTAAGTGTTTTGATATTAATTGCAATCTTAGGCAACAGTTTTTGTAACATAAATTTACAAAATTATTGTAAAGCTGTCTTCAGAGTTAGTGGTGAGGGAAGAACAGTAATATATATGAACTAGTTTTTCCCTTTTGTATGCTTTGTTTTGTAATTATTACACTCTTTTTCAAGTCTGTTTGGTTTGACTTTCAAAATCCTTATGCACTGAAAAAACCTCATGAATGCTATACATAAAATTGTTGTTATTGAGGTCACTGTGTCATAGGAAAAATGTTAAAGCTATAATGTTTCTGTATATTTTGCACCTAAATGTTGTTTAAGGGAGTCTGGTATTTCCACATCAAACATGTCTGACTGTACACAACAAATGCCCAGATTCAGACCCAATGTTTTTTTGAAAGATACCATTGTTAGAATTGTTGGATGAGAGCAGTCTGATTTATTATAGTTGTTTATTCTTGAGAAACTCATTCAGCAAACTCTGTGAATCTGAAGAAAAATAAGTGCTATGTACAAAGTTATAGTTGGAGAAAAGGCTTTTTTTTTCTTTTCTACACGTACTGTTCCTGTTTCTTGTTCTCATTTGCAGTTAAAACAAACTTGATCTTTCACCTGATGGCAACAAACAGGTCTTGTGTCATTCTCAGAAGCTGCAGAAGACATTCAAAACATTATTCTTGGTGTGCATTTGTAGCTGTGGTTAAAATGTGTCAGTTCAGTTCAGTTACACTGATAGAAGTCCTATGCTAGAATATGCCCTGTGAGAACAGGGATACAGCCCTATCAGAAATTGCACTTAATGAGTCACTTTATGGAATTTGTATGCTATTAATGATAGGTCTTTTCTTCAGACAGTCTGTTTTTTCTTAAAATATGTTAGCTTTTAAGTAGCATGGTCTGCATTGCTCTAAGTGGTCATGAAGTCTTAATGAGCAATAAGAAAGCTTATATATATCAGGGATAATGACTTTATCAAAAGAAAGACTGCTTATAGTGTATGACTAAAGATTTAATTTGAATCTAAAGTATCAGACTAAATGACTATTAAAACTCTGAGCAATTTATAATTACATTAATATTGTACATAAAAAATGAAGGCATGACAATAAAAGTCTTAAGTGTAGGAGGAAAGATCATATGTCTTTGCATTCTAGTTTATTGTAACTATACTCAATGCATGTTGACCACTACATTTAAATGTTGAAATATCCTGATGTTCAGCACTGACAGGTTTTAAATTAGTTGAGGAGAAACCCTCAGACCCGGTGCTCAGAAGTGAAGTATTCTAACTAGGCCTGCTGAGTGTTTTTGGGTTTTTTTTTTTGAGCTCTTTGTGATTTGACCCTTTATCAGTATTACGGGAAAAGTATTTCCTACTACTTCCTCGGAGAATATGCAACTCTTTACGCTTATGGATTTGTTAAACAATCATTCTTGCATTTTACCTTGGAATACAACCAATCTCTAATTTGTCTTCTTTTGCTAACTAGTGGAATTTATAAAGGTTAATGTGTACCATAACTAAAGAGTTTCAAAATTCACCTTCAGTAATCACTGATGGGGAAAATTTACTGGCTTTTACTTCCTTATGGAAGTTACCATTTTCAGTCTATGCTTATTGTTTTCAGGCACTGATATAAGCCTGGCATGTAAAGATACATAGATGAAGTTGTCAGCTATTTTGTATGTTTCATTGGGATCAAAGAATAATTCAGGGCCCTGGTTCCACTGAGGCCAGTCTGTCTGCCTGGAGAAAAAATTTTCTTCTTATTTCCCATCTCCACCACTTGTATTTCAATGAATGACCGCTGTCTCTCACCCTTTTGTGATCCACCACTCTTACTCCGTTCTCTTGGTAATCTCTCAAGTAGCAGAGAGGTGTTGCTGGCTTCCCCTGAAACATTTTCCATGCTAAATGTGCTCATCTCAGTCTCCTCATGCTCTTTTCTCTGACTGCCTTGAACCTCTGCTGAACTCCTTTTTATCTACATTTTTCTTAAAGGGAGGGAACTGGACACTGTTATCTAGGTGTGACCTATGCAAAAGGTGCTAAAAAGAAATTAGTCTTCCAAAGTGAAGAAAGAGGGTGGGGGAGTAGGGGCAGGTGTGAGGGTGATTTTTATTTTTATTTTTGGCTGTCTTGTTGGTTGGTTGGTTGGTTTGTTTTTGTTGTTGTTAGATGTCTTAAACTGGGGGCAGTGAAACATGACAGGTACTATATTGTATTTTCCCCAATCTCTGTTAATTAGCAAACTCTAACAGTGTCCATTAAGAGTGTTGCCATGCCCTTATAAAATTAGGTGAGCAGAATATAAGATTTTTTTAATAAATAGGAGATCAAACAAATATTTCATGCTGATAACCTTACCTCTCTTTTTTTTCCAGTATTTTGTAGTGTACGTACAAGCGATGTTATTTTTGTACACTAACTCATGTTATGAAAAATTCTTCCGTTTTTGGGTAGGTGGTTAACTTTTATTATATATCCAATAGTATCAATTTATTTTACCTTATTAGAAATTATTACAGACAGAGTAACAAGTACCATTAGGCGTGTTTAAGAAAATATTTGTATTCTCTGAGCAGCACCATTCACTTTCACTGAAGAAGTAAGATGACATCTTCCTCAGTCATACTTAAAAGGAGGTTAGTTTGTAATTTGTGTGTGTTCAGGCTCCTTTAGGTGATGGACTGATGGCTTCCTGAAACAGAAAATATTACCTGGAAGTTTCTAAGTGACTTTAAATAAGTTTGAGCATTTAAGGCTGGAAGGAAGTACAAATGTCTTTGGTCTATGTTTTTTAATCAGTATTCTGTGTGTCTGTCTTCAGTTTCTAAGAACATTTTCATAGTTGGGAGTTTAAACTAGTTCCTAGCCATACTTTGTGTCAAGCTGGGTATCTTTGAAGCAGTGATTAACAGAAGATGCTTTTGCCATTTGAGACCAAGACACAGGCACAGAAGGGCCAAATGGAATGTGACTTTTGAAAATATTGGACTTTCCCTTTTAGTTTATATTCTGTTACACTACAAATTACATACATCAAAGTTTTCTGTAGCATAAATACTTGTCCAATCTACAGTGATTCTCAGTAATGCTCCTCTTGGTGCAAGTTACTCAAATTCTTTCATTTTCTTCTGTAACTGGGACCATGGATTAAAGTAATGTGATATCGTAGTTGAGTTTCTAAGAAAGAACATAATTTCTAGTATATTAAAATGCACTGTCTGCTTTCTAATCAATTAACAGTTAATCTCTATAAACTAGAAAAGACCATTCTTGACAGATAGAAAGTATTTTTGACATTGTTGAGAATATGATATATTTAAATACACATCACTCTTACTCCCTGTTCGTTTAAAATCTTGATTTGATTTGATTTCAAAATTACCATCAAAGTCCTGTGCAGACAGTTAATTCATCTGTGGAGGGCTACCTGTTTTACAGTAAAATCACAGAAGTTAACCGATGTTGTTGACCTGTAAACAATGTTAAAGTTTTTCCATCACCTGGTAACTCTTATAATGTGCATCACCTCGTTTATGATAGTACTATAAACAGTGCACCTGCACATCACTGTGTATTTCATGTGAGGAGAGAAGAAAGTGTTTAAACAGAACGTATGGCTTGAAAGTAGGAGTGGCTTTAGTTTATGCTTGCACTGAGGACTGCAAAACATGCAGAGTAGCATGGTACCATTTTATGGTCCACATGACTGTGTTGCTGTATACACGACACAGTAATACAATAGCAAGTACGTAAAAGAAGCTACGATGAGGCTATTCTTATGTGAAGTAACTGAATCTCCCAGTTGTCAGGGTAAGAAACAATGCACACGCTCTTAACTGAGAAAACATTTATTCCAAGCCTAGCTCATAATGATGTATTTTCTTGCAGTGGCTTGGGGACATTAATTCAGACAATTGAAATGATTAGAAAAGTAGTATTGTCAGGAAAATGAGAATTACTTGAAGAAGAACAGGCAGATAAAGAGATTGAGACTGCACACATGATCTTAGGCATCTGGACTAGACTTGGGCAAAACAGATATCCATGGACAGTTCATTGTTTAAACATTGTTTAAACATAGTTTTTCATTCAATTATTTGTTCCTTTAAGATTAAAACCTTCTTTCATTTAAAAGAGGTGTGAAAGGCTGCATGAATTACTGGTCACAGATTCTGAAACAAGGGCCTGCAGATGGGCTGGCTAGTTATGTTTGAGCCCAGTTACAGGTTTAAGTTTTGTTTCCTCTTTTGGCTAGCAGGCTGTGGGAATCATGAACTTCCAGGTTACATCAGGGGAAGAGTCTTTTTAGCTGAAGCAGAGACGATTGATACAGATTCTTTTGCCTGTAATTATTAGAAATCAGCAATCTGTTTATCATTTTATTCAAATGTAAAATAGTTGCCACTTTTCCAAGTTTGGAGAAACTTAGGTTTCCCGGAAATCTAGTAATTGTACTTGAACAAATAAAATTTTTTGAGTAACAGGATGCAGACCAAGTCAGCTGGAAGGGTAGGAAGCCTTCAGCACAAGTATTCAAGCTATGAATGAAAAATGGACCTACAAAAGTATGGAGTGGTGGTAATGGGACTGCCTCATTGATAATTTTTTGTTTAGTGTCATGGATATTTTAAAATAATTATGATATGTTGTGTTTGATGAAGAAATTAATTACCACCATTTTAAAATGCTGAAACCATGGCAGGGAGGTGTCTTTTGACTAAATTGTTCTCTCTCAGTTATGCAAACCAGTTACCCCCTAGGTGTCTCTTCTCAAATGTGGAGAAAAATGTTACTTCAGTCCTAAGTGATAACAGGAGAGTGATGTGGCACAGCTTCTGGCAGAATTATGCAAGCCAGCACAGTGTCAACACTTAAATTTCATTTGTTTGTTCAGTGATGTAAAAAGATAGACCTCTGGTGGCAGCTGGGACCTCATCTCTTAGAAATGACCAAGACCTACGGCCTATGTAGCTGATGACTGTGTGAACATTACAGGATGTTGTTCAATAAAATAAATGGAATTGTAGATAGTATCAGTCACAATTTTTTTTGTAGTAGCAGTGATAGAAAAGTGTCACTGCCATTGTAGAAGACCACAGTAAAACTCACCTGAAAGACTATGAAATTCTGAACATTTGTGTTCCAAAAAAGTTAATTCAAGAAGTTGTTGACAGGAAAGAATCTTTTTTGAAAGCAAATAGAAAAAAACGCCCTTGGTTTATTGAAAAGAGCAGAGTCAGCACAGAGAGAGACAGCAAAGGTACAGAAGTTGGACTGAAAAACAAGCTACAATTTAATTTATAAATGCATTTTAGCTTTCTGGTTTTCTCCATATAGGCTGGATCTAGGATACCAAAATGTACTTGAGTTGTGGGTAACCAAATCCTGTTACCTCTGTTGTGGACCTGGTGGGTTTCGAAACATTATCCTTGCAAGTATGTTAATGCCAGTACAAATATGAAAAAAACACTTAGGAAATCTATGAATGTATTTAAGCTAGCATCACAATTAAATTTTTATGCCTAGTGGAAGTGAACTTCCAGACTGGGGTCTGTAAAAACAGTTTAGAATATGATAACAAAATTTTTTTTCCCTCTTCTTAATATTAGAGTGGGCAGCTGGGTAGGTCAAATGAGGAAAAAGACATAGGGCATACATGTAATTCTATGGATATTAATCAGAACTGAAAACCCATATAATAGGAATGAATTAGGCATATTTTTTTCTAGAGGTCAATGCTGAGTTCAAAAGCAGAAGGACAAGAAAGGGCATAAAATAAAAGTGTTTGCTTCTTGTGCAGTAGAAATAGACATCTTGTTTCTGCTTTCATTTTGTCACTAGAACCACTTACTTACTCGAAATTGGAATTTTGCTTGTTAAGATTGCCATAAATGGAGCATTAATAAAATTTCAACTGGTTAAAACCTGTGCCTAAAAAAATAGGAAAAACAGATAGCTTCTTGTACTTGAAATATGCTTCTTGGTATCTCTTTTTTTTTTTTTCTTTTTCCTCCATAACCAGCCTGAAAGAAATAAACATTAGGAGGAAATGAACCTCACAATCCAGACCTCATTTGGTAGGTACATAACAAAAGAGCTCATTTGTGGGAATTCCTGTGGTAATTGCGGGCCTTTGTTGGAGGATGTTTCATTTAACTTGATACTATATGAAGAATGTGAACTTTTAGTAGGGTTTTTTAGCTGCTTTGTTTACTGCAGTTAACATCTTCCATAAGAATGTTGTCCTTGAAGAAGAAGACAGCATATAATAAATCCATCCCAATGCCTTCTATGTTTGTCTGCAGTAGTGAAGAAATTGGAAGGGGTCATTTTGTCTTTTTAGCATAAAGGGTAGCAGGTATATTATTTGCTGAGTAAATGTTTCGGTGAAAAATGATTTCAGGAAGATGGGCATCCAGTTTTAGAAAGGTCATCTTACTACATTTTTGGCCTGCAGCACAAATACTTCACACATGCTTTTGATTAATTTGGATGAATGCAGTGTTCCTCACCCAGGCAGCAGTAATTGTTTTTTGTTTAACTTAATTTTTCTTCGGTTTGTGACTCTCTTGAGCCCAGTTTTACTTTCCCCTTAAGATACCTATGTTCACAAAACTTCTGATTCTGCAAGTCATGGTGCATCCTCAGTTTCCACCATCAGTCAACAGAAGCTGAAAAATCTTTGTATTTTCTCAGAAGATAGAGGCAACTTATCAATGAATTAAAATGCATTAATTCCCAGTCCTTCTGTCTTTCCTGATGCAATTTCATGATGTACAAGTCTTGAGTTTAAATTGCTAGTTCTTTTCCAACAGGTTGGTTACAGTTGAACATCAAGTAATGTTCCCCTTTTTGTGTCACGTCCTTCCCAGTGGCAGGTTTAGTGTTCACTGCGTGTGTCTATTAAGCATTAATTCTCTAACTGTATTTAGTAGGAGAGAGCAATATGGTACATACCAGTGCAAGAATCTTAATTTCTACAAAACATATGGCATAGAATTATCTACTTAAAGATGGAACAATCTGATAATAATTTGGTAGAGTGACATCTGTGCAATAAAATAAGATGCTGATCACACTGGAAAAGTAAACGCAGAAGTTGTATACTAACTATTCTGACATCACCAGAAAGCCATTATTATTCCTCCATGGAATGTTAAAATTTAATGATCTAATTTGGTCTTATCACATGCAATATAAATAAAAAATAACCCTATTAAGTATTCAGAGACCCTGCTGAACACAAAACTTCTAAATAGTATTTTCTAGGATTTGGACTTACAACATTTACATATGTTTAACAGGAAATAAGGGAATAAAACTGGGAGAAAAATAAAAATTCTGTGGTCATTTCCATCCTTTATTGAAGATTTTTACATATGCAGTTCTATGCTTTCTAGAGTTTCATTTCTTCTCCTGTTGGCCTTCCTGTCAGGATATGTGACTTAACATCAGTCTTCACTTTTGTCAGAAAACCACAAGGACATAATTACAGCTTTTGTCTGAATGAAATGACAGTGATGATTCAATGAGGGCAATATGAAGTGCATTTATGTTAGAATGCCAGATCTGAGGAGAGAAAGCTTCTGCAAATCAGAACATAGACTTGTATTACCTAAATATATGAAAGTCTGCAAGGAAGCATCACTTTCTTTTTGAATGCACACGATTGAACATCAAGATGGCAGATCTTCTATTTTAGGCTTTGCAGTTGGGGATTTCCCTTCCTTCATCAACTTTTCAAAGTGGAATGGAAATACCTGGAAATTTGGACGCTGCATGGAAATTGAACTCAATTCTGTTTCTCAAGCTGCAATTCTTAATTGAAACTACTACAGAATGTAAACTATTGTTTTCTTTAATTGAATTGTTGTTGACTTTTTAGACATGCAGGAAGCAAGGAAAAGATCTAGTGAAATGATGGAAATGTGTAACAAATTCTGATTTTTCTGCTTTAAGTTAAGGTAGTTCTCTGATATAAATGGTTTAATTATGTGGTTGCATAGAAAACTTTTTTAGTGCAAGTCTTGAAGAGCAGATTTGATGGCAGTATTTGAGTTTTGCAGTACTGAATCTACATAAATTGTATTTAATGTAGAATTAGTCAATAGTCAATACTATTTCTTATTGATCCTTTTTACTCTTCTTTTAATTCTCCTTTTCCTTCCTCAATTTCCTTCCTCAATTTACTGTGTCAAACAGCCAGGAAAAATGGCTTTGCATTTCTTAATGGAAAGGTACTGCTGTTGACATTTTTTGTTTGTTTTTCTTTCCTTCCCCCCCCCCGTCCCCGAACATATTTATGAATGTAGAACGTATTTGTTAGTTGTCTTCTTGACAGTTAATAGATCACAATAGAAAGGCATTTTTCAAGGCATAAATAAAAGAACTGCATATAGTGATTTCCTTTTGTACTTCTTTATTTGCAGCCTTTTTGGGGGGGGGGATGACATTTAATATGCTAGATAAACTAGTTATGAAGAGGTAAATCTGATCATCTGAGTGTCTTAAAAAAGTCAGTTACTCTTAATGAACTATTTATCCAGGTTTTGGGGCCTAACCCACAGGAAGCTAGCCAAATTTTTGCTTTTTTCCTACAGAAGCTTCATTACTTTTATTAGACCTTATGACTAGAGAAATTCTTCTTGCAGTGTTGTGGGAAAAGATCTCCTATTAATTTGGCAGGAAAATTGAATAAGCAGCACATCATATTGTTGCTCTCACAAGCAGAATCCTGATCTTCTGTCAAAACATAAGGAACAATTGGCTGACGGCAATTCTGATTACTTTAGAAAGTAATTATTGAAAGAAGGCATATAGATCTCAAATGATCCTTTTATCTTTTACAGCCACCCAAAAGGAATAATGATAAAGTGACACATATTCTGTGTTGTGCTCTCCTTAATAAAAAAGGAAAAGAGCTAAAACTAAGCATACTGTTTGGTAAGAGCAAAGTTGTCATAATTTTGTTGTAAGTGTGATGCCTTTTGAATCTATATGCTACATAAGATCAGCATTTTTGGCAAATCCTCACTGCATTTTAACTCTTTCTAGAGAAGCCTGTAACCCTTCTGTCTCCATTTATACAGGCTTTTGCCCTACCCATAAGAGGAAAGTGTTTTAAAAAGTTTGCCAGCTAGTTTAATTGTATGCAGAGTTAAAAATACTAAAGCATAGTGAGAGAGGTTTTAGTTTAAGAGCACTTGGCATGTTGAGAGTGATCCATAACTGTTTACTGATGAAGACAAAACTGTCTGAACAAATATATTCCCAGCCTCCTAATGCCAAGGAGTTGTGGTGGTGTCAGTGTATATAAGCTGGTATAAACATGTTAATGGTGCAGTCACCATCATCAAGGAAGTGATGATACTTGTATGCTTTGCAACCACACATATTTCTGGTCATACTACCTTCCCAGCTTTGGAGGATGGCTGGAGGATCTGCATGGATGTAGGAGTGTGGGAGAAAGGCCATGGATATATGTGGCCATCTCATCTTTTACATAGATTAACACAGGTTTTTGTTCTGAAATTCTCTTTGTGTCCCACACTATAGGGTAATAATGCTCTGCAATACTGAACATCTTTCATTTTCCTGTATTTCCTGTTCTGTACTCCTTTCCTGTTCTGTATTAGTCCTATCTAATGCAGAACAACATGAATCTCAGGAAAAAACCAGAAGAAGTTCGGTTTCTTTTTTGCTTTTTTTTTCTCCCAAATGTGCATATTTTTTATTGTCAGTGCAGTGTTTGATGCTACAAGATACTTCTTGGACCAGTAATTTCACCATCTAGCCTACCTCTGAATAGGCTAATGGCAAATCATTGCTTTTATTCCAAGTTATACTGGTATTTGAAGATACTAGCTACACTAGTAAGACAGAGTAACGGATTGAGACAATTCCTATTATAGATGGGTTTAATAAAATAAATTAAACCAAAAACATGGCAAGGAGTTCTGGTACCCTAGTAAATGGTTTTCAGTTTATTACGTAATGACGAGCCTGCCCCACACTGCGCTCCTTAAATCAGTTTCATATGCATTCTTACCTATTGTAACACTAGCTGATACTTAGTTTGCCTCTCATTCTCTTTTATAGGCTGATGAATATATAAACAAGTTAAACAGACTTATCTGATATTGCTGCAGAGTTAGTGTGTTTTGTTTTTACTGTTCTCTGAAAAACTTAAGTGCAGTAAAACACAGTGAAGTAATGTTTATTTTCCCAGTCCTGGGGCATGGTAAATTATCTTAGTTAAGAGGAATGCTGGTCATCATCTTGTGTCAAGACCTTCATTTATACATTCAGTTTGCCATCCAAGAACTGTAATTTGGCTTTATTATGTGTTTTAGTGCATTTTTCATCCATATTTTATAGGAAGTAATCAGTGATAACTTTGTCATAGCTGTTGTTAGAAGTGTAAAGGTCCACTAGTTGGTCTTGCCTTATTTTGACAGGTTAATTCTGCACAACTGAGTACCTAGGGAGGTGGCAGAGAGAAGATTACCTTCTGCTTCCATTTTCTTCAGTGTACTGAAGGCCAGTGATGGTGATGAAATGTATAGACAATTGCCCAGTCCAAGTCTACTGCCACAGTGAAAAAATTTCATCTCATGTTTAAATGGAATTTAATGAAATGCAGTGCATTTCACTGTGTATCCCTTGCCTCCGGTTCTGTCACTGGGCTCCATCAAGAGGAGTCAAGCTCCCTCTTCTTTACTCCCTGCATCTGGTGCTTACAGTGATGAGATCCCCATGCACCTTCTCTACTCCAGGCTGAACCATCCCAACTCTCTCAGCTTTTCCTCAAAGGGGACAGACTTCAGTTCCTTCACTGTGTTTGTGGCCCTTCCCTCGGCTCTCTCCAGTAGCTCCTCATGTCTCCTGAGCTGGAGAGCCCAGAGCTGGGCACAGCACTCCAGGTGTGGCCTCACCGGGCAAGGGAGAGAGCGGGATCTCTCCCTGTCTTGCTGGCAGCACTCCCAGTGCCCCCCAGGAGGCTCTTGGTCTTTGGCCACAGGGCACACCACCAGTGCCATTTGCAGGTTGATGTCCCCAGGCCCTCCAGGCCCATCCCTGCCAAGCTGAGATGGCTCCCACAGGAATGCAGCACTGGGGCCCCACTGGCTGTGGGGACTCTCTGCCAGCAGGGCTGGGGACCCATGTGGGATGCGGGACAAGAGTCTGTGGGGCTGCCCGAGCGCTGCAAGAGGGGATTGTTGCGGAGCTGGTGGAAATGTTCGAGTCTGGTGCTGGTGTATCTGGGGAAAGGATTCAAAGTGGGGGACTGGGATGGGCCCAGTAAGACTGGGAGGTAGAGAGGGGTGGGAAGCCCGTGTTTTGGTCCATGGCAGGGATATGCTTGGCTTGCATGGCAGTCTGCTTCCTGGGTGGCTCCCGAAGCCCCGGGATGCTTGGAGTTTAAAGCTTTGCTGTCTAAAAAACGCCAAGCCAAGGTGTGCAGGTCAGCAGATGGTTCCCAGCAGCATCTTCTGTGAAGCCTGAACCCAGCCCTCTCCTGCTTTCCAGCCATGGCCTTGGGGTTTGGGGCTGGAGGAGTCGGGCTGCTGCTGTACAGAAGTGTCAGAGGAAGGCTCAGAGGGCTGTGACAGGGGGATGACCGAACTCATTTGGGTGTGGAGGCACCAGGAGGGAGAGGGTTGTCAGCATGGCCTGTGTCTGTGGACCTGGCTTTGCTTCAGGTCAGGCATCCTGGCTGACGGCCACAGGGCTTGGGCAGCCATGCTCTGGTGCTTGGAGAGGGAAGGCTTGGGGAGTACGAGTGAAAGGGGCTCTGTTGCAGCGTTTATATAACGTTCACGGCACATTCCAGACATTCTCCCCTTTTGTTTTCCTACACTGATGAGACACTGCTAGAAAGCATTGCCTGCAGTGGCTTTCTTTGATTTTGAGGTATCTCCGAATGCTCTGAAAAGCTTCTGGATCTTTGTTCAGCATCCACAAAGCCAATGATTTTCCAGCACCAGCACAACGAAGTGGAGAACCCCAGCCAGCAACTAAGTTCCATGCAGCCATTTGCCACCCCCTCCTCAGTGGGGAGGAAAATTGGAAAGAAAAGATTAAACCTTGTGGGTTAAGAACACTTTAATAATTTAAAAAATAACAATACTATTATGACTAGTAATAATAGTAATGAAAAAGAGACAGATAAAATAACACCTCCCCCTAATTAGTGTGTTCACATGCAATATACCAAGTGGTTTTGAGAGACGCGCACTCTGGAAAGCTGCTGGATATTCATTCCAAGTGCACGAAGGCCACAAGCCGCGCCCCCAGCATGTGCAAGAGGATGGCAGGTCCCCGGCAGCGCCGGTCGAGCGCTCCCCTGCAGCCTATGGGGCAGAGGTGTCAGAGGTCCTCGGATCCCTCCCTCGGCCCTCCGCCGGCGGCCCCCTTCTGCCGGCAGCGGGATCGCTGCGGGGCCGGGGGCGCAGCTGGTAGCGCCAGTGCGGGGATGTGCCGCGCACCCTGGGCCCGGCCGCGGCGCTCTGCCGGCAGGCGGCCGGGCCGACCACGTACTCCTGGTAGTCGTCGTCCGCCCGGACCGCGTGCAGGATGCGGCCGAAGCGCTGGCGGCAGAGCGGGCAGGCGGCGCGCACGGCAGCCCACTGCCGGATGCAGCCGAAGCAGAAGGTGTGCAGGCAGGTGTCCACGTGGGCCGCCTCGTCCACGTCGTCCAGGCAGATGGGGCACAGCCCCGCCGCCGCTGCCTCCCACTGCCCGCGGCCCGTGCCGGCCGCCGTGGCGGAGCCGCTCTCCGGCAGAGCCTCCTCAGCACCGGGCGCCATGTGCTGCCGAGAGACGGGCGGAGTGCCGGAGCTTCTCTGGCGCCAGGAACCGGGCAGCAGAGAGGGCCCCAGGGCACAGAGGGGAGGCAGGGGCCTCCCGAAGGGTCTCCTTGTGGGGCACAGAGGGGAGACAGGGGCCTCCCGAAGGGTCTCCTTGTGGGGCACAGAGGGGAGACAGGGGCCTCCCGAAGGGTCTCATTGCAGGGCACGGAGGGGAGACAGGGGCCGCCCGAAGGGTCTCATTGCAGGGCACGGAGGGGAGACAGGGGCCGCCCGAAGGGTCTCATTGCAGGGCACGGAGGGGAGACAGGGGCCTCCCGAAGGTCTCCTTGTGGGGCACAGAGGGGAGACAGGGGCCTCCCGAAGGTCTCCTTGCAGGAGACTGGGAAGTGACCGACCAGCCCCTCTGCTGCCTTCAACAGGTGCCTCCCCCTCTGCTCCCCCCAGGCACGCTGCCCCCCATTCCAGGAGAAACCCCCGTTCCACACTGCTCCCGCCCAGCCAGTGGGACTCAGCTGGCACAGGGTACCTGCAGGAGTCGGTCGGGGAAGGAGGAGTGGCTGGGAGCCCTCAGTGGTGCTGAGGGGCACTGCCAGTGCAGGGTCAGGGTCCTGCTGAAGGCCTCACACTGGGTCAAGTGTGCAGGTTCAGGAGCCTGTGGCACCCAGCCTGGTGAGCGCAGCAAACATCCCAGAGGGGGAAAGCCCCTGCTCCGCAGCTGTCAGACGTCTTTTGGTGGCCTTAAACCCCCCAGTTTGTCCTGTGGTGAGTCGGGTGCCGCTGTGCCTTCTCCAGGGAGAGCTGTCCGAGCTCTCTCAGCTTTCCCTCATAGGAGAGACACTCCAGTTCCTTCACCGTGTTTGTGGCCCTTCCCTGGGCTCTCTTCAGTAGCTCCTCATGTCTCCTGGGCTGGAGAGCCCAGAGCTGGGCACAGCACTCCAGGTGTGGCCTCACCGGGCAGCATCCCTCCCTGTCTTGCTGGCAGCACTCCCAGTGACCCTGGCAGGGCACGGGGGCACTCACTGCTGGCCCATGTTCCTCCTGGGCCTTGCTGGCTGAGCCACTGTTGGTTCATGGGGTTATTCCTCCCCAGGCACAGTGTTTGGAATCTGCTTTTGTTAAACTGCATGAGGTTCCTGTTGGCTCCTTTCTCCAGCCATTTAAATAAAATCGTTAAAAGAAAACACTTGTTTTGAAAAACACAAGTGATAAGGCAATAGTAAGAATGGCTAGGTTAAAAGGTACAATAAAGGGGGAAATACTATCTTTTCCTTCAAGGGAGACCAGAGGAAAGAAGAACATGAATGTAGAACTTAATTTTCTCAAAGGCAATATATATAAATACGTATATATATATATAAATATATACGTATTAAAAATGCAATCTTTTGATGACTGAGAGTCTCTTCACTAAGAAAGTTGTGCATTTTGTGTTAAGAAGTACCACAATTTGTCCATCTAAATGTAAATCCTGTTTGAGACAAGGCATTTTTAACCTACTAACTAACTGGTGATAAAGGTTGTTTCCTGTGTCCTGCAGAACTTTACATTGAGGCAGCAAATTTGTCTTAGCTCATTCAAAATTAAAGCATATCTTTTGCAATAAAGATTTAATGTTAAAGATTATAGGACTCCAGGTAGCATGCAGCACAACAGTAGCTTGGTGACAGTTAATAATAAGGATGATTTAAATACATTTTCCTGAAAGCTTTATGATAGGAACTCAGGGTGAGTGATTAAAAAAAAAAAAGACAAAAAGGAGGGAAGGGAAAAGCCTGCATTGTTCATATAATTTTTCCTTTGTTTCTTTCTTTGCTTGAGTGAAAAGAAATTCTGTTGCTTTGAATGGTCTGTCATTTTTTTTCATTAGAGTTTAAATTGAATGCAGTCTCTATTTACATTGAGCTTTTCTGTTTGTCTATCATATTTGTTGGTTGGAAACTCATATTTTCTAGGAATGAGTTCAATTTTCCATGACTGGTGGCAGATGTTTCTCTAGGATCTTTAGTGACAATGATGTATTTGTTGATAACCCAGGGCTTGCTAAAAGGGACTTTGCTTCCCATCAGTGTGTCTGGTTTTTTGTTCAAGAGCTTTAGTCAACAGAAACATACTCTATTTCTTCCAAAAATGTCTAGGGGTAGTTTCACTCTGTTTTGAATGCATACTTCATTCAATGAATTTTTGTTTGGTTCAGTTACTCTTTTCTCTTTGTGGTAGGTGAAATACATAATGCTGTGGTTTCACTTCTTTGATACCTATTTTCGCAGTTTGTATATTTGAGCAGCTTTAATAGTTGAACCTAGTGTTCCAAGATAGTAGCCATTATATTTTGTTGTGAGTAGATTTCATTCTTAAATGTTGTTACTGTTTTTGTGCTCAGCTTGCCACTTCACTACCCCATAGGAACATTTGAGGAGTTTAGTTCATATGCCTGCAAGATGGCTTGTAGCAAGAGCATGTCCATATCTTCACTGGAAAAATGAGGTTTACAAGCAGTTTTTATTTATTAGAGGAAAAAATTGTAGAGAGTTCTGCAGTTTCTGTCTTACTGGTATTTTGTGCTACTTTGTCTACTACCTTCTCAAACCTGGACAACCTGTGTTACAAAGTCTCTCTTCCCAATGTCTCAAAACAGCCGCAACACAGCGCTGTTCTCAGCCACATGGTGTACTTAACACTGACAGAAACTCTTGCTTTTGAAGTTCCTCTGAAATGGATGCTTTTTCTTTGCATTGTTCCTGGCAGGTTTGCCTCTCTTTTTTGAGGGTTGGAGCTATGGGATTTTTGAGCGGGGGGGGGGGGGGTTTTTTTTTGTTTTGATTTCTTTTTTTGGTTGGTTGTTTTTTATCCCCCTTTATTTGTTTGTATTTTGTTTGGTGTTGTGGGTTTTTGTTTTTCTGGTGACTTTTGTATGGTTTTCTTTTGTATGTGGTTTGTTGTTGTTTTTGTTTTGTTTAAATTTTGTTGTTTGGGGGTTTTTTTTGATGTCATAATGCTTATTTGCTTACTTAGCTTAGATTTAAACAGAACATAATGTTACGTAGAACATGACATAGCTAGTTTCTTTCCTTTCCATTTTTGGTTAAGGGGTAAGCTACATAAATAGCTGCAAATTATTAAAAAATTTTGATGTTTTATTACCTTTTAAAATACATTGTAGGACCCCATAATTTTTTTCACTAATGTTTTTCTGCTCTTGTTTTTCTTGCTCTTTAATAGAATTTGAATGGTGGAAGAGTCTTGAAAAAAATTATTTTAAGAACAGAAAAAAATGATTATTTTTCCTCTCTTCAGTTTAGAAATCGGGACTTACATCTGGAGCAGGAAACTGAAAGTCGAATATATTCCAGTGTAAGTTCTGATGGTGGCTTGCCTTGTGACCATAAGTAAGCCTTTCTTTGGTCTGGTTTCTTCTTCTGTGTTATGAGGAAGAAAACACAAATATGTGCAAAGCATTCTGAAATTCTTGGAAGGAAGTTGTTTAAAACTACACCTTTTTTCATTATTTATTGGAAGGTATATAGATTTTCTAAATATTTTTCTACTTTGCTGAGCAAAAGTACAAATGAGGTGCCTTAAACTTGATGGAAGAGTCCTTTTGGCCAAAAAAAAATCAGTAGATTGAGAATCTAGAATAAATCTGTTTGGTCTTAATTTTTGTAGTTTTATCATCTGTGACTTTTCAATTACGAATAATGCTTACCAGTTGAAGCAATGAGGTTATTGATGTATAAAGAAAACTGGTTAATTCATCCTGCTGTTTGACTCAGGATTTACAGAAGCTACAAGATATACACAGGTGATGAATTTTGGGCATCTAAGTCTTGAAGAAAATTAGCCAAGCTTTTGCAAGAATTTATCATATGCCTCAGAGAAACTTAATGAATGTGATGGAGTTTTACATGCTTCACATGAGACTTGGCCAGAACTTTTCCCTCTGATGGGAATTTCATTTCATTCTTTTCCTTCCTTCAGACGGAAGTCATTATGTATTGTGATTTACCATTGATAATATTAATTTGCTGGCTTTAGCGTCCATTAATACAATGAACTAGGTGCTAAAAGGTGAAACCTGAGAAAAATGTGAAATGAAATTTTAGAACACTTTCCAAATACTTAGAAAAAAATATTTTCTGAACTTCAAAAATAATTTATAATTTTATTAATATAGGAACAAGTCACTACTCCATTTTCTGTCATGTGTTTAAGACAGCAGTGAGGAATGCCCAACAGTTCTAAGGTTTATACCGTAATAGTATTTTAGTTTTCAACATGATTGGTCTGTCACCATTGCCATATGTAAATGCAACCATAGTTTTTAATAGTGGCAACTAGACTTGGAGCTCTCTAAAAATTTGAGTTGTGTGGGAAAAAAATTCCATATACTCATCTGATTATATTGCCATGAATCTTCAATTATTGTTAAACCCAAATCTGAATTTAAAAAAGACTTCTGAAAGTCCCAACACTAATTTGAGTTGCTGTGTCATGCTGACTGGTGATAGTAGTTGTGATACACAGACTAATTGTGCCAGAAAATGGCCTTAAATAATCCAATGGAGCAACAGTTCATTTTAACTGATAAATAGGCATAAAAAAAAAAAAATTCCTATTCCTCAGCCCATTTACTCATACCAGGTGTATGTCTTCCCCGTTAATCTGCAATATGTCAAGTTCTAATTTGAGGTTTTCCCCAGGTGGTATGTTTAGAATACAATTTTAAAATTGATATCCTATTGATTTTCTTTTGATATCTTGAGAATAGAGAAGGAATGGTTCCTTACTAGGTATTCTGTTACACTGTCTTCTTACCCTACAATATATTACATCTCTCTTTGCTATAATTAGTGAGCTAAGAATAATGCAATTTATCAGAATTACTGTACTTAGGTCATTTGTGAATTTCTTTTTTATGTTTGATAATAGTAAACTTTCTGTTAGTAAATCCATGATGATGGCTATAATGTTTGTATGAACAAGATAAGTGACATGGTAATATGTCAGTCTTAGGTATTGCACAACTACAAGTTACTGTTTATATATATACATTTAAATATGTATACACAGGTGTTATTGCACAGACTTCTTACTTTAGTAACTATTACAGAATTGGCTAATTCTGGTCTGCTGCAGCTGCAGATTAATTTCTTCAAAATAAATTCTAATTTCATGTGTTCAGAATCATTCAATTTTAAAATACAGGAATTGGTAGGCAGTTCAAGACATGGGATAGAAGCTGTCAGTTTATGGATCTGAGAAAGTGAAGTCCAAAGGTACTAAGAAAGGAAAGACCAGAGAGCTAAGAGAGGACGGAGCAAGAGCAGTTGGCACACAGCAGAGAGGTAAAGGCTCCAGGGAGAGAGTTTATTTTGTACAGACATCAGGGGTGGACAGAGAAGTGAATGTGAGCAAAAGAGGAGAAATACAGACCGCAATCAGAATAAAGAAAAAAACTTTGATAGCTAGTGACTTAATCTTTCAAGTGGTAAGAGTAGTGCCATTAAAGATACCAGTGAAGGATAAAGAGGAAGAAGGGCTGTGAGGTGGAGTATTTAAGAAAATACGGGGATCCTTTAGTTGTGGCATGTCACACTGTTGTCCATCTTTTGAAGGAATGGGAATAAAATGACCACATATTTGCAATGGCAACTGATGCTGATAGGATCAATTCTACATAATACAAGCTGAATCTTTTTTTGTAGGAATGTGTAGGTGGCATTGTGTGTAACTGTAAAATAAATCAGAAATAGGAATAAAAGAAAAAAGCCTTGTAAGGCACTATTTTGTAAGGCACTATTTAATATTGAATGATTTAAAAAATATTTCAGACTGTTTGCTTATGCATATATGAATACAAATAATGAATTTAATAGGAATTTTTTTCTATAACATAAAAAGGACCTTTAAGAGTGGTTTTTTGCATTTGTGTCTTTGTTATGTGTGACTGGATGTGTCAGGGAGAGTGTACTGTCTGTGATTCACCAAAGGAAAGCTTGCTTTCTCAATGCTTGTACAGATGGCTAACTGCTACCAAAGGTTTCTGCAACACTGCTTACAAGTTGCAAGAAGGTTAGTGCGAAAATACATTACAGCCTGATTCTGTAGCAAAGGACAGTTACCATTACCAGCTTTTATTAAATCCTGTCCTCCTAGTAAACAGTACCTATCAAGCACTTCACAAGAAGCAGTTCCAGTCATAGCACCTTTAAAATGTTTTCTATCAAAATGCTTTTTTTACATTGTTTGGACATGGTTCATTTAAAGTATTGCAAGAGTGGGATATAGTGCATGAAATAATCTATTGCGTGTAGTTGAAGCTGGTAAGAAGAATCTAAATTATTTAAGATGTTTGTCTGCAATAAATACGTCATTGCTGCTGTTCTCTGAAGAAAGCTTTAGTCATTTTAATCAGTTAGGAAGGAGTATCACTGAAAAATAGCTTGATTAAATAATTTTAGGACATGCTTTGTGGATTGAGACTTACATAATGTAAAGAAAGTTACCAGCCTAATGCTTGCCTCATCCTGCTAATTTGTTGCTTTTGTAACTGGTTTGTAAAAATCCTTTCTCTCTTTACAAAGAGAGCTTTCCATGGTTTCCTGCGACTGGTAGCCTCCACATGATGTTCCACAGGTGTTTAGTTTACTTACATTGTACAGTTGCAATGTGAATTAGGTGATGCTTCCTTTCTGAAATGATTATGTAGGTGAAGGAGAAAAAAATAGCCTAATGAAGTACTACTGTTCTTCAAATTAAAACGCTGGAAGACTTTTAACTAAAATAGGTTCCAGATATAATGAAAATCACATTTTAGTTAACAAAATCTAATACTTAGTGCACAATATTCAAAATCCTTAGATATTTTAAGCTTTGTGTATTAAATATTTTAACACATGAAGTAGTATAACAGCTAATGTTTTAGTGGAGAAGGTGTTTTTGTGAACAAAGACATCAGTTCATATCTTACAAGGTACATCAGAGGTATACTTCATTGAACTAAAATATAAAAATGCAGATTACAAAGACTTGACTCTGGACATACATTTCCGTGCTTTAAACTATGGCACTAAGAAATACTACTCCAGTACTACTAATCAAATAATAATAAACCATTTATTTGCTTTCTGTTGCAGCAAAATATGATACACTCTACAGATGGAGTATTTTTATGTTAGTTTAAAAAATCCAGTAATTCATGTTATGAAAGAGCTTTTCATCGTTAATATTAAATATCAATGATGAAAAGCTAGAAAGACCTGTAGGTCATACAGTTGGTTCCTAATGAAATAAAATGTTTTATAATGACTGTTCTTAGTTACTTCAGGTATTTTAGAATGTGCTTAGGTTTGTGTCTAGTATCTAATAAGTCTGGAAGTTTGTTGTATATTCTTTATTATTTTCCTGAATCAGAGTCCAAAATGGGAAAAAAAAATTACTTATTTTTTAAACTATAAAGCATTTATTCTCTTTTCCATTCAAAAATAGCATGTGTTTGAAAAAATTCTTTTGGCTGCGTATGTCTCTCCTAGGTGATTTTCTCATATCACAAATATATCTCACACATATTTATGCCAATTAATTAAAGCTGCTAAAACTTTTTTCTTCCAATTCATTCTGTAAAGGTTTGCCCTTACTAATAAGTTTTAGTTGAATTGCTTATCTTCAAGCTGTGTATTTATGGCAGGATAAATAATAATCGTAGTAGTGGTATCACTGATGATGTTAATAGTAAGAATTTAATAGTAAGAATTATGAAGGAGTTTCATTTTTTTAAGTATTCTGCTTGTCATCCTAGCCTTTGATTGAAGAGTAAGTATCAAACTAATTTTTTTGCATATAGAAAATAATTGTTTCCAGTACAAAGGTTGTGACATTTATTGATGGCAACATCAGCTGCCTTTTACATGGTAGTCCAACTACTTTGATTTTGCATTTACTTAAAAAAATATCACAAGTTTTTTCCAAAAAAAAGTATTGCTGTGAGTACTTTAGTTGACAGGAACATGCCAGTTTTGTGTTTGTCCCGGGAGCCTTCTTCAACAGAATGACATTTAGTTTTGTTTTAGAGAGAATCTTTCCGTCACTTTTTCAAGTTGGGAGCAGGAAGCGGCATAACTGCCAGCTACAAGCCAGTCAAAAGAGAAATTAATTAAAAACAGTAAAAACCATCACCACCAGCACCACCACCACTAAGAAGAATGAAAGATCCTCCAGATTATTTATCAAAGCAACAGTTTTTGTGTTTGTGGTTGTTTTTTTTTCTTGAATCATTCAAGGAAATAGGAGTAGAAATTATTTTCAGAATGTAGCTGCTCATGTTGTCTGATACTTCCAAGTATTCCTACCCTTCAGTGCCTAGAAGCCTGTCTTCTGGTTTTTTGGGCAGTGATACTGTTGAGCATGATGTTACTCCATTACTTTTTACTCAGAAGTGTGTTTTAAAAGTTTGAAAACTTCAAAAAAATTCTCCTGTATTTCTAATACCTGCCTAGGTTTGTTTATTCTTTTGCAGTAGTTCTATTAAAATGAAGTGGAAACTGATCGAAGATTACTGAAGACAGAAATTGTGTCCCATTTAGATGTGATTTATTTTGTCTTTTAATATCTTATTATCATTCCATCACAGAATACATTTTATTTCTTCTTGTGTTTTCTTCCTTAATTCTTGAATGCTTACTTAAGTAATTGTTTTCTCTCACGGCACTGGAAGTCTTGGTGTTTAACAGCAAAATTTTGGCTTTAACCATCATTTCTTATTGGTCTGTTGCAACAGGGCTTAAATGTGAAAACATTTTGTGTGTTAAAGGGAGCGGAAAATCCACTGTTGCTTGTGTTTATGTTACAAATTTCAATTTTAAAATTTAAAAATATTATTGTGGACTTATGTGCACAGTATACAGAAGTGTCTTCATTGCTTTTTTTTTACTGTTCATTGTGACCAATCAAGGACTGTCTGAATGAAACGTACTATTTCAAATATGAGTTTTTTCAGAGTGTATATTTAAGTGTGTATATGCATGTTGTTTTAAAAGGGAGCATTCAGATGGTATTTTGGATAAAAACTATAATTAAAGGCAGCTGCATAAAATTACAATTTCCGTGTTGGATTTTTTTTTTCCTTCTTTCCATTCCATCCTCCATTAGATGGCAGTGTTGTGAATATGCAGCATATCAATGTTGGCATATTGAAAGGAAAGCAAGTATTTTTAACACATCTCAGATGCTTTTTCATTATATATCTTATGAATTTCAAGAGGAAGAAGGGTGAGCTAGAAATGATAGATGGAAATAGTAGATAAAGAAATTTGCATTCAGTTCACAGAGAGCTAGCTAGTAGGAAAGTTGCATTCAGTCCTTTGTATGTTTCAGCTTGTTTAAAAAAATGTAATAAAACTAGTTGTAATAAACCATGAAGCCAGACCATGCATTTACCAGGTTTTTCTATACATCTCTTCTAACTTGAATGAAAATACTGTCTCAGTTTTGTGCTTTAACAGAGTTACTTAGCTATAGCAAAGTTCTTTCAAAGTTTTTTGATGTAAGACTATGTTTTGGCCAATCAATTTGCTTTCAGTTTGAAAAAAAATTGCTAAGGTTTTTGTGGCAAGGTTTTAGTAGTGTAGGGTTGCTTCAGCAGTTGCTAATGTCAGAACAGATCAGGAGTCCACACACTGGACAGAGCCAAATCCAACGTACTCCAAAATGAACCTACTGCTGCCTGAAGCTGAGCCTGTCATCGAGTCTGGTGGCATTCATATGATAGCAAATTTAGAATGAATAAAAATCACTCTGCAGCAGCTGTGAGAGAAAGGAGTGAGGGAAATGTGAAAGAAACATCCCTGCAGACACCAGTCAGGAGTGAAGTAAAGCCTGAAAAAATGGGCGTGAGGGAAGGTTTTTAGTTTTTTTCTCATTTCTCACTGTCATAATCTCTTATTATTTGGCATTAAATTAATATAATTTCCTCAAGCGAAGTCAAAGATGGTAATTGGTCAGTGATCTGCCTGTCCTTATCTCAACCCGTGACATTTTTCATCTTATTTCTCTCCCTGTCCTGCTGAGGAAGGGAAATGGGAGAACAAGTTTATGGACACCTGGCAGTCAACCAGGGTTAACCCACTATGATAGTTTATTTGCTGTAGACGTATGGATTTACTTAATATAGTCTCCTTCTGTTAAGTATTTTTGAGTACAATGACTTTAGTCTGAAAATTGACTCAGCATCTACAGTATTTCAAGTGGAGGCTCCTTTGCATTTTCATGACTATTAAGATTCTAATCAAATAGGTCTAAAGTGTTCCACTCAGATGCATAAGAAAAACAATGCAAAAATTCTTTGAGGGATTAAAATCAGGGATTAGATTAAAGTTGATGCGGAAAGTACTACATGAGATTTTAAGGTCTGCACTGTACAGTGGATTGGATTACATGGATATAGCACACCCTTCCAGACCTTAGACATAATACTCCCCTCTCTTGCTTCCTTTTTACTCTTTGTAGAAAAAAAGTGGGCAAAACTGTAACTTGATGTGGTACTTGTATGCATTTATGTTTTGAAGAGTTAGATGCTGGGACTGTAAATGCCTATAAAGACCTTTGGGTCAACAGGATACTATATGAGCTATTTTTGAAAGTAAAATTGTGATGTCATGGTCTCTGGACAGTCTCTGTATGTGCAGTCTCTGGAATGTGCAGTCTCTGGATTCAGCATGGCAGTTTACTTAAAATTATCAAAACCAGCTAATAGAGCAGAAAGAAATGCTATAGTTTCTTTCTGGTTTTAACCCTTAGGAGTTAATGAAACGATGGCGTGTCCTTAAGTACTTTTGGAAATCCTAGTGTGACGACACATTTGTTCAGACAGTGTTTTCTCTTGAATAATCTTTTCCTCTTGAAAATTGAAGAAGAGGGGAAAAAGGAAAATATTGATTAAAGTAGAATTGGGTTTTACATGTGGAATTTTTGTTCTGGACTTTTAAAACTAACGACTGACATATTCCAGTACTTGTCACTTACAAATTCCTCTCTTGTCTTGTAGTGCACTTGTAGAAGAGACATGGTGTCAATATCCATGGATGTCTTTGTGAGGAAGTTTCAACCAGACAGATACCAGCTGTGGAAACAGGGCAAGGATTTATATACCATTGATCATACAAAACCAACTCCTGAATCAACACCTGAAGTAAAGATCTGGCTACAGAGAAGAAGAAAAATACAGAATGTTCCCAAGAGGTATTTATGTTTCTTTACTGTCTATTTAATTGTCTTTAATATGATGGCAATGTCCTTTTTGTATCCTTTTGGCCACTTCCTCTGATGCTGTCTTAGTTTTGGCCACAACAGATTTTATTTTCTCATAGTAGCAATTAGGGGATGGGGCTTGGAGCTGTGTGGGTGTGCCTGCGTTGTTCTCTACCACACACATCACTGCCGGGGCACAGAAGTAAGGGATTCTCATTTATGGGAAGGGAGGGGGTGTGATGTGCGCCCAGGGCCTGGGGGCCATAATGTCCTTTTGTTTTGGAAAGCCTCATGGCTCCGGGTTGGGTTGATTGGACTCAATGAGCATTTTGTGTGTAGTCACCTGCTTGTATAAACTGTTATTATTAGTATTGTTGCTGTTACTGTTAATTTTCTTATTTCATTGCTGTTTTCAGTAAATTTTTATCTCAACCCGTAATCTCTGTCTTTTCTCTCCCTCTCCGTCTCTCTCTGTCTCTCTCACTGGAGGGGTGGAGGGAGAGGAGTGGCTGCATGGATTTTAGCTTCCAGCTGGGCTTAAACCATGTCACATGTTTTCTTTTAATTCACTTACTTTAGATGAAAATGGTTTTTCTGTTTTCTGTATTAAGATGGACTTTGGCACAAGGCAGTCTTTTTTTATAGAGTGATTGTGAAAAATTAATTTAACTTTTAAGTTGTGTGTACCTAAAGTTAATGATTATAGAGAACAACAAAATGGATTCAAGTGTTGCATTTAAAATCTCTCTTTAGTAAAAGTTATTACAGTAAAATTTTTAAGGTGTGGGTGGTTGCCACTGTTTCTAGTGATCACTGCAACCAAAAAACAAGGGAGAAGACTCCTAAGAGCTGAGGTAAAGGTTAAACAGGAAAATCTTATCATAAAGCTGTGACAGAATCCCTCCAGCTGTTTGAAGTCTCTAGTAATAGTCTTAGCCCTCACTGCCTATTTGAGTTTAAGGCGATGCCACTGCCTATTTGTTGCGCTCTTGGCAGTGCTGCATCCAAAACCTGTCTTTGTCTACCACAGGTCAGTGGCAGATGATAATAAGGTCTAAATCTCAGTTGGTGGTGCTGACACCACTAAGAAAATTAGGAGGATAAAGTTTCTCAGCTTGTCACTGAAACTATAAAAGCTTTGACCTATTAAAGCAGTTCCATAGCTATTTTCTTGAGATGCATTATGGTTTTTGTTTGCATTGCACAAACATTTTTTGTACAGTTGTGCTTTCCTGTCTTACTTAACAGGATCTTTACGGATTTTCTTCTTCATTATCTAAAAAACATCTACTTAATTTCTAGCCAAAGGTGGGAAGTTCTTTTGGTATCTACTTACTTATGTAGTGCAGTTTTTTGAGTTGGAGGTAATACGGATTTTTTAAAGATCTTTTCCCTTCTTCAAATAGTTTTGTGGTGTAGTTGCTTTTTAAACTTGGTCTTAAAGTAAACTTCCTCATTTTCTTTGTAAGTTAATGTATTTTTTTGAGGAAAGGATAGGAAAGTCAACCTGTAAAATAAAGGACCAACTGGCGCTGTAGTGGAGCATTGTTACTGAAAATAGAACATCGAGTTTGTTCTGGGTAAGGGTAGTTTGTGAGGTAGAATCACTTCTTGAAGACAACCAGTGAAGCAGCTGAACAGTTTATAAGTACATGTGAAATACTAACCTGGACTCACAGAGAGAGTAATTCTGTTGTTTAACTAGGTGAATGCCTTTTTTCCCTGTAGTGGGTTTCCCTGTATCTATTGTACAGTGTAAATGCAAATTCCCACTTGTACCAGCAGTGATTCATTTTGTAGTACCCTTATGGGTAGCTGGTTCTGAGTAAAAACAAAGATTTTCTAATAATCACATTGAAAGTTTTATCACAGGAACACATGGGCTGATTCATGCACTTTGCTAAGCTAATAAACACAATTCCAGCGCTGTTTAAATCTTGAATTGGCTTTTGTTCAGGCATGGTAACAGTGTGCATTGCAGAGGATAACATATTTATTCAGCTTCGTTTCTAGTGTGATGTGTCAATTGAAATTATCATTTTGATTATGGGAGTAATACAAGTTCCAGAAAAGTGAAAATAAAAATACCATCTATGGGAATCTTCATGAATATAGCGACAGGGAGAGCTTAACTCTGACATTTATGGCTGAAATATGTTGCTGCTAAATAACATCTAATGTATGCATGTAAATAGTAATGATACTTTCTGTTATTTACAATGTGAACTGATGGTTTTCTCATACTTCGGCAAATTTTCTGGAAATTACTATTTTATAAAGAGTGTGTTGAAAGATACACGTTTGTAGACACAGAATAAAATTTAAGGGGTAGCAAAATATGTTTCTGGAGATATGTAGAATCTAAGATGCAAGGCCTTTGTAAAACTCACTTAAAACTTTGTAAAATTCACCCGTGATAGTTGTGCTTTTATCTCTAACGTATTATGAGTTTTGAAACCTGCTGTATAATGACTTTAAAATCTCCTCTTGTGTCACATAGTTGAATTTGAAACTGGACTAATTTCCTATTTTATTTATTCTGAGCACATAAATTATGAGCCTGTTTCTAATGGGTTTGCCATTTCTCCTGCCTTAAGCTTTCCTGTATACTTCTGAGGGTGCAAAAACTGATGCTGAATCTTTAATTTCAACTTTATTTTTAAACACAGAATAATTATATATATTGCTTGATATTGTAACCTTTCAAAATATTTGGTGATCATAATTTTTACCTTTTTCAGATGCTTGTTGGTTGTGTTAAAACTCATTTGAATACTTCCAAACAGATCAGCTTTTACGAGGTTATTCAGACTAGTGTTTTATTAGCATTAGGGTTTGGAAATATCACCTGATTTCACTGCTACTGAAAGAGTTTTGTCTTCATTACTCTTGTAAGGGTAGTTCTTTTTTGGGTTCAGAAGAATGACTTACTAAAAAGCTTGTTTGGGTGCTAGTTAAGTAATAGTTACTTAAAGACTGTTTTACTTCTAGAGTTTAACAACTTTGCTATAGAATGGTGATAAAAGATTAGAAGGTTAAATCCAATCAATTGTTAATCTATCACTTAATAAATTGTAGCACTATCTCAACACAAAAAGATGAAAAATTGTCAGTTTTTTACCACTTTAAGCAGGTGAAAGGGACATATATTGGTAGATATTTTATCTTATCCAAGACAGACTTTCTACTCTGACAGCAATATCTCCTATAACAGCTTCCAGCACACCAGATCTCGATCTAAAAAGCTTAAAACTCCAGAGGACAAGAGAGTATCTGCTATGGTAGCTGATGCAGAAAACATAGTGACTGAAGCAGCTACTGATGGCTTCAAGGTCAATGAAGAACCTGAAAAAAAAGTGAGAGTGGTAAACACAGGAGTGCCTTCTGGGGAAGAAGAAAACAGTAGTAGAATGCATCTGGATCAACATTTATTGGATCATGTCAAGGTTGAAGGTGAGATAAGAACTTTCACATGTAAGTTGTAGCCTGTTTATACTCTAATGCCACAAATTAGTGGATGTTAAAGTATTTAGAGTAGCGTACTAAACATAGAGAGTTATTTATGCAGAGAAGATTGATACTCAGTAGGAAAGAGAAAAGACCAAGTTAATACTCTGAGTTGAGAGTAATACCACCTAACTCTTTTAATTAAATGTTTTTTAAAGGAGTAGAAAGAATGAGGTTTTGTAAATTTTATTTCTTCAGTGGACTTGTATGTGTTAAAGTGAAATGTTTTTGATATGGAAATGATGCAGAATGTGTTAACACTATTCAAACAGTACAGAATGTATATGCTTGTGAGTATACTACATGTATTTACATGATGAACCTGCAAATTAGAAGTGTTCCATACCTATACCTGTATTTTTGTTCTATACACAAACATGCTCTATTTTGAGTCACCAGATTTCTTTTCATTTCCTCTGGAGGTGTCTGACAGTGCAAGTTATAAAGTTCTTGTCAAGGCAAAGATTTTTTTTTTCCTGCCACAGCCATTTTTTACTAATATAGTTGGTCTATTCTGGACTTAATTTGTTCTATTTCACATTCCATTGTAGTTCCAATATAGTTCCCCGTTCCTATAGGCAAACTGCAATTTTAACTTCAGGTTTAGAAGTGGTCCCATTTTGTTTTATATTGCTACTGAAAATTTACTTTCAAATTACATGTAGGGAGTATTTTCGTTATTGTGAATATTAATGGTTATGTTAATGCTTATTTGGAAGTGATAATCACCGTGATCGATTCACATAAAGATAACAAGATGTTGCAATATGGAAGGTTAGAAATTCCTCTGTACAAATTATCTGGTGCTCTATCAAAGCATTTCTAGGTCTGTTCTAATAATATTTTTTTAAAGGTGCTATTGCTTTACATCTTCCCGCAACTTTTAATAGAGGTTTGGAATGTTCATGACCACAGAGAAAACAGTATTTAGTTATCACCCATTCTGTGTTTATTGTCAAGGGAAGGAAAAGCAGAGAAGAGTGGAGAGCTGCCCTCTCTCCTTGGTCCTCTTAAAGTGTGGTGCCTGGACCTTTGTAGGAAAAAGGACATTTTTAAATATAATAGAAGTTCCAGTACTCATGGTTAAGAAGGTAGTGTGTTCTGCATTGTCTCTGACTAGTATGTCCGTTATGCACAGTTGAGGCAGTGCTGTTTATGCCCAGAGATTACATTTTAGTATTGTCTTTGTATTACTAAATTCTATATTCATTTTACCTGAAAAGGAAATGTTTCAGAAAAATCAAGTTCAAGTAACCTTTGTAAAGAAAGAATGGCAAGGGACTTAACAGAAACTGTTTTCTGTAATATCATGGAGGTGCTGCTGAATCAGAATTCACTGCAGTGTGTGCCGGGGTTCTTCAGGAATATGTTTTTTGAGTGACCTCTTTAGCCCGTTGTTCTGTCTTTCCAATGCAAGCATCAGCAGAGGAAGAATTTTTGTAAAGTAAAATCCACACAATTTCACTCTTCAGTATCACTAGAATATACAATTATGCTAATTTTTTAAAAATAAAATTATGCTAATTGCTTTTCATTTTTAGACTGATGCTGTTGTTTTAAAAATATTCTTGGTATCTATTTGAAATATGCCTTTGTAATTATAAGCCATTAATCTTTGGTTATTTTCATTTTTAAACAGGCGTAATAGGTATAAAATGCAGGGTATCGGGTTCAATATACCAGCCTTTTATATTTTTTTCCATTGACTCAAAATGCATATGGGCAATATGAGTAAAGACTAAGGAAACTACATGAATATTGATTATTTTGAATTAAATGAAGACCTGTTATAATTCAAATGCAAAATACTGATTAAATGATCAAAACTGTATTTTGTGCTCCAAACTCAAACCATTTACATTTAATTTATTTGTTGATAAAACCTATGCTCCACATTTGTATATGCCCTTCCACCAAATGCTTTTCTGTATGATTTCTAAATGAGGAAACATGCTTTGAATTTGAATAATTTAGATTGCTGTGAAATTCAATATGGTAATGTAAAGTGGGATTTATTAACAAATCATGTTCTTAATTTGTAGGAAGCATCCCTTCAGACTCAATTTTGAGTCCTGTTCCTGTACTAGAGAAAACAGAAATGGGAGATGAGGACAAGACAGGTTCCAGTCATTCTTCTTTTACACTTGAAGATTCTGTGGCCAGCAACCCTGCCTCTGATAGCTGCAGAAAAGAAGAGAATTTGAAACCTCAGAATCAATATGTTTCATCCAAACCATACTGTAAAGCAGAGGGACAAACTTCTGAAGCAGAAAATCCGGATAGAGATGAAAGATCCACAGAGGGCGATACCAGCAATGTGGAAAGTTCTGCAAGTGGTTTGGAAAGCATAGAAGTGCCCATTGTAAAAAAGGATGAAGAAGACGGCATGGAAACATCTTGTGTATGTGAAGCAAATTACATCATAATAGTAATATATTCTTGATTTAATGAAATATGAATGAGCGTTTTTCTAATGAGACCTGATATCCATATTAAAGCCTTTAAGAATATGCATGATTTTAATCAGATGGTAATTTGAACATGTTTTGAAGTGTTCAGTCAAGAGTGGCAATTTTGATCTGAAAGCAGACTGTTTTTGGAGTTTGCTTATTGACATATTTTTCCCTGTTATTTTATATGTCTAGTAATTTCACTTTGTATTTGTGAATCTGAAGTGTCAGCAACTATTCTCAAAGCTATTCCCTCATTCACTTCTTGCCAATATGAGCAGAGCTGTGAGCTTCACCTACTTACTATTCTTGGACTTTGGAAATGAAATAAAATACGTAAAGGAAACACTTGAAGGAAAAGATCCCGCTATTGAAAGGAATATATATTTTCAATTTTTAAATAGTAGGTTTTAATAATGTTTTCTCTTTGGGCCACCTACAAACATATGGCCTTTTCTTTACTCTTCCTATTCTGCTATGATGCATGGTCAGCTTTGACTTTGGGATGCAAAATGAAAGATTAAGCTGTGGTGGTTGTCACAGTAGCTTTCTGAGTGGTGAGTTAAATCTCAGTTTGGCAGAGAGAAAGCAGGAAATCTACTGCCAAGTTGCCAGACTTCATGGGGAATATATTTTAGAAGCCAAACTAAAAGTCATGCTGACCTCTTCCACGTACATGAACTGTGCTGTAACGATTTTTTTCAGTGTTGTGACTTTTAATAATCTTGGCTCCAGCCTTTCCACTGTAATAAGGAGCAGTATAAACATCTCAGTGTTTTAATTAGCGTGTATTAGAGATTATATTTATCTCTTCCTGTGCCTTTCAGCCGTTTATATATTAGGTTTCAGATTCTCTGCAGTATTATTGCAGACTCTTTCTTTCTCTTTTAAGTGAAGAAATGTACTGTACAAATGCAATTTAAAAAGCCTGACGGTTCCCGTTTTACTTAATTGCTAACTGTTTCAGACCGTAAACCTGTCCTGTACATTAATCATGTCTTCTGCCCTCTGCTTATCGTGGTAAATATAATGTTTTGTAATTTACTTCAAGCAGCATGTGTATAATCTGCTAGGTTAGATTCAGGGTCTTGAGGCACAGAGTGCTGTGGTCCATAAGAATTGCATGAAACTCAGTCCTTCCCACACCTCTGCCACTGTCCTTGCCCTTCCTCTGGTCCTGAACCTCCAGACACCATCAGTAGCTGGTTTACATTGGGATTCTCCCAGTGGCACTTCAAGACTGAGAAGTGTTGGCCTTAGTTCTTGAAGCTTGAATAACTTTAAGCTGAGTGTACATAGGGGTGTTTGCGGGAGGAAGGAATTTGTTCATATACTAAATCAACATGTTAATTGTGTATCAAGACTCTTGGTTTCTTATCTGAACTCCAGATCTTCTTTTTTTATTCCTGAGGAATTTTGGGGTTTTTCACAAATTAAGCCAGTGAGTTTCTGCTTCATTTTTTCTAGCCACAGTTAGTGGCTGTTTTGTACTTCAGGTCTGCAGAATTATTTGGGCTGTTCTTCCTCTCAAACATCACTTCAGCAAAACAGGATTTATGCTCTGTGAGTTGGGAAGGGCTGCAGTAACTTAAATCTGAAATGATTTGTGTATGACAAGGATTGCACTTTTTAAATTAAAATATGTGTTCTTAATTAGAGACAAGTGTTATATTGGTACACTAAAGGTCCTTCAAGTATACTGTGATAGTATTTGCAGACTTGATATCTGTGCTTTTTTACAGTAGAGTAAGTACAGTTTATTAAAAATAAACTATATGGAAGAATAATACTGTTTTTATTTGTTGTAATTAATTATGCAGAATTACATACTAAATTAGTTGCATTTTTTCCTTTCAGTCAGAGGAAGTTGAAAGAAAGAAAATATCTAAGAGTTGGCGTCATCCACTACATAAACCCCCGGCTAGATCTCCAATGACTTTGGTTAAACAGCAAGCAATTAGTGATGAAGGTGAGTGGACTATTTAATATATTTTTCTGATGATAATTTTATGATTTTATGAGACCATATATATAGGCATTTAGAGAGTCACTGCCTTGTGCAGACAGGCTACAAAAATCTAAGAAATGTACCCAACACAGGGATTTCCTTCTCTGAAGTAAATATAAAAAGTAAATCTGCTTTACCCAGAAATCACATATATGGCCCCCCAAAGTTGATGAATAAAGCTACTTTATTCTGTTAAATGTGACTTGTGAAGCCTATGGAAATGTGCATCAGAAGTATAGATCAAAATGGAATACAAACACATTCCTTTTTCACATGACCGTACCATTTTAGTACTGTAAAGCACAAACTTTTCTGGTGCTGTTTTCCAGAATCTCCTCAGTTAGCAGAACTGGAGATTAGTTCTCACACTCCTTTAGACAGTTTGATAATCTGGAGCTGAGGCCATGTCTGTGACTATGGGTCTGATTCCAACATTGTTGCATACTTCACTGTTTACTTGCAATTTTTACCTAAATTTTTTTCTCTCTCAGTTACTTCTCATTAACAGTAGCTGTTTTTTACAGCTGCAGATAAATTTTCTTGACTTCAGAGAGCATACCTGTTAATTGATTTTTCTTCTTGTAACTAAGCAATATTATACTTTCAGTTGGCAAGTTAGGCATTGTTGAGCTGACTGCTGTAAGTTCAATTGACCTCTCATCAATACAACTCCCTCCTTGTTTCAGCCCTGAAGTAACTGATTTGTGTCTTCTGTCTCACTAGTTTTGGAAGGCTGTACTCTCTCTTTTAGTTTTGATCTGAGCCACAGCTTTGCCAGGCATGATACTTCAATTAGCTGTTAAGCATCTTTCTGGAAATTAAAGACATCTTAGACCCATGATCTGTATCATATATGAGTATGTTTGGATACCTTGAGGGCTAGACAGAAAATGTTATGGTAATTTACAGGATGATAGTAAGTTTCATCTAGTAAAGTAATTAAAGATTTAATATGTGGCAGGTTGCAGTAAAAATGCTCTTTTTTTAATTAGAGATTATATTCCTTTTGCCTACTGATGCTTTTTCAACATTATAGTTGAAACATATTGTGAATTTCCTGTTTAAGCATGGATTGTGTATGATATTATCTGTGTAGATGATGATATGATGACAGTTTTGAGTCATGGATTTTTCTAATACCTAGACATTTTCCATCTCATCCAGTAGTTTGCCAGCTTCCTGGTGTATTAATTTTATGTGAAAGTAGCAACATCCTGACAAGAAATCATATGCCTTAAAGTCTTTCCTCTTTGCATGATGATTGTCCTCCTGATACATAAGGATGTATTTTTGTTAGGAAAGTAAGAGCTGTCTTAGAATCAGTAGCCATTAAGAACATATCTGCTTACTGATTGAAGGAAGTAATTAAAAGTGTTATTGGACATGGCAATTACTGCTATTTCCTAGCTGGAATTGGAATTATTATTATTTTCATGCATCTGTTTCTCATTGTAATCTAATTTATCAGCTCATTTTTGTAAGAGCACCAGAAGAGAAACAGTTGTGTTTGGGTGAGCAGAATGTTTACATCCGAGACAAAGATTGAAGAACTGCTGAAGGAGACTGGCAAACTGTAGCCTCATTAAGTTGCCTGACACATGCTGGCATGCGGGTTAAAGATGTGTGGCTAGATGATTTTCTGATTTTATTCAAGATAGTGTCAGATACCAGGGAAGTAATCAACATCAATGTGCTGACTTCTGTGTTTGTCTTTATGAAGGTGCTTCATCCATATTCTGGAGTGAGTAGAAATGTAATTCAGCATTGATACTTACTCAGTTCTTGTTCTCTGTGTTTTTGAGCAAAAATGATGCTAGCTGAGACTATCGTAGTGTAGTCTCTTGGTACAGTAATTTCTGAGTTAATCTATTCTTTTACAAGGGGGATTTATGTATTGTACATTAGTTTATATTTTAATTTTTCTGGCTCCAGTAAAATAAGAGCTGCAAACAAAATGAAGGAAGAAGATGCAGGCTAATGCTGTTTTGAAAAGAAATTGAGGCCTTGTATTTCATCTGCAACTCGTATCACTTTCCACAAGTCGGATAGTCTGTAGCCATTTCTAATACAGATAATATTTATTCAAATTAATGTATATGAAGTTTTTCAGATACTAGGGTTCTATGAAGAAATTTCTGTGAATAGAGGTGATCAGAGGCTGTTAATAATATGTAGGCAGGATTCTTTGACACTGTCAGCTGTTTCAGAATCATAATTTTGCAAATAGAATACTGTCGTATTGAATAGCATGCTTAAATCTTGGCAGAGACTTTCTGAATTAACTTTTAATACAGAGTTGTCAGAAATTTATTTTTTTTTTACAGGATCACTTGGACATTTGAGTTTCGTTTTTTCTTTTTATCACTGTATATGCTTATATGTGTGTAATTTCTTTATGAAAAATAATTGGGTTAATTGTTTATTTGTTGTCTGTTGCTGTTATTTTTTTTCACTCTCCCTGAAGCCTTTCCCTGTGTATGTCTGACTTCTCATGAAATTAATACCTAAAAGACATACACTGAGAAATACTAGGGACTGGGGAATCACTCCTAGAAATCGTAACTCAAGTTTCCAGTTCAAGAAAATAAGTGCAGCAGTACAGTGTGGGCTGTATGTCACACTCAGCATACTAACAATTTTTACGTAATGAGCCTTGGTGTTATACTCAATGCAGTATATTAACTTGTGGTAATAATTTTCTGTTGTATTTAATACAGTTGTATTTCTGCTCACTTAAGCAATAAAAAAGCAAATTCAGCAGAAGGAGCAAGCATACTAACTTTGCATGCACATTGATTGGTCCCAGAGATTTCTTTCCAGCACTATTTGGTCACGCAACATTAGAAGCTGTTTTTAGATTCAAGTTGACTAAAATTTCCCATTGCCCTCAATGATGTAATTATAGCATACAGACTGAATTCGGTATGAGGCTCTTTGTATATGTTTTTTAGCATTTTAAATATGATTCAGAATTTCAAAGTAATTTTGCTTTCATTAGTTTGTAAGATAAGGAAACAGAAAGAGAGAACTTTTGTAAATGGAAACATAGTATAAAGCCTTGGATTTTGCATTCACTGTCAGCATCCTGTGAGATGTGCTTGATTTGATATTAGAAGTCAAACCATTTAAGGCTTGTTCAGTAATATCATAAATAGGCTAAGCCTGCTTAAATAGGGGAGAATTACACTTGTAGATGCAGTTACTGTTCTTTTGTTTCAGAGCTTTAAATGGGAGATTTTACTTGAAGATTTTCACTTACTTCAGAAAGAAATGCTAACCTTTTTCCTTGTGTTGCATAGGAGGTAGATAAGAATTTGGTAACCGATTGATAGAGGCATGTTTGTATTTACCACGTTAGTATTACAATTTCCAGTATTGCTTTCCCTCCCGTACTGTTTTGTTGAATGAAGTTTTACTTCTTTAAAATACTTTACCTTTGTGTGAGTGTGGGTTAATCAAGTACGTAATTTACTTTTTTCATATGTCGTCATCATTTAGCACTAAAGAGTCCAGCACTCTCTACCACTTGCAACAGTATCAGTGTGCTAGAAAAATGTGATTTCTGTCCTTTTCTCTGGTACCTAAATTACTTCTGTTTTGTTTAAATTCAATTTTCAAGGTATGGTTGCCATAATTTCAATAAAGTTCTGACACTTACGAAGCTTGTGGTGTTCTGAACACCCCAAGAAACCTTTTATAAAAATGTGGTATAATCTTTAGTCGGTATTAAGGAAATGGATGTGTTGAAAGGTCAAATAAAAGCTTTTCTTGAATTTCCAGTACTCTTGTCAACCTTGTGGGCCAGCAGCTGATCTCCAGAAATGGCAAGAACTGACAGCTTTGCTTATTACCACTGGCAGCTCTTGTCCCCTGACATCTTTCATAAGTAGCAGTTATCTGCCTTTTAGTGGACACTTACAGGATCTAAGACTAGCCACTATTTTGATCAAGAGTGGAATACAAGCCAGTTCTAACATTTATCCTCATTTGCTGGACAATGGTATATGTTGTGATCATTGAAGAGTCATGGTTCTCTAGGTGAACCTTGCAGCTCTAATTGTGCAGCTTTCCTAGCTTTAAAATATGGTATTTTACCTCATAAAGGACTGGATAGAATTGCAGTCTTGTATAGAAAGGCATGTGTAATTTCTCATTATCAGGTGTGCCAAAATGAAAATGGATTTCCTGCTGCATTAGTGCAGCCTCTCGGTAGCCTTCTCAAGGGTAGTTGTGGAGTTGGTAGGCAAACTAGATGTGATGTTTACCAAGGAGACAGATATCCCTTCTGTAGGGTGGTCTTCTGGAGCTGAGTTTCTGTAGTTACGGTCCAAAGAGAAACACCAAAAACATATGACCGTATAATTCATAATAAAGGATTAACTCATTGAAGTACTGATGCAGAGCGTTGCCTAGTAAGTTATTCTAATAATAACTTCTGTTTTTCAAATTAAAAAAATCCTAGCCCATAGAATTATCATTGCCTTTGTCAAAATACGAAGCTACTTTGTAAACCATTAGTGTCAAAAGTGACTTAATTTTAATACCACAGGGATTAAAGGGTTTTTGCTAACTGTCTTTTCATGGCTGAGAAGTGTATATAATATGTATTTTTTAATGTACAAAATAATTAGACTTAAGAAATTGTTTCTTGAAGGAGTTTAAATGCAATTGTTGTCTAGTGTATGAAGTGTTTATGGGATATTTGTTTTAGTGATCTGCAGGAACTGTAGCTTGAAGATATAAAATTATAGTTCTCATTTGGGCATTGATTTGTCATGAATTTGGATCTGTGATTGAGTCTGTTTTGCATCTTCTGTACTTAACTTGTAACTTATATACTTAACTTACGAAGAGACCTTGGTTCAGTGAAGAACTTCTGGACAATCTTAACTGAATACGTTCAAGTAACTGTGTTCCTGAGATTTCACTTGTGTTTTGTCCAGAGGAACTTGTGCTGGAATAATATATTGACATAGGTTAGCCTGAGAGATACAAAATAACCTTAAAATATGTTTTCCTCACTTGGTACTGTTTTTTCTCTTTAGTGTAGCATAAAACAGGAGTATGTTGGTGATTCTGCTTTGTAATAATTAGAAACATTCTAACAGCGTAATAATTGAATATTTATTTGACTGTATAGTATTTGATGGTGTGGTCAATGATGATACATTTTAATTTCCAGAATAAGGAAGTACCACCAAGTAATTCTGTTGTATCTGAGAGACTCGTTCTATTGGTAGGGAAGACATACCTGATGATTGGGAGAAAGCTTTCTGTGGTTTTCCACTTTTGTAGAAATGCATGCCCTGGAAGACTATGGTGTTTCATTAGTAAATCAGTAAGCATGTATATGGATGGCAATATCAGTTCCTAAAAATTCCTATGTAATTTTAGTTATTGATGAAGTTTTTTGTGGTTAGTACACTGACCACAAGCAAATTATGTTAGAATGCAAAATATGAATTTTGTTCATAAAAACTGTGAAAAATTACATGTGGAAAGGGAATGGAGAAAACAGCTGCTAATAAGTGCTATGAATTAAAGCTTTTCAATAGAGCAGATACCTGCTAATCTTCAGCTTGTAGTCTGGGCTTGTAATGGTTTTGTACTGACAACTGTGTTTTTTGTTGGTAGGCTGTTCTGTAGATTCCAGCAGATCTTCTTTTGTTTCTGTTTTGATTTTGCTGAAAACAGGTTTATAAATACAAGGGCTATTCTTTAAATTTACACAGTGCAAAGACAGGTGAAATTACTGAGATTGCGTTAATATATACAGTATATGTAAACATCCATACAGGAATGGAAATTATAATACCAATATGCTGTAAATATTTCATGTTGGCACTTCATACAGATATAAGAACATCTCCCATTCTGTGGCCTCCCGTCCACATTTTAAAAAAGTTGCCTGACTAGTGGGTCACCTTTGAGTTTGGTTTTTGGGCATGGTAAGTAGCTGTATTTCTGGAGACAGTAGATAGTTCATAGACTTTAGCATCAGTAAGAATGTGTTGCTTGTCTTCAGCTTAGGTAGCCAGATATAAGTAGACATCTTTGACAATTTGAACCTTAACAGCTAGGGTTAAATTCTTCATTCCATATGTACAAAATAGTTGTGCATACAGAATGCAGCTATTTAGGGAATTCTGTGAATGAAAAATTGATTTTTACTCCTTGTAATTATTGGGTGCCTTTACGATCTACTGTTTCACATAGAGAATTATTTTGTTGCAGGAATTAGTAAGCAAACAAAAATAGTAATTTTCAAAAATAACAGTGCTATAGTTCTGTAAAATAGTTTTACAGGTCATTTAAATGTAAACTGAATCTCTATGCTATGAGTCCTCAGAGCTTTCTCTAGGTTAGTTTATCAGAATCATAGCAATGTAAATCAAATATATTTTAGTTACTTTGCAATGTGTTAGAGAGAAAGATTGGGGTCCAGTACAGCCTGAGAGGGTCATTTTACATATTCCAGATATTGAAAATGCAGTGCAATAGAAATTTTACTTAGTTTAAGTTATGCTATTTAACTGTTTCTTTTACTTGTTCTAATATGCTGTGTTAATTTCTCCTCTTCTAACTTATGCACTACTGCTCACAAGTAAATACCCAGCAACCTGTAGCCCTGCTTTTCTCTCCTTTCTTCAACTTCTTAGAACCATTCAGTTTTTCATATTCATCCAAAGTTTCGGTGGGATCAGTGCTTTGTCCTGTTGTTCATGAAAAATCATGGTTAAGGTTTTCCCATCCCTCCTTTTCAAAGTTATTGGTAAGATTTTTCCAGCCTTTGCTAGTATTTATACTGATTTTATCTGCTGTTTTAAATGGTAGTGGTCCTGTCTGCAGCCAGTCTTAATCACAATGAGATTTTTCTTACTAGGTTCTTATTTGTGACTAACACTAAATCAGAAAGAATGTTTTTGCCAAAGTAATCCTTACTGTTTTAGTGGGTGCCACTCACCCTCAGGAAAAGCCTGCTGGCTATGCCAGTTAATGTGGGAGTAGAATACACTGTGACCAGGTTCTTGTAGATATTCTGTGCATGGATGGTTTAGTGAATAATACAGAATTTTCTTATTTGAAATTACTTGAAATTACATGAGATTTCAATTTAGCAGAGTGATGCAGCAATGCACTTAAATCACAGTGAAGATACAAATTATGTTTAGCAAGGTTTTGAATTGTAATATACAGTTCAGTCACAATACAAGTACAAATTACATTGAGCAAAGTGTAGCAATCACAATACACAGTTCAATCACAAAACAAATGTGAATTTCATTATGGAGCTCTAATAGTATGCTGAAGGAAAAACAGAGTATCCCAGTATCACATCTTTCAAAGCTGTCAAATTGTCTTTTGTTTTCTTGTATGCTGAATTTTTCAGACTTTCGAAACATTTTGGGATCTGCTACAACTAATGTCTAATACTTTTTTGATATTTAACTCTTTTTTATTAAAGCACCCCATTAGTTCATTTTGGAAGCTAAACCTTATTTGATCCAGGAGCTCTTCAGCTTAACCTCTAGAACTCTGATTCAATATGGTTATCTTTATGTGCAATTTTTATGAGAACTGAAGTATTTATAGCTAATTTGGCAATTAGAGTCTCTAACCAAAAATGTATACATACTTCACTGTACTTTTACTCTGTGGTACCGTACAAGAAATGAAATTTCTTGAACAGTAGAATAAAGAAAAAAATTTTATTTTCATATTTTCCTATGAAAAAGTCTTTCCTTGCTGCAAAAAAAAAAAAGAAAATTTCTGAAACTGAGTTTGCTGATACACTGCTGGAACAGTAAAGTTTTCAAGTACAAGTCTGTTTCCCAACTGTCTTTTTTAATTTTTTTTTTTTAAATTTGTATTATTATTATTTCCTCCAGGGCATTTGAAACCATAGATAATGCCTCCCAGGGCTGAGATTATGCTCAACTACCTGAAAAATAACAGATGCTTCTGTGCTCTTCATAGTGGAGAATGCTGCTGTATGAAGCCAGGAAACATCAGTGGAACATAACCCCAAGCAGCAAAATCATTGTTGAGATTGGCAAAAGCAAATTGTACTGTATTAGTGTCTATGGCTTTTCACATCTGCTGGGTTAAATCAGCAAATGCTGGCAACAGCTCATTCTGCAAATGGCCCAAATGTTTTCTGCCTGATAATTTGAGTTTAACTTAGTAAGCAAAAACCATTCAGAGCATTAGCATTGTATGTTGGAGCAAGTTTCCCCACAAACTGTTAAACCAGTAACATTAGTGAAAACAATTCATTCATTCACTTACTCACTTGGAAAGCAGCATAGTGACTGTTTAAGTACTTTGCTGTGGAAGGAGTTTCCTTTGTATCAAGACAGATTCTGGGCTATAATTTTCTTTTTGTCTACACAGTTTGTTTTAGTGAATTGTTTCACTTTTCTTAAATATGTGAAGGAGTACACATTCCTGACAACTGGTATTTCTGAAATTATGTTACCGAGATTAATTGATCGTATATAAATACTCTTTTCAGGTATGAATATGATAGCAGGAACTATTATCAAGTTTAGCATTGCTGATCACCTTGTACTATCAATAATACTATGGCTGAATTATATGTGTTGTGATTTAAGCCCAGCTGGCATCTAAGCACCACACAGCTGCTCACTCACTCCCCCACCAACTGGATGGGGGAGAGAATTGGAATATTCTTGTACCACTCACTGTCAGGGTGGCACAAGAAGCAGGAAAGGCCTTGATGCTGTACAAGCACTGTTCAGCAATAACAAAAGCATCTCTATACTATCAATACCATTTCAGTACAGATCCAAAACACAACTCCATGCTAGCTACCATGAAGAAAATTAGTTCTACCCCAGCCAAAACCAGCACAATGTGATACAGTAAGATTTATATCAACTGTTATGCGTGTATTTAAAGTCGTAATTGTATCATCAATTGTTTCTGCTTTTCTGTAGGAAAAAAGAGCACTCGTTTAACCCCCTTAGAAAACAAAGTATTCAACCTAATTATGAATGGTATCTGGTAAAGTAATATTACAAAAAAAGCATTATATTTGCAGTACAGTAAAAATGACCCGGTGGTTTAGGGGGATTCAAGATCTGCGACCACTGTTAGTGGTTACATACTTAGGAATAGGTTGCATTACATCATCCAGTTAATACATTTTTTGACTGGTATTAATCCATTTTAGACTTCAGCATGAATATGTGATATATTTACAGTCAGAAACATAACAGACGTTACAAGAAATGGACTTCATTCATGTAAGAGTGTTCAAACCATGTGCATACTAACAGACTCGCAAAATAAGCTTTCCTTGATATTTGTCGGTGTGTCTGTGTGTTATGCATAAGTGTGCAATCTGTTGAACAGTGCTGTCAATTGAGGTGCAAAATATATTGAATTTCCCTGTCATGACTAGCAGGTTCAAATCCTGTGTTTTTCTTTTATTCTCTCTTACAGCGAGATGTATTTCGTACTGTAGTTGAGTTGAAGTTTGTATACGAAAGAATACCAAGAATGCTTTATTCACTTTTGCCTTGATTACCTCTTAATTTGAAATGTATGTTTCATGCCGAGAAGTTGAAAAAAAAAAAAGTGGCACAACAGAGTTCACACCAAGGAGTTCTGTTGTGCACCTGTGCAGAGTCCTGTGCATGCCCTTAGTGTCAGCGAATTGTGAGGAACTGTCAGTGACTTGATCTGAGTTACAGCAGACATAGAAGTCAAAGTAGATTCCCTAGCTCCATTTCATGTGCTGTGCAAAGAAAATGCCCCCGATAGACATACATTATGTTTCATATCACTGCATTGGCTGACCTGAATCTTTTGAATTGCCTGTCTTGGGCCGTCGGTAGCTGCTCTTAGAGCAAGGCCAAGTTAGCACAATGAAGGTTTGATTGCATAATGGTGCATATCGTAGAGTGTTGTTGGTTGGCAGCATTGCATAAGTGACTATTCATCAAAACTTGCTCTACCAGAACTGAGAGCATTCTCACACTCTTTCAGAACAATGCCAGTATGTAAGATTATGAGTGAAACATCATGTTCATAGCTCTTCTTGAAACATTACATACTGGTCTTATAAAATAGATGTTTGGTTTTTTTGGGGCAGCAGTGTATCTTTCACTGTAGGAACAGATGCTTCTACCACAGTTTTTGCAGGTTTTGAGTACTTGCAATTGGCACTGATACACAGTTGAAGAAAAAGTATGCCTGCTTATGACAGTGGAGTTCTGAGATCTTCCAGTTAGTATGAACACTACAAATTGTTCTCTGTTCTTATTCTGAGAATCGTCAGTTAAGGTGGATTTTGAATGGAGCCAGCTGGAGGCTGCAGTTGTTTTGTGTCCTTGTGACAGACACATCTGATCAAAGAAACACTGAGCTCACATGAGGCCCCTGAATGTCTACCTGAAATTGCATGCAACAGTGTGAGTTAGGAAAGTAAATTTATTTTAGGCTGAGCCACTGATTGCTCTTCAGCTAAATAGTAAGTAATGAAAGGAGTAATTAAAGAAAATAAGAGGAGTGAGAAGCACTGGATAAACAGAAAAAAAAGTATCTAAAAATCCCTCAAGTTTTCCAAGGTGTTTTTGGACATAAATAGGACATTGGTATTAACAAATGAACAAGCGAAGAAAGGCTATAAACTGTGCCAAGACAGCAGTGTTTGTTACATCAAGTAAGTATATACTCCATGCTTTCTCTCAAACAGTTGGAGAGCTGGTTTTTTTTTTAATTTCCTTGCCTGTTTTGGTTAAGTAGATTCTCAGTTTTTATAAATGGTGCATAACTTGTCTGACTATGTGGAAGCCACGTACCTCCACTTGTACTACCAGAGAAGCTTATATAGAAATTCTTCCTCTCACTGATATTGGTGCACACACACAAGAAAATAAAGCACACGGAGTGAAACTGCCCAAGTTTTACTGGTGTAGAATATTTACACAGACGATTGCATATTTTCCCTGGTGGGGAAGTTGTTTAAGGCAGCATTGTTGTCATGTTTTGTAATGGGATTGTGTACTCTGTAACTCTTTTTTTTAATATCAATTTCTTTTGACATTTGATTATTTCAGTGTGGCTGGGTGAATGTTTATTATGAGGAGATGAACTAATATTTCTGAAGCCCTTGAAAGATGATAATTTAGGCTCAAGGTTGCCTAGGAAATTCGTGAGGAGACCTGAAATTCACTAGCCTTACAGTAGTGATAACAGAGTATCAGACAAAGCTTGTAATCCTTAGGAACATCTATTCTGTCTACTCTTAATTTTGTATCCTGTTAATGAACCATGTCTTTAAGTACTGGATTAGGCAGCCTCCCTCTGAAAAGAGGACTGATATTTTTCCTTTCTTGTTATGGTGGAGAAGAGGGAGGGGTTGCATGGTGTAATGTACCAGAGGATCATATCAGAGAGCTTGTGTAGTTCATACAGAGACAGAAGACTGCAGTAAAGGATTATGGAGAAGACAGTCACACCTGAAAGGACATAGAAGGACATAGAATTCAGAATTACAGACATTAGAGATCAGAGGCAAATAAATGAGGAGTGTTTGCTTCTAGTCAGTAGCTAACTGGAAGTGCTCTAAACATAATGTAAAGGAGACAAAAATAAATTTATTAAAATAGTGTTAAATTTTTATGAGTTTGTGAAAGATGGAGTCTGGTACATATGCATATGGCACTTTGTCCCTGGCTTATTTTGGAATGGGGTTCAAAAATAAATACAGAACTCTTGAAAGCAGCAAAAGGCTGTTAAAAGCCAGCATTATTCTTGTCTCTTGTGTTCTTTTCAATTTCTTGGCTGGGAAAGCATTTGTAAAGATCACACAAGAGGGAACTGCAATTATGGAGTTTATATGGAATTAAGATGTAAATATTGTTTTCATTAAAACCAGAACCAATATAGTTGTGAACTCAGCAATATGCTGTAGGCAGTGGAAAGGCAGAGCACTGTATGAGAGAATGACAGTAATCAACCTAGAATTGGTTCCAGGACTGTAAATCTGAAGATAGATTTTTGAATAAAGAAGAGCATTATAGGCTGAGGTTCTGGGCAAAGACTTCAACTATCATGGGAGAATTATTCAGTGGTGATAAGGAGTAGTGCAATCAAAGGATGTCAGTTTCCAAGTGGATAATAGATAGGGAAGACATTACAAACCTTCACAACAAATTCTGTGTGCCTCTTTGTTTTCTTCATAAGGGAGAATCAAGCTCTGAATTTTCTGTGAGGTCACAGCTATAATGAAAATATTTCAAATAAGGAGTACAAGCTCCTGAAGGAAAATAATGTAAAAGGAAGAATTAAAAAAGAAAAATCTGTAAGGCTGAAGCCGCTTGTAAGATGGCTCTTTAAAGGAAAATTTAAATAGGAAGAGAACTAGAGAAACAACTTTGAGACTTATGTGTTTTACAGTTCTTTAAAATTGCAAGCAATGGAAAAAATATGACTGTACAGAATGTTTTTAAGCAAAAACTTTGTTAAACTTTTAAATTAAAAAGTAAGTAATTCAAAAAGTTATAAAAGTAATGCTGGCAATTCATATGTTCATCTTCTTGTGTTCAGCTGTTTCTTCACTGATGTTCTTTGGAAGCTAAGTTTTTCACCAGAAAGCTCTGCTGCTAAATAGTGACAGCTTTTTTGCAGTTATTCTCTTTGTGCTCTTCTACCCTGATTATTGGCAAATGTTTATTGAATTGATATTAATTCTTTTGCGAAACTATAAAAAGTGGATTAAAAATCACATGCAGTATGTATTTATTAATTTATTTTTATTACATTTGGCTTGCTTGTAGACAAATATTTTAGTCCATATTTTATTCAACACTGATAAAAATGTTGCCAACTTTATAGTGGTTTTGCAGCAATGTGTGACAATTTATCATAGGAGACCCATAAAGCCTCTGCTTTTCATAAAGTGGAGAAAGCAGTCATGGGATGAAGGAATGTGATGAATCAGCTTAATGTACTTAAATATTTCTCTGTGTTGGCGTTTTGTTCTTGTGAAGTAAACAGTTTTTCTTAAATACATCATTAGAAAAGGACTGTACGCTATGGACTGTTTTTGTTATCTGAAAGTTTTATTCAAAACTTTTCACATTTTCCTTTCCACATTCACATTGTAATTATTCTGATTGACACCTACATGCCTTCTCACTTTGTGAATGATTTAATAGGCACTGTCTCAATGATCCAGCATGCATGTCTCTCTATTTCTTAGATCTGATTGTTCCCCCTTACTCTCTGGCTATAATGTTTGCCTTTTTTTCCGCTTTGGAAAATGAGTGTCACTTTCCATGAAGAATTTGTGAGGTGCCTTCCTGTGTGAATGGAGTGATTTGTCTGGTGCTGCTGCCAGGATTCAATGTGTTCCATCCATTAGGAATTTAGGGCAGAGTGCATGGAGGGAGAGGGGATAGAGTTTGGAGGGAGTAAGGAGACATTGGGGAGAGTGAGACATAATGTTGATATGTATGCCAATTGTAAATAGTAGAGCTACTTTCTTATGCTGTATGTGGAGCAATCAGCTCATGACATGGATGTCAAAGCACTTAATTGTGGGTTTTTCCTGACTCGACATTCTTTTAGAATTCTACACCCATATTTGCACACAGACTTCTTGTAACATTGTTTGATCGTCTTTGTTAGCACACGACAGATTCATTGTTGTTTATCTTCATTCCATGACTACAATATAGACGTTGTTTGCTTTCTTTTAGAACTGCCTGAGACTACCTTAATTGAAGAGAAAGTTCAAGAGTCAGAGGCATGGGCCAGGCCTCTGGTCTACCTGTGGCAGACAAGACAACCCAATTTCAATGCTGAAAAAGAATACAATGCAGCTTGTGCAAAAAAGGAACCTCACTGTGCCATTTGCACTCTTCTTATGCCATACTATAAGGTAAGCAAGATTCTCATGGCTCCGTTTCTGGATGAAGTGTGAAATTGCTGCCTGGCTACTTAATTTTCAGGAAATTATAAAAGATACACTTATGCATTTCATTTTTAAGAGAAGTAAATAAACTCACTACTGTTAAAGTTAGAACTGATACTTTGCTCACCTCCATCTACCCTTGGCTGCAGACAGTGTATGCCTTCTACTACCATTTATGCAGGATTTGTGTAGTGTGTGTATATTTTCCCTTGAAATTACACTTTTTGATGTGGTGAACCCAAATAGGTTTGTATCTTTTAGCTATTTCCTTATTTGTCCCTCTCCAAATACTTTTTTTCAGAGACTCTTTTATGCTGCCTTCCTTCAGTGTTGAGAAAATGAGTGTTTTCACAGTACTCAGGCCTTCTCAGGAAAAATATTCCCGTGGAAACAGTCTAATGCAGAGCACTGTTTGATACTGTCTTGTGGAATTACTGTGTCAAATAGCAAGTAAAAATGGTATTGCAGTACTATGTTGCTAATTCTGAAGCTGCTAAACTGGAATTTCCTCAGCATGGGAACCAGGAAAAGCCTTTATTGCACTGGACCCAGTGAACACGGCTGCAGTAGCACTGGTTTGCAGGCTGAGTGGTATTCTAGATGTTACAGTTATTTGGAACAATCAAGATAGAATGTGATAAATACCTAGAAGCAGTTAATTTTCTCATGAAACTGTTACACTTAGTACGAAAGCTGGGAGGGGTGGAATAGTTCCATCATTGTCAAAAGGAAGAGTAAGACTCTCTTTTACTTAAATAAAATTTTATTTATTTTCCAGCCAGACAGTCATGATGGAGAAAGTCCTCCTTTCAGTGAAGCAAACTCAGCAGAAACGTTGATGTCAGAAAATGAGAAGACTAAACCTCTTATTCCAGAAATGTGTTTTATTTATAGTGAAGAAAACACCGAAAACTATCCATCAAATGCCTTTGTTGAAGAAGATGGAACAAGTCTTCTGATTTCATGTGCAGAGTGTTGCGTACGAGTTCATGCAAGTAAATAATCTAATTGTTCTGTTGGCAGAAATGCAATTTCAAATTTTGCTTTATTGATAAATAGTAGTTAGCTAGGCTTCTTGCATGTCTTTAAAAGTACTCGAAGAACATTTCCATTTGTAATGCTTCAATCACTGGCTAATTCTTTTTGAAAACTGTTACATTTTCTGTAACTTTTTCGTGGTTGCTGTGAAAATATTGAAGAATTGACTTTCTTGTAAACTTTCAATAATCACAAACTTCTGATTCTTTTTTCTGTTCTGAGTGATTTAATTACTCTTTTGCTTCTCTATTTTAAATCACTGTGCAATGCTAGTATGTCCTTATTAAGTAGTTATAGTGAAATTCTCCTGGAGAACTTGTGAATATTGCTATTAAATGTGGCTATGCAGTGTTTTCCTTCACTTAGGATTCTTTTTCATTGCAAGAGTAACTGATGAATGCATGGATTTTTCTGCAGTATCTTCTAAAGACTGTAGAACGGTAAAAGTTAAGTCTAAGAAGTCCATGAGATATTTGGAAATGTGGTATATTTGCACAGAATAAATGTCAGTACATTAAGTCAAATTTTTACTTTAGGGAGAGTTGGTGATATGATATTGCACTGACAAAAATAAGAAATCCACTGTGATTTGGTTTTTTGGGTGCTTGAGATTTTTGTTGTTTGGTTTGGTTTGCTGGGTTGTTTTGTTTTTCTTGTGGGGATTTTTGTGGGTTCTTCTTTTTTTTTTTTGAGTTTTGGGAAGATATATTTCATAGACTATGAAATTAGCAGTAAGCCTAGATTGTTAAAGTCTCGTTTGTCACAGGACAGGCATGGGTTTTACTAAGGTTTATGTATAATTGAATTGTATGACAACATTGATAGAAAGGCAGAATATAGTAAGCAATCCAGCTCTCTTATTTTAGGTTGCTATGGTGTTCCTTCTCCTGAAATCCATGATGAGTGGTTGTGTTCTCGATGCAGAAAAAAGGCCTGGACAGCTGTAAGTTTCACTTTTTGTTTAGCTATCTAACACACTAGAGATTAAGGGAGAAAAAAAAAAAAAGGTAGCATGTGCATTAATTCATGTGGAATGCAGCCTGCATATTTTTTCTGATCAGATTTGCTGGGGAAAAACTATTTATTTAATATGAGTAGATTTCAATGTAAAATGTGATGGCATTTTGATAGACAAACTTGGAGCAGTTTCACAGACCCATGAGAAGAATTGGCTAACAGGATATAGTTTTGTGAAAAACATTGTTCAAGCAAACAACTGAAAATTAAAATGCATATAAAAGAGAGAAAAAGTGAGATTTCTCCTAAATAGTTATAATCTGATTTTCATCTTTCATTGGTTATCAGAATACCCTATTACAGCTTCCTTTTCAGACAGTCATGCATTTGAGGATCTTCTGAAATACTTTTGTGACTCCTGTTCTAGGTTCAGGGGAGTATCAAGGGGAAAAGTGTAAGTTGTTGTTATGAGCTCAGAATTTAATTATTAGTTAAACAAGCAGGGTTAGAAACCCTGGTATTCTATCAAAAATTTAAAAATGTTAACTTCTTTCAGAGAAATTACAGCTATGATGGCAAGTATGAGAGTTCCAAGGAGAACATCCTTATTAATAAAATAACATGTATGACTAAATCACATATTTTTTGTTAAAAACACTGAAAAATTTAAGATGTTGCCTTGGGACCTGATGTTAACTGCAATATAAAAAGAACACATTTGAGTGGAAATTAGGAGTCTTTGTCTTTTGACTACAGTACATTTTTTAAAAGCAAAGTCACTGAAAAAATTGTAAAACAAAATCCAGTCTTAAAATTTGTTAATTATGTGTTGTAGAAAGGATTCTAAAATTCTTCTGAGGTTTTAAGGTTACAAATATTCTTGAAGTGGACATTTAGATGGTAGCAGTTAAGGGAATGATAAGAACAATAGTGAAGTGTCTGATGACTCATTTACATTCACTATGGGTCAATTAAGGGGGAAGCTTGGTAGTATGATGGAGAAAGGAAAGCATTGGTGAGAAGATTAAAACTTAATTTGACTGGAATTGTTCTTTGGCGGACTTTTAGGGGAAAAATTAACACCTGTGGAAAACATTAATTTGAAAAGACTTATTCACATTTGACTGAATAAGTTTGGGGTTATTCTCTTATGATGCATGTACGTTTCTGAAAATCTGAATTTTAGAGAAAGTACTTTTTTAGCTGAATTATTTGAGGAGATGAGATGAAACAGTGAAAGAGATATCAAAACCGTATGGGAAATGGCTGAACGAAAATATTATGTGATGAGGTTTTAGAATTGGATTTTGCACAAGCATACTCTAGAAACTGGAGAGAAGGCCCAGTGTATTTCTGTATTTTATAAGTTAGCTAACAGATGAAATGAAGCACCATTTTCACTGTGCAAAGACTAGACAATATGTGTTAGCCATTTGGACGATTTTTTTAATGTAAGCTTTACCTGTTATATATTTAACTGAATTGCTGTAATTTTATGTGTGTATTGATTACGGTACAGTTGAATTGCTAAAGCTACAAATTCATCTTTCTGTAGCTCTATTTTGGTAACCTGAGTGAAATGAGTTTGTACCCCAAGAGAGTCCTTCATTCGGATATGCTTGTGGAATAAAGTTTCATTCCTAGTGCCTTAAGTCATCATTAAGTTTGGAAAGTTAATGAAATATTGAAGATTGAATAGACCTCTAGGCTTAGTATTATGTTTACTTATAAACTTGTCCTCTTGTCTGCTGTCCTATAGTCTTTGTGATTACATGTCATTCACATGTAAATGTGAACTGTTAATTTTCACCTGAAAGATGTGGGAGTAATAGGTAGTAGGCATTTGTTACCCAAGTTAGATAGCAGAAATCCAGCTGTTTCAAGGATATGAATAATGCTTTGTTAAATACTTCCACGTGAATGATACCAAATTCACTTTTTTAATAATAGGTTCTTTCAAAAATCTTGACATGCAGATGTTGCACTAATAGCAATCTCAGAGCTATTAGAGTTTGCAGAGCTTAGGTGAGGTGACATCAGCCTGGAAAATTTATTGTTATGTTTTAAAAAGTCGTGAAATGGGAGACTCAAGATACTGGGTGGCAGTCAACCTATCTCAGATACCAAGAAAAATACTGAACAATTGCTGAAGCTATCAATTTCTAAAAACCTAGACAATAACAGAATAAGAAGAGGTACCTATTTAAGAACAGGCCACTGATTTTTCTGCGGTGACAGATCACGGGAGGAAGGAATAAGCAAAAAATTTCATGCATCCTAACTTACAGATGGTTTTGATGGTGCTTTAAATTCTGATATTGCAGTGGCAGAAGAGAGATGATGAAAATAATAGTTGCTAAACACATAGCAATATGGATTATCTCTTTACTCTTAGTATCTCAGACCACCAGCCATCATTCTCATAAGACTTTTAAAACTATTAAGAGAAAAAATTCCTGGGCATTTCTTGCTGATTACTTTTCACGTCGTTACAAAGCATTTGTGGAAATCTAGACTGGTCTACTTTAAACAGTTTAAGATGATTGCACAGGAGCTGGGGGAGTTAACATAATGTGAAGGTACCAAAGTGTTAAACTATATTGAAAAATAAATCATATGGAGTTCAACAGAGATAGGGAGAGTACTTAGGGGTTGTCAACTATGCACACATAATATGGCAGACTCTACCTAGGCAGTAGTTCCTGTTGGCAGCTGCAGTTTTGACCACTCTGGTCACAAACTGAACATGCTATCAGTTCTGTAGAATCTGAAATATCACACAAGGATGCTTAAGCTTTGTACTACAAGCAAAGCCTGGGAAAAAACATGGAACAATCTTTCTGCTCTCTTCAGCTTTGGTGAGAGTCCAGCTGAAGAGCTGTGTGTAACAGTGGATATACAATGTTCAAAAAACTGTGATGGAAAAAAACAAGAGTTGCAACTGAAATTGCAATAAAGTAAAATTCTTTTTATCATTCCGGATAGTTGTCAGTCTTCCTTAAGGGACAATTGAAAAGATTTAAGCTTCTTAGTATAGCCAGGGGAAAGCAGAAAGAAAAAAGTCATATTCTGTCATGTAAAATTATATGTGTATGACTAAGAGTAACATAAGTGATTGCCATTCTGAAATTTTTTCTTCCTGTGTCTAATCAGATTGTCTCCTGGAATGACTTGTACTCATTACCCCTCATATTTTCCATGTGACTCCTTGTAAGAAAGGGGATCTCCACCTTGTCTTTTAGGAACAAGATGACTTGCAGAGGTTTTAAGCTGCATCAGCAGAAGTAAATATTAATATCAGGATATTTTATTAATTTTTATTTCTAAAACTAGTGAACTACAGGACTAGGATATATAGAGATTTTATAGAAGCTACTCCTTTAAGATTTTTAAAAGCATGTTATGGAAACATTTTTCAGGAATAGTTGAGAAAGACTTGATTGTGCCTTGAGGCAGAAGGACTAAATAGACACTGAATTTTGGTTTTTTGATAGTTCTCTTTTACTTGTTTGGACAGTATTATTCATTGCAAGCAATGTGGCTGTAGTTTTCTTTGGAGAAAAATTTTTTCGTTTGATATCTAACTTAAATATACTAGTATATTTTTGCTTCTGTGGAACCTCAGTCCTGACATCAGCATGATAATAATTGCTGATACCTATTTCATCCTATTTGTCAATTTAGGATAATGTTTCTGTCCCTTCAGAGTTTGGATGATAACCTTAAATTATCCTAACAGCTTTCACTTCAAAATAGTACAATACTTTCATCTAGTGTTACAATTATACTTAAGGTAATATGGTTCTCTTTTAACCAATCTTCTGTACATTAAAAATGACAAGTTAATTAAATATACTGCTATCCCAAAGCACTACTTTCCCTTTTAAAAATCAGCAATTCAAGTTAGTCATACCAACCTGCAGCCTAAAGTTTTATGCTTCCTTTGAACTAAATGTTTATGTTTCTTTGATGAATCAATTTTTAAATTTTTATAAATTTTTCGTATAATCGTAGAATACCAGGTTGGAACGGGACCTCAAGAATCATCTGGTCCAACCTTTCTTGGCAAAAGCACAGTCTAGACAAGATGGCCCAACACCCTGTTCAGATGAATTTTAAGTGTTCAACACAGAGAAACTCACCAGTTCTCTGGGGAGATTACTGCAGTAGTTCTCACTGTGTAATTTTTTTCCTCTTGTGTCTAATCAGATTGTCTCCAGGAATAACTTGTACCCCTCGTATTTTCCATGTGACTCCTTGTAAGAAAGGGAATCTCCATCTTCTTCGTAGCCACCCTTTAGATACTGGAACCTGATGATCAAGTCTCCTATAAGCCTTCTTTACTCATGGCCGAACAAACTCAGTTCTCTCAGCTTTTCCACATTTGGCAGGCTTCCCAGTCCTTTAGTCATCCATATGGCCTGTCTCTGGACCTCTCTAGCCTGTCCACACCTTTTTTGACCAAAACCAAGCACAGAATGTCTTTTCTGTATCTGTTGTTTTACATCTAATATTTTAATTGTATTTTAAATTGCTGTGTAGTACCATAGATCTCTTTGGAGGGGGAGATGAAATTAGGGAAAATTCCTTATTTGCATGACCTTTTTTTTTTACTGTAGGGAATATAGAGTGAGTGTATTTTACATTCCAGCTGATACAGTTCAGACTTCAAGTTTCTACATGAATTAAATAAAAAAATAATATTCATCTAAATTTTTGTTCCGGATAATCATTCCTAAAAAATTGCAGCTGTTGCAGAACATCTGAAACAGATTTGGCTCTCTGTGGGATTATATATACACATGCCTTCCAAAACTTAAGTTTTTTTGTATCAGAAAAGTGCACAAAATGGGAAGATTTAGTTACTAGGAAATACCTACTCACTGAAACTCCAGCTTCCTGGATGTTTGCAATTGTTTTCCCTACACTTCATGTTGACTCCTAGAAGAAGGAGATTTAGTTGAAGATGACCCATCTGAGAAATTCCCTTCTGGCTAAGGCATTAAATCCTGAAGAGAAGGTTGATTGGAAAACAAGGAGAAAGAAAGTTTTGTGCAATGAAGAATATAACGGAAGTTATGAAACATTGGTACAACCTTGTTTCAGAGTTTATCTCTTAGAAGCGAACATTCCTTCTTGTTCCTCTGCTTACACAAAGTTGTTTTAAATTCTGTTAAATTATACTTCCTTAAAATCACAGCGGTTATGTTAACTTTATGGAAAATTTGGTCTCTGTTAGGCTTCTGTATATCAGTATGACTTTGCAAAGCAATGAAGCATGAGAGCACTGTAGGAATGAGAGTTGTCTTAATAGCTAAATCAAACTTTATTATGTGTGGATCCCAGCTATGAACATCATTAAAATATGGAAATAGAAAAATGTCTTTGTGGATTTAGATTGACAGAACCAGACTTTTCCTTGATAGCTATTCCATTTTATATTATCAGAGGAAACAGATTTTGAGATTCAGAAGATTGTTTTCTTGCAGTTTCGGCATCTCTAAGTAGCTGAAATAGTATGCTTTACAACACTTTATGTCAAATTTTCACCTTCTACGATATACCTGCATTCATGATGCATAATACGTCTTTATATTCTATTAGGCAGTAGGTCCTGTTTGATAACAGTTATTGACAAAAGAGAAGAGTGATATGGAATTGTCTATGCTAATGGACAAAAATAGCCATAAATCAATCCCCCAAGACAATTCTAAAAAATCAAATAATATTAAATAAGTCATCTGCATGGATCCTGAAAATGTAACTGTATTCATACAAAGTGCCTTGATTGAGAACAAACGCCTCATTAATCTTAAATGCTTCAGCTAGAAAAAGTTAGTGAAGTCAGGAAGAATAATGACTGGCATTATAGAGAATGCAACGTACTGTACAATGAGCAAAGATGTGGTCACCTAATAGCTATAATACATAAACATGGAGTACCTTTGTTATTTAGAGGACAAAGGATTTGGGACAGGAAAGAGATAGAAAGAAGAGCAAGTAAGAGAATAGGTAAATACTCTTGAGTGGCTTGCTTCATAATCAAGTAGCTGTTCATAAGGCTACTAAGGAAGCTGCATGACTTTTCACAAGTGATTCTTACATTGTTCTCCACAGCACTACAGAAACTGTTCAGTACCTAATCTGGTTCGCTGGCACTGATTTTGAGAACAGATCTTATGTTTAAATAGCTTAGCAGAATTTCTTTTTCTATAGATGAGCTTTTTCATGCTTTTTATATTACTTATTGATAATCAGCCTTTGGGTTTATTTGCATTTTATGATTAGAGTAGCCCTTTATGTAATTTGAAGGATTTTTAGTTTCTTTTTCCCAAAGGCATCAGGAAAGTGGCACGTAAGAGCTTTCCACATTCCAGCTCAGAAACTGCCCAATTTTACTCAACTGAAAATAATGATTTTGAATGTTCTTTTTTGTAGTGGTGCCTTTCTCACTGATACCGAGTCAGCATTTCCATTATAAACTGCTGTTTTCAGAGCCTGGTAACTGCCAAAATTAACTCAGTACATGTGAGTTGGTTATACAGTGTCTTAATTTTCAGACTGATTTTTCTACCAAGCTTTAAATGCATTTGAATATTGTGAATAAAAGAAACTATTGGACAGGAAAATCTGGCTATAATACAAAAAGTAAAAACTGAAATGCTTCTGTGGTTTTTTGTTTTCAGAAAAATAAAACCTGATGATTATTTAAAAAAAATATTTATTTTTAAAAATTTATTTAATCTGTATTTTCACAAACCTTCTCTGCAAAACAGTTGCCTTACTGGGAGAATTACTTGTAAATGCTGATGGTAACCATGTGTGGACTCAGATGTGGGGAGCATTATATTTCTTTCTGATTTTGGTATTTTACTAGTAACAAGATATTTATTGCTTGCAAAACTCAGTCTTTGAAATAACATTTTAACAGGTTTGTAAGTATGGGGTTTCTCTGGTGCTGTCACAGAAACCAAATTGAAGACCATTAAACTCAGAAAATATGTTTGTAATGTAAGTTCCATAAGGCTCAAACCCAAAGCCCATTTTCACCTTTCAGTCCCTTCATTGGAGTTTGCCAAGTCAAGCTTTGCTACTGATACCCATGTCAAAAGGCTTGACAGGTTTGGTCACCTCCAGCTGTGTGGGTATTCTCATATTACAAGGAAGGGATTCCCTGCAGGGTGAATTACGATTTCAGTCAGATGCACTTTTGAATCTGACCCTGCTTGGAGATGGCATTGGACCAGAAAACCTCCCTCAGTCTCATCCAATCTTAATTTATCCTCAAAGACCGTATCTAATCTCTAGAGGTACTGCTGCAAAGTCATTGAGAAGAAAAACATGCTAAAAATAGCCAGTAGCAGGATATCCTGACCTGCCCAGCTGGTGCTATGCTGCTTTCTTAAAGAAACAGATTTTCTTCTGAAGATACTCAGGTTTAAATCTAGTATTTGCTGTCTGTAATAATGGGAATAAGCCTATGTATTTTTTATCATAGTATGTATATATTAGATACACCATCATTCCTGTTCTGTTTGCCAAGCATTTAGTCTCAGTGTTCATAGAATCATAGAATGGTTGGAAGGGACCTTAAAGATAATTTAGTCCAACACCCTGCCATGGACAGGATCTTTCACTAGACCAAGTTGCCAGGGCCACATCCAGTCTGACCTTGAACATTTCCAGGAATGTCTGGAATTTCCAGAATATCTACAGCTTCTCTGGGCAACCTGTTCCAGTGTCCCACTGCCCTCATAATCAAAAATTTCTTTCTTATGTCTAGGTTAGATAAGAATTTCCTTCTATCTAGCCTAGACCTACCCGCTTTCAGTTCAAACCCTTGTCTTACCATCTTTCTTGTTGCCCCCTTTAGATACTGGAAGGTGCTATAAGGTCTCCCTGAAGTGTTCTCTTCTCCAGGCTGAATAACCCCGACTGTCTCAGCCTGTCTTCACAGGAGAGGTGCTCCAGCCTCCTGATCTTTTTCTTGGCCTTCCTATGGACCCACTTCAGCAGGTCAATGTCATTCTTTTGTTGGGGTCCCATAGCTGGATGCAGAACTCTGGATGGGCTCTCTTGGAGGGGCAGATCGCCTCCATGACGTGGTGGCCACACTACTTGCGATGCAAGCCAGGATGTGATTGGCTTTCTGGGCTGCGAGCCAGCTCACATTGAGCTTCCTGTCAACCAACAGCCCCAGCTCTTTCTCACCAGGGCTAGTCTTGATCAGTTCTCCACCCAGCCTGTGTTCGTGCTTGGAATTGCCCCAGGTGTTTTCCTCTGTGTAAAAGTGATTTTTGCAGTCTGTCTGTATTTTGCAGGAAGAATGAACAGTTTTGTATTTTCAATGGCTTACTTATTAATGCTTTTTAAAAGCTAATCTCATTCCTTTTGACTCCTCTTTAAATGGGAAAATGTAATCTTTCTTGTTCTCTTGCTTGGGAACAGTTGCTCTTTCTACTATAAGGATTTTCTACATCTTAGTGACCAATAAGCACTATGACGGAAAATACTTCATATTCAGGGATCTAATAGTCTCCATTTCATACTTTATGGGTGTGTTTTACTTTGTACACATTCTAGGGAGAAAGGATGCATAGTACCCACCCTATAGTCAAATGTGCGAGTTATTTTTACTCCAGTTACCTGAATGAGTATTTTGATTCTGATTTCAGTCTCAGCCTCAGTTCTCATTCCTTCTCTGGCTGTGGAATTCTCTCCATATTCCCATTTCCCATCTCACCTCTCTTTTCTGTCCTTTTAAAAGTCTTCTTATCCTAGCCAGCTCTCTCCTGCTCTTTGCATTCTTGGAGATTACTGTTAATAATGCTATGGACATTGTAGTGAAACACTACTTGCTCTTTATACTGTTGCTTTAGATTGGCATGATATGGGAGCTGCAACTGCAAGGAAATTTTTGGCTATCCCTAAACCAAGAGCAGGGCAGACTGAATGTTTGCCGGATTAGGTTACTAAAATGTGGAAATTAAGTACCGATGACTTGTGAACTTTAAATTCCCAAAGGTGGATGTCTTGAGCAAACTTGGATGCATCTGAAAGAGTAAAATGTTCGTCTTTGAAAGAAGTGTGGCCACCTTCTATTTTCAAGAACCTACTTTAAGCTTGCAGCCAAAGATCTTTCTACAAGTTAAATAAATTTTAGCCTGTGGTGGATATCTCTTTTATGGAATTACTCAGCCTCCATAATCAGTGTGAACTTCAGTCACTTACAGTACAAATGAAGGTTTTGAGTTATACTGGTAGCATCTAGCAACTCTGTTAAGAATGGTACTCCTTGTCAGGAAACCGAATCTTTTACAAGATAAACATCAATTTTTCTGCGGTTTATTATTTTTTGCAAATATTTTGTCATTAAAAAAAGGAAGTTTGTCTCTGAAGGTAATAGCTTGAAGTGGATACAGTAGTGGATTTTGAATTGAAATTCAATAATTTCAAAAGCTATTTTCCAAGTGAAAATTATTTCCTTGGTGTAGAAAGATTAACATATTCATTAGTGGACCATTTCTGAAAACAACATTTTCAAATGTGTCAAAAGAAACACCAACCCATTTCTCTTTACACAAGGGTAAATATAGACACGAATATAAATGAGGTGGGAAAATGAGATAACTAAAATGCAGCAATACTATATCCAAATGCACATCTGTGTTAATACTACTAGGAGTGTCACTTTGGGCACTACAACACAATTGAGAGAAAAGGTGGAAGACTAAGGATATCTATTTTCAGTTCAAAGGTTTCTATCTAAAAAGGCAACCTGAATGGCTTGAAGAAAACAAGATATGTTTAACAGCCATAGCCCTACAATTTGTATCTCTTTGGCTTAGCTGTGGCAGAGCTGAACATTAGATGCCTGTTTTAATTAGTTGCTTTTAAAGGACACTAGTAAATTGGTATTATTGTGACACAGCTTTGGAGCAGTTGACTCTTAAAACTGTTCTGACCTCTTACTAGATATTTCAGGGGAAAAAACCAAACGCAAAATCTTTCCTAACCACTTTTCTTAGGTTTTTATATACTAGTCAAAGTCTATTGACAGGGAAAATAGCTGATGAAAAAAGGGTGGGAACACATTATTTACTGAATAGTAGTGTCCTACATGGTGCTTCAGATGTGATAAAGGGGTAATGGCTTTAAATTGTTGGAGGGTTTAGATTAGATGTAAGGAAGAAATTCTTTACTTTGAGGCTGGCCAGAAAAGTTGTGGATGCTCCATCCCTGGAAGTGTTCAAAGCCAGGCTGGATGGGGCTCTGAGCAGCCTGGTCTAGTGAAAGGTGTCCCTGCCCATTGCGGGCGGAGTTGGACTACATGATGTTCTTTCCAACCCAAACTATTCTATAATCAACACTTGCAATGCTTCAAATCACTAGGCAAAATGTATTGAAATTACTTGAAAATATTATTTCAGGTAAAATCACTGCTAAATAAAGCTACCACAGTAACTTATTATATGATTGATAATAATACATTAATAAAGTTGCATTTTGTTTAATTTTTGGGATCACAAATTAGGAAAATTAAATGTATATTATATGTAATAGATACTGCAATGTGTGCTTAATGTCAAGCATTTGGATTTTCCTTGATATATAGATATTGTTTCTACATATAAAGGTTTAAAACTGCAGGTTACATGGAACAGTAAGATGTGCTATAAGAATTAAACTGAAGTCTGTTCTAGTCTGTTATCCTCTCTTTCGCAGCAAGAAATTAATACCTGGTGAAGAATGTGTGTCTTGAACAGGCATTTCTAATGCTTTCTGAATCTCCTACAATGTGGAAATAAGAAATTGTCTTAGCCAAAGGCAGTATCTTTCTATTTACTTAGTAATAAGTAACCTTTGTTGGATTTCTTTTTCATGAACTTATGCAGCTTCTTTTTGAACTAGTGCAAAATTTTAGCACCCACATCTGGCAAACAGACACATACTGTATGAAGAATCTTTCTGGTTTTTTGTTTGTCTGTTTTGAATCTGCTGCTAGTTTCCTTCAGTAGTGACTACCTTCTTATTGGAGTACCTCATCAAGCCCTTTTCCAAGTCTCATTTTTTTAGTAGCATCTGTCAAACATTCAATAATCTTTTTACTGGTTTGACCAGCCACAGCCTGCACAGTTATCACTTGTGCAGAAACTGTTGCAGGAAATGTTAGCTGAAGACAAGCTTTTGGCTTTTTTTTAGTGAGGCCTGTGAAGTAAGAGCAATGAGAAATGAACAAGATCTTGATAAATTACTGAGATAACCTGGAAAACAAGAGGTAATTAGAGAAAAGTGCAAGATACTGAAGCTAGAATACAGACAAAGGATTGTGGAGCAGTGATGTCAGCCATTGCTGTAGAAGAGGTCCTGAAGGTTATTGTCCATGTGATACACAACTCATGGCAGTGTAATCACATCTCCCCAGATGTGGGGTAAAAACTAAACATACTTTGCCTGACATCAGTGAAGATCTGTTTTCATTGCATTTCAGAGGGGAGAATGTGGCCATGAAGTCAGTTAGGTGTAAAAGTTATGGTTGTTTAACTGACTAAGGGTCTACAAATGGAAAATGTCAAAATAAGAAAGGGACAGTCTGAGTTTTTTAATGTTTATCATGCATAAAGTAAAAAGGAACAGGCTTAAGAAGGGGATCTTCATGTTAGTTGTAATGAAAAGCTCCCTAATGGCATGGATGCCAAAGAGCTGTAAGAGTTTATTAGGTTACTTATGGAAACTACATTTTATGAGGAAATTTTTGAAAATGTGTCAAGCACAATTCATTAAGAGTAACATATATTTTATTTTACTCTGTCTTCATCCACTGATATAAGCTTCTTTTTCATTTAACTGGATAAATGTAATTCTTTGGAGATGCTATTGTAATTTACAGGACCTTAGTAAAGGAGAAATAGCAGTTTAAAAAGAAAGGGGATTGTGTCATGCATGGTCATAGTTTTCAATAAAAATAACTGTTAGATGACTTAATATATCCCTCTGCTATGGCTTGGCTGAATTCTACTGCTTTGCTGTGTCAGACACCTTCCTGTCTCCCAGGGAATGCTATTGCTGATGAAGTAAGTATGGAAATACGGAAGTGTGAAAACTGCTTGTTGTAGGCGTTACTGTGAATATGACTTTGATTTTTGGCAGACACTAAAAAAATACTCAATGATAAGCAAATGTATTCATTTTAAAATATAAATGAGTGTGAACGGACTTGGATTTGGTGTAATATTTATTCATGCAACTATAATTAATATGCAGCTATGCCTGAATAGTGACATACCCTTCCAAAAAAGGTGATCCATCTTTTGGATATATGTACCAAAGGAAGCATGGTTAATTCACAGTGACTTGAGGTTTTTCCTGCAGTTTCTTGAAGTGATTGAAGCAGAGAAGTGAGATTAGGGTTGCTGGTTGCAAAAATGTTTCCTTGAAAGCAAGGGGAAACATTTAGTCCAGAAACAGTGAATATGATATGTATTGTTATGAAAAAAAATGCATCATCTCCACAAAAAAGCTGAAAGATTAAATGAATGTTAGTGTATAAAGCTTGCGAATTATATGGAGATGTCTTACTTCATACAGATACCGGAAGAGAGAAAACTCTCTTGTAATTCTAGAATGTTACGGAGATTTTTTAAGGAGATGAGCAATTTAAAATGGTCTAAGATTTAATTTAGATATGTATAAAATAATATTCCTATGAAATTATTATTTAATGCAAATACAAATGACAAAATTACTTGTTTAAAGGATTTGCAAAGGAATAATGAATCAGAGATTGGATACCTTCTAAGGTGATTCTTGGTAATGAAATACATTCTTCTCCTGATTTTTACGTGTAGGCTGACAGCAGGCACACAGGAATGCACAGACACACTCTTTCTCTGTGAGAACACAGCATCACAGTATCGTAGAAGAGTTTGTGTTGGAAGGGACCTTTAAAGGTCATCTAGTCCAAGTTCCCTGCCATGAGCAGGGACATTCTCAAATAGATCAATTTGCTCAGAGACCTGTATGACCTGATGTTGAATGTTTCAAGGGATGGGGCATCCACCACCTCTCTGGGCAATCTGATCAGTGTTTCACCACCCTTATTGTCAAAAACTTTTTCCTTATGTCTCATGTATATTTAAAACCGTTTCTCCTTCTAAAATGTTTTTCCCCATTTTTTATAAGCCTCCTTTAAGTATTGAAAGGCCACATTGAGGTCTCCCCAAAACCTTCTCTACTTTTCTCCAGGCTGAACAACTCTCTCAGCCTGTCTTCGTAGGAGAGGTGCTTTTGGAGCGCTGGACTAGCTCAACAGGCCTATGTCCTTCATGGATAATAACATGGGTAATAACTAGTGTCCATGTGATTTCACTGCCATCCATGGCACGTATACATTTATTAGGAATATTAGTCTTTGTAAATGTCGGGTCCTCTAAGTTTTCATTAGTTGTAGTATATTGAAACAGAAGTTAAACTAATAGCCATGTTGCCTGGATATAGGACAATACATTGCAATGCAGACATGATCAACAAAATAGTTTTAATGGGCTTTAAACATGTGTTCCTACTCACACAGTTTTGTTATGAACACTGGTAAAATTTTCTAGTTCTTAGGGATCTAGTTTGTTATAGCCTGGGTCCAGCAGACAGTGAACAAGTACCCACCATCACTTTCTGTTCACCAAAGATATGTTTAGGGCTTTTTTTAGAGGAGACAATATTTGGTTCCTGTAGGTCCTGCATAAGGGTTATCTTTTTATAGCGTGTAATGAGGATATTTAGACCCACCTTCTCTTTTGTCTGGGCTGCTTAAATTTTCCCTCATTTTATAATTTTTTTTTCTATTTTTTAACGTAATGTCAAAGCCCTGTAGTTAGTATGTAAAGATTATGACTCCTGTCTCTTCCTGTGCTATTTTAGCTTAATTTATTTGTAAAATTTCCTTAGGGCCTTGGATTCTCAGTCTAGTTGCATTAGTAAGTTACACAGCAGATGATCTAATGAAAATTTTCCTTAAAAGTGAAAAATATCCATTAGAAGCAGGAAAATGTAATCATTTTTCAAATAACAAATTTCAAAGTAAGGTGGCCTAAGAATGTCAAAGCTCATAAAATAGGAGCAAACTCACTCTTTATTTTGCAAAGCAGAGAGTCAGTCAGCTGAAGTAGTTTTGTGGCCAATATTAAGAAAGTGGTCAGATTAAAAAGAATTTATGAGGGATCCCCTGAACTTTTACATTTGGAAGTGGGGAATGAAGCTTTTTCCCTGCAAAGATTTCCGATGAGTCAGACTCATGCTCTTTTCCCCAGTCTGCAGATGTTATTGTGTGTCTAAATTGTAAAGGTTCATGCTTTGCAGAACTGCTGTCTTGGTTTAAGACAGTCCTTAAAGCGGCGGACGCTCTAAAATAAGTTACCTCCTCTTAGTTTCAACCAATCCCTTTCCACCCATAAGGAACGAATGCGAGTAGATACAAGTGGAAAAATAGCAGTTTACTAACGAGCAAAACAGCAACAAGCAAAAAAAACCCCCAGTAAATAATCACTAGATACAAAATCGCTAAATCTCATGAACCCCTGGGAAACAAAGGGAGACCCAAAGTGGCAGAAATAGCATTTCCAAGATGGTGCCCACCACAGGTGCTCCCGTGGCTTGAAAGACAGAGGGAAAATGGCGTCAGCTCTCTACCCCATGATGGTGCATCCAGTTGACCACGCTGTCCAGGAGACAAAGGGAAAAAAAGATGGTGATGATGCCTTGAGGTTGGCTACATAAAACAGAGACTAGACAAGAATAAGAGAATAAAGGTAGGTATTTATTTGAAGGGCCTTCAAAGGTACACCCTGGGCAGTCAAAAGGCTCCACCCAAGATGGACGACAGGTCACAGGTTCTTCACACTTTTATAAGTTTGGTCCATTTGCAAATCAGGGTTAATTCTCGAATTATAACTTCAGTTTATGATGAAATTACCCCAAGTTTGCCCCCCATTTAGAGGCTTTTAGTTTACACGTTTTTGGGGCCTGGTGTCCTTGAGGTGGAAACCTAGAGAGGCTTGTTATGTCTCACCAGCATGAGAGAACAGCAGTTAACAGGGCCACACGAAACTTCAGAGTTACACACTAGGCAGTACAGGATTTGAAAAATATAAAAGTTAAAACCTAAGGCATCGGTGGACAGAAAGAACCTTCCTGGGAAAGCAGGACATTATGGAGCCGCTCTAGTGGCAGATAAGTGCCGGCGCGTGTGGGGTCAGCGCTGCCACCTGCTGCATCCTCCTTCTGCCCGCTGGGCTCTGCTGGTGTTGGTGCTGATGTCCACCACGCTGCACAAGCGTTGGGAGCGGGGGAAGAACCAGTCTGTCGGATGTGGGGTGACCTGGCCCATGGGACACGTTTACAGAGATCACTCTGAAACAGTTTTTATTGCAAAATGCCGTTTTTCCAAGTGGCTACTGTTGCAAGCCCAGAAAAAAAAATCCAACAAGCCAAAACCAACCCTGGGAAGCAACCTCAGAAGAGGAGCCTCTGCCTTCAGCAAAGGCTGCCCAGCAGAGAGAGCTCCCTGCCTCCTGGCTCCGACTTTAAATGGCACCTTGGCAATGCCCTCCCGCAATTTCCATTTTCTGGCTGCAGGGTTTTAAAGAGACAGTAACAAATTTTGGGCACAGAGACATCTGGAATGCAATAACATTTTGTGTTACCCTGACAACTGCAAATGATTTCGGGATCAGATGCACAGGAAGTCCTGCATGGCTCCTTTTTTAGGAGATTGTGGTATTTGCCTCTTCCAGAATGGCTGTTCCATTTTAGGTATAAGTTTCTATGCTGCTTGTGTCATTTATTTTGTTACTCCCATGTAGTCATGGAGATGTATGCCCATCCATTTTTACTGTTTTTATCTTGCATCCCCAGTTGTCATATATAAAATCAACATATTGGACCCAGTCTTTTAGTATCTCACTATGACAGTGGCCCAGCTATGTTTTTAAAGATAGATAGCACTGGTAACAATAGATAACACTGAGGGTGATAAAATCGGTCAAAGAAAGATCTGAAGAAACACGTTTTCCCTGTGCTGGTTTGTAAGCAAGATTCTAAGGTGAATCAGATTGAAGATGATGCAGTACTGTAAGGTAACTCTGTGGTTGTGCTAATGTAGTTTTCAAAATCCCAGGTAATGTTAAGGGTCTGCATACAGTTTCATGATGTGTTTTTTACATGTAAGTGCTTGCCTTTCAGAACTGAATGCCAATTGGAATAAAATTTTCTGTCAATGTACTGCTACTTTACTGGAAGCTGTATAGTTCTGAGCCTTTGGGTTCCCTGATTTAATAGTCAGTGTTTACTTTTACAAAGGAAAGTGTGATCTGGAAAGTATTAGGTCCCATCCTAAGGCTGTTGTGGATAGAAAACGAACCTCAATTCTCTTCTTCAAAATTCTACGATAAGTATTTAAAAGGGTGCTCCATAAGAGGATGTTCTGTTCACCATGGTTTTAGTTGGTAAGGCAAAATTTGTGTGCTTAAATAGCAAAGAAGATCCAAGTGTCACAAGAAACCATTTTTTTAGGATTAGGTGTTTTTCATAGGAAATGTAATACTGCATTCAGTTGAATTTCTGCAGACATTTGTAGTCTTCATCATTGAAATTTTTAAGATAAGATGGGACTGGAGCATAACATCAAGTTCTTTGGGGTTTTGCTTTATTTCTGTTTTTGTTTGGTTTGTTTGTTTGTCCTGCAAGGGCAATGTAAATATAGGGGTTCAAAAGAGGTGGTCTTGTATAGATATACAGTCACAGAATATCTTGTCTCTATTTGGTGCATTTGGTTCTTTGTAGAGGAAAAAACAGGCGGGAAGAAAAATAGCTAATGTTTCTCATCAGCTTCTCTCAAGGGACAAGAGAAAAAAAAAAGAAAAAAGGGAAAGAATAGATTCAGAAATGGAGGAGACTGAAGGAGTGAAGGGTTGGAAAGAAGAAAAGACTGTATCTGTTCAAAAGCTCAGTTTTAAGTGGAGGTAGGAAAAGCTGTGTTTTTTGGCGTATTATCTGGGAACCACTGAACACCTTGCTGAGTGCCTTGAAAGAGATGGAGTAGTACTGAAGATCAAAGCAGTGAAGGTATACTGCAGGAAAAAGAAAAAGAAAAACAATAATTTGAGCTGGATCAATAGCTTATGGGTCAGTTTCTCAGTAACTTCTATTAAACTAATTATATGCCATAGTATTTCATTTTATCTTTGTAAAATATATGGCAGTTTCCAGCCTTTCTATGGCAGTACTGATTAAAAGTGTTGGGGATTTTTTTGTTTGGTTTTTTTGGTGTTGATTTTGTTTGGGGTTTTTTTTATTACATTTCAAAGTGATTCTATCACTTTGTCTGTAAGTAATACTCAAATATCTTTTTTCTTTAGGTTGTATTAATTGTTTCTCTTTTTGTTACTGTATCCTGTTCTTCCCCTGTAAGGAAATACTATGCTTTCAAGTGGCAGTTTCTAACCCAGTAATTAATTACATTAGCAGTTTGCTTATCCTCAAGATCAGATGAATAAAACTGATTTGTAAACCATCATTAAAGATCCCTTTTTTCTACTTTATTTTTATTTTTAGGAATGTTGTCTCTGCAATTTGCGAGGTGGTGCATTAAAGCAAACTACTGACAAAAAGTAAGTAATATATTCTTCAGGACTGTATGTGCTTAATTTAGACTTTATTCCGAGTCCATTCCTATGTGCAAAGCATTTTTGAACCTAATTACTTGACAGTGTCCCTTTAAGCTGAATCGTTGCAGAATTAAAATTACTTCTATTGAAATGTAGCACTGGCATTTTGTTAAATAGTTAGATACTAAAACGTACATTTGTTTTAGTATTTGCATACACTTGCTTGTTTCAAATTTTAATCTGCTGGCCTTTGTGCAAAGAAAGTAAATGAGAGCTCATTTATCATTGTTTGCATGGGCAAGTCTTATCAAACAGAAAAGTGTATTTTCTTCTTTGCTCCTGAAAATTACATTACAATAGCTTTGAACTTCTAAACACAGTATTTTCAACAAATTAATTTTAATCATATTGAAATAATTTTCAATTCTGATGTTTGGGGGCTTTTTTCAAATGCACTTGTATCACATGCTGTCAAAAATGGTCTTGTTGCTGACATCATACTATTAACAGCATCAGGATTTTTCTCTGTATCTGGGTGACAGAACACTATATCAAGTAACCCTAACAGCTAAAGTGGAAAATGTTGCAGCTTAATATTTTTTCAAGCCCAATAGTAGAATAGTCTTTATGCATTTTGAATTATTTCGTAATTAATTAGCTTATCTTAGTAGCTTAGCAATATCATGTAGATCTCTTTCTTTCATGCTTTGGAATGCAGTGGTAAGACATGATCTAGGTACAACATTCTTTTTCACTAACCAGGAAAGAATTTATTTATCAGTGATTTGCAACTGATTTCATGACCCTTGTAAATCTTCCAGTTAGGAGAAAGTTTTTTGTTTAACTCAGGCCATATCTTACCTTCAGAAAACATTATTATTGTAGCCATTTTAATGGAGATTTTTGCCAGTACATGAAAATTCTCATCTGATTTTTAGTTCTGTTTTAAATTCCCTTAGATTTGCTACTTGCTTTACTCGCTAAATAAAAAGAGAATGACAAAAATATTATCTCAGTAGAATTTATCGTGCCCTTTTGATATTTGCTGTTGGTAGCTTACATGTTACATCTTTAAAAATATGTATTGTCTTTTTTTGTACATCAATTTAAATTTTTTTCAAACATCTGAAGTCACTTTTCTTGTATAATTATATATAAAGTTTTTGGGTTTACATTCTATTGCTCTGTAGGTTAGCGTTACAGATTTATGAAATGGGTTTTCTGTAAAAGCAGTTCGGCTCTGGTTTTCATGTTTCTGTAACATGAACCGTATAGTTGTTACACATTGTGGAGTTTTAATCTATCTTTCAGCATTAGCTGCCATTTTGAAATTTTGAGTTTTCAGAAGAGTATATCTTGTATCTTTTTTCTCCAACAGCTGTGAAATCTAACATGTGCATTCCCTTTGCTCCTTCTTTATTATGTACATACTAATTAGAGACACAGGAAGAGCATGCAATACATTTAAAAGCTAATGGATCAAACTGGTATGTGTGCATGCAGTAAGCAGTTTGCCATATAGGAAAGGTGAGATTTCTTCTTTTCAGCAGAGCACAGCAATTGTGTTGAGTCTGTTAGGTTGACAGATGTCAGCGTATAAATGTTTAGTTGAAGATTGACTGAAGAGGCATTTTATTTATAGCATTTCTGTCTCATAAAGCTTAGATGGTAAGACAATGTGGTTTAGCAGGTGAGCAGGTCACAATGAAAAGAAAAAGGCTGTTAGAAAAAGTTTTTTAAAAGTCTCAAAACAGGACTCTTTTCTGTAAGTTAAAACATGAACAAACTGTCACCATAATAAAAGGATGGATCTGCAAGCTTTACCTATTTTTATTTGGGCTGAACTGTATAACTTGCTAATTGATATGTTGTCTTTATGTACTGCTCTTACTTTACACCTCGACCAATACAACTTTAAAGTCAGTCACATGACAGCAATTTGTTTGGTCCCTGTGTGTCATATTATACTTCTGCAGATGTTTTTGTCAAAGATGACTTACTGAAATATTGCTGCTCTAGTGCAGGAAAGAGAAATTGTTTCTGTTTTCTGCATCACCCTCCATCTCTTTCAGCTTCAGCCCACATTCCTGTTAATCTGCTAAGACACTCATGTAATGTGTGTCTCTTTGAAATGTACAGAAAGTGGAGTGAGGCAAGCATTCAGAGCTTACAGAAGTAGAGCAAATGGGGTAATGAAAACAGATGTACAGGGAAATGACAGGGAATAAGGCAAATATGAGTCAAAGAATGGAAATGTTTTCAGATTTACTACTTGCCTACCCCAAAAAGATTTTAGAAGTAGCCTCAGAAGGCTGCTCTTTGTTAATAAAAGTGTCATTTGCTTCTCTTTTACTTCAGGAAGTACACAATTTCAACATTAATTTCAGAGTTTTAAAAGTTTCTTTTAGCTTTTCTTTTTTTGAGATTTGTGTATTGAAACAGGATTTGGAGTGCTTTCTGATGGGTACAGGAAGCATGTAGTATCACCTAACAAACCTCTTGAAGTTGCACTGGAGTCTTAAATGCAACACTGGTCCTAGCCACTTGCAGGTGCTTTTTCTACTAAAGGAGATCTGATTCATGTTGGGCATTGCACTGGTGGCTTGATCACTTTGCTGCTTGTTTGCCATTTTATCTGTAGACAGAAGGTCTTGGTAGCATTTGCATTTCATTTTGCATTTTGATAGATCATAATCATGTATGTTGCATTAAGACTAGTTTCTCGGGTCTGGGTAATGTTAATAATGAGTGATAAATGCTGTAGATGATAAATTACACAAGAACCAAATAGTGTGGTGTTTGCATATGTACCTGAATAGCACACCTACAAAAACTTCTTACTTAAATAAAAAGTAAAACATACTTAAAATTGTTGCAATAAAACCTCAGTCTGAAATTTTATTTACAGAAAGTGGTAGTGTTAAAAGATTTGTGAAAATGTTTTAAAGAAGCTTAAGAAAGCCTAATAAGGAAGTAAGTACAGATGGATACCTTTAAGAAAACCAATCCAAACCAAAAGCAAAAGCCAAAAACACAGCAAGCGACAACTTAGGCACTTGTATTTCTATGGGTTTTTTTGGTGGTATTTTTGACTTGCCACTTTTCACAGGTGGGCACATGTAATATGTGCAATTGCCATCCCAGAAGTCAGATTTGGTAATGTCACAGAGCGTACTCCGATAGACACTAGCAGAATACCTTTGCAAAGATTAAAATTGGTGAGTAGTATATTAATATATGCTCCATATATGCGTTGCTATTAAGGTGTTCCAATATTTGAAATGTATTAAAAATCTGAATTGTGATGGTTATTGCCAAGTAAAGAGCAGTAAGTTATGTTTAAGGTAAGATTAAATGACCAGGGTTTTACCAAGATGGGCCTTTTGAAACATAATGGCAGTTATAGTAGTAACAGTGTTTGGTATTCTATTAAATGTAATTCAAATCTGTTCTTCCCCAAAAGAAGAATAACAAACTTGACCACTGTCAACTGCGAAAGTTTCCTTTTTGGAGCTGTATTGATGATGAAACCCAGATAGACCGGGAATACTACACAGTACATATTTGTGAGGTCTTTTTATTGTTGATTTTTAGCTCAACTATTTATGAAGGTAAAAGGATGTATGATCTGTTTGTTACGTGGTACTTCTGCCATTAGGGTATTGAAAAATATGCATAAAACAAATCACACACTAAACAACGTCATTCAAGACCATTGATGTACTCAAGAAGAGGATATGCACAAGTGCAAAATGCGGGTTTTTTTGCTGTGTTATGTGATAATTACTTAATCTGTCAGTTTGTGCATGACCGTGATGTTGTCAGATGGAAGGAAAGTGATTAGTGGCCCATTCAAAGTTTCAGAGAAAGTGTAAGTTTTCTGAATCACTCCTCACTGTTTCCAATGTGGTTCTTGGTCTGCCTTAACTTATACTCACTCATTTCACACTATTAATATTTTCATTCTGTTTATACTTTAATTTCATTTTATTCCATTCATTATTTTTGTCTTTTGTAGCTGTATGTCTAAATGTGGAAATGCAGCTTGGAGTGGTTTAAAATTGATAGCCTGTCCTTTAAGTGGTAATCTGTTTTGAATTTTTGTTCAGAATTTTAAAAACAATCGGTTTTCATGTGTCCTTTTAAAAATAATTTTGAAAGACATATCTAAAGAGTGTATATATAACATAAAAATGTAAGGCGACTTGAAAATTGTTAAGGATTGAAAACGCAGAAATCGTGGAAACATTGTTGGAAATCACCTCCAAGATCAAGTCCAACCTTTGACTGAATAACACCAAGCCCACTGGGCACACCTTATCTCAATGTGCCATATTTGCTCATTTTCTGAACACTTCCAGGGATGGTGACACCATCCAACTTCCCTGGGGAGGCTGTTCCAATGCTTAACCACCCTTTCAGTGAAGAAGTTTCTCCTGCTATCAAACCCAACCTCCTCTGGGACAGCTTGAGGCCATTAGGTCTTGTCCTACTGCTTTCTGCTTGGCAGAAGAGACTGCCACACCTTCATTTCAGGCAGTTGTAGAGAGTGGTAAGGTTCCCCCTGAACCTTCTTTTCTGCAGGCTAAACAACCCCAGCTCCCTCAACCACTCCTCACAGGACTTGTGCTCCAACCCTCTCACCAGCTTCACTGCCCTTCTCTGGACATGCTCCAGCACCTCAATGTCCTTCTTGGAGCACAGGTTTCAAGGTGCGGCCTCACCAGTGCTGAGGACAGGGGGACAATCCTTGTCCCGATCCTTCTGGTCACACTATTGCTGATACAGGAAAGGATGCCATTGGCCTTCTTGGCCACCTGGGCAGGGCATGGACAGGACTCAGTACTCAGCCTTGTTGAACCTCACTGGCCTTGGCCTATTGATCCAGCCTGTCCAGATCCCTCTGCAGAACCTTCCTGCCCTCCAGCAGGTCAACACTCCCACTCAGCTTGGTGTCATCTGCAAACTGACTGAGGGTGCACTTGATCCCCTTGGCCAGATCATTGATAAAGATATTAAAGAAAAGTGGCCCTGATTCTTGGGGACCACCACTGATGACCAGCCACCATCTGGATTTAGATTAATTAATTAATTCATTCATTCATTCATCAGATGTTGAAAAGTATTCTCTGGACTGTCCATGACTTAAAACACTCTAAGACTAACAGGATCCTTTTGGAGAAGGTTTGAATTAATTTTAAATTATTGATTATGAAGGTGTGGAGCCAAGGTTTCTGAAATTACAAGATTTACAATCCTAGGTTATTTCTGCTGACTATGAAGCAATTATTAATCAGTTATGAATAGTTGAAGGATTTTTAGATTTTGTTCTATTTTTTCCTTCAATGGATAGAATATTGCTTTTAGTCCTTAGTGCTTTTTCTGTTCTTGATGCTTCCTTCAATATAAAATGGCATTGAACTACTACAGATTGTATAAAGCTGTATGTAAGCCTATGGTGTCCTGCAAATATATGAATGTTTAGAAATAGAATATTTGCCTTCCTTAACCCTGTTTTTTAAAGAAGAAGAGTTTGTGTATTTGTGTGGAATCTGTGTTGTGAAGAAGGAACTCAGCTGAATACAATAAAAATGAGAGGCAGGGTACTTTATAACAGTCATAAATGTAGTAGTGCTGCAGGTAGAAGACAGCCTTTCTGTGAGGGAAGAAAGCACCACAATCCTGGTTGGCTCATTAAACCTTACTATTCCAAGATTTAGTTTCTGACATTAAATTTATAATGAAATAGCTAGATTTGTATTAATTTAAGGGAAGTAGGCAGTTTGACAATTTCAAAAGGCTCTGTAATGATGTAATGCCAATAGACCAATAAAGTGTTGCTTCTTGGGTAAAGGAGCAGAAAAAATCTGCCCTAAAACCACCAGCAGGCTGTCGCCCTGCGATTTGCAGTCTTTTGATGTTTTCATTTCTGTGATAAAGTTTCTCACTCACTTTCTGTAAACATAGTTATGTTTGGCTAACCGTTCCTTTTTGTTTTCATTCCTTCTGAGGCAGAGAAGTTTGATGGACTTTTCGTCTGACCAGTGTGGTTGGAGAGGTGGTAACCTCATCCTCCAATCCACGGTCATTCCTAAAAACATATATATGAAGAAAATAAACAGCCTAGGGCTTTTCTTGGCTTCTTTCTGTCCTGAACTAAGCTGTGTCTGCGTGGTTCTTTCGTGTCCAAGTACGACAGCAGGCTGTCTGCTTTTAAATTTGGCTTTTGTTGCGAGTGAGTTACTGCATCTGATGATTTTACTCTGTTCTGTTTCCCAGTGAATACCCTAGCTAAACTAAGTTTCCTGAATGATATTATATGATATTATTCTGTATTTTAAAAATAAAAATAAATATGTGGGTATACTACATATACATACTAGAATTCCATGGATACTTTTCTTTTCTCTAAAACACTGTATATCAGATACTTCCTGTAACGTATTTCTCTTGTTTCCTGAACATGGGGTTCCTACTTTTCTAAAGAGTTTGCTGCCAATAGCCTTCTGTGTGTGTTCTAGCCTTGTGTATTTGCTGTATTATTCTCAATTCAAATATGGTCGTTAAGTTAGTCTTCACTTCCTGACTGTTGGTGCTACAGAATAACTAGCTCTCGTACCCATTGACACTGGATATTTTGCCTCAGGGGAATCCCAGGGATTATATGGAAATTTATTCTTTCTCTAGGAATTCCTGCCTCTTCTTCCCTCTGCTTGACCCCACTTCCATCCTTACCTTTCATTCCTTTCCATTACCATTTGCTCTATACTTCAGAGTAGACAGTTGATATCATCTGCCTTGCTGTTAATTTCTGTAAAAGCATACTGAGTGTTTCACACCTGGGAATATGTGAGCAATTGATTCAGATCAGTTTTGTCCTTTGAAGTTGTAGGGACTGTCACCGCTGCTCTTCAGCAGCCAATTCCAGCTTCACAGCTATCCTATTTGATAGATTAAGAACACCTTTGTTCATTTCTCTCCATCATTCAAGCCAGAGTGTTACCAGAGCAAAGGCAAGCTTTGTACATAATTTCTTGATACCGGCTCTTCATAAGCAGTAATTTTTTTAAAAAATAAATTTTTAAGCCTATCTTTATAATCCATTTTGTGGTAAAGCGTGAGGTATCTGATAAATGTGGGCTTCCCTACTAAGCCACCTTTCCTATACAAAATTTAGGATGTGTTTTGTTGGTTTTTTTTTTTTAAATGAGCAAAACACAATGGAAAATGTTATAAAGGAATAGATTATGTTCTGGCATGCAGCCATACCAAAATTAGATACTACACTGTAGGAACAAATGGTTCTAGTTTTTTTAAACATTTTCCGTCCCTGTCCTCCCTCTTCCTCCCCCTGAAATAGTAAGAAACCCAAATAAGCAGAATATCTACTGTTTTCAGAGATCTGTAGAGGAGGAGCTGACATTTTCTTTTATGTAGCATCTACAAAGATATACCAAAGGAAATAAAAAGCCAATGTTTTATTTTTTTACAAATTAAAAAACATCTGTGCAAACATGAACATATTGGTAGGCTGTTTTTTATTGCTTTGCTAGTAGGTGTAGTGCTTGTTGTTATATTGTTTAAATTCACTAGAAATTTTGGGTTGAAATCAGTGTGTTTCCTGTCAGTCTTTCCACTAGTAAATATTCAAGATATACTCATTTCTTCCAGAGTAAAACTCTGTATTTGTATCATACTAATAGTAGTTCGTAGCTTTGAAATTTTTTTATTCAACTGTTTCGTGTTTGCAAATTACGGGGCTGTTATAGTGTGCCAACATGTTTTCATATTTCTCTAGCATTTTCAGTAGGTTATGTGTCATGTACCATCATTGTTAAAACTTACATGACATTGAAATTTTCATTAAAAATTAAAACTTCTGAAAATTTTTCCTTAATGCAAGTGGATAAAATAAATAGAAGATTTGGCTGCTATGTTTTTCATAGGGGAAAAAAAGAATGTGATACACTCTGGTGAAATCGCCTCTATTTTAGGGGTGTAAACCCATGATATTGTTGGACTTTAGCTGACTTTTCATGTGAACACAAAAGGCCTCCTAGGCAACCTCAATGTGGAGACCGTGCCACACAGATACTATAACCTGTAGTTTCTCCATGTGATGTCTGTGAATATACCTTTTCTCTTCTTTTTTTTTTTTTTTTCAAATATATGTGAATGCAGAAATGAGATTGTCCTGGTCTCCTTTAGTCAGAGAGTCAGGCTTCTTTCTTCACTTTATGATGGTCACATCCATCAGACACTTGAGTTCAAATAGCCATGTGAAATGACAATTTGTAATTACCAAGCTAGGAAAGAAATAAATTGAATGTGGACATTTAAGGACGGGTTCTAAAATGAAATGGCTGAAGGGATATACCTTACCATATCACACATTATAAACCAATATTTTGCATAAACTACAGTATGCTGGCTGTTTTGTGGATACATAGTTCAGCTGGTTTCTGTTCCAGTGGTCTCCATGTTTAACAGCAGACATGAGCTGCTGTGAGAACGGGAAATACACAAATGCTCACTTAACTGCTTTTAATCACAGTGAAAATGTTAGGAGCAGATAAAAGAGAGGCAAAGTTGCTGAGAAGTGATGAGATGCAGGGACACCACATGAAATTTGTCTAAATGTAAATGCAGAGGTTTTAGCTGTTGACAAGTTGGAAAAAGTATGTAATTTGTAGAAGAATTCATGCTGTGAATGAGTGTGGTGTCAGCTTCCATCCCAATGCTGTTAAACAGTATCTAACAGTTTACCCTAAGGAGACAAAGCTTAGATTTCTAGCTGAGTTTAGCTTTATTTATTTTATTTTTGCCTTGTTCCATTTGTCTTTAAGTCTCCAAGAGAAGCTTGGTGTGTCCTTATGCTTTTAAAATGCCATTTTCCTTGACTATTTATATGTATGGGGCTTTGGGTCATAGAAAACAAACTGGATTTCTTTGTGTGTCAAAGTCAATGATAAAACTCAATTTTGCTTTGGGAAGGGAAAAGCTTTTCCCCAAGTACCTAGATAGTCTCTGTTTTCAAAAGAGTGTTAATTACTCAGCTCTAATTATAAATATGAATTATAGCTGCATGAAAAAGTCTCTGGAGATGAAAAATTCAGACTGACCTCTCAAATATCAAATCAGCCTTTGAAAGAAAGTGCTCTCTTGTCTGTTTTTCTATTTTAATAAAACATAGGACTTAAAACTAGAATTAAATAAAAGTCCTTGCTAGTATATGGCCATGGAAGTCAAGCCAACAGGAATATTGAGCCCCGTGTCATTCACCCTTGCCAGGCACATGACTTAGAATGAATATAAACCTTGTAAATGAGAGTGTTCAAATGTTTCATCTGTTACAACAGAAATATTTAAATAGAATCATTAGCATCTGTTCCTAGACCTAAGTATTTTGAGATGTCAACTCTAAAATCATGTTTTCAATAGAGTATCTATCAACTTGATAGTCAAATACGTTATCTCCTTTTGGTATTTTTTATGTTTTAAAATGCTTGGGTATTGAATTGACTTTGTCCTTATAGGCAGTCACTGCAATGCTGTACTGAAACATGCACATATGATGCCTTTGTTTCTTTGTCTTTAGAGTTTCCTATTATTTTTGTATTTGAAATACTATTTCTTCAACAAAATTGAGGTAGAAAATGAGTTTTGGAATAGCTGAAGTTGCCCTCAAGCTTTTGATGACCTCAGATTTGTATTTGACAAGTGAACCGAGTATAACCACAAGTGTACTCTGAGTGAAGAACATTATTTTGAAAAGAAATCTACAGTGTGATGATGACTGATATACGAGCCTTTCAGTATCTGGCTGAAGCCATAAAGGTTTTTTAGAAGGCTGTACACTTTAAAATTTGCACCTGAAGGCAAATAATAGTGGCTTGAAAGCCAAAGATTATAGTATTGAAAGGTACATCAATTCTAAAAATACAGAGGTTTCTCAGTGGTATGGCACTGAAGAATGGAATCAAAGCAAAAATTTGTATGAGCTTTTAAAAGAATGGGCACATACTATCCTGCCCGTCATTCTGTTTTAATGATTAAAAAGGATTAAAGACATTTGAGGACACTGCTCATCTTCTGTGTTCTAATTTGTAAAGTAATTAATTTGTTAAACTACAGTGAGGTAGTAGAACTATTGCAGCTGTGTTTGTGAAAAAGAAGCACTTGCAGTGATGTATACCAGTGCTGCTACCCGTTTCTGGCAATACAAAGAAGTATTGATTACTTTCAGTGCTTCCAAAAATATTGTTGGAAGGGCCATTGAGTAGAATCATTATGCCATACATACAATCACACATTAACTAGATCATTGCGCACATTCACAGGCAGTGGGACCAAAATAGACAGAAATCTTGAGCCAGATTTTAAAATATTTGCAAATTGTTTTAAAACTCTTAATGAAATAGCTTTTAGTAGTATACTTGATTTTAAAAAATGTTAAACTAAAAATACTGCAATAGTTGCTTACTGCAATATATAATTTATTAAAAATGTAGTGACTCATTGCCATCATGTACAAAATAGAATTTACTGTATATGATTTAGTTACAGTGTTCATAAGATTTTTAGTAAGTATATTAAAAGAATATAGTTTGCTGGCTGTATAGTACTTACTGTCAGAATAATTTGCTACAATGTGCAGATCCTATTGCAAACTGTCAAATTTGTATCTTGCAGTGGTACGGTACTATCAAGTCTTATGAAAGATATGGCAAATGTTAGAAATGCATGGCTATAAATAATGTCTGAAGACATGAACAGAAAGAGACATAAGCATGTCTGCTGATGTAAGTATAGTAACTGTCAAGGATTAAATGTGTCCAGTGTATGCAGAATTTAGAAATCCAGGAGAAAGAAAACTGGCACCAGGTTTGTATCTGTAAGAAAAGAATTGGCAGATACCATAATCCAGGAAAGTTTATCTCTGATTATTACATGCACAAGTTACGTGCATGTTTTTTGTTTGTATAGTGGGTGAAAACATAGCATATTTTTAAATGTAAATTTAAAACTGAAAAATTCTTCCATAATTTTTATCACATCTCTGTCAGGCTAGGGACAATCCCAAATATCAATACAGGTGGGTGTGTGAATAGGTTGAGAGCAGCCCTGCAGAGAATGACTTGGGAGTACAGGGAATAAAAAACTGTACACAAGCCGTCAACATGCACTTACAACCCAGAAAGCCAACAAGCCAAGTGCATCCTAGGCTGCCTGAAAAGCAGCATGGCCAGCAGGTCAAGAGAGGGGATTTTGTCCCTCTACTCCACTTTTGTGAGAGTACTCCCAGCTGGAGTTACCATCCAGCTCTGGGGTTCCCAGCACAAGAAAAAGTAACCTGTTAAAGTGAGTCCAAGACAAAAATGATCAAATGTCTGGAGCACCTCTGCTATGAAGACAGGCTGAGAAGGCTGAAGCTTTTCAGCCTGGAGAAGAGAAAGCTCTGATGAAAACTTACTGAGGCCTTTTAATACTTAAAAGGAACTTCTAGGAAAGACAGGGAAAGATTTTTTTTTACCAGGGCCTGCAGTGACGGAACAACCAGCAAGTGTTTTATACCGAAAGAACGTAGATTTAAATGGGATACAGGGAAGACTTTTTTTCTTACAATGGAAGTGGTACAATGCTGGAGCAGGCTGCCCACAGAACTTGTGGATGCCTCATCATTGGAAGAGTTCAAGGTCAGGTTATATGGGGCTTTGAACAACCTGGTCTAGTGGCAGTGGGGCTGAAACTTGGTCTTTAAAGATCCCTTCCAACCCAAACTGTTCAAGGATTCTGGAGGACATGAAACACTGGGGATTGCCAAGGAATAAAACTGTAATGAGGTGACACTGATGTGTCTCAGAAACTGTTGGGTTTTTTTTAAATGTGTATAATGTTTATATAGTCAGTAGCACAGCAAAATTTATTCAAAACTGCTTTAGACTTATATAAAATAAAAAGGTAAATTTCTAGAAGTTTGAATAATACAACTTTATGGTGTCATAAATCCAACTGGTAATAATTGCAGTGATGCTCCAGTTAAAAATACCTTACCCTGGACACAAAGGTGATGCAAGATTATGGAAAAAAAAATTCTGTTATAAATATACATTTAAAGAAGGGTGCAATATTCCCTTTCCTGCAGTCAGTGGACACTTTACCTGACTGCCATGACTTTTCAGATGTGATGGAGAGTATCTTAGCAACTACATCAACCAATTTCGTGTCCCATGGACTTGTGTATGTTCAGGTTCCCCAGGCGGTCTTGAACCTGATCTTCTCTTTGATGGGGATGACTTCAATTCCCCAGTTCCTGTCTTGAGGTTCAGGGACTTCAGAGATATGGGAAGAGTGATTACTAATGAACACCAAGGCAAACAAAATTACTGAGTACCTCACATTTTCTTTAATCTTCCATTTCTGACCAACATGCCTATAGAAGCCATTTTAACTGTTCTTTGTATCCCTTGCCTTATTCCGCTCCAGTTTACCGTAGCTTTCCCAATCCTGTCTCTACACAACCAGACAGCACTTCTCTTTTCTTCCCAGGGTACCTGTCCCTGATTCCATGTCGTGTGCTTTTCCTTCTTGTGTTTCACTTTGGCCAGGAGGTCTTTGCTGAGCCATGCTGGTCTCCTGCCTTCGTTGCCTGAATGCTCACTGGTGGAACCTGAGAGATTTTGGCCTCTAAGAAAAATGTCCTTAAAGATCTGACAGTTCTATTCTGCTCCTTTTTCCCTGAGTGCAGTTTTCCAGAGGGTCCCATCCGGTAGTTCCTTAAATAACTAAAGTTCAGGCTGTCCTAAAATTCAGGGTGCTGACTTTAACCTTTCTTTGGCCCATAATGCCTGAGATCATGAATTCCACTGGGGTATGATCACTTCAGCCCAGGCTGCCACTGATCCTGACCTCGCCAGTTAGTTACTGTGTCAGTAAGCAACAGGTGCAGTAATGCTTCTCTGTCACCTGGGTTAGGAAATTATCCTTGATGCTCTCCAAGAGTCTCCTGGACTGCTTACATCTTGCCGAGCTGCTTTTCCAGGAGATGTCGGGGTGACTGTCCTGACAAGTCCCTGCAGCTGGATCAGAACCTGCCAGAGTGATGCCTCCTGCAGGTGAAGTAAGAAGGTTTTGTCAACAGGCTCCCCTCAACAGGGTGGCTGGTAATAAACACAAACCATGAGGTTTCCTTTGTTGGCTTGGCCTCTGATTTTCAACCAGAAGCTCTTGACCTGTTCATTGCTGTTTTTCAAAGACAGGTTTGTGCAATCAGTCCATAGAGGGCAAATTGCCTGCCCCTCCTTCTTGCCTGTCCCTTCTGAACAGTTTGTAGCTATCAATTGGAGTGTTCCAGTCATGATTTCTCCCACCAAGTATTTGTGATTAGATCATAGCTTTCCATCTGCATAGTCACTTCCAGTTCTTCTGATTGTTACTTATGCTACATGCCATTTCATACATTTGATGTGTTTTGAGGATAGAATGATGAGTAATTGATAAATTAATTACTTGTATGTAATTGGAAATAGTTCAAAATTCAGTTCAGTGAGAATTTTTAGCTTTCAGTGGTTAAATTTGGATTTTTAGTACTTTTAACTAATTTTTCACTGTTGTTTTCCTCACTTAAAGTTCTCTGCCACAAGGCATTTGTGTGGTGATCCTTGGAACATTACTGTGAGACCTGTTCCCTGAAAGGAAAAAGGTCCAGTTCAGGTTATATGCTTGAGAACCTGTCTGCATGAAGAGATACTGGTTTTCCTTGAGGAAGCTGACTGCTATTTGAAATAATATTTGTAAGGAGCTGCTGAAGAAAGTAGTAAGTTGATTTGCACAGCAAATTCTGGGGATTTAAAGTAACTCAGTGTTCATTTTAAAGAGAAAAAATGGTGGCTGAGCTGCTGCCTTTTTTTACCTTTTTTTTCATAAGCTGAAGTAGCTCTCTGGGAGCTTTCTATATATGCAGTTTCCAAGAAAAAGGATAAGGTATCAGTTTTAGATAAAGTTTTATTTGTGGAAAAATGGCACATTCTTTTAGAGACTAGTGATTTGTCCTGCCTTTTTTTACACTGCAACTTTTTTAACATTCAATTTATTTGATGCTGCTGTTTTGTTTGGGATCCCACTGTTACCAGAAGAAAGTATGGTCTTGTCCTGGTTTGAAAGACAGGTGTCTGTCAAGGAAGGCAGAAGCCTCCCCTGAAATGGAAAATGCAACCCCCTTCCCTCCGAATTATTATAATTTTGAAATTAAGGGGCTTTCAGGCAAAGATATGAGGGGTAGGAATAACAGTTCTTTACTAATATATATATATATATATGTATGACAAGGCAAACAAACAACAATAACTATGGCAGTAACAACAAACAGAACCACAAACTCAGTGCCAGCCCCTCTCGGCTATCAGGCACCCCTCCCCCCCTTCGGTGCAGTTCCAGTCACAGCTGGCAGGGGTGGCTCAGGGTCCCAGGAGAGGGATGGACGAAAAAAGCTTCAACAAACCCTCTGGGTAGCTGGTCCTGGTGTCCGGCCGGACCCTCGGGAGCAGCAGGCTGGAGCAGCAGAGATGAGCACAGATCCTGGGTGGCAGACGAGATGTAGCAAACTCCAGAGCTGCAGTGGGAGCTCCGGGAGGTCTCAGCTGGCGAGGGTGTGCAGGGTTACAGTGTAGCAAAGGGGTCCAAGAGGCAGCAGGAGCAAAGCGGCTGCAGCCCGGCTCGCAGCAGGGCAGGGAAAGGTGGGCTTCGGAATCCGGGTTTCTCAGGTGGAAGGAAAAAAAAACCGCTGAAAAGAAGAAACCTCCAGCTCTGACCCACACCTTCCTCACTCTGCGGGCACCAGCAAACCCTGCTCCCCCACCCCCCCAGGTGAAAAACAAGTAGCTAGTTGTGCCCCCGCCCTCTGTGGCTGGCCCTTTTGTTCTTCTTAAGCACCCAGTGATTCGTCCCCTTGGAAACATATATGGGGAAAATTCTTTAAGAGAAAAAGAAGAACAGGAGAACTCCTCAAACCCCCAACAGGTCTTTTAGACAGCCACCTCAGCTTGCACTAGAGATGAGTGTCTTAAATGCCCCAAATGACAGAGAACAGCATTTTGTTTCTGGAGAAGTGGCATATTTTCTCTGTACATGTGAGATCATTTGCTAGGCACATCCAGCATGTTTAACCGTGTGGTCTTCAGGAATGGCTGTGTGTTGTTTTCATTACCAGCAAGCGTTACATCTGTCTTGTCGGCTCTGAACTTAAGCAGCTTACTTATTCCTTGCACCTTATCACAGCAGGGCACTTGGCAAGCTGAGAGACTACACTGTCCAAGTCTGACAAATATGTCTTAAAGCAATGTCAGTATCGTAAGGATGGCACTGCAGCCTCCATCATCTTCCAATTTCTCCAGTAGCCTATATTTTAGAGTGACACTGTGACAGAGAATTCTCTTGGTGTAGAGTCAGTGTTACTATCTGCTTTTTTCAGCAGAGAAGGGGCTGTGTCCAAAGGTTCTGTAAAAAAATCATACATAGATTATCATAGAGCTCATAAAATGAGCAATTAATATGTTAACTTCATTAGTTCAGAAAATTTAACTTCATGAAACTGGGCAGATACAAGGGCATATGAACACAAGCAGAAAATGTAGAAAATATCCTGGATTAAAAAAATTATGTATTCCTCTGCTTTTTTGCACATCAGAGCAGTAGTAGGAGATATGTTCTTGAGCAAGTTTACGTCAACTTGACTGTAAATAAAGAAGCCATTGCAGACACAAACTTTGTTTTAAAGACCTTCTTTTCCTGAGGAAAAGGTAATATACAGGAACTTTAGTCTTTAATATGGTGTCTCATGTTTGTCATCCCCTTAATAGGAAGGTAGCCATCTATGTTATCTTTCAATATTAAGGCAACATGTTCTCCATAGAAATGATGGCTGGGGAAAGACAGTAGAACACACAGCAGAAAAATTCATGTTACCTGATACTGTCTGATATTCAGCTAACCATCTGGTCTATAGCTTGTTGCTTTTATTCTACAATATTAAAAATAAATTCCTTGATGATAGAGGAATTACAGTCATGCAGTAGGGCAGCACTAAGATGATTTTGGAGAAATTCCAGATCTCTGACTAAGAAGGCTTGACTTACATCGCAGATGTCCTTTTGGTTGTGAGCCTTTTGCTTTTTGACCATCATGGAAGACTATTTCTATCCTTGTGAGAGGTGATTGCTTTTTATGACTGATACCTGCTGGCTGGGTATTTTCGCTGCTATAACACAGTTTGCAGTGTAGACGTAGCGTATTCAGAACTGTATATAGTGCCTCTGCACTTTCCAGTTCATCATAGTTTCAAGACACCCCATCTATCTGAAAAATTCTGTGGTCACTATGAAAGCTGCCTTTGAGATAACTGTCATGTGTCTTTTTATCTTAGGAATTTTCAGTTTGCAATAATCCCTTCTAGTTCTTTAACTAGACATGGTAAAAATTATCTCATTATAGCAAGTAGAAATCAGATAGCTTTTAAATAGAAATTGAAAATTTGCAGCTCTCTCCTGGATGTGGTTTGTTAGGTTAGTGGAAAACTTAGGAGATTAAGGTTTGCTGAATGTGTCTGCCATCCCTTCCAGAATCACAGAGTCATTCAGGTTGGAAAAGACCTCTGAGATCATTGAGTCCAATCCTTGACCGAAGGCTATCTTGTCAACCATACCGTGGCATTGAGTGCCGCATCCAGTCTTTCCTTAAACACCTCCAGGGATTGTAACTCCACCACTTTCCTGGGCTGTATGTTCCAAAGTTTAACAACCGTTACCATAAAAAATTAGTTCTGTTGTTCAACCTGAACCCCCCCTGGAGCAGCTTGAGGCTGTTATCTTGTGCCCTTGCTAGTTATGTGGGAGAAGAGGCTGCCCCTCACTTGGCTACAACCTTCTTTCAGGGAGTTGTAGAGAGTAATAAGATCTCCCCTGAGCCTCCTTTTCTCCAGGCTGAACAATCTCAGCTCCCTCAGCTGCTCCTCATAGGACTTACTCTGTGGATACTTCACCAGTTTTGTTCTGGACTTGCTCCAGCTCCTCAATGTCTTTCTTGAAGTGATAGCTTTCTTAATACAGGAAACTACAGTTTAGTTTTTTGGGTGCTTTTGGTCTTTCAGTCCGTTTGGGTGATTTCCTTGTTTGTACAGCTGAGTAATTGTGACTAGCATACAAGCAGGTGTCAGAGGAGTACTTGCTGACCAAATATTTGTATAATTCAGAGCTTTTTGCTGTCCTAGACAGCTTCTTGTAAATTACAAACATTTGTTCCAGTATTGCCAGATATATGTGATTCAGCCCTTTTTCGTCATGATTTTCAAAATAAGTGGGACAAAATGAAAGCATAGAGATTACAAGAGCAGGTAGCAACATAGACATAAGGGAGATATACTAGGTGTTTATCCCTTGCTATCAGATTACTTTAAAGGAGGAAAATTAAGATCAAAATCCATGTCAACCTGAGTGTGATGAAATGGTTGGTGAGCAGTCAGTGGGATGGGATTATGGATGAGACTTGGTAGACTTTCAATATATCTGATCTGTATGAAAGGAGGGTTGATGTTGCAAACTGATTTTCTTCTTGTTATAGATCAGAAGGCAGGGATTGATCTATCACTCAATATAGAACCTTGAACTGTAGAGCACTTTGTAAGCAAAGCTGCCAAAGGCTAAATATTTTTGACCTTAGTGATTATTGTTTGAGAGACAAGAGAAAACTTCAAAATGCAAGTGAACACTGTATCTCAGCAAAAGAAAGAAGATGCATAACAGAAATATACTGAGAGGAATGAGTACAGTCCATGTAGTTTATTTGGGGTGGCCAGAGCCATAATTTTTGAATGGTTTAGTTTCTAAATTTTTTGCTTTCTTCAGTGCAGCAAAATCTGAGCATAAAGTAGCTGTCCCATGAATGTTTTTATTCTTAAATTATCATCATAACATTTTCAAGTATTACTTAGTTTTGTTAATAGAACTAAATACATGTTAATAAATAACATCTATGTATGTGCAATAAATTGGATTTTCCACTATGGGAATAGTAGTAGAAGTGGTAAAATGGGGGTCTCATAGGGGATCTCCTCTCCTCTCCTCGCCTCACCTTGCCTCTCCTCGCCTCGCCCTCGCCCCCTCCCCCTCCCCTTCTCCTTTTTATCAACTCAATCTGGGCAACAAATTTTGATAGTATATGCTGTTCCTTGAGAGTCAAAAGTGGTTAGGATAGGAGGTGAGCCTTATTCTTGCATTAATAAGCTGGTCCTATAAAAACTGTCTTCTGTGCTAAGAGGTTCATTGTGAAAATTTCCACTATGCACAGGTTTATGGAGCTGAGCTTAGGTGACAGTGCCAACCCTTCGTCAAGGAAGTACTTGGGGTCTAAAGATCTTAAACTTGTGCAGTTATTCTGTAGGAATGACTTTAAGGAGTAAGGAATGCCCGTGATGTACTTTTAGACATGTTTGAGAGCTTACCAGCATCTCTCCGAATGTCTTTTTGATTAGTGTTTTTACTGAAAATGGAAACATTTCTTAAAAGCCTGGGATTTTCTTTAGAGCTGTATGGAGGGTTTTATGTTATGAAAAAACATAGTGCTTCATGGAAATAGGGGATTATTTTTAAAGGAAACAGAAATGTTTAGTTTAAATTAAAACTCGACCTCACTTCTTTTTCAGGCTTTTAAAAAAAATCGGAACATTTAGCTTAATTTTGGTTTCTTTTATTTTTTGTGATTAGAAAGTTCATGTCTTTCATTTAGAAATTATCAAAATGACAGTTGTCAGTAGGTGTCACATTCGAGAATTGTTTTTTATTGTGTTTCTATGTCACTGATTTCTGTTTCATAGGAACTTCTTGGTATTATTTAGATTTCTTAGGTAAAACTTCTCTTAGATTTAAAATTTTCCCACTTTCCTTAAGATTTGATTGGAAGGTCAGAATACTTCATTGCATAATCCTGAGATCCTTCAAAAGCAAAAAAAGGTGATGTTGCTAAGTAGACCAAACAGTTTTAGGGATCCACATATTTAACTATGAAGAAGGAATTCACAATGGTGATCAAAACAGTCTAATTCAGTGAAATTTTAAGAATAAGGGGATTGAAGAATAAACTATGTAAATCTATGTCTTTTCTAGACTAACCACCAGTGTGAATATAAAAATAAGTTAATATTTTTAAAATCAGAGTAGCAGTATACAGTCTTTTCCACTTTTATTATATGTAGGATTTATTTATTTTGTGGCAAGGTTATAAAGCACAGAATATTTCTATTTCTGTTGCAATTCCTTGGTAGATCTTTATGCTAAAATAACTAGGAAGTTGAATATATAATTCTCCACAGCCGGTTACAGCTTGTAACTTAGGGAAGGTTGGGAATGCAGCACTTAGAGTGCTTCAACTTTCGTTGGATTATCTGACTTCTATACTTAATTTGCAATGAAACTGCTTCTAGTCTAAACAGAAAGCTTCAGACTTTTCAAATATCTGCTAAATGGCACTTCTTAAGCAGTAAACTTGAAGAGAGAACAACTCTAGATAACCAAAGTGATAGTTTGTGGGTTTTGTTAAAGTCTTATTACAGTGTTTGATAAATCAGTTGCCAAGGCAAGCTTCTCCAAAGCTGACCAGGTCCGCAGTGGAGCAGCAGATCTTGGTACCCAGCAGGGTTTTCTGAGGAAGGGAAATGCCAGAGTGTAGAGAGACCCATATGGATCTGGCACCTCTTAGGAGAGATGCTGACAAGGTCTGGGCATTGCCACAGGAATTGTGGCCACCTCCATACATCTACAAAACAGCCTGGGGAGTGCAAGTTACCAGGGAATGGCACAGCAGTTAATGCTGAGGGATGCACAGTAATGGTGTTGACACCATATCAGTTCAGATGGTGAGTTCAGTTGGTGGTGGTCATCCCCCTGGGAGGTGTTTTGCCGTGTCATCCACCTGGCAGAAAGCTGTCTTCTGCGCTAAGCAGAACTGATGTGGCTACCCAGAGTAAGTTCCCAAGAACTTGCAGCCATTCAGATCTCAGGGTGCATGGCATGTGTTGCATTAAGAGTAAGGCAGATTCTTCTGTCGTGTTAAATTTGGCAGAAAAGAAACTCCCTTGCATTATAGCTGTTCCTCTGATATCCGAGGGACTGGGAGCTACTAGGCTTAGATACTAAGTGATGGCCAATTAAACACTAAGCAACATAAATGGAGAGCCAAGTGACACTGTAAGTGGTTGGGTTCATTGAGAACTACCATGATTATGGATTTACAAATAGTGTGATACACGATACGCCTGGTCACGCCTCATGAATTCTCATGGCAGGACTTAGAAGTGCAGTCACGTTCAGTAACTGTCATGGCCAGGTGCAAAATAGTGCAGTTTACTGAGCAGCAGAAATGCAAATTCTTATTGGATTGATGGTGATAAATACACTGTCTGCAGAAGCACACATGAATACCTAGAATATTAATAATAGAGCCAACAACAAATACTTTGAATTTTGAGATGGCTATATAGTGTTAAAAGTATGATCACAAACACAAGCTTGCTTTCTGAATTTGTGAAGAAGCACTCGGTAGAGCTGACTATATGGGTCTTACCCAATAGACATCCCTATGGGGGAGGAGATAGGTATAGCAGTTTGATCATCCCAGAATACAAAGGTGGAATCTCCTGTCATCCATCTCCACTTATGCTACTCTTACAATGGGTTTTTCTGAGGGAGGGGAAAAGGTAAAGTTACAGTTGTTGTAATTTCATGTTTAGGTGGAGTTTGATTGACTCTAGGTATTAGCATATGTGAGGGCGTGGAAAGTAATATGTTTTTTGGAGTTAGAGAAACACAGAATTACAGAATGGTCAGGTTGGAAGGGACTGCAGTGGGTAATCTGGTCCACACTGCTCAAGCAGGGTCACCCTAGAGCACCGTGCACAGGATTGCTCCAGGCAGTTCATTTAGCAGCAGGCCCACCATTTAGCAATGGGCCCACTTTATACTTTGTTTTCCTTTTGTAAATGATGTATTTGAAGAATCCACTTTTGTTGTCCTTGACGTCTTTGTCCAGATTTAATTCCACATGGGCCTTTGTTTTACTTCTCTCATTTCTACTTTGTCAACCTCTCTAAATTCGTTCTGGGTGACCTGACCCTGCTTCCACCTCCTGTGTATTTCCTGCTTACCCTTGATAATGACAGGAGTTCTTTATTTATCCATCAGGTCTCTTTTCCCCTTTGCCTGATTTCTTGCACACTTGGATGCGTTGTTCTTGAGCCTGGAGGAAGTGATCCTTGAATATCAACCAACTCTCTTGGGCCCCTTTGCCTTGCAGAGCCTGTTCCTGTGGACTTCTTCCAAGAAGATTCCTGAAGAAGCTAAAGTTAGCTCTCCTGAAGTCCATGGTTGTAGACTTACTGCCCTGCTTCCCCCCCATCTGGTACTCAATTCCACACTCCACACCTCCAGCAAGGCCTTCCCTGTTTGTTAGTATGAGTTGAGCAGCACACCATTCCCTGTGGGATTCTCCACTACCTGTGTCAGGAAATTGTCATCAGTGCTTTCCAGGAACCGCCTGGGCTGTTTGTGTTCCACTGTGCTGGTTCTGCAGCAGATGTCAGGGTTGTTAAAATCCCCCAAAAGAATCAGGGCCTGTGACTTTGAGGCTGCTTCATGGGGCCTGTAGAAGGCCTCATTTGCTTCCTTCTCAAGATAACCTATAGCAAAAAGTTTGTGTAGAGTTAATGAAGCAAAGTTCAGCTTTGAGTCACCATTTTGAGTCATTCCTTTGTCTTAGTTCTCATAAGCTGCATTGTTTTCAACCGAGTATGTCTACACTTCCGTGTCATACCATCCTTTGTTGTATGTCTCTCTTGGTCTGGTACACCAAGCTACTTTGGTGTTCTGGTTCCTGAGTTTGTCCCTGGTGAACTATGGTAAATGCATGTACTCCTTCTTACTGAACTTTGTTTTTCGGTATTTTCCCTGGAGCATTGCAGGGCCTTTGTCCAGTAAGTGGCTGGCAGTAGTGACAGCTGTGGTGTGGGGTGTGACCAAGCACGTATCTGCTCAGTCTGGTGTCAGAGCTTCAGGAGGATGTAAAAAGGTTAAGGACCATTAGGGAGTCTGAGACAGAAACAGGAAAAGCCACCAGAAAAAACTACAAGATCAAGGGGGTCCTGTATCCTCCCACTACCAGACAGAGGGCAGTAACTTAAAAAGAGTTAATGGAGGCAAGCGTATGGTTAGGGTGGCTGGCAAACCTCCTTCTTGCCCACCTTGGCTCTTTAGATGCCATAGTCCCTGGATATGAGTCTCTGGGTGTGGAAACTCAGTCAACTGATGAGGTAGATGATGGTCATTTATACCAGTGGTGTTTCCAAGATCAGAAAGGCCTACCTCATATCAAGACCATCTTCACGAGGAAGAAAAGACAGGTTATGGTTGTAGGTGGCTCTCTTCTGAGGGGAACAGAAAGTCTCCTGTGCTGGATCAGCCCTCCTCTTTGCAAAATTAGCTGCCTTTCTTGGGTCTGGGTTAAGGACATCACTAGAAAACTTTCTAGCCTGGTACAGCCTTTGGACTGTTACCTGTTACTGCTCTTCTGTGTGGCAATGAAGCCATAAAGCATAGTCCAAAGGCAATCAAAAGAGAACTAATTCAGAATATTAAAATTGACCCTTCCTGTAGTTTTAGTTGTGATTGCAAAAGGTTGATTAGTACTTTTTAGAGCACTTTTGCTGCTCTGGATTACTGAACAAATTGTAAACTACTCTTTGAATCTATCCTTCTGCTTTCTGTACACAGTGAGACCAATGCAGTTTTATTGACCATGACTGCTTTTTTCTTTTCAGTCTTCATTTATATGGGAGACCAAATTCCAGCGTAGGAGGTTAACAATTACTGTTCAACTTCTTGATGATTATTTTTAATAAAAGGAATGTTGGAGTCCTAGCTACAGTGCAATTTTAATGAAATAATGAGCTTCCTTACTATAGCAGACTGAGCTTTGTCTGATTCCTTCAGTGATGAATTAACCATGTCAAACTTTGCAATCTAGCCTAGTGAAATATTTTACTGTGAAAGTTTAATTTTCATTCTGTATTTATGAAAGCAGTAGTACTGTCACATCCTGTTATCATATAAGTGCCATTTTGTGTGATTTGTTTTAATGTGTCACTTGTTGATATGTTTACTGATTTTTGACATATATTTAATGCCAAAACCTCTAAGTGTTCAAAATACAATGAGTCTGATTTTTTTTTCCTTTTAAATCAATGCATAACACATTGGCAGTTGTATCTCATCTCAAAAGCTGCAGTGGTAGTCTATTAGATATGGTGGGGCAAAAGAGTGAAATCTTTTTGGAAATCTGCTTTTTGTGAAGTCTTTTCTGGAGAACCACCTCCTTACTAAAAGCAAATATAAAATTTTAAAAAATACTAATTTCTCTAGCTTTTCTGAAGAACCTATGAAAATTTTTGTACTCTAAGAACCTGTATTCATGCTTATTTGGGTCTGAAGGATATAGGGAGCATTGCTTCTTTAGAGCAAGAGTAGCATTATAGGAGGTATCATCTGTACATGCAGAGTGAAATTAAAAATGAGCATTTGATACTATTCTAAAAGAGAAGTTAGGTTTATATTATAAATGAAATATCTCAAGTCAATGACTTAAAAAGAAAAAAAACAAGGATGGAGAATTGTACCATAGGTGACACATATGCACTACATTTTGTTTAATTCAATGCTGGGTTTTTGGTTTAACAATGATAATAAAATGACTAAAACTTACCAGAAAATAAAATTTCTTTTTTTTTCTTACATTTCTCTCACTCTCCTGAAAGCTGGTATAATTATGCCATTTGTATCTTCAAACTGAATAGAAAGCTAATCTGCTAATATAATTCAATCAGTGATTCCTATATATCCATCTATGTATAAATTATCATTAGTATTCTAATAAATCGAGATTGCTGTTTTCAGCAATTTCAATTTTGCACAGTAAACTTTTCCCAGATTCATAAGATTCTTGCAATCCTTAAAATTCACTGGTAAAAAAGGGAGAACCGTCTATGTGTAACATTTAAACTTAAAACATTTAGTAAAAAAATCGATGAAGAAAACAGAGATCAACCTAGTCTGAAGGAGAATCTCACTAAAGATAGATCTCTGTTCAGCCCTGACTAGACTGCTCTACAGTTCAGTTCCTGTTGCTGCTTTGCTATAATCACCTGACCCACTGAGGACAGGGTCTTTTCAAAGCTTCTTAGTCGTTAAGCAAATCCCAAAAATGTCGTACTTTGAAACCGATATATGCAGTGAAGTAAACTGTGAGGCAGCAGTCACATTCCTTTTATTACTCTGACAAAATATCTCTTCAGATATGTAAAGGACAATTATGGTAGAGACTGTCACTGGAGAGGTATGCAGTTCTGTGTATTTGAGCTGTCTGTGCAGCTCTAAGATATCTTCAAAACCTCCATGACAATAAGTATAATTTGGTTGAATAATAGCTGTGTTGCATTTGCTGGGAATTAAGGGAATAATTCTTAAGAATTGCATGCCTTTTGTCTAGAAGACAAAACTATGCTTAATGATGTAAATCAATACCGGATACAGCTGGAATCCAAATGAAAACCTGGCAGTCCTTCACAGCCAGCCAGGAAATAGAATGAGATGTGTAATAAAGCTTTACAAGAGTTGTTACAGAATGCTTCTAAACCTATTTTCTATTTTTTAAATAATCTGCATGCTAATGCTAAATTATTTGGATTTTTTTTCTTCTGTTGTGTGAAATCTGGAATTTGAACATCCCTATACTTTGTTGTTTTTGCAGTGGAATTGAATCTGCAATCTGCAGAGATTATGCAGAAGAATTTTTAAGCTTCAAGAATTTGTGCAACCTATCTTACTGAATTATGAGGGAAACCTATTATAACTGTAGATAATTTTTGTACTTAAGATTTCATGATTCCCCAAGAGAGTTATCATGCCATGCCGTTTCAATTAGCAGATGAAGACAAAAAGCTTAATTGTCTTCTTTAAACTGAGGCTGCTGACTTCCAACTTACTTGAAACTCAGATGATGGATTTGCAGGACGTTATTTATTTAAAAAAAAATATATCTAGTAACCAGTGACAGGACCCAAGGGAATGGCATCAAGCTGGGGAGGTTTAGGTTGGATATCAGAAAAAGGTTCTTCACCCAGAGGGTGGTTGGGCTCTGGAACAGCTCTCCAGGGAAGAGGTCACAGCACCAGCCTGAGAGAGTTCAGGAAGTGTTTGGACAATGCTGTCAGGCACGTGCTGTGATTCTTAGGGTATCCTGCACAGGGCCAGGAGTCGGACTGAATGATCCTCAAGGGTCCCTTCCAACTCAGATATATTTTCTGATTCTATGACATATTTTTGACTTAGTAAGAAAAATAAGATTTGCTGATCGTTCTATTTTTCAAATGAAACATTCAGCTTGAAGCAAACTACATTTCCTGCAATGCACCTGCATTATAGTAATGGTCACAGAACAGTGTTTCACACTCAGTTACTACAGTGTAGTCTGTGGAATTTCATTATTTGTACAGTCTTGTCACTTTTACGTAATTTTTAATTGTTTGTATTTGTAAAGTAACCCAACAAAATAGAAGGAAAAGTAACAGGAAAAGCTAGTTTCAAATAAGAAAGAGAAAATATACCATGAGTAAAACACAGAACATATATCCATATTGGTGTTACTGAAAACACTGCCAATTATCACAGAGCATTTACCTTCAAAATGCTACACAAAGTTTATGTCGTAAAATTGTTCTGTGAGCATTACCAGAGTTTTTCTTTAAAAGTTATTTGGAAGGAGTATTTTTTTTTGGCTCACATCAGCTAGGAATAACCTTTTTAAATTTTGACCTCATGAGAGATCCATTTCTTAGCTTTCAGGCATCTTCATGATGAGCATACCAGACATGCCACCCTGGAAGCTCAAAATACTAAAAAGCTATGTTGATGTGAAAAAGATGCTAAAAGACCTTTGCCACAATCATATTTCCTCTATAAAATGTAAAAGCCTGGATGAGCACTATCATTAAAAATTCCATATATTGAAGAATAAACTTCAGATGTTCTCTAAGAAAGGCTTCATTGCTATGTCCTGGGGGGAAGGCATAATGGAAAAGTTGCTCATTTAAATGTCTATAAATTTCTTATACTGTTGGTATTATAACACAAATAAGTACTTCAGCCAAAATGACACAAGGGCAGCAGAAAGCCTCATGCCACAGAGCCAGAAGTCTTGCAGAACCAAGTTACCATGACTCGTGTCCCATAATGCTGACACTCATAGCTGAATCATGGAACGTACGAATTGTTAGTCAGTTCCTGAGTATATAGGGTAATCATAACATCTGAATGTTGCCTGTCAATGTTTTTATAGCTTTTTAAAGATGAATGCTTTCAATATTGAATTTCGGCTACTCCATTTCAAAATGTTTTTTTCATTATTTTTAATAGCATCATATGGATATAATGTGTATCCATGGCAGCTTTTTGTCTTCAAGTTGTTTTATTTTGGTTTTTTTTTCAGAGTTGCCCAGTCACTATTTCTTTATTTATGCAGATAGTAAAAAATGTACTATCTAAAACCTGTAGGAGCCCTGATCTTTGAACCAGTAGCATTTAGCACTTCAGAGATCATGAACCTCTTTATATATGGTTTATATTCCATTCACGTGCTTACTCAATTTTTACTGTGCTGTTATTCCTTACAGTTGCTGCTGAGCTTTTTTCCAAAAAATCAATAGGGAAATTCTTCCTTTATTTTAGGACGCTTTTGAATTTCGTATTTGTGGTAAGAAAATAAAAAGGTAGATTGTTTTTTCAAGCCATCAAATGTATCCAATCCTTAAAAAAATATTATAAATATTAATGGACACATTTTGCATTTGTTCTTTATCACAGTATTATTGAAAATATTTCTGTCTTCTAGTTCTGTTGGAGTGTGCTAATTAGGAACTTAGGCATGAAGTCAAAATCACTAGCAATCACTAGTAATAAAAATTATCCTATTAATAAATCTGAGATGTCTAAAGGCACATATATTTCACATCCTACGAGGTGCTACAATAGCATGATTTTAGAATAGAATTAAGATAGTGTTTTTAAAGGTAGCACTGTGAGAAAATGCTATTGGATTTCCCTAAGAATTTTCTTTTATATAATTTAAACAAATTTCATACATTTCATAATGATAAAGCAGAAAAAATATTCTGTTTTAGCCTATTGCACCAATTATTAGGAACAGCTTTGCTGCTATCTCACCATCCAAACATGAAAAATAAACTTAAGTTATGGGGGACACAGTGGTACAAAAGTCTGCTTTCCTGAAATTCATGTTACAAATCAGTAGCACTTTAAATCAATGAAGAGCCAAGCTTGAATAACCTTGCTCCTCAAACTGTAGTACATTCAAATAGGGGAGTAATTTGCATTATGACAGAGATCTTTTACATGAGTATCATCTTATGTTGTGTCAAATACTTAATGCTTCTTGAAAGATATAGCTTACAGTAGGTGTATCTTTCATATTTTGGAGGGAAGAAAAAGAGAAGGAGGGGAATCAGGAAGGGAGTTGTGGTGGAATAGCTTGTCATAGGGTGGGGAATAAGACCTCAGCAGTAACTGGAACAAACAGCTTTACAATTATCTGCCCTGTAACTCTGACCCAGCCATGGAGAGGTGTAGTTTCTTAGTCCTTTCCTCCTCAGGTGGTAACCCTGAGGTAAGTGTTACCTTGGTCTACTGTGTGCCTGCTGTTGGAGGGAAGAAATGTACTAACCCTAGTAGTGCTGCAGTGTATGCTGCCCTCAAATGCAACTTAGAAACTCACACTCTCAAGGAGGAGTAGGACAATGATTCCCTACCTTAGCCAGGTATCTTTCCTGGTTTTGCCTTGCCAAGCTACGTGCTACAGCAAATCAACAGGTAGGAGTAATTTAATACTTTCTCCTTACTGATACACTAAGAAATTGTGAAAAGATAAAAGCCTTCCTCTGCCAACTACTGCTCCTTGAATTGACACATCTCTTTGTTTGTTCCTGTATGATTATGTAGCTGTTAGGTATGTGGGTGGACTTGTTGGTTGCCATTGATTGCTAAGACATTTATCTTTGCAAAGCACAACTGAAGGTTTTCTATAGGTGTTAATTGCTTTAGCTAAAAATAATTGCATGTAGTGTTCTTTATATCTGTCCTGATTTCAGCTGGAACAGAGTTCATTTCCTTTCTAGTGGCCGGTGCAGTGCTGTGTTTTGGATTTAGTATGAGCATAATATCAATAGGACTTTTTTGTGTCCCATAGCAGTTGAGGACTTCCTCAAGAAGCTGTGAGGGAGCATGGCCAGGGCAGGTGACCTGAACTGGCTAAAGGGCTATTAATACCGTAGAATGTCATGCTCAGTATATAAACTGGGAGAGTTACCTGGAACAGGGGCTGATCGCAGTTTGGCATCAGTCAGTGGGTGGTAAGAAACTGTCTTGTGCATCACTTGTTTTCCTTTGGTTTTATATTTCTCTCTCTCTCCTTTTCATTACCATCGTTATTATTGTTGTTATTATCCTCATTAGTATTATTAGTATCATTATATTTTACTTTGTTTCAAGTGTTAAATGTTCTTATCTGAACCCCATGTGTTTTGCCTTTTTTTCTGATTCTTCTCCCCAGTCCCATTGGGGAGTGGAGAGGAGTGAGGGAGTGGTTGCTTGGTGCTTAGTTGCCAGCCAGGGTTAAACTGTGACAATATCTTCCTAAGAGGGATATGGAGGAATTGTATTTTTTTCTGGGCTGAGGAACAGTATCAATTCTTACTCGATAATTAGCAGTTGGGATGTACTTCTGAACACACTAAAGAGAAAGCAATTATTCTAGAAAAAGACTAGAAGTATGCATGTCCCTGTAAGGTATGTCCCAGATAGCTACTGCCCAGCTAACAGTAACAGAACTTACAACATGTTTGTGTACTTGTAGTAAAACACAACAGAAGCTTCATTTCTTTCAATGAATGGAAAGATTTCACAAAGTAATAAACATCTTTTGGGACAATTATATTAATTTTCTTGGCTGTTGTGAAATTTTTTCCTGTTCTTGGATGTGCAAAAAAAGAGCATGGTTCAACCTGAAAACAGCCATTGTAGTTTTCGAAAGCACTATACCACATGCTACAGAAAACATTGTCAAGAAGAAGGTTCCCAAAAGATAAAATAGTGCAGGCCTCACCTCTTTTCTCAGCTGTTAATAAATATTTAAAGTTTTTTTACAGAGTTATCTGTAATCTGCTTTTTAAAATTGTTGACAAGTTCAAAAGATAATTCTTGGATTTTGTTTTCTATTCTAAAAATAATTCTGATTAATGTGAAAACTTGTGTTTAAACTGCTATAACTAAAAGGAGCCTTGAATTGTCACAGGTTGTGTCTAAACCTGAAAAAAGGTGTATACTTCCAAACTCAGTGTCCAAGCGTGTTCTGCAACCACTTAAAATTTGCAACAAAATTGAATTTGTGACGACTCTCTTACTCCTTTGTTTTATAAGGACCTGCATAAACAAGGACTTTAAGAGGACTTGTAACATCCTCTGTTTAGGCCTATGTACTAAATAATCGGAAAAACAGGATTTAGGGTGAGTTGTTATGTGCATTTTCTCCTGGAAACAGCTGTATCATCCTTGTAAAATGAGTTTATATTTATACATTTATGTCTTACTGCATTCTGTTTGAGTAAGCTGTGTCTATCAATCAGTGAAATCCATCAGTTGCTCTCTGTGGAATAGAAAATGTACAGAATTCGTACCTAGAAAAACTGACTGATTTATCAAATGTAGGAGTTTTTAATTCTCCTTTTTGATTTTCAGGAGAGATTTATAGGGGCATTTCATGAGCCAAAGTTTGAAAATATTTTTCTGGGAAAAAAAATGGAAAGTATGGGCAAAAAAAGTATGAAATTTTTATTCATTAATGAAGGCCGCATATTAAAAGAGACATGAAAATACAATAGATACTTAAAATACTCTCAGCTCTGCCAAAGCAAAAGCAGCATGTTCCTTTTATTTCAATATCTTTTCAAAGCATTCTGTTTTCATGAAAAGATGTTTTGCTGGAAATTCACTGTGGCAGAAAACAGCATTATGCATTTGAGCAGATGCACTGGCTCACTGCGTTAGACACCTGGGGTCTTGCATTAGACTTGCAGAGAATATGGAAATATTGCAGATTAAAACAGATAGGTAGAAAGTAGATGAGTGTGCATTTTCAGATTCTCTAATTAACAAACGTTGGGCAATATGACTAGGTGACTCTGAATTCTCTAGTGTTACTCTTTAAAACTTAGAGATTCTTTTTGTTTCAATGCACGGCTCTGGAGGGACATGAAAACTGAATTTTTGCCTTAGAGGTCTTCCTGAAGACTTCTGGGGTCTGTACTGCTGGTAACTAGCACCTGTGAGGAATGTGTCATAGTTATCCATTTTTATCTGGTAGTTTTGATCTTATCTTTCAGTATCTTTCACTTTGTCCTAGCTTTAAGCACAGGTCAGTTATTCTTTGCCATACTTGTTGTCATATTAATAATCAGTTATTATGTTTCTGCATGTTGACAAGTGCTTGAAAATAGTAATTATGGTTGCTCTTGTTGAAGCTCCACACTTCAAACATGCTTTCTGTGTGGCTTTAAAAAAAAAAAAAAATCTGATATGTGGTTTAAAGCATGCACTGTGGCAAAATCAAGCGTTTCAGGTTGTACATGCTTATTACATGAAGGCCTGATGATTTTGCGTTATACAGTAATAATAAGTGCTAGGGCAGTGTCAGCGTGAGCAGAAGAGACCTCATGAAATCGTGTGATTGAATGAATCTATGTTGTGGTCAGCAGTCTGCCCTGATGAAGGTCTTTCTGTCATGCTAAACTCAAGTGTCCTGGGTCAGGTTTCAGATGTGTCAGGTTAATTTATTGAAAAACTCACATTGTAAAAGTCGTGAGGCAATGCACATTCACAATGTCATGTTTCAAGACTCACAGTTCACATGCCTGCTCTAACACTTGCCTCACTGCTAAAAGGCAGCTGCTGCTTTGTTGCTTGTTGTAATATCCAGGCAGGATACCTGTGCTGCTTTCTTTGCCTGGGGTTCAATCAGTTAGCGCCTAAGAACTTTGCAAGTTGCATTTAGGGACCTCTCTTCTGCCTGCTGTATCTTCCAAAAGTATTTAGTCAAACATGTCTTTTCTTGAACAAACCCTCTTCCATTACCAAGTGAGCAGTCTGATTCCATTGCAATAAGTGTCTGTGAGTGCTAAACTAAGTATGAAGAGTTTTAATTATCATTTCGTAATGAGTGATAACTTAGTAGTATGCAATTCCATGCATTTCCTTCCCTGTGCAGCTTGGAAAAATAAGAGAATAAACCCCCCCCAAAGTATTTAAATTCTATAGTGCTCATTACTTCTGGTATTTGTTTGTTTGTTTGTTTGTTTGTTTGTTTGTTTTTTCAGTGAGAAATTATTCTGTCTTAATTTCTGCTGTAAAAGTTATATGCAGTTGTACTGGATGTATTTGCTACATGTTAGTTTTTTCTCCTGTTTGCTGAATTGAAAAATCAGCAAAAGTTAATGTGGAGAAATTGTACCTAATCAGGGACAAGCTGTATGATTTGTCTCCAGCAAGCAGAAGGAACAGAAATAATGCCCAGTCAATGCAAGACAAATCATATTTATTCTAAACTCAACATTTCTACAGTTTTGAAATTTAAATGGCTTTAGTGAGAGTACTGAAATAAATACTGTCGTGTTTTCACTAATGGGAACCACAATAAGCGCATTATTACGCTTTTTGAATCTCTGTTAATACTGTGAAATCCACAGGTCATAGAAAGACTATTAGAATTATGAACAATCTTGACCATACGTAGAAGTCACTTAAACACTGAGAGCAGACTGTATTAAATTTTACTGAACTTTGCATAAGCATAGAACATACATACCTCTCCCCACCTCCAAGATTTTTTAATTATTGACTGTTTCTTGTACTAGCTAGGCTTCTCTTGCTTGCTTTTGGTTACTGTATGATATATCAATTTAAGTGAGAGAACTTGATTAGATATTTACCACTACTTCAGTAGTCTTGGTAGTCACTGAGTATAGAGCTTCAATACATTATATTTTCATACATCCTCTTACATATTCTACCATCTTTTGGGGGCCTCAAGGGTATTTGAAGGAAAGAATAGAAGGTCAATTGTGAAAAACCCAGCTGAAGACAAATAAGCCACTCAAACTGTTAATTTGTACATAAAGAGTAGATAAAAGATTGTTGCACATATGCAGACATATTTCTTTTATTTCTATTGACAATCAAGAGGACCAGATTGCTTATTCAAAATAAGGTCATGTACCATTGAAAAATGTCACCTATTTTGAGTTAAAAAGTTCTCAGAAGATTTACTTAGGTCTTCACTTTTTCTTCAACTGATACGTTTGACGTTTTTGTGTCTCTGATAAATTACAGAGGTCATTAAATCAAAAGAAGATGATTACTATTTTTTTTTTCTCATATTGCTGTTGATAGCTGATAGAATAGTAACGTGGAGAGAGGAACTTCAATAGAAGCAGAGATCTTCTCAACTTTAAAAGGTCTTGCGGCTGTGCCTGCAGAGTGAAACAGGTTCAGGTTGAGATGACCTCAAGTAGTGAAAACAGGAAGTGACAGATAAAAATTAGCTAAGAAACAACTCTGGAAATTATACAGGGAATCATGACTTTGAATATGCACTTTCAGAAGTATGTTAAACAAAATGAAAGAAGCTAAGAAGTGTCTGGAACTCATTTGCAAGCCACTTTTTAAACTCTATCAGTTCAGTGTGCAGAGCGTACTGTAGTAAATATATGTATAAGCAGACATGAAAGCGCACCATTTCTTCTGTCCGTCTCAGTGCAATAAAACAAAACTAATCAAACTGATACAGACTAGTCTCAAAATTGCCTAGAGTAGTTCACAGTAGTTCATATAGAGTCATGCTTGCTGGCACTGGAAGTGCTATGCTTGTCATGGTAGTGAAGATTTCCAAGAAGCTTCCACTGGTTTTGTGGAACGTATCACCAGGATCTCAGAATGCACTTTTTAGAGCAAAAACCGAAATTTCAATGACTTTGTTCAGAACAGATGTTTGCCTGATTGCCGATAACTAAACTCGTCTCCATTTAATAGTCATTCATTTTCAGCTCTAGATCACACGGGTCTTTATATTCAGTCTCTCCAGGGTGAAAGGATATAGAGGAAATTGACAGGAGTTTCCACTTTTACTGAACATTCGCATAAAGAAACATAGGATTGCTGTTTTAACAAATGAATGATGATAAATACAATAAAATTTTTTTGAAATCTCACATTAGGAGAAAGCAGCTCTACTTTTGCTTTTTAATTGGTTATGTTCTTTGCCTTTTTCTGACATAGTGATAAATATCTCTGAGAACTTAGTGTGATCTTCTGCTAACTTCTATGTTTCTCTGGACAAACTTCCTCAAAGCTTAAAAACTGGCTGTTAATCATAAATTAAAAATATGAGTTAAAGTAACAAGATAAAATGACAGAAAAAAACCCAAAAACCCCCCAGTATTTCAGAGTGAAGCAGTGAAAGCAATAAAACATAGACTTTGAATCCTAAATGTAATGAAGATTCTGTGTCCTTTTCCTTTTTCAGCTTTCCTTTGTTCTTCTAGAAATAGTTCTGTAAAAAGTTTAAACCCAGCTTTTAAAAAGCATGATTAACAAATGTGACCTCCTTACTGTTGAAGCTGCTATTTTTAGATGAAGTTAAAAATGAAAGGCGAATTATTGTTACAGAGTTTTATATCAACCCCATTAGCATGGAGTGGGGAAATACCAGTTTTCTCATCTACAGTTTTGACAGATCTACAAGAATTTGAAGAAATCAGTTTTGCTTCCAGACATCTCTTTGTCTTTTCTTTGGTTTACAGATTGTCAGTGGTGTCTGCTGTGTGATCTCAGGCTGCGGTGAGCTCTCTCAGAAAGGAGTCCTAAGGGTCCCCTCAGACACTATTCTAAGGGTGCACTGTTCCGAGTACAGTCTGTATGAATATTTATACCGTGTGTGCCCCCACCACAGGAGTCACAGGGGTTTGTTAGTCCTAATGTTGTGCAGACTGGCGGAAATAAGTATATTAATGATTCACAGTTACACATAAAATTTGGATATCATGAGTGCCTCCATATTGCTGTGTTGGCTGTTCTATACTGTGATATTTCAGGGATCCAGATATCCATGTCTTTTTTCTCTGGTCCTGAGTCACTAGGTTGTGTTTAGCAAATGGACAGTGTATGGGGTGAAAACTTCTCTGTGCTATATCAGTTCCTGAATAAACATTTAAAATGTTTTTAGGGATCAAGCATAGTATACTGGGTCAATTTAGCATTATTTAGGAGCTGAAACAGGTAAGTTGTGCTTTGAAATATTTTACATGTCTGCTCTAAAATTTTATCAAGTTGCTTAGACATATGAATGGCATGTTAAAATCAGTGTTGGTTATTCCAGTCAGACTCTAGTTTATTAAAGGGTTTAGCTGAATTCTGGACAAGTGATAAAAAATCTTTTCTATGATAGACAAGTTTTCAAAAATTCACCAATTACTTGCCAGTGCTATGTCTGCAGATTGTTGTTGTATTTCTCTCTGGAAGTATCAGCTGTGACTTTTTATATGACATGTCTTCAGATTGAGAGGTGTAATTCCTTTTTTCACCTGACTTCTGTAATGTATTATGCCATTAAGACACAATGAAGCGTCTTTTAGTGGTCCATTAACAAAGAAGTTGGTTGCACTGTGTGGAGAGAAAGACTGTCTTCCAGAAGTCTAACTAGTCAAAAAGAAGTTTAGAAAATTGGTGTCAAAAGTCAGGCTATATGCTACATGTTCTTCCTGTTCTGTGATTTTTAAAATATTGGACTTCCATACTTTTCCACATATTGTTGCTGATAGCCTTTGGTAGGGAATTTTTTTAAACTACCTTTAAAATTAGTTCTGTACTTAGGAGTTTGTTTCCCTGCGAATGAGTCCTGCATTAATGAAAATTTTTGTGATACAAAAGCAGAAGGAAAGAAGCTCTCAAAACTGGACAACTGGGCCAGTGGATCAGGCTAATACTTATTGATTTAATGAAGTTCTGTTTGCAGTGGTAAATAGATTATGCTTTTTGGGAAAGAAAAGTGTGCAGCTAGATGTCAAAGATGCTAAAAAGGGTATTTCAAAATTGAACAAAATAGTTTGCATGCTAAATGGGTCCAGTTAGACCAAATGAGTCAGTAAACACACTGAACAGGTAATTAGCTTATAAAATTTTTCTTTTTCTAATGCAGTTTTATTGGACTGGGCATCACAGTGGAAGAGAGACCAGCTTGCCCGTCAATAACAGTCATTGCTAAATACTCACACTAAACAAATCAATTCCATGTCCATCAAGGATATGAAGTATTTCCCAGAGCTGGAAATTAGAAAATGAAAAACATTAAAGATAAAGATATGAGGAAAATCTAACTTCCTTCGAGCCTAGTCCCTGTGTCTGAAAAGCTAGTTAAAGGAGAAGACATGTGGAATAAATTACAAATATAAACATTAGACATACATATTTCTACATTAAGCAAAATTTGAGTTGTGTACATGAAATAGCAGTACAAAATATAATCAAATGTTATCCATAGGTGGTATCCCTGTTGGAAATAACCAAGACACACATTTCTTTTTGTTCAGGTTATCTTTGAACTGCATTGTTTCACTTTTCTATTTACTTTTAGAATGATATGGTACATTCAAATTCAAAGAAGTTTCAAAGCCTCTTTATATAAGGCATTAGAACTGATACTGCAGAAACAGTCAGTAATTGCAGACCTTTGTAATGTTTGTTCATTATTCTGATACAAAGGAAGTCTATTTTCTTACACGAATTTCCAAGCACTTCATTATTTGTTGTGAGATTCCCTGTGAGCTTCTTGCTGAAGTTTGGCATGTAATCAGGTATTTTTGGTTCTCCTAGTGGTTTCATACAGTACTAGGCTGCCTTTCTAGGTGTAACCATAGAGTGATCCAAGCTCGTAGCAGGAGGAGGAAACCCATCTTTGTCTCAATTTGTCAGAATCATATTCTTAGGAGGAGGCATTGGAACATTAGTCTGTCCTTTAAGCCATTTCCCTTATAATGTCTTGGGCTCCAATAGCATCCATGGCAATAAGACACTGTATTAACTAAATATTTAATCTATTGTATTCTTCATCTTGGATGTGTATGGCAGGGTTTCTGAAGCATGTTTGAAAAATATCTATAATCTGAGTCCTTAGGACAAAGCCATTTAAATCTGGGTGTGTTTGATGCAGTAATAAAACCCAGTGTTGATTCTTGGAAAACTGTGGAGATAAAATCAAAACCGGTTAAAAACATGTGCTAGTTTGGCTAGTGTTGGGGTGTATATTTTCTAATGAACAAAAAATACATTATGTGTTAAATGTAGCTTAACTGGTAATAATTTATATAAAAAGGTGCTTTCTTTCCCCTTTTTCTCCCTTTCCACCTTTGCCCTCTTTCCCATCACTCCTTTATCTGACTTTTATCCCTCTTCTACCTTTTTTCCTTCCTTTCCTCCACCTTTTTAGTCAACTTTGCCCCTGCCTTTTCCTCCTTCCCCTCTTCCCCCCTTCTCTCTCTCTCTTTTTCTCTCTCTGTGCTTTTTTTCTATAAACATGAAAAATCCTCCTTCTCTTCCCATGTCTGAGCAAGATAAATGAACTAATTTAAAATATTTTCCATGCCTCATCTGTCCACTCCACAAGCTGTCAATGAGCTTGGATTGGGAGCTTTCATGCCAATAGTCCACAGTGAGCAGTTGTAATATTTTGAAATAAGAATGTTGTTTCCACAGCAAACTTGGAACGCTTGCAGCTGTCCTTACTTCCACATACTTTTGGGTTTATGCAAGAAGGATGATACTATATGATACTTTCTTAAGCAAAAGGTCATTTGCTTACATGTCCACAATAAAGACATCATACTGTTCTTTTATTTTTTTTTTTTAGTCTCTTGAGGAAAGTAACAGGAAAAAAAGAGTAAAGGTGGAGGGGGAAATGTATTTTAAATATAATGCTTCTACATTTTTTGCCAATAATAATTTTAACCAGTAAGTATATTAACAACCACTATGTTTCAGTCTAGAGAGAACAATGATTTGTGGAATTTTTATGATGGCTAAATACTCTAAGGCAAGACTCACCCTCTTCTGCATCTGATTCTTCTGAATATTTATTTAGTGAAGTTAGTACAGGACTTAGAAATGAAGGAAACATTTAGAAATAGCTTTCTGTTTCTGAGATACTACAACTGATTCATTTTAGATTGTAGAATTTTTTAAACTTCTTACACTTAATACATTTTAATATGTCTTAAAGAATATCATACATTTTCTGTACTGCCTTATCACTTTTGTCTGTTCAAATGACAGTATTTTCTGGTTAGGTATAATGTTAACTTCAACTCTGCTGAAAAATAGGTTTTGACTTTTGGCTGAAAGCTTCAGAAATAATCTTTTCTTTGCAAGCTATGGAGTCCCTCAAGCTTTTTAAAAAGTAAACTTTCTGTGATACAGTGCACGTTAAACTTATGTGTGCCTTGACCTCATCCTCAAACAAAAAAACCCCAAACAACAAGAACGAAAAAAGAAGCCCACACCAAACAAAAAATACCCCATACAGTTCTAATTCTGAAATAGCCGTTTATTCCAAGTTTTGACTTGCTTGGTTGTTTATATACTATTGTTAGTACCTGGGAATGGCATGACTCGCATTTGCTCGATTTACTGTAGGGATAACAGGTAACGTGGCCAGTAACATAAGTACACTAAATGTTTTTACTTATCCTAGTTTTCTAATAGTGTATTCTGTCCACAGCAGCTTCCCTTCAACAGAGAACAACTTGACAAGCAGCTGTGCCCTCATTCAGTATACTTCACAAGCCCAATATTTTCCTTCCCAGAGGCAAAGTGCATTCACCTACATAATTGGCCATGACCCCTTCTCGCCCAGAGGACAGATACTGAAGTCCATTCCTGTCTTCTAATCTTTTAAGACGCAAAGCAGCACATTACTGTCATGCTAGTAGGTAGATGGAATTTTGATATGTGTGCTTTTATTGTCATCAGAGGTTTCTGTTTGAGCTCAACAAGATTCTTGTTTCTGAGCATTTAAACTTGCGTGTCTTAAACTCTGTATGATTGTCTCTTTAGTAATACTGTTTTCTTTCAAGTCTGTATGGAAATACATTTTTAGTCTACGGATATTACCACACTGACTAGCCATTCTCAAAAGGATAGTTTATTAGATGGTAGTATCTTTATTTTGGTAAAAACTGTCTTTGCATTTTTTTTCATTTCATAAATTGTTTTTGGGATATTGCTAAGAATATAATCCTTTCAATGCTGCATCTTGGTGGTCTAATTTTAACTGCTCTCTTATTAGAATAGCAAATTCATGTGTGTTCGTATGTGTTTATATGAAGTACTATAAGGCAATTATTAAAAAATAAACTATGTAGAAACAGTGCTGATTTCTGTACTGAGTATAAATAATGATGTTACTCAGAGCAATGCTTTGTATTAAATGGCAACTCATGAAGAATTGGAGCCTGAAATGGCTATACAGTGTCTTAAAATTCTCTATTCATTGTCTGTTAAAGGCTTTTCTGAGCTGGCAAATTCTACATGTCTTCTCCAACTACTTTGTATAGCCATGCTCTATTTCATGGGGAGTCTGTCTCTTTTGAAATTGAATAATACAAAGTGTGCCATGGGAATTTAGCTTGATTGGCTTTGCAGGAAAACCAATGGGGATTATGATGGAGAAGTTAGACATGAATCAGCAGTGTGCCCATGCAGCAGGGGACCAACTGCATCTGGGGCATGATTTGTAATAGTGTACGCATCAGGCCCAAGGTATTGATCCATCCTTCCCTTTTATTTGACTTTTGTTAAAGCACCTGGTCTGCCTTTTATTAACAAATGGGAGCAAGTTCAATGAAAGGTCACTGGGATGGTCAGGTTTGGAGCACAGAACATGTACAGAGGGACTGAGGAAACTGGGTCTGTTCAACCTGGAAAAGAGACACCTTTTTGCAAAGATCTCACTGCTATTTATACCAAGGTAGTCAGAGGATACAGGCAAGAGGGAGATGGATGCTTTTTGGAAGTGCATGGTGGTAAGACGCAAAGAACACAAATCAGAATATGGTAAATTCCAGTGCTGTGAAAAGAGTTTTTTACTATGAAAGCTGATGGTTGAACACTCCAACAGGTGCCCAGCAAGGCTGAGGGATCTTTGTCTTTGTAGATGTTCAAAAGTGAGCTGGATGGGCCTTATGCAACCTGATTTAGGTCTGCTTTGTCAGTGTTGGTCTGCATGATCTCTGCAGGTCCCCACTAACCTCCATTCTTCTTTGCAATAGTTTTGCCCTTGTTTTGCACAGTTGTTTTGTCTCTGTGCCACACACTGGGGTTTAGCACTGTGTGACTGAATGACTGCAGTGCAGAAAAGAACCTGAAGTTGACCATTGCCTTAAATTCCTGTAATGCCTGTAGGAATCAGCTGGAAAAAGTGCAGTTACAGTATAATAATGGCACGCCTGGAGGCTGCAGCAGTGAGGCAGTGAAATGATGCCTCATCACCTTTTCAGCCTAAATGGCATTTCGCAGCTTGTCAGATATTTTAGCCTTTGTGTAAATGGCAAATCTATTCAAACTGGTCTATGCAAATCTGAAGGGAAGTTTTAATAAAAAGGCTTTCTTCCTGAAGAGTAAAGAAAAGGACATTCTTTCCAACCTCCTGAATTAATCTTCTTGAAAGTTTGCCCTTCCAATACTAGCATCAATCATTTTTTGTTCACTTCAGGATGCCTAAAAGATGCACTGAATACAGGCACAGTGCTTCTGAAAAAAAAGGTCTTTTTAAGCCTGTGTGTTTGTACAATCTGGAGACTAGAAGGTGAAAATTGTGGGGGAAAAAAACACAAAAGAAGACCTGCAACATTTGAAAGCTACAGGGGAAGAAACATTGTCTGGGGAAAAGATTTGTTTTGTCCTCCACTAAAAATGTGTATAAAAAAATGTGACTATGTAAAAACCATAGTTAAGATAAAATCTTGAGACTCTGCTTAAAACGTTTGGGCTCACAGTCACATAATATTATTTCCGAAAGCAGGTGGATATGAAGTGGGTAAAGGAAGAGTTAGGATGACTAAATTCTCAGTATCACCTGGTGTATATGAATCTGGAAGAAAGGGGGGTTTATTCTTGTGTTCAGTGAATATGTGCTAGCAGAATATTCCCTATGTATATAGGGATTCTTCTTTTTGAAGAAGATGTTGGTGATTGAATGTTTTCCTTTTAGTACTTGTGGTAAATAAAACTGAGGAGATAGTAGAGATATGTTTATATGGTATTTTTATCAGTAGATCTCTATGGTAGAATTAGAGACTTCTCAAGTACTTTCAGAGTATCTCTGACAGTATAGAATGCTAGTGGTATTGCTCTAGCCTGAAAAAAAGTAGGGACTTCATGGCAGTGCTTGGTGTTGAAATGTGGTTATGAAGCTGAGAACTTCAAGAATACTGAAAATAAATATACAGCAGTTTATTTCTCAAGATACGGCATAGTCACAGATTTCATGATTGTGAGTACCACTGTGCAGACCACAGCTGAAGCCCTAACAGGGCCTTTTATTTCTTACTTTTTGCCTCACAACGCTTGTTTTACCAGCTACTGAGACTGCATAATGTATCACAGGAGCACAAACCCTTTCGTGCACTTTCAAAATATGTACTTCTTCACCAAGTGTTTAGTTTTCTTTGATTCTTTTTCTTTCTCTTTTAACCTACAGTTTAATGACTCTTTCATTACAATCACACAATCCATGCTTCAGGAGAAACAAGATTTTTCGTAACTCTGCACTGGATTTTTGTCTTTCCTATTAATTAAAAGCTATTAGTACCTTAACAGTTTGACTGAAGTAATAGATGGACACTGTATTTATATGTGATTTCGGCAAGTCCTGGTAGATTTTTATCAGCTGTTAAAATTGTATTTTAAATCAATATGTGTATGTGGCACAATTTCAATATCTTTTCATGTTTAATTCAAAATTAAACAACTTACAAGTTCACTCATTGATAGTAGACACAAAACTACATTACCACAGAGTTATTAGAGAATAGGATTATTGTTTCTAATTGCTACTGATGCATAAGTGTTATGTTTACTTCTCTGCTGAAATGTAGAACTGAATTTCACCTACGTCTAGATAATGTCTGCCATCTTTAATTTGCCATAGCCCTATCCTATAGGCAGACTTACTGAATAGTAAGAAATTACAAATCGTTTTCTACAAGCACTAGGGCTTTTCCCCCTGAGGGTTGTTATGTTTGAAATACCAGAGTGATGCCAGATAGTCTCTTGATACTTTTTCTAACAACATTCCTAGTTAATTTTATATAATTGCCTAAACATGCTGAACAACGAAGTAGAATAGATCATCTAACAGACTCTTTCTTCACATGTTCTGATTCTAAGCTCTGTCAGTTTCATAGCTCAAATACTCATCTCAGTTTAAATTGATCAGGAATAAAAGGAAACATAAAACGTAAAAACAGTAATGAGTTTGTTTCCATAGAAACACACTGTGCTCTCTGCCAAAATTAAGTGCTGACTTTGTATTCTAAAAGATGGTTGTGCAGACAACATGCGCTCACCGGTCTGCAGATAATGTGTCAAATGTCTTCCTACTATGCATCTTCTGACTGCGTTGTGCATCATTAACAAATCTTTGTGCCAGTACCTTGCTACCAGCCCTTGCTATGATCTTTTCTCACTTTGATTCCATGTTCTGGCTTTGGAATGGAAAAGAAAAAGATTAGTTTCACTGTGCATTTTATACTGTAAGTCTCAGGTTGTAACAGTTGATAAGCTGGTGAAGCTCTTTCTGTCAATATTCTCTGTAAAATCTTTGCTCTGTTAAAAATCTATGGGTATCTATGGGTTCTATTGCTTCCAGTGGGGTGACTTTTCATATCTAGAGTGTGGTCATACATAGGAGCAGTATTGCTTGTCTGGTGATATAATTTCTGAAGCAAAGTAGATTAGTTACAAAATGAAGATATGATAAAGCAGACATTATAGAAAAAAATTACCTATGATTTTTAATTAATTTTCTTAATTTTACAATGATGTCTCTGTCTTAATATTTCAAATGATACATAGAAGGCAAAAAAACGGCAAATATGTAAAAGAGAATGAGTATATACAAATCAGTTACTGACTAGTACTTACTAACCAACTGCAGCAGCAGCAGCAGAACTCTTACGGGATGAGTTTTAGTAATACTCGGAAATCTAATAATTTTTAGAGGCTCTCTTGAAATAGCTTCTTTTCGTAGCATTTAATGCTTTACTACAGTGAACTCCTTCACTTAAGTCACTCTGATTGACAAGGCATAGAGATAATTTTGGGGAGAAATCAATACTCGAAATTGTTTCCTAAATCCATCCCTGGCTTTTTGCTGTGACCTCAGTTTGTGCTTATTTTCATAAATCCCTCCATCAGAAAACACTGCTACTGTGATTAATTCATGATCCTTTTAGGGACTGGAATTTTATTCGTAAATACCACTCCTTTTGAGGGAAGCAGTTTCTAAATCTTTAAATAAGGATGCATAAAAATTATTATAAAAGTTACCAGTGGGCTGTCTTTTGCAAAATGCTGACATCCGGTTTCCCTGGACTAGTTTTTTAAAATCCATTCTGTTTATAGATTTGCAGACTATTAACATTAAAGAGATATTCCGTGATGATGAAATTCATTTGCAGCAGAATATTTTTCTTTTGGGGGGCAAGAAGAGGTCATTTCACAATCTAGAAAATTGCAGTACGTTGTTCTGTCCTATATTCTTAATCTCCAGTTATATAAAAATTTTTATTTATTCTCCAATTCATTTTGCATCTGGATTTCTGATTAAGATTGATCCTCAGCTACTTTCCCCTTGGTCTCTGCTTTGCACTAATATCTAGGAATCATTAAATCAAAATGACGTTCTCCCTAGCTGTCTAGAATTGCTTTAGCTGTAGGAACAGCTGTAGTTTCAAGTTACTGAAAAACTGTCATTTGGACATTGAATTAGCATTATTGTATTTTAGAAAATGTGTTCGTGGTATGTCAAGTTTGTTCGTTTCACAAGTAGCATACCTCCCTACCTAAATACAAGGTTTGCCCTGACAGAGGTGTTTAGACTTCTTCTTTTGCAGAAATAGTTTGTGATTGGTTCCATTCTATACTATTCCTTCATTTTACAAACTTATGAAAGTCAGACTTCAGGGAAGAGCTGGGGGGAGAGTGAAACCTCAGTCTTCACAGCCAGTAGTTCCCTTTCTTCTCATGAGATTCTAATGCCTTTTTCCTTTGGTCGCTTTCAGTGAGGTTATTTTAATTTTTTATTTTTTGTACATTGGCATCATCCTCCCCTTTTTTTTTCATGTATCACCATGCTATAATAAATAATGTTAACATGTGAAAAAAAGTTGAAAAAAAGATTTAAATTCATATGTTGTAAAAGCCCAAGTGAGAGTATGAGAAATACATTATTTTTCACAAGCCAAGGAGTGGAAGAATTGCTAGTATGGGCCAGACACAGCACAGTTCAATTTACTACCTATAGCTAATATACAGCTTGGTATGTAGTTCAGCTAATGTTCCAAAAGTCTATGCAAAACAGATATTTTGTAGCTTGCTCTGCTTTTATTCTATGCGTTCTGATTTTATTATGAATTAGAGTGGATTGACTATTCGATGTATAGTTTCAAATATGAAGGAGCTTTTTGTCTGACATCTGAATGGGACTATGTTGCCTGATACAGTTATGCAAGCTGTAGTTTGCTTGTATACCGGACTTCTATGTGTACTTTTCAAAATTCATGCCTTGGTTTGAGAGTCATTGTAAAGCTGAGATACATCTGCAACATCCTTTTTAGTGTCATGCTTGGACAAAGGACACACCGTCTTACATAAAATAAGAAACATATTTCTTTATTTGCAAATCTTGATTCTTTCCCTGCATTCTTGAAAGAAGAAGTTTTTCATAGTTTTTCTGGTATTCCTTAAGGACAGGGAGAAATAGGATGTTTTTTCTTTCCCTGCATGTACAGTAATATTTTTCTTCGTGTTCATATCCATGATCTTAATCTTTTTGATACCTGAAGAGTGTATGAGTGTAGCGCAAAAGATTAATGTGGTTTTGGAGTTAACTGATGTAACAGTTACTTTGCTTGTATTTGGCAGTGAGATGGATTTATTGCATGGTCAAAATAGGAATTTTTTCACTTTCATCATGCAAACTTAAGTCTGCATTCACAGAAATACATATTGCCAAGCAGTGTTCCTTTTATATAAGAGTAATTTTGAAGCAACTTTACTTCTCATCAGAATTACACTAATTTAACATTAACATGACTGAAATAAGAATATAGACAATAGTAATTGGACAGCTTGTTTTTTAATTAATTATTTTCAATACTTTCAAGTTGAAACTCTGAAAAACACTGTGATAAGGGTTTGCTCACACTATGCCAGACTGTCAGACATATTCTCATTAAGCTAACCTGTGCTGGAAGAGAACAGAGAAGTCAGCTTCTCTTACAGGAAGGGATGAAGTTTTACTCTAATTTCCAGGATTTGGCCATGCCATTTAATATGTCCCATTTTCAGTTTTCCTGACTACGTTTCCAGCTTCTCTTTCAGCATTTCTTCCTGTCCTCATATGGCTTTTATTTTCCTCAGATTTTCTGCTTCTGGAAGGTAATTAACCTTAAAATATTAATATAGGAGAACATTTGTACATAAATAGAGTTATAAGTTCATATTTTTTTCTGAAGCATTACTCACATAGTATAGTTTTAGATTTTTGTATCTCCCAGGTTTTTATAGTACTTTAGTAAAATGCAGGAGAAACTTACAACCGCATTGTAATGTTTACATGTTTGCTCCCTTGTGCATATACAAACAGTAATTTAAAGGGGACCAGCATTTCCTGCTGTAACATTACAACTTCTTTAGTTAATGCTAGTTGGGCTGTACTTTAATTCATTCCTTTTCCTCATTCTCTACATTTTGTTTGAACTGAATTTTTGAGGTGCTTGTTTCGGGACACGTGGGATTTTTTTTGTGTGTGGTCTTGGTTTTGGGGTTGGTTGGTTGGTTGGTTGGTTGGGTTTTTGTTGGTTGGTTTTTGTTGTTGTTGTTTTGGGTTTTTTTTAATTCTCATAAGTGCTTTGGTCTTCTTCCATTAATCTGATTGGTGGGTTTATGTGTATATCTATGAAAAAGCATTCAAGAGGAGCTCTGTTATTTGTATGCACTCAATGTCTAGACATTTCACATACCAGATTTCAATGGTATTATCTATCTGGAATTTCCACTTAGTAGGTTCTGAATATGTATATATATAAGAAAGCTTTAAGCTCCCTTGGAAAACAGTTACTCCACTTACCTGAAAATTACCTCATGCACATGAATACAAATGCATAACAAGATGTCAGCGCATGAGCGATGTCTCTGAAACATTTCTTTTGATGGCAAAATCATCTTTACCTCTTATAAGTCTGCTACAGATGATGCATCTGTTGATGCTACAGTAGAGTGAGCTGAACTCTGGTCCTTTTAGTGAATGACAGCTAAAATTTTTCACTGAATTCAGGTGCTAGGCACTACTCTTAATTTCTGCTTGTGCAATGCCATGCAGGCAGTTTGCTTTCAAAGGGTGGACATGAAGGCAAAACTTCAAGAGTATTTCACATTCAGGATGATACAGGAACTAGAACCAGTGAGCGTGACAGGGCTAGCTAGCCCTTACCAAAAGTATTATTTCTGTCACTGTGTGCCAGAAGCCATTGAAACTATTTAAGTGCTGAATTATATAATAAAATTTGTGCCGGTTTTATGCAGAATATGAAAATCAATAAACAATGGAGAGCAAACTTCTCTGGTCACTTGTGAAAAAGAATTAGATGTGACTTCATAGTAAATACTTAAAATTATTAATCATGCAGCAAAAACACATCAAAACTATTTTTACTTGTGTTCTCAACATAGGCAGATGAGTGTGTTTAACAAATCGGTGGGCAGCAAATTTAGAACAAATGGAAGTAAGCAATATTCCAAGAGTATGTTTTACTGAATTCATTGTTTTGTGTCATTGCATAAAATCTATTTATAGTAGCTGAGATAATTTTGTGATCATCAATAACATTTACATTTTTGTTAGTCATGATGAGAGCTATCAGAGGATAGTTCTCATATGTGATATAAAACAGTTGCCCATAGAAGTTACTGAAATAATTATTTTACCTAGTGTGCTTGTTAATGCCTTATGGTGGCAAGGTACTGTTCATCTTTCATTGCCTTTTTTAGTATATTAGAACTTTCTCCCCAGACTTGGTTAACCTAGCTTATATCCCTTTGTCTTCTTTTCCTATTGGCTCCTTACTTGTGTCACTTAAAAAATAGCGACATTATTTTGATGTGGTCTTCATTTTGTCAAAAGGAAAGAAACCAGTGTGTCTTGATACCAGTAAGGCTGTTGACATGATGTTTGAGTACATGAAATGAGGAAATATAGCCTACTGTATTGACATTATATTAAATAGTCAACCAATGAAAACCAGGCTAAAAAATAAAAATGGTCTTAGGAGCAGGCTTCATCTGTAGAATTATGCAAAGCCTTGAGATAAAGAAAACATCTCTGACAGATTTATCCACTGTAACAGGCTATCTGAGGATGTTGTAGAAACTGTTTCCTGAACGTGTTAGATTAGCCATTTTACAAAGACTGTCTACATACATGTTTAGTCCAGCTTTATAGCAGGGAACTAAGTTATATGTTATATGGAAGTCCTGTTTAGCCCTACATTTCAGTGTGCCTATTTTCTTTATTTTTGAGTCTTGCTGGTTTTTTTTGTCAAATCATGCATAGGTTTTTCGATTTACCAATTTTAGGAGGAGTAAGTTAATTTTCAGAGTATGGAATTTAAAATTAAACTTTCAAATAGCTATCTATCTATCTATCTATCTATCTATCAGTTTTTCTTGCTATAGCATTGGAACAGATTGTCTTCACATTTATATAAAAAGGCAAACATGCTATGTGTTAATTATCATATTACTAAGTTCCTTGTAATTAATAAACGCTGTTCCTTTTGCTGTGCGTATTGTAAAGTGAAAAATGTAATCATTGGATCACAAATAACTTTTTGGTCTTTGGGTTACTTGCAGGAGTCAGTAAAGTTGGAGTAACACAGAAAATACTCTGTTTATTTTGTTCCTACAGAAATGTATCTTCTGCAGGCAGAGAGTTAAGAAAATCTCTGGTGCCTGTATTCAGTGTTCGTATGGACGCTGCCCAGCATCCTTCCATGTTACCTGTGCCCATGCTGCAGGAGTGCTGATGGAACCTGATGACTGGCCATATGTTGTCTATATCACATGTTTCAGGCACAAGATCAACCAAAATGTGGTAAGGAATATGTTTTCTTATTTGTTAAAAAAATGGAATTGCAGATTTAAAGTATGTTTCCAGAGACAAAGGAGGAGAGGATCCACACTATGTATTATTAGTTCTGTCTGTCATATTTTCATGCTTAGCAATCTATTACACCTTGAAAGTTTTTCCTTATGCTGTTACCTGGGAGAAATGATACCTGATATGCCTAACACGTTTTTGCATTTAAAGTCCTTGTTGAGTGTATTGTTTTGACAGCCAGAACAAATCTCTGAGTTCTCTGTTTTGTTAACCTGAAGTATATTATAAATACCCAGATCACAATATCTTGCAAATACTCAGAGATCCTGTGAGATAATGGATGTGGTGTATATGTAAAATCTTTGTTCTGCAGCCAAAGAGTCTCTTGAAAATATCCAATTATAATTATTCTGTCATCTGGCAAAGTAACACTGGCATGCCATGAAAATTCATGTTATGACTGCCTTTTTATTTCTATTCTGTGCTGAGGAGGAGCCTTTAATTTTAGATGAGACGCAATGAAGAATTAGTTTAATGTCTTTTACTTGAATAAATGGTTGGTATTTCAGTTAAGAGAGAACTCTTGCTGTTCATCTTGGGCTTTTAAAGCTGTACTTTGCTTCCTAGCAAACTAGAAAGACTTAACATAGTCTTGTTAAAAGAGCTTGGTAAGTTAGTCAAGTTGGACTTTTTTTTTCTCCTTTGTACCTTAGAAATGAAAGACAGAAACCCAGTTAATGTCTGTGTAATAGATGATGTTCTTTCAAGAGCTTCTCAGTGAATCCTTGGTCTTAATGACAAGACTTAACAAGACTACTGAAGAGTAGGATTTACTTTCAAGTGTACTAAATTTTAATGCCTCCCAACTAGAGTAATCAGTCCTGAGTGTTCAATCCACAGGTGGTTCTTAAAGGGAGACATATCGTTTATCCCTGTTTAAAATTTCCATAGAATTGTTAAGCTTTATAATATTTTTGTTTTCCAAAATGAATGAACATGTAAAAACAGTACACTTTACATGGTTTTAATTTCTTCAAACATTTTCCAAGAAAATTAGTCTGGTTTTAAAAACAAACAAACCTCTATCTGTACAGGCAACTTAAGATACTCTCCTTGGGGTTTTTTTGAAAACTTTATCATTAGCTGAAAATTACTGGGTTAAATTCGTGGCCAGTAAAAATAGGGCCAACATTTCCCAAATTTTTTCTAGTAAAATTTTTTTCTTTTTGGAAAAACTCTTTATTTCTAGGTAGTGAGATTTGCATCAGTCCCATAAATTCCATGCTTTCTTAGTGATTTTCTTAACCTGTATTAGGTAGTCTACAAGTAAAGAAACCCCATCAACTATGGAGAAAAACAGGATTTTGTGTGGCTCTTGTTTAAGAGGTTGTGTGAAGGACATGGAAAGTATCTTGGAATGAGACCATTACGTCCTTCCCTGAAACTCAGCACTAACCTTTATGAAAAGATTCAGTATTATTACCTTTTTTTCTTCCATGGCTCAGCTGAAAGTCAGGTTTGCAGAAAAGAAACAAAAATTAGGCTTTTGTGTTTTCATTTGGGCCAAAACTTGGAAAGAGCAGATAAGTTAAAGAATCTTTTTCTGTAAAATTCTTAGCTTACTCCTGAGACAAAGGAGATTGCCATATGTTTTTAAATGCTTGTTTTTATACTCTGTCTTTTGGATAATTAATCTAATCACATCTTTAAGCCTTTGGAAGTTTTTTCACCAGTGGTTTTCTTGTTATGCTTTACTTAGTTATTAGCTATTTCTTCATGCAGAAATAACATTGCTCTTCACCATTAGGCATAGCAATGTGTCTTACTTCTAATCAACTTTTTTTTTTTTGCCTGTTGTTTTCGTTTCCTTGCTTAGAAGCAGAACGGTGAATCATCCAGACTGAAATATTATACTCACTTAGCAAATTTTTACAGGAGTCAAATAGATTGTCTTGCCAGTATGTAAAAAATCTCTTCTGGTATTTAGCAGAAAACATTGTTCATAAAGCAAGGACACTATTACTTCTCCTAATTTCAATGAAAAAAAAAAATTGTCTGATTTTTCGTTAATATGCTCTTCAAGTATTGTGTCTAAATGCTCAGTGACTCCCTCCTGTGTTTGATGCTTTCTTCAAGTTAAAAAAAAAATTCAAAACCCAAAAACTCAACAATCAAAGAATGACTTCTGAGTACTAGGAAAAATTGTGACATATACCTATAGTGGTATTTTAATATGTAAATCAATGAGGGTGCTCAACAAAAAAGGCCTACCTAAACAGATAAATGTGTATTGTTACTGTTGTTAGTGTATCTCTTCACCTCAGGCAACAGCTTATTGTAGTGATGAAGTAGAGTATGCATCCAACTTAATTATGGGTGTGAACTCAAGCAAAATTTTTCCTCAACATACTTTCAGTAAGTCTTTTCCACTGGGATCAGGTTCTGTATTGTCTTCAGTATTTTGGAGTACTTTTGTGTTGTCAGTCATTGAAAACACTTGTGGGGTCTTCTGAAGAAAAATCATTGAAGAGAAAATCAAAGGGGAAAGCAATAATCCTTGAATTCATCTGGTGCTCCCAAATGAAGTAAATAAAGAAATACTAAGAACTGGAGTTTTTAAATGTTGATAATGACTTTTCAAAAATATGTTCTTTGCATCATGGACTCAAAACTAAGTATGCCTCTTGTATTTGCTGAAGGTACAGCTTTAGAAATGACACAAAAATTTGCCAGCAGAACAATTTTTTTTATACAGAGTGTTTTGGGTTATTGCTGTCATTGCCTATGTTAATTTTTATGTAAATTGGACTGTCAGTATACAAGGAAGGCTCTGTGATTTGCTACTTACAGATTTTGGTTTGGTTTTTTAAAATTTTTTTCTCTTTGTGCTTGTTTCTGGGCATGAAAAATATCTGTCACACATTTTTGTCATCAAAACTGCAAGAACACTTGGAAGTACAGTTGAGAATAGGTACTGCAGATGGATTTGTTTTGATTAAAGGAACTCGTTCATACACAAGAAAATGAGAAAAAGAAGTTGTATGCAACTATTCTAATAGAAAAAGAACCAAACCCAAAAGATCCGTATAAGATTAGCAAAGACAACCCTGTGGATCAGAGAAAGACAAACCTATGCTCACAGCTGTTTCGTTTAGAAATCGTGAGCAGAAGGGGCTATCTAGACAGCCCCAGTAACATTTGAAAGAATAACGATCTTTTAGAAGAGGTGAAGACAGGGAATGCGAATACCTGCTGTTGCTGTTTTTGGAGCTATTTAAAATTACCTTCTATTATTGGCCAGTTCTTAACCTCTGCAGCACACAGGGAATGAAGGGACGCTGTCCAATGGAAGCTGTAGATCCTTTTCCTGTTGAGTACCTTAGTGATGCAGTGTCACTGTTTGTCACTGTCTGCTAGCTAGTGCCAGGCCCCGAACATCTCAGAAAGACTAAGCCATGCCTTCAGAAGGTCATGTTATTCAAAAATCATGAGCTGGATTATTTTTGAAATGTCATGCGTAATTTCTATGCCTAAATTGGAATTCCAAGGAGTAAACGATGACATGAGACTTATGTTCCTGAATGGAATAAGTCTCAGATATTTTAGAGTCCCGCATTAAAAATTGTAGCCTGAGAAAGTTTCTAGGTGTTTAGATGTACATCAGGTACCTATTTCATGATAGTTATTATGGATTCATATTCACATAGTTTATGTATTTAAGGTTTTTGTTTCCTGCCATACAGAAAATGAAGGAGAAGGTAATTTTTCCTTTTATCTTTTTGAAGTTTGCACACAGAAGGAGAGATTAGGGTTTTTTTCTTCATATCTGATTGTTTTGTGTATTTCTGCCACTATCTTAGTTCACTCTTGGCTTTGGTACCACTAAAGAAAATCATGCTTTTTAAACCACAGCTTTCTCAATAATCTTGTAACTACCACAGCTGTTTCTTTACTCTGATAGACTTCCTTACATAACAGCTGTCCTTTCTGATCAAAAATGACGTTCTTAACATCAATAAATTCTTAAGATTTTCTGTCAGGGAATGATTTCTGGGACATGCAGTCAATTACTGAGTGTACTTGTGAATATGTTTTTCTGAGAAATAAATTAAGAATCCTATGAAGATAACATACTAAAAAACAATCTTCTCCTTAAGCTGGAATGCATTTCTGGGTTTTATTACTTTTTCTAATGAGAAATGGCATTCCTTCTCTGAAAATTTCATCATTAAATGAATCTGTGTTATCTCTTAAAATATTATAATTTGCACTCCATCTTCTCTGAAGAGTTACTTTTTCTTTCAGAGAAGATTTAAACCTTTTAATAGAGCAATATCTCCTTGGGTTTCTATAGTATAATACTTTTTCTATTATCGCATATAAATAAATCAATTAATAGTCTCTAGTTTACATCTGATCCAGCTCTGCCCCTGCCAAAAGCTGAATAGGATAATAAATTAGCGTGTATATTTACATATGTTTCAAGATTGGATAAAACATGCTTATAGACATTTTGTCGCTCCTCTTAACAGTCAATTGCTATTTATGTGGTTAATTTTTATATTTAGTCTAACTATAGACAGTTAAAATGAGGAAGAAATAATTTTATTATACATGTAGTGGTTAAATAATTTGTGAGTATGCTCAGAACATTATTTCTAGGTACACTTGGAAATGCTTTAGGAACATCATTGAGTTTTACTGTCTGAGGTGACCTCAACTAAATCCTCCAAATGTCTGTGACAGGCAGAGCTCTGACACACAGAGATTTACTGCACTGCCTATAAAAATGGCACAGAATATTTGTACTTGGTATGCCCTTAGTTTTCTGGAGCAGAGAGGTTTAAAAATTATAAATCCCATAAATAGGTCCAAGAAAGAAGCCCAATAGTGACAAAAAGTCAGTGCAAAACCAGAAGTCTTCAAGTTTAGGGTGGGTTTTTCCTCTTACCTTAAAGCATTTACGTTACTACTAATACTTGAAATCTAAGTAAAAGAACTGATGCTGTTCTTTATTCTCTTCAATTCTACTGATAAAAATCCTACAGATGTAGGATTTTCCAGATTTTCATAAGACAGTTTTAAGACTATTATATTGACTGAAGAATTCACTGCTTTTGAAGGTTTCAAAAGCAGTGCTAGGAAATTTGATTATTACTTTAGTGTGGACTGTGTATAAAAGTATTCTCTTACAGTTTATATAAACATTTCTAATAAAAAAATTTCATCCTTAGATATTCCAGTGCACATGTATCTTACATGGCTAGAAATGTTCAACTGTTCAGGTGTAGCCAAACTCACAATAGCTCACCTTTGCATAAAAAAAATGGACCTTTGGGAGATACTGAATAGTCAAGCTCATAGGAAAGAAGTGCCTTCTAGGCACTTGTGTTACTAGGATGAGAAGATACTGATTTTATATTTCCTGGTGAAGAAGGTTGCTTTTAAAGTGGAAGGTTCATGGGGATACAGTAGTTGAGAACTGAGATGTAACAGTTCTCTGCATAGTGTGAGCTTCTTAGTTATTGCCTTCCTACAAGGTTCCATTCTTTTTATATTTATAGAAGCCATCAAGTAGATGTAGAATTGATGTAGAATTTTTGCATAGTTTAACAACCCTGCTAGTCTTCTTATTGATATAATTAGCTCTGGAGAATTACAAGTGAAAAGTGAAAAAAAAATATATTGTTACTGATATACTATGTAAATAACTGATGAAGAGTGATCAGTGCTGTTTGAAGCTTTAAAGCAAAAGTTCTGCACAGTATGGGTTAAGAAGTTCCTCAGATACACTGCTGTAGACAGCTCTGGCAAGAACTGGATATGCATTTAGTTATTGCATCTCAGTGGGCAAAATTTCATTCTATTATGTAGAATCATACCGAAATCCAGTACTTCAAAATCCCGTAATTTAAAAAAAAAAAATCGTACTCTTGGTTCATTACATCTTATGTCTTTCAGGAAAATTCTACAAATTATACTACAAATAAAAATTACAAATTTTTCTAATTGTATCTTAATGATGTAATGCAGAATAGTGTTAAGACATCAGTTGCAAAAATATGCTGTGATCTGGTATTCTTCAGATGTCATTTGTTTTCCCACAAAATGGAGAAATTTTGTATGTAAAAGAAATTATGTTATCATGATTGAATTAAATTAATTTCATTTGAAGTTTTTATACTGAGTGATGAGCTGTTATCAACCCTGTTTTTACACTGATAAATTTTTTATGAGTAAGCTGGTATTTTAAATTTACTTTTTCTTTTAAATTCTTCCTTTTTTTTCAAGAGAGCTAAAGCATGTGAGAAAGCCATTACAGTTGGGCAGACTGTCATCACGAAACATAGAAATACACGATACTATAGTTGCAGAGTGATAGGAGTGACATCTCAGCTTTTCTATGAAGTCATGTTTGATGATGGCTCCTTCAGTCTGGATACTTTTCCTGAAGACATTGTAGTAAGTACTTTCTCAGATTCCTATTCATTCTGGTTTGTTTTCTTGGTTTTTGGGTGGGTTTTTTTGCAGGATTTGATTGTTTTTCTTTTTTATATTAGAGAGTTGGAACCTCTTGAACTAATTCTTATGACCTTGAGGAAATAACATCTTAATATTCAGTTCATGTTTCTTACTTTAACTGCTGAGAATGATCATTTTCTAATGGGTTTCCAAACCTTGGTTGTTCTAATTAGTCTTTGCCATTTGACCAAATGAATCAAGAGTAATCTTAGAAAATCTTTTAATTAAATAAGAAATATGTATTTAATAAAGGGTATGAAAGAGGGAATTCCATATATCCTTCTCTGTCACTTAGAGATAACTTGTAAAAATTCCTTGCAGAATAGAAAACTTCTGCTGTTATGTGAAGAATAGCTCTCAAGAATCTGTTCTAACAACTTATTTACACTTCTTGATATTTAGTTTGTGGGATTACATTATTAATGATAAAAATCATCAGGGAGAAGATAGTAGTTTATCTATATGTAGTATAGTTTATTATATTTTCAAAAAGCAGCTGAGATTTTGATTTCCCTTATGCACTTACATAAACTACCATGTCTCTCATAACTGTTAAGGACCCCATTGTGCACTTGGCACATATGAACAAAATTCGCAGTTGGAGAAAGATTCTGTTTCCCTCCACGTTTGCAATGAACACATTGGATGTTAAGCTTTGTGGTGTTTATCGAGGGCCCTTTGACATCTCTCTCATGATGTGACTCTAATCCTTGTTTACCTTCATGATCCTCTGAGTCTTTTTTGTGCTAAGCCAGTACTTTTGGTGAACCGCCTACTAATAATCTCTAACAGTTAGAGCCTCCAGGGATCACTGATATGCAAAAGTGCTGTTTGTTCCAAGACCACTTTTCACTTTGTCCTGTTCTTTATGTAGAGAGGGGAAGAGCCTGGCTTATGCAGCGGTGCCAGAGAATACTGGCTTTGCAGCTCAAGGGCTACAACTCCTAGGAACACTCCATATTTTTCTCCCGTGAAAGTCTCTAAGCTCTTCTGCTTTCTGCAGACCTGATATTTTCCTGAAAGTAGCATTAACTGGCAGATATGTCAGTGGAAACAATACTGTTGTTCTTAGAAGCTTCTTAGTTATTGGAAAGTCTGGCATCTTTTGAAAATACGGTATTTGAAAGGACGCATTTCAGATCAGCGTGTGGGTATTGAGATGTTTACCTTCCAGTGGTCTGAATAAAAGTCAGTCAGCAAATCTCTCTTACATGTCTTTGAAAATTTATCCTTTAGTGTGAAACACCCCAAAAGGCTCCATTAATGATCAAAGACATTCTGATTTAGGATGATCAAGATACTAAGTAAATGTGGCTGTATTGTTATTAGAAACCCCTTTTGTAAATGCCTGTATCAAGGATCTGGTCAGGCAAAGATTAGGAACTGCTTGTTGTCATAGTGGGGGAGGAGTCTGATCTGGAGTTAAGAATAAATGTAATCAGGTCTGGATATGCCTCAGTGCTTCTCAGATAGTGGATGAACAACATATAATTGTTTGATGGAAACACCAAACGAATTTCACATTCCTTAGAGAAATCTTGTTGTGTTTTCATTAGATAATATACCTGCAGCAGTTACTGGAACTGAAAAAAAAGTGTTTTTTCTTCTTCTCAGACTAAAACTTACTAATCCATGCAATGTGCATATCAGGTGTTAGTGCCGCTGGGAGGACTTATTTATCAAATCTGGTGTGAAAGCAATGTTGCTGTCTATTGAAGAACTTATTTTTGTAATCTGTTTTCACTTTTCAACCAGCTCACAAAGATAGCAGGAGCTTTCTACTCTTCTAGTATGTGCTGAATCCACTACATAATTTCAGCTCAGCTCACAATAGACCAGAATTCCAATGTTCAGACACAGGGATTTACTTTTAAGGAGGAAAATAGGGAGCAGGGAAAGTTCAGTCTTGAAGCTTTGTGAAACTCGGTTTGCATTCAATAGCAACCAAATCAGGATGTACATTGTTCTCATATGTATTTCTCTTGGTTTGTGTTAGCATTTACTAAATATATTAGGTGGGGAGTTTTTAAGTGTGTTAGCTATAGACACATATTTAGATTTTTTAATTTCAACATTATTTATTGCTTGGGTGTAATACATGATTTCTTAGACTAATCACTCCTCAATTACAGGGTTTAAACAAACCTATTAGTTAGCTGTTCAATATGGTAACCAATCTGTTTTCCTTCAACCCAGAAGATGTAAGAGGTGTAAAGGAGTATATGGGTACAAAGGAGTATATGGGTACAATCTCTTCCTGGAAGCAACAGCAGGACAAATTCCTCTTGTAATTCATGGGAAGACTACAGTAGGGGAGACAGTACATGGTATCTTAAAGGACGTGAGATGACAACTTCAGCAGTTAGTTTAAAGATGCATGCACACACCTAGGGAGTGCATATCCTGCAGTCCTGAGTAACTGATACCAGCAGACAGCATGTATGTGTGCCACTTGCCACTTCTTGAAGTATTAATGCTCTGTAACTTGTCAAACAGCCCTTAGCTCAGCACCAAGAACAGTACTGTTCTACCCAGTAGGCCAGATGTCAGTTCACAGATTACACATCAGGAAATTTTTCAGTTCTTTGGTCTGATCATTTAGGGAGGGTGTCCCACAGTTCCTTTTTTTTCTTTTTTTTTCTTTTTTTTCTTTTTTTTTTTCTGTTGATACCTAATGGATATATCTGCACTGGCATATCTTAGCATTTTGGTAGAAATTAATACTCTTGGTAAATAGCTAGAAGATTTATTTGTTTCTGTATATATTGTGGCTGCCAATATGCCTTATATACATATATGTATAAGATTTGGATAAAGTTGTTCCCACATTACCTTATTAAAATCCCAGCAGAACAGGAAGCTTTGCAGTATACATGTTTGGGGGGAGATAGATACCAACATATTATATTGATTGCAAAGAAGAAAACAGATAATTGCAGAGTGAAGCATGCTTTGAGTCTGTCGAGAGGTCTGATTACAGGAGAGCTGAGCACACACCTCCTGATTCCAGGCACTTACCCCATTAAGTGCCTTGGTCCTTCAGTGGTGAGTTTACAGAGAATTCTTTGATGTCATGGTTTCACCTTGTGGTTATCAAGAGAACTAGGTGAAGAAAAATGACATGCCATGACATAACCACACTGTATTTTAGTTTACTTTTAACTGTATAAATGTTGGTGTTATCCATTGAGAAGGTGGTCTGTGAGTAGTCATGTCCACAACCCAAAATGAACTTTACTTATAAAAATCTATAAATCAAATAACATTGTGTTAACATAGTAACTCATGGAATGCTGCTGTAATTATTCCTTAAGAGCAAGAGCATCTAAATGTTGATGAAATGAGATGTGTTTGGAAGGACAATTGATCCTGTATTCAGGAGTTCATGAGGATTTTTTTGCAGAACCACTATTTGGTAATTTTCTGAGGTTCTGATAAAATCCAAAAAGCATCCTCTTTAAAAAATATGTATTAGTTCAGGTTAAGACATTCAGATTACAGCTGTCAAAAGCAGGAATGAGAAATTATTTTTCACAGAATCATATAGATAGGAAAGATTTTTAAAATCATTGAGTTCAGCCATTAACCTAACACTGCCGAGGCCACCACTAAACCATGCCCATAAATGCCACCTCTGCATGTTTTTTGACTGCAGCAAGGGCTGTTGACTCAACTTCTTCCCTGGGCAGCCTGTTCCAGTGCTTGGTAACCCTTTTGATGAAATTTTTCCTCATTTCTAATCTAAACCTCCTCTAGGGCAAGCTGAGGCCATTTTCTTACATCCTGTCACTTGTTGCCTGGGACAAGAGGCCAAACCCCATCTGGCTACACCCTCCTTTCAGGCAGTTGTGGAGAGTGATAACGTCTCCCTGAGCTTCCTTTTCTCCAGCCTAAACAACCTCAGCTTCATCAGCCGCTCCTCTGCAGACTTGTGTTCCAGACCCTTCACCAGCTCCATTGCTCTTCTCTGGACATGCTCCAGCACTTCAGTATCCTCCTTGGAGTGAGGGGCCCAAATCTGAACACAGGATTCAAGGTGTGGCCTCACCAGTGCCGAGTACAGGGGGACAATCCCTGCCCTGGTCCTGCTGGCCACGCTGTTGCTGATACAGGCCAGGATGCCATTGGCCTTCTACCAACCTGGAATGCTGCCTGGGATTGTTGTGACTCAAGGGCAGGATCCAGCACTTGCCAGTGTTGAACCTCATACCATGGGCCTTGGCCCATCAATCCATCCTGTCCAGACCCCTCTGCAGAGCCTTCCTACCCCCCAGCAGATCAGCACACCCACCCAACTTGGTACCCTCAGCAAAATGAACAACCATTCATTTGATCCTGTTGTCCAGGTTATCAGTGAAAATACTGAACAAAACTGGCCCCAGTACAGAGCCCTGGGGACCATCACTAATGACCAGCTTACAGCTGTATGTAGCTCCATCCACTACCACTCTCTGGGCCCAGCCTTCCAAGTGGTTTTTTACCCGGTGAACAGTGTGTCTGTCCAGGCCGTGGAAGGCCAGTTTCTACAGGAGAATATTGTGTAAAATGCCATCAAAGGCTTTACCAAAGTCCAGATAGACAACATATACAACCTTTTCCTTATCCAGTAAGCTTGTCACGTTGTCATGGAAGGAGATCCTGTTGGTCGAGCAGCACCTGCCTTGCGTCATTGTCCTGCACATGCTGTTTGATGACACCTGGGATGATCTACTCCATGACTTTCTTTGGCACGGAGGGAAAGTGCCTCTTTCTCTGGCACTCAGACTGATAGGCCTGTAGTTCCCTGAGTTCACCTTTTGACCCGTCTTGAAGATGGGTGCAACATCTGTCAACCTCTATTCTACTGGGACCTCCCAAGTTAGCCTGAACTGCTGGCAAATGATGCAACATGGCTCAGCAAGCTCTTCTGCCAGCTCCCTCAGTGCCCATGGGTAGATCTCACCCGGTCCCATAGACTTGTGTGTGTGTCTAAGTGGTGTAGCAGGTTGCTGACCATTTCCTCTTGGATTATGGGGGCTTCATTCTGCTCCCTGTTCCTGTCTGCCAGATCAGGGGACTGGTTCTCACAGAACAATTGGTATTAAAGACTGAGGCAAAGAAGGCAGTACCTCAGTCCTTTCCTCATTCTTTGTCACTATGCTTCCCCACAGCATCCAGTTAAGGATGGAGATTGCTTTTAGCCCTCCTTTTGGTGTGAATGTTTATAGAAACATTTTTCATTGTCTTTTATGGCAGTAGACAGATTAAATTCTAGCTGGGCTTTGGCCCTTCTAATTTTCTCCCTGCATAACCTCACAACATCCTTGTAGTCCTCCGGAGCTGGCTGCCTCTTCTCATTAAGGTGATAAACTCTCCTTTCTTTCCTGAGCTCCAGCTAGACCTCTCTCTTCTGAGATAATTTCAGTTCGTTTTTGCATGCATCACATTGGTCCCTCCAACATTTTCCTTGATTTTTTTTTGTCTACCAGTTTTTTTAAGTGGATGCCACCTTATCTTCAGATAAATTCAAGCATGAGAAAAGCACCACCACGCAGTGAATTTTTTAACATATCAACAGTGATACCTGAATCCTTAACAGAATTTTGTTGATACTTATTGCAAGTACCTTCTTCCAGCAGTGGACCCAAGAAAGCCCTCAGTGTGAAGAGAAAAAGAGGAGATTAAACTCTGTCTTTCTGTGTCCATCAATACTTTAAATTTGCCAGTGTCAGGAGAGGGAGGAACCAGGCTATTGGGAACTCTGACAAGCAAAGTACTTCAATGAAATTATTACAAAGGCTACAATTTCTTGCTGTGTGCACCTAGATTTGACAGCATCTAAAATTGTTATCCCCTGCTTTCTTTGCTAAAAAAAAGAGGCCAAAAGAAAAAAAAGCACATTTTAGTTACTAGTATTTGAAGAAAAACCTGCCAGTGTGACAGCAATGTAGTTTAAGAATCTGTTAATGAAATAAAGCCCTAACAATAACCCACAACTTTTTTCAGTGAGGGACATCTTTGCAATCCTCTACTATTCCAGGCAACAACTGCTCACTTCATATCCTACAAAATTATGAAATAGAAGTTTCGACATCCCATGATCCACACTCTATTGTATATGTGTACTGTATACACATGTGCTCTATACACTGTGTATATAAAGCTGCCAGTCCTGTCTGCCATGGACGTACTGAGGTTTTGCTTGATCCTTCCTGGCCTAGGTATCTGGCACGGGTTCAAAACTGTACAGGCATTTATAATCTTAGTAATTACCTGAGACAAGGTGAACTAATTGGGGTAAATTACAGGTGAAGGAGTCAAGCTGAATACAGATAGTCCCAAGACAACTGGGTATTATTAGACAAATGAGAGACAGAACAGGTTTACTTCATCCTCCTTTGAGATGCAGAACAAATGGGATTTAGCTGGATAGTTTTTCAAAAATTATTTCCTCCAGGCCAGCTAAAGGCAATATTAGTAGAAAACCATAATGTGCCATTATCTTGGTAGGACTTTTTGCATGTACAGGTTAGAAAAGGTAACTCACTTTTGAGACCTGTGAATGTCAGTGCTCCGGATGTAGTTTCAAGAACAAAATCTTACTTGTTTTCAGTAACTTGTCCATAATGACTTTGTCCGTGACTACTGACTTTCACTGGTGCAGGAAGTGTGTGTCTGCAGATGTGACACTCAGTCAGCTTCTCAGTATCTGTTATGTTAATACATTTGCCTCTGCTTTTGAAAATCCATGCTTCTTGAACAATAGATATTTGGAGATACTGGGCTAGCACGTGTCTTGAGAGCCCATTTAATGTCCACCTGTATCTAAAAGAATAGAGGTTTAGATTCTAGCCCTACTAATTCCCAAGAGATGCTGTGTTCTTTTGAAAATCTGTCCTACAAAGAAGACATATGTTACTTCTGTCAGCCTTGTCTGGCATTATAAATGACTGAACTCCTGACTAGTTTCCAGCATTTTTTCCTAGTGATTTCTCTTCTTCATACCTTTCTCTCTTTACGTCTTCTGACAACTCTTTTCTGCTTGTCTACCTGTTCAAATCAAAGTTTTAAATAGTAGTGCTTACTGCCTCTTTGTATCTGTGAAAGATCCATTAGACTGCTGGCATACAGTAATAGCTTATTGTTCAAGTTTTGTTATAATGGCATGTAAATCTGTAAAAATTGGTAAGGAAATTAGAACAGTTGAATTTGCACACTTTTTGGGCAATCTATAGATTTTGGATGCACTCTAGTATCACCATCACCAGCAATTTCTGAGAATGCGAAATAGGAAAGTAATGCATTTCTGAAGGTAGCAAGAGGCTAGATTGTATTTGGTACAAACTTAGTCAAAAAGTTCTGAGAATTGTTTTTGTGGTGTGAGAAAAGAGATATAATGAATTATAATAGGTTTAGCAACTTTCAAAAATGTTTCTTAACTCTGACATTGAGTCTATAAACTGAATAATGTGCAATTCATGTTGGGCTGGTTCACTTGTTTTTTGCAGCATTACAAAATTGCTGTGTAATTGAACGTACTACTCAGCAAGTTGTATGATGTGGTCATTGACAGGTAATTCTGAAAAATTTTGGAAAGCAAATTTGAGAGCTGCATGACATGTCTCAGAAAAAACTTAGGTTTCTTTTCCTGATTTGATGGATTTATAGAAATTGTGTAGGATTTTGCATTCTTGTTTTGAGAACTACTCTAATAAGTTTTTATATATGTTTTGGAGAATTTACTTTTCATTTGTGTGAACAGCAAACATTTATTTTAACACATTTTTGTAGTTATGAACTTTTTCCACTAGATTTACAGCTGCTTATGCACAGAATGCTATGCTTTTTACATGTGAATAATTGTTTGCATCTTCTGAATACTAATACAAATTAACTCCTGTTTTTAAAACTGTACTCTTAATAAATTAAAATCAAGCTATTGCAAAACCAAAGACTAAGTTCTAAGGCTGCAGAGTGAAGGGTTTTATTCCACTGTGTGACTCTTGAAGCTACAAATCATCATCAGATGCAATAGTCTTATTTTAATCTAAAACTTATACAGTACTATAACTGTATTGATTTAAGTGAGTTACTTTCACTTTATTCCATTATGGAGAACAGGAATAATTTTTCTGTGGCTAGTGCTTTTTTGTTTCCTATTACAGCAGAAAGACAGGCAACTTAGTAGATAAGCATAAAAAAATGAATATATAACAGATTATAGGCAAATTAAAGCCTCAAATATAAGTATTATCTTTATACCATTTCCTTGTAGAATAGCCTTTCCACTTTATGATGAAATGCTTTGTGGATCCTTAAAAATAATGATGTTAGATGAGTTGAAGGTAGTGCCTCACAGCTCAGCAGGAGAAACAAAATGGAAGATAAGTCATTACTTTGCAGTTCATGGTAAGATGGCTGATGTTGCAGTGAGGCAGGTGAGAGACAGAGATATATTGCAATGTTTCTTGTGTTTGCAAAGACAATGTGTGTCCTTGTCCAGGACAACAATGAGTACAGCTGTGATGAGCCTCTGGAGCATGGTGAAATCCCTGGAATTGCATAGGAACCGTTGAGATAAGGTGGGACTGCTGGGATTGGGATAGGAGCATTATTTCACCTCCTACTTCTTTTCTGCGGTAATCCAGGAATTGTAGGATTTTTTTATCTGTTAATTTACACTACTGTTGTGCAGAAGCAGAGTTATTTCCAGACTTACCGGGGAACAGTGGAGGAAGTGTTGGAAGACTTGAATTTTCCTTCATGTGTGTATTGTGTCCTGAGGAGGGGGCATGAGCAGCACATGAGCTGGTCTTTGTACTCATCTGACTATAATTGGTTTACAGGGAGCCAATATACACGTGGGCAGGATACAAGGCAGTAATATTCAATCTCATCTGACTTAATTGTAAGCATAAGCTAGGATTTTCTGCTGCACTACAGAAGTTTTGTTCCTCATAGCAAATCAGACATCTGGTGACCTCAGCAACTTCAGACCTGGCAACTTCAGCTTCCTACTGCTGACACTCAGTTTTGTCCCATAAGAGTATATTGTACCCTTTAGTGTACTCTCTACTGTACCTTATTTTGATGCCCAGTACCACCCTGGACATCCTAAGTCACGTTCTGCAATGTGGGTTTGAGTTGTTGCCTTCGGGGCAATTCTATGTCTATTTATTAGCATCATGCTTGAATTTGTGTTATTAATACATTGCTGAAAGGCAATGCAATGGTTAAAATAGTAACTTTCTAAGCTGGATCGAAAATAAGAATCCAATTTATATTCCAGTTTTCTTTTGTAAAAGCATATATTCACTTTCTAGGAGAACATTCAGTAGTATTTTAAAGACAACATATCATACATAAATTCAAAGTATTTTTATACTTGCATTTCATGATTCAAGGCTAAATTTGTTGAATTACAGTAACTATTCTGTTAATCTGGTGATTTCAGTGAATTTATACCAATTCAAACCCAGAATTGCACTCCTGGGAATCAGGCCTTCTCTTTCAAATGCTTGTGTACTGTGTAAATTGCTGTTCCTGTTTAGATAAAATTCTGACTGTGACAAATTAGCTACCACTCTCCTTTTCATTCAAATTGTCTTGGAACACGTGAAACCTAATTTTGTGTTTCTAAAAATTTATGTCAACTAATGTATACTATCAGCTTCTGAAAGAAAAACACAGTTCGACAATCTGTTGAGATTAGTGGTTGTTTCAGAGAGTTTCCACAACTTTTTTCTCCACTTGCACTTTAACGGTGTTGGTAGATATATTCAGTGTTTGCAGTTGTGGTGTGGTATTTGTCCGTATGGCCAGCTTCTCTAAATTGTAGGTATTGGTTGTAATTGCATTAGTCATGCTCCTTATGAAACAATCACCAGTGAGCTGGACTGTGGAAGCTTAATCACTAGCATTCATGTTGAAAGTTAATATTAGCTGAAGGAATCTAGGCCGAGAAGAAAATTTGCATTAAGTTCTTTTGTACAATGGCCTTGGAAAGGCCACTTCCTGATGATAGGGCCACCCTATGCTTGCTTCTGCACTCTTTCTTAAACCGTCTTCAGCTGGTTTCTGTCTGTACAGGGAGCACTGTCTCATGATGTGTACCCTAGTAGCAATGAGCTAGGATAGTAAATTTAACTCAGGTTCTAATTTAAGGGGAAAATTTAAAAGCTACTCCTGCTCTTCAGCTGGAGTAACCATGAGGACCATTTCTGTGCAAAACCCAAATAAACAGGCCTGGATTTTTCTTACTTTTTCATGTTTTAAGTCTAGGGACTGGAAACCCACTTGAAGTCTTATCAGTGAAAATCAGATGTACTCAGTGTGTTTTGTCTATGTTGTGAGAAGTTACTGTTAATTTTGTGATTAACACAAGAATACTCATTTGCTTTAAATTGAAATGAATATGCTGTGAATTCAGTTTGCTGTAAAGTGAATTTCAGTTTCTCAAGTATAAGAGGACAGAGGTGTTTTGGAGTTTTGAGTTTTGGAGACCATGTACTAATTTTAAGTTATTTTCAGAAACCATGACATTTCTAGGATAAAAGTTACTAGGGCTTGCTCCATGCAAATTGTGGTTAGATAGACTAATAGGAAGGTCCGAACTATTCTTAGATATTTAAGAAATGCAGAGGATGACAGAAAATGAACAGTTTATATTTCTCTGATTGATTTTAACAATATGTATAAATTTATGAACAAACACAGTATGATTTAGAGTAAAAATGATAAGTAGGTATATAGGAAAGCCAAGTTTAGCACAATTACAGAATCTGAGTTCTCTCTAGTCAGTCTTTTCAGTATCTGCTTCTCTTTGATCTTTGTAACCTCAGGGCTAGATTATGAGCTTTCAGTCTACCAGGAGGAGGATTAATACATTGTGCCATGGCCCCTCTGCAGCAGGGATGGAACAACACAGAATGTATCTGTTTCACCAGGCACACTGTGGGGCTGATGCCAAACTTTGCTTACCTCTGCCTTTTGCCATTCCATCTTGCCTGATTGCATGGACAAGAGCATACTGGAATTTGGAAGAACTTTCTAATACAGAAAGCTGCAGCAGCACAATGAAATGGATTCTTACACAGTCTTTCTGGAAGACTGCTGTTGAGTGATTGGAATATGACTTCCTAGAGGGTTTTGGTGTCATATGATACAGAAATAATGAGTGACTTTGATAGATTAGAAACATTCAGCTAAAATAATTGTTAGAAATACTACTTTTGAACTAACATTTGAACCATCTTTAAACTCATAGCATCCCAGGAGAAATAATCCCAGTCACCTGGGTATTTTTATTCGATTCCATTACCATTAAGTGAAATAATTTACTAAATTTCTGTATATTTTATTCTCTTGCTATGTTTACAGTGCCATACTGCAAAAAACAGATTAGAAGTATGTACTAGTTCACAAAACCTGTTGCAAGAGCCACACTTAAACACTTTCAACCTATGTTGTTTATGTCAATTATACCATCAGTGGTATTTGACAAGAATTTCAGTAAACAATGAGGCATTTTGTACCTTGTTTTGGAAACAAAGCAAATCAGGAAGTGAAAGCCAGGAGTGTCAAGGAGATGCAGAAATGTTTGCTAAGTGACACTGAGGAAAATACTGTAATTTTAATACAATTTAAACAAACAAAAATAATTTATTTTGAATACAGTCTAAACCAGAGTGATTTGAAAAATAACAAAGCTCAGTGCTGTGTCTGCCAGTTAAACAGATAAACAGTTCTATTAGTGTTGAGGAAAATAAAACGGTAGCTCCTGAGGTTGTTCACAGGATTGGGATTACTCAGTTAAGACACTCCTGAAGAAAGAGGTGCCAGTCGGATTTGTTTTCCATCTTAGTTAATGCTTGATGACAGTTGACTGCTCTGTGTTACAGATTTTGTAGAGTCCTACACTTGGGAAATGGGTGGAAGAATGTTATTGGTATGGTAGATTTGAAAATTATTTAATTAGTTTGAAAAGAATGAAATGGTTCAGAAAAAGAGGAGGCTATTCTGCCTGTCTAAAAATTTACTTTAAATTATGCCAGTTGATGAATGTAAACCTCGGGTTTGTAAACAGTGGTATGAGAAAAAAACTTATGCTTATTCAGATGAGTTAGTGGTGAATATAAGGAATCTTCAAGAGGGAACCACTTGCAGAGAATATTCACATTTAGTACTGTATACCATAAATTTATTTTTCTTCAACACCTTTCCAAGTTGTTGGCCTTATCAATTCATACATAGGAAAAGAAATCTCAGTCTTTATTGTATTGAGGTTTTTTATATATATGAATTTTTAGGGCTATGTTCAGGGAAATGTCTCAGGAATACTCATCAGCTTTAGAGAAAGGTCTTCAGACTTGCTACTTATGGATTGCAAATGTCTTTTAGCTTGCAATGTTTTATTCTTCTCTCCCGTAGTAAGCCCACTGTAAGAGCACAGATGTGATTCTGATCTGATCAAAATGAATATCAATTTTGTTCATCCTGATAGGAGAAGTTCTACAGAATGCTTATGCAAAAGCATGAGGGGGAGGCAAAAGCAGCTTTGAAAGCAAGCACGCTAGTCTAAGTTATCAGTTGCAGGATCAAGTTGGGGATCTTCATCATCACAACTCATCTATCCTCTCTTGAGTCAGGGTGGGATCACATCATCCAAACCATTAACAAGAGCCAGGCTGATGGAACCCTGATTTGAATGGACAAGTATTGGTGATTTTCTATTAGAATATTATTGTTTCCTGCAGCAGTTTTAAACATTTGTCTACCGTTGGGTTTATACTTCCTCTAAAAGATGCCATATGGGCCACAATGAGCAGTGCCCTCCCTGACAGTAGACAGTACTGGACAGCTTCCTGTACCACTTTGACTGCAAGGAACCCCTTCTCCCGCGAAGAGAGTCTCTTTCCCTGTGCCCACATGAGGTGGTATAGAAAAACCTCCAGGCCCTATCCATGGCCCCTCCTGGCTACTGCAAAAATTCACCTGTCCTGGCCAGAACCAGGACACCATCATAGGAGGCTACTAGATCAGTCATGCATGACTTGCCCTTAGCAAAGCCATGCTGGCTGTCTTGGATCTCCTCCTTGTCTTGCATGTGCCTTGACATGTCTTCCATGAGGATCTGCTCCATGATCTTCTGAAGCACAGAGGTGAGGCTCAAAGGTCTGTATTTTCCTGTCTCTACTTTCTCCTCATTTTAAAAATAGGAGTGATATTTGCTTTTATAGTCACCAGGAACTTTGTCTGACTGCTCTGAATTTTCAAATATGATTGAGAGCGGCTTGAGAAAAGCACCAGCCAGTTCCCTCTGGTCCCTAGGTTGCGTATCACCAGGCCCCATAGACTTGTGCCTATTCAGTTTCATCAGGTGGACACAAACCATTGCTTCACTTACAGTGGAAGGAACGCTGCTCCCTCAAGCCCATATAGAGGTTCAGGGGTAGATATTTGTTTTCAGTGTGGCTCCTTTGGATCAAATCTAAAAGAAGTCAAAGGCTCCTATAGTCTTACAATTTTAAAAATAATTCTTGCGTTTGAGATAGCTGATTTAATAACCTAATGACCAGGGAAAACATTATTGAAATAAAATTGTAGGCATCCAAGGTACATCAGTTTTTGACAGCTTGGGAGAATAATCTCAATAGTTCATGTGTTCACCTTAGACCATAATATCTATACCTTTTAGCCTTGACTTAGGAAAGCATTTGAACGTATCTGAAGGTACTTTCTTCAAGAGTCAGTGGCTGTATTCAAATGATGGGAATATTGCAACATTTCCAGTTCCTGGATTCCAGTGTGTGCTTCAGGTGCAGTCTTCCTTTTATTTCCTTAGTGTGGCTCCACAGTTCCTAGTCTGTGTCAACCATCACCTGCCACTGCAACTGGATTTGTTACTCGCAAATTGTCCATCTCGCCTTAATAAACCAAATCAACCTTTCTGCTAAAAACAACGGAACATCAGAGGAAGAATAGAAAAAATATCTTCTTTATCTGCAGTGCTGTACACGTGAATTCCTTAGTGTAGAAGACAACTCCAGTATTTCAACATGTATTTCCAAAATCTATTGCAAATAGATTGCTTACTGTTTTAGTTTAGTGTATATAATTAATTCCAAAAGAAATGTTTCTAAACCGTGAAAGCATTACCTTTAATAAACAAGAAAACTTTCAGAATTATTATTATTATTATTTACAGGTTTTGCCCTTAAACTGTCTTTTTGAATGGCTGTAAACGTAACACTGGGGAGACCATATCTGCAGTAATATGTCTAGTTATGGTCTTACCTGTACAAGAAGGATGTGGACATAGAGAAGCAAATATGGTAAAAGGTTATGAAAGTGATGGAGGAACTGAAGCATCTGTCTATATGGGGGGGCTGACAGAGCTGGGACTGTTCAGGAGAACAGTAGACTCAGAAGGATCTTATCCAAATGTGTAAACTCATGATGGGGGAAGTAAAGAGGATGAAGCCACACACTTCTTGGTGATGCAGAGTGACAGGATGAAAGACAACAGGTACCAACTGAAATACAGGAAATTCCTCAACACAGAATTTTTCTTCACTTGAAAAAAGACTTCTTCACTGTCAGGGTTGCTGAATACTGGATTAATGGTTCAGGGAGGCCTTGAAGTATTCATCTTTAGAGATAGCTAGTCACGGTTGGAGTTGGAGCTCTGAGCTGTGCAACAGCAGGAATGTGAAACTGGACATATAAGTGAATTGTATTTTCAGTACAGATGGGCACGATTTGTCCATTTCTATAAAGAAGGAAATACATTATGTAATTGTATGGGAAATGTACATGGTTTATAAGCTGAATGTAGATTGAGCCCACACTGTATGTTATTTACAGCTGGTATATGAGCATGTTGAAGGATTGCCATACCCTGCTGTCTAACTTTTCAGTATATGACTGAAAAAACTGAGGTTGCATTTTTGCCATTTTGTCAGTCTAAGAAATGGGTCTAATCATTCCCAAGAAAAAAATTGTAAGAATTATTTGTGCAGTAAAAAGAGCATCTCAAATGGTTATGATCCTGTGAAAATAAAAGGTAGGAGCTCTGGTAGAAATTAATAAAAACTAGTACCAATTTCCCAAATATTGTTCCATAGACTAAGACATTGTGATGATACATGAAGAACGAGGTTGTTATTGTCTAGTTATTTGCATGAGGACTCTAATTTTCCAAATGAGCAATTCCATTAGTTATCCTAGAGAGTCTGTGAGATATTTTTTCTTGTGCAAGTTGCAAATGGAGTAATACATGCTGGGCTTTTGTTCTTGGAAAATTAATGTTAGGCTTGACATTGTTGTTGGATTGTTCGTTTTCAGGAAATTTCCTCCATTCCATGATGCATTTTAAAAGTTTGTTTCAAGACACTTAGCCAAGACTCATTTTTGCACTTTTGCAATAAATAGATAGCGGAAGAAGTATCATTGTGACAATAACCATTTTGACAGTCATCACTGAGGAGAGAGCAACTAAAAACACAGTCTAATTTAATTTATAGTCAGAGCTATGATAGTATTTAGTAATCCCTGTCCCCTGTGAAGTCATAATTATTCCATTGCAGCAGCCATCCCTTCCCTTTTCCTTCTGCCTCTCCTGAAAATATTGGGAAGGATAATACAGTAATTCCACATACTCCAAATATATGATGACATTGAAAGGATATATCTTTCCGTGTTTGTCACAGCAACCTTTGCCAGGCAAACACAGAGGGCATATTTTAAAGCTGTCCCCTTTGCTCAGCACCTGAGGGGTGACAAAGACAGTATTGTCATGGAGGAAAGTGTTTCTGTGAAAATCCAGCTTTTAATTTCTTTTATCCTGTGTTGAATCAAACTCATGGATTAAGATACATGTGATTAAAATCAGTTTATAAAGGTTGAATTTGGCTAGAATGATATTATGTCAAGATAATGTCCAAGTGAGGATCACTGTAGTGCATTTTTGCTCTTACATTTTAAGTTCTTTGTTATGACAGTCATTGGCCTCTGTTGGAAGTGAATTGTTCAACTCAAAATACAAATATTTTTCTAAGTTATTCTAAGTAAATCTAAGAAAATGGTGATACTACTGTGGCAGCCTGAGATAGCGCCTGGTCCTGCAGGACCTTATCACTGAGTCCTTATACCTGAGTCCTTGTCTTTATCTTTTCCCACTCTAGACCACTTATGAGTGAGCTCAGGTGATGTGGTCATTGAGTAAGTCCTCTCACACCTAGGAGAATACCACTAAATTAGCAGTAATTTACATGACAGGTCTTGTGATGTAGTCACTATGAAGCAGAGATGCCTTTGTTGGGGTGAGTATTTGACCAAAGAATTGGTGAGCCCAGATGTGACACATCATTTTCTGATCCTTTTTCTTATTTCCTTCTGTGAGCAGCTGCTGCTACGGGTGTGTGGTTGGCATGCTCTGAAAATGAGTCATTTAGTTCATACCAAGACATATGGGACAAAAGAAAACAGCTACTGGTACTCTGACATGCTCAACAAGTCAGGCACAAAAGTTGGCCAAACCATTGGAACAAAAATGCTTTATATCTTATGGAAAAAAAATATTTCCCCCTAATTTTATTTTGTAAGCATTTGGATTCTTTCAGTGTTTCTCCATCAGCTAAGCAAAAATCTCATTGGCATTCTCACAATTTATGGTTTGATCCACGTATGTTTCAGTCAGCAAAGATAGCATCAAGCAAACATGTGCTGTGGTTAACGAAACATGAATTACTGGGATATGCAAAAGTGTTGCACATATGCAATTGCACTTTAGTGATCCTTATTTTCAATGTGTGTTAGAAAGTAATTTTGGTGAAAGTGTATCACAGTTGCTGATAGCTGTCTGATTTATGCATACGTTGTCTTGCCAATGCAGCATCAAGCTGTAAAGAGAGTGTTTCTTTGGTCAGTATTTCATTTTCATAAGGGCTAACATTAGCATTAGCCCATTAGCAGGATTATAAAACTTGAAACATGCATGGTAATAAATCTTCTCCAATTACCAAGTTGTAAAGCATCTTACTGGTAATTCAAATTCAGTGGCTCACGCACTGATTTGAGAATCCATCCTTCTTTGTAAATAGAGCAGAGACTGCCTAAGGCTGGGTCCACCTGCAGAGGGAGAGGTTGTCCAAGTGAAATGGCCTGATGGAAAACTGTATGGTGCAAAGTATCTGGGAACAAATACAGCTCACATGTATCAGGTGAGTATGTATATTTATTACCATGCGCTTGTATCAGGTGAGTATGTATATTTATTGCCATGCGCTTGCTTTTCTGATGTCTTTATTGTAAATTGCTCTTTTGGCTCTAGCATTAGAGTGGCCAGCCACACCTTCAAGGATGCAGAAGGCTGAAGTGTGGACTCTTATCGTAACTGTTACCACACTTTAACTAATACCTAAAACTTTCTAACCCAGTAGCAAGTGTCGTGCACTCTTCGGGTGTGAGGTTTCACTTGTTCTTACGAAAACAAGAAAATCACTTCTTTACTAAGAACTCAGGTAAAGAGGTGGAACATTAAGATTGAAAGATAACATTTGTTATTTTCTGCAGGTTATTTGCTTTTATTTGATGTTAGCTGATTAGACGATTAATGACATAAAATTAAGTATTGGTATTTGCCTACAGTGAACCTGAGGCATTCCATAAGTGGTTGGAAGGGAGGACAGTAAGAAGAGCATAACATTCATTTGTCTGAAGCATTTTTGAATTTATTAATCTAAGGAGCATTTTATCCTCAGCAAAGGCAAAAAGGAACTGAAGAGTGAAGGCAAGGCTAAAAAGCTGACTTCTGATTTCAGAGTAACAATTATTGTTTTTTTTATGGGCTTGCCTTTGAGAAAAATCAGTCAGCAGCTTTGAGTACCCAAGTGAATGGTAGAAACTGCAATAAAACAATCACAATAATAATAGCACTTCTGAAAGAATGAGAATCTAGATACATTTCCTTTATATATATGTAATAATTTTCACTTATGTAACTCTTTTCATCAGAGGGCTTCACATTACTGTACGAAAATGGCAAATTTACTATTATATCTGTAGATAAATTAAGGCACAGAGAAGCTAAATTACTTGCTGCATTGACCTTCTAACTTTGCCAATGACTTGCAATTGAATTCAAGTCCTCAAATGCCTAAAGCCTTGAGCTAGTCTCTAAATCTTACCTCTTCCCTTATATTTAGCAGCTGTATTATGTTGTGAAGGTGGAAAGTTCTTTATAAAGTATGAAGATTATTTTTCTATAGTAACATTAATCTTCAAATCATTTAATCTTTTGAACAACTGGTCTTCTGAGGAATACTGTGAGGTAAATTAGATGAAAGTTGTTATCTTTCATATTTGAAGGAATTTGACATGGTCAAAACAAACAACTTTGTCTTATTTTAGACCCCTTGAGCAACATGATGAGACCAGTTGTGTTAAAGGAAAATGGATAAGCATGTGGAGGCTTAGTAAGATTTAGAGTTCTTCAGCATAACAAACATAAATTCCTGTAAATTGCCTTTAACAACCCCTATAATGGGGGAAATGACAAATTTTAAAGATGAGAGTGAGTCCATATTGCAATACATAGAACTATAGAGACAAGCAAGTATTTCAGTCTGCAGGATGAGAGAGGAGGCTGCCATGTGGCTACAGATTACAAAAAGTTTGTGACAGGGAGGGTGCAAGGTTAACTTCAAGACCTATTAGTAGTTCTTCCTCTGGTCTTTATAAACAGTGTCTGAAAGCTCCCAGGACTCACAAACACGCACAAAGGTTTGTTTTCTTCTGGTGTGATCTGTGTTGTACCTTTGAGATTCCCTTACCCAGTCTATTGTGTGATTTCTTAGATCTCATAAGGCAAATCTGTTCTCGTTGGAAAAATCTGTGAATTTTCCTCATGTTCGTCAGACATTTGTACCAAATGTGGAAGTACTTGAGCATGCAGGAGCTATGACACAATGCACCAGAATTTGTGTCGTACAGTTTGACATTTGTAAGCCAGTATCCTACACAGTCCCTAAGCAGAGCTATAACTGCCAAATGAAGCAGGTGTTCAAGTGAAATTGTTAATGTGATCTACATTTGATTTCTTGATGATTTCTGATATTGAGGTTCACAATTGAGTTAGAGTTTATTAAATTACCCATTCACTCCATTAATTGCTTTCTAACTGCTTTTGCTTTAATTTATTATGTTCTTACAGAAGAAAATCTCATGAAGATAGTAACATGTAATGCAGACTCAGTACAGCAGCAGAATCCAAATAAAACAACTTACTTGATAAAATTGATAATTTGAAATGTAGGATCTGCAGTCTGAGTTGAGTTTGAGCTATTAGAGATGGGCTTATATTTTGCATGAATTATGATACTGTTTAAAGTCTTAGAGAAGCTCTTGTTGTATTTACTATCAAGTGTAGGCACATTATTTCCAGTGTGATATGCTGGATTATAGCTGAAGAACTTCCAGTTACTCTTCTGAAAAATGTGCAATATATTTCATACTGCAAGCATGACAGATTCTCTGGTATGAAGCACTTGCATCCTACTGCACGCTATGAGTAAAAACAAATATATCGACCATTTAAGAGGAGATTTTCTTATCACATGGAGTGGCAGAGTTAATTTCCTACCCAGTGTTTTCACCCGCGATACAAAAAACATTATTACCAACTGTATAATGCAAAAACATTACCAAATGTATTGTGCAAGAAGGAGCAGGAATAGCAGAAAGACTGTTGCTGCATCCTGGATTGGCATCATTTAATTAAAAAAGCTTAAGGCACATCGACGTTTAAGTTTCTCTAACATACTGGTAACAGAGTAGGCTTATGGAGTTTGTAACAGGAGCAGAGAGGAGTAAGGATGGCACCTGTGACTTTGTTATCCATATGTGTGCTCTGTGCATTTTAAATGCTTTCCAGATATGTGCATCCCTGTTAGCTGCAGTGAAAAAGCTGTTTTTAAAGGAGTTAATAGATCATAGTCTTTATCCTGGCTTTCAAGAATGGATATACAGTATCAGATTTTTCCACTGTTCACATACTAATCTGACATACTCAGCCATGGCAAGCTTTTAATTTGAAACTAAAAACCCAGTCCATTTACGAGTTCAAATACATGATTTTTCAGTTTTATCTGTAATAATACTTTTGATAAGTCGGTGTTCTCTTATGTTTGTATTTGTGCTTATTCTTCCAGTCAAGTGTGCTGTTGTCATTCACATAGTCTCATTAAATCACCTGAGGATGTAGAATGGGACTTCTAATTTTATACCAAACTTTAAATTATTGTTTCTGTGGGAGCTAAACTGCTGTCACAGATAATAGCTGGAATTCACAACTGTTAGATGAAGTATTAAAATAGAGGAAAAAATCAGCAGCTGCTGAAAAAGCTTAAATGCTTCAGAGCCTCAGCATTTTAACATTCCTCACACCTAGTTACATTTCCTTTCTCATTTTCTGCTAACGGGGTTCATACTGGATTAAATCTAAACCTAAGGATGATAAAGCTTTTCATCTTCTGAACAGAGCATTTAAAAGAAATTCCATCAGATTCAATAAAATTCTGTTAACTGGTATTTCCTTAGTTGTCACTCACACTTTCTTTTGACATGGTCTTCCTCAACCTCGAATCACATGATGTTAAAATTAATTTTTTATTTATTAGAAGCAAGTAAAAAAATTAGAGACAAATAAAAATGACACAAGGACATTTTAATACGTCACTTCTGCAAAATAATGTTGCCTGTCTTGTTACTGTTCAGCATTCCTAATCTAGCAAATTTTACTTTATTATACATGTGTCAGTGCTGATTTTGAAGTCCCTTTGCTTAGATATTATTTTCAATGTAAGTATGTATTGCAATTCATAAAAAATAACATTTTTTATGTTTCAGCCTCATTTTGTGCTAAAACACCAAAATGTCTGTGTGTAAGTCTTCTTTGCTTACGTGTATATTTTTATCTGGAAATATTTACAGGAACTTTCTGCAAGAGTTAATTATTATTTTATTTTCAAATACCAATTTTTTTTCAAATACCAATTTTTTTTCAAATAGGTGGAGTTTGAAGATGGTTCTCAAATAGTAATGAAGAGAGAAGAAATATATACACTGGATGAAGAGCTTCCTAAGAGAGTAAAAGCACGTTTAGTGAGTATTTGCTGATGCTAACTTTATATTATATATATATATGCTCAAAGTGCCAATAACACAATACTTGAATTTATTCTGGGTTTTCAGTTTAAACTGACTTATGTTTTGTGAAGCCTGTGCTATTAAGAGTGGCTAAATCAGCCCAATTAGGAGATGTGTCCATTTGCTGGTGAGATGGTTAGTTGTTCTTCCAGGCAAACACTGTTGTCAGACATAATTCTTTTCTCCTAAAAGGCACATCATGTTTGATCATCTGTCAGACCAGGAATGATCAAGTTAGTAAACATTTAAATTGACAGACAGTCTATTCTTTCAGTACACTTATTACATGTACAGTTTTTAAAAAACTTTCCAGCTTCTCAGAGCTTTGTGATTTTAAAAGCCTTGAATTAATAAGCAGGCAATTAACTTCTTGTAAGAAACAATGTAACTGATCAAAACTCATTAAAGTTGCTGGCAGGATTTATCAGCATTTCACTGGTCTTTGGTTTAAGACCAAATATTTGCTACTTTTGAAAAGTTTCCTGCTGTTTCAAAACAAATCCACCAGCTAGCCATTTTTATGTATGTATGCCAAGTGGAAAAGTGCTGAAGCTCACAGGGAGCATAACACTTAGAGGTTGAAAAGGGAAAGTTCTTCCATACATTTGTTAGAGGAGATGGCTGTTTTTACCTGTCTTAAGACAGTTCTTTCTAATGCAAAGTGCACTGGTCAGATATTCTGGGTTAAGAAAACTTTATGTCAGTGAATTAGGGATAAATGCACAAATCTTTCAGTGTCCTGACCAGGGTTAAGACAGATGTCTTGGAAAATGTTCAAAGAATTGTTTGATTGTATTTAATAGGGTTTTTTATTATACTTGGAAAGCATACCATTGCTATTTTTTTGTTTTTGAGACCAAATGGAAGCAGCTTGTCTAATTAACTGCATGCTCTAAAGAATGCAAACTTTTACATTCTCAGGATAATAATAACGGGGTTTATGCTATTGATTTGAAAATTGATTTTTTTATAAATCAATATTTCTATTTATTTATTTATTTGTTTATTTTACATCATTAACTTCATTGGGGAGTTAACTATAGGTTAAAAACATTAAACTTGGTCAGCTGAATAAAACACACCATAGCTGTTGCTCAGACTTTTGCATGATTTTCCACTAGTGCCTTAAATTCTAGAAATATGTAAGTTAGTCCTCAAGGCATGCCCAACACCTCCTTCCCCTCCTCGTGCTGAACACAGTGCAAGTTAAAGACAGTCTATGATACTGTTTCTGTCTATTGAAGTAAAACACACCAGTTCCCTCTAAATGATGTTTTTCTTAATCTTGGGAATTTTTCCATGACTCTAGCAGTGAAAGTTGTTCCAAAGTATTTTGCCTCTGACTTTGCCCAAACAGCTTGCTGTTTTTTGTCCCACTGCTTTGTTAGTAGGGATTCCCAGCTGGTTTAAGTTTGATGACAAGTGACTAAACTGTGACCCTGATCCTTTGCAAATTAGGCAGTGCCCAGGTTTCTCTTCAGGCATCCATGACATAGTACCTTGCATTTAAAACTTTCCTGAATAACACAAGGTGGTGAATACTACATTATATTGCTAGGATCAAACCTGCTCAACAGCTGCATCACTTCCATAGCACCGTTTTCTCACCTAGAATTAGCATGATTGTGTGATCCCTGGATAAAATCCAGACTAACAACAGGTGTTAGTTACATGTTTCCAAGGAACACTACAGATGTAGAGAATTAAGTACTGAATAGGACATGCAAAATATGGAAAGGTAAAAATTGTGCACATGTGTAATTAATGTCTGGTTTTAGTCTACAGCTTCTGACATGAGATTTGAAGACACATTTTATGGAGCAGATGTTATCTTGGGAGAGAAGAAAAGGCAGAGAGTATTGAGTTCTCGTTTTAAGAATGAATATGTGGATGATCCAGGATACCGCACCTTCTTAAAAAGCTCATTCCAGAAGAAATGCCAGAAGGGACTATAAAGGAAGCAAGAGAAGGGAGAGGGTTCTTGATTAAAAAGCATGCAGCATTATTCGCAATTGGGTTTTGTTTAATTGAACACTCCATTTTACAGTGAACTAATCCATGCACCAGCCTTGTAATCTGAAGTACTTGAGTTCTGATTTCTTCAGTTACTGTATTTAAGAATTTGTAATACTTTGCATTATAAAAGTAGGGGGATAACCAAGAGAGATTACTAAATGATATGCTGAAGTTTCAGTCCTGCTCTCATTGAAATAAGTGGTAAAATTCCCTTTGAAGTCTTTGATTCACAGTTCTGAGAAGGAGACATTTTAGTAAACAGAGATAATGTCAGTGGCTCACTTTTTTCTGCACACGGGAAAGGATGTTAAGTTCAATAATAGCAGTTTTTATAAAACATTTTTAAAACAAAACCAGATATGTACAGTACTGAGACAAACAAAGGCTGTACTTACTTTGTACAGTGCTTTTACATTTTTATGTCACTACTGTTTTCAGTGGACTCAGTTTGATGTGGACTCAGCTATCAACTTACATATTTTTGGCTTTTAAGAGAGGTATCTTCAGCACAGCAAGGATATTTTGTATATTTAAAGAGACAGATTTTGACAGTTATTTTTAAACATGTTTTTCATAAAGTCTATTAAAAATACCTACTTGTAAAATATAAATTTCTTTCACTATGTGTATGAAAATTAGAGTTTAAATATATATGCTTAACAGCCTAGTTTTGAATGAATATATTATGGTTTTTATTTTGAAATAAAGTTCTAGCAAGGTAATAATGTTTTAAAATAAATACTTTACTACAATTGCAACATTTTTCCTGTTGATGTGATTTTCAACCCTTTTGTTTCATACCTATACGAATCATAGGAATATGATTCCTATAGCATAACAATCTGCTGTATTTTCCTGAAAATAACAGAGTATACACCCAGACACTCACATAGCTTAATGTTAAAATGCAGAGTTGATAAGTACTGTACTTTAATTTCTTGTCTTTCTATTTCTCTTCAGTCTTTGGGATCTTGACCTTTTCAGATATTTCACAGAAAGCAGAAGGTCTGAATTTGTCTGAACACTTGGGTATGTGAACCTAGAAGGGAGCTTTATCAAAATGACATCATCTGTTTCTTGTAAATTGGACAGTCAGCAGGATTTCTGACTGTCTGCCACAGGAAAAAGAGCCCTCTCAAAATCCAATTTAAATCTGAGCACTGCGGTTTCTAGGGTTCTGCTTGCAAAAAAATGGAATACATGGACCCAAAGATTTTTTCTGTGCAAAGCCCCAGTCCTTTATATGCTGAGGCATACAGATCTTTGCTTCACTGAAGCCCTTGCATGATTATTCTTATTTTTTCAAGTGGACAGTAAAATCTTTTTGATTGCTATGTGACACCTCAAATGACAGTGTGTAAGTTTTCTGTGTTACGTTAACTGTCTTTTCTTGTACCATGAAATCACTCAGAATCCCTTTAGTCTAAGAAATTGCTTAGCTGTGACAATTGGCATGTATATCTAATTGATAACACTTTCTCTAAAGGCACTGGGTTTTGGTGGATGCTGTCTGGCATATTTCAGAGTATCAGGGCTCCTTCTGGTATTGTGAAGAAAAGACGAAAACTAATGATAGATTTGCAAAATGCAAGATTGCTGCTGCCTTCTGCAGTTTTGTGCAGCTGATAATCATGTTGTGCGGGGTTTGTGTGACTGGGTTTTTGTAGGGGGGTCTACAGGGGTGGCTTCTGTGAGAAGCTGCTGGAACCCCCTGCCCAGCAGAGCCAATGCCAGCCAGCTCCAAGACAGACCCACGCTGGAGCAGGCTGTGCCTGAAGGATTGCACCTGTGGGAAAGTGACACACATTGCAGCAGTTCATGGAGAGCTGTTGTTGCCTGTGGGATGAGCTCACACTGGAAAAGTTCATAGAGAGCTGTCTCCTGTGGGAGGGACCCCATCTTGGAACAGACTCCTCTTCCTGAGCACTGGGAGGAACAATGTGTGATGAACTGACCATAACCCCCATTCACTGTCATCCTGTACCTCTGGGGGGTAGGAGGAAGAGCCCAGGAAAGAGGGAGACATGGGAGGAAGGTGTTTTTAGGATTTTATTTTACTTCTCATTATCCTGCTCTGATTTTGTTAGTAATAAATTCAGTTAATATCCCCAGTTTGAGTCTTGTTTTGCCTGAGATGGTATCTGGTTTGTGGTCTCTCCCTGTCCTTAACTCATTAACTTTTTGTTATATTCTCTTCTCCCTGTCCATCTTTGGAGGAGAGTGACAGTGGCTCTGGTGGGTGCCTGGTACTCAGCCAGGGTCAACCCACCACCCCTAATTACTGAAGCTTAGTTTCAAAATACTGTGTTGTGTGGTAAGAAAGCTTTTATAATCTTCCATTAAGATTCAAAACAACTATGATACTATTAAATGGTTAAATACGTATTAAAATATTTTGTAATTGAATAGGTGATGCTATGTGGTACAAGAGAGGCTACAAATCAAATGCATTTTCTTTGCCTGGTTCTGATATGACACCATGTTATGACACCATGAATAAACCCCCTCATTTCTGTTGAGCGGATCCAGCATCTTTCTCTTCAAGATCCTTAAAATTTGTTGACTAACAGGTTGCAAATTTTTTTAAAACATTCATGCAAAAAGCTGACTTGTTTCCCCTTCTACCTTTCATCAAGAAGATCTTTACTGTGGAATTTCTCAAAGGCACTGAAATTATTTCTGACCTTTGTAAGGTACTGAAAAATACCTGCTGAGTAAATGAAAAGTGTAATGTCATTCATCATCGCAGTTTCATGCTTCCTGTTTCAGGACTCAGGGTCTTTGCAAGCTGGATTGGCTAAACTACTGGCCGGGAAAGACAGTTCCTGTTCCCTTACAATTCCTGAAGAGCCTTGTTTTCTGTTCCACAATAGATACTGTTATGGACGTTTCAGGTATATGAGAGAGAGAATACACTGCTGTGCAATGCTTTGGGAAACCAGGAGCTTGCCATTAACTGACTCAGGTGGGTGAACACCAAAACGGGGTTGCTTGTTATCTGTGTAACCAGTTCCCAATAGCCGGTTTCTCACTCCATTAAAACCTCTGTGTGTTATTTTTCTCCTGATGTTAGAGACAGATACATCTTTCCTGGTGAAAAAGCATGTCAGCATTCATGACCATTTCACTTAAACACACAGTGACTGTATGAGGAAGAGTGCAGTAGGTAGGAAGAGTCAAGCCCTTTTAAAGACTGGCTAACTGAATTGGCATGGTATTCCTAGGATTAAGAAAAAACCCGAAACAAAAAAAAAAACCCACAAAAATTGAATGTTCATAGCAAGAGAGCACAGCATACCCCAGGATAGGATGGACCATTTCTGTTACTTTATACGTACAAGAGTGAAGCAGATGTTCTGTATATTCAAAAATCCTGAAGGTCCTGGGTGAGTACAGAAAGTAGTGGTTTGCTCAGGATACATTAAAATTATTTTTATTCACTCTCATCTGAAAAATTTCAAGCAAGAATCTGAAGTACTTCTATTTATGCTGGCTTGTGAAGTAGAATACTCAAATGCTATGACTTTGATTTCCACAGCTATAAGCAAGGTCTGATAAAATCAAATTACTAGAATTAGATAAAAATTAGATTACTTCTTTTGAATCCTATTTGCTATTGTATTACTGTAGCAAAGCAATTTTGTTGATGCTTAATAGGAGTTCTACAATATATTGTGTTGTGCTACGGCGGTTAAAAATTTTCAATTAAAGAGAGTAATAGAAAAACTCCTACAAAATATTTTTGCTTTGAAGCTTGTTTATACTTCCCAACTGTGATGCAAGTGAACAGCAATGCTTTGTAACAGAGAACTTAATATGATATCCTGATATTTATAAGCAAAATAGAGCAACGTAAAAGCTGTCCCTTCTTACGCAGTTGCACTCTTTCTGATTTTGTGAGATGTTTTCCAATGTAGAAGACATGATCGGGAGAAGTAACTGATAAGCTAAATTCTGCTTGAGTTATCTAAGTAACTAAATATTTGTTATTTGTGCTAAATAACAAATACTTGTATTTGGTATCTGTGCTTCTCAATATAGCCATCTCTGTTTAGTGGCACAATCAGAACTGTTAACTTTGACAGTAGATGAAGGCAAAATTATAATTTCGCTTACTGGTATGAAATGCTGCTTTTTCTTCAGTCTCTAAATTTTGTAGTAATTTTTCTGTTTCTTGTTACCCAACTGAAGTATTTGATGCCAGTGTTCAACAGCATATTAATAGGAGAGAAAGCTTATGTAGGGTGGGCAAAAGGACTCTTTCCTGCACATATGCACAAAAGGCATATTCATCTCTTTTAAAAATTGCAGAACTATCTGATAGATTTATCACACACCTTCACATTTCAAAAGCCATCTCTGAGGCTTCTAGTCTTGAATTCCAAATGCCTTAGATAGCATTTTTCTCTGACACATCTAGCAAAAAGAAAATGATGATGTTATGGTAGGGCATAAAAGTTTTACTGGAGTTCATCTTAGCTGTTGTATATACAGTCTACTTGGTTATAGCTTCACTTACTATCAGACTGAATTGTCCTACAGCCATACTGCTGTTATTCTCAACACTTAAATGTATTTCCTCTATACTTAGATTTGTAGGCAGAGCTGGTAGCTGCTAAAACTTTTCTAAGAGCCTGTTTTGAGTTACTAAAAACTTTGGCAATTTAGATGTCCTGCAGCTGAAATTTTTATGTGCTGGTTCATGTCTGAAAAAGTCAGGAAACTTTACCTCAAGCAGTTTGGTCTTTTGGACGGATTTTGAAGAGAAGGATTAAGGATAAAAAAGTCATCGTTCTCTCTGTCCCAAAGTTTCACAGGCATTTATTTGACATCCTCTTTGGTTCCTTTGTACAGTGAAACAGGGACTTGCTAGTGATTGACTGAAAGAGTGATTCACATTAGAATTTAGAGGTAGGTTTGTAAGTGTTTCTGTAGATGTGCTGTCATTTGACTGAGCTGTCATAAACTGGTCTGTGGCTGGGGCTCTGAGGTAAAGTCTTGGAAGAACCTGTACCACGTAAGGGCTCATTCCACCATGGTGCCCTTCCGCAGTGATGGACTGGGCTGTGCATGCATTGCCACCGCAGCTCAGCACTGGCCTTGCCAGCCTTGCAGTCTGGGAGAGCCTTTTGTCCTTTTCTTGTTCACCCTGGTTACTACAGTGGAACACAGAAGCAAGATCTTCTTTGTTCTCAGTGGCCTAATAAAGTTGCTGCTGTAGTATAGAAAAACAGGACGGAAAATAAAAACCCAAACAAGAAAAATAAAGAACTCAAACTGCTTCAATATAAAAGTGTATAAAGTTGGAGGCAAATATGGAGAATTCATGGAGCTGGAAGGAGAAGAAATAGGGGGACCAGATTCTTAAAAAGAGATTTGTTCACAGTCTCTGCAGAACCCAGGATGCCTGAGGGGCAAATTTCTTGTGGTATAAGCAAATGGCTGTGAAATGTACCAGCAAATTACTGAATGATTGCCTTTAGGAACAGCTATTCCTGATGCCAATTACTGCATGAACTCAAGGAGCAGTTATCTCTGTTCTCCTAAGGATGTGGTCCTTCTATACAGATGGGCAGTCAGTTATATGGGATGAGATTTTAATTTTTTTTTCCCAGATTGGTTACTAAAAAAACCAGGTTTTGTGTTTGAGTGCTTTTAAATTACTATGTTAGAGTTAAGGATGCAAAATACGAGGTATGCAGCCAATGCCAAAATTTTCCCAGAAGATACACAGTGCTTGGAACTTCCTCATATGTTCCTTAGAGATTCAGTCACTAGAGGAATGGTAGGAAAGAATCACCATAATGACTCTCTGGAATGCACAGGAGTTAAAAGCAAGAAGACGAGGCTCTGCATTCCCAAAGGCATTTTTTTGGCACAGTACTAACATTTGATGGCAATGTCATGCTACATTACTGAGGAGAAAAGGCTCAAGGAACAATGTAACAGAACAAAATCATCTTTGAGAAGCTTCCATATCTAAAGCAGTCCACTGCAATCTACATCTTCCTTTCTCTGTGGGCATATGTAGTGTACACGAGTAGTAAAAATGCTGCTAACCTCAGTCCAGTCCAGGTGTGGCAACCAAGGGTGACTTGCATGACCCTGTTATTTTTCTTCAAGTCCTATTAGGTGAGTAAAAGCAGGAACAGGTGAATTCATTATTTATTATCTTTTAGCTGGAAAGAGAAAGGAGCAGAAAACAGTTTCCTTTTCCTGTTGGCATATTGAAATAGCAGTAAGATAGATTTCTGTGCTCAATATCTCTTCTCCGTATTTCAAGTGTTCAGTCCTCTCAAAGGAAGGGATGGACCCATTCTGTTCTCTGCTTTTGTATCTCCCACTTCGAAGTCTCCCACCAAAAAGCAGACAAAAATGAGCTAAAATTCTTCCTGCTCCAACGACACAAATACACAAAAGGACGACTCCGTGTTTTTCTGTGGCAACCATGTGGGGCCAAGATGCAAGGGACAGAGGTCTCTGGAATAGGAAGGAGTTCAGTGTCTCCAGGGTGTCTCCATGCTCCCTCTGTGGCTTTTATCTATCTAATGCCTTAAGACTTGGCTTGAGACAGGCAGAATATGTTCTGCTTCACATGTTCATGTATAATGCCAGTATGGCCTGTGGACTGGGAGCAGTGCTATCTCAGATAACAAAATGGGTACTGACTGTACTGCATTTTGGAGACTACTGAGTAAAGATATAGCTACAGGAAGCAGTGGTGCTGTAGGCTAAAACCAGAAATCATCAGGTTCTCAATGCCCTTACCCTTGTCATCCACTGAAAAAAAGCAACACAGAACAGTATATTGTAGCAAGAGCTCACAACTCTGATGCCATCTTCCTGGTTTGATTTTGGGCAGGTCTCCAGTGATCATGTCTTTGCTTAGAGAAGTTAGTGAATGTGAGACCATGTAAGCTGGTTCAGTAAGAATATTTGAAAAATAAATGGAAGGTTCACTGTCAAATAACACAAAGAACTACATGAATGAAATTCTTCGGTAGCTCCTTTTGGCCAAGGTAAAGTCAAGGAGAGTCTACATGAGATGGTTGCTGTAACTGGAGGTGAGTCTTTGCAGAAAGAACTTTGAGCTGCAAGATACCCCTGAGACAGTGGTGTAAGTATCACAGTGTGCTTAGAGAACAAGCAGGACCAAGACACAATCATGTGTGCAGAAATTTTTCCCCAATATTTTGAAACACTGAAGGAGGTTTTAAATCAACTGTTGAGCTTTCCAAGATCTTTGTTCCCAAAGAAGGTGGATGTCTGATATGCAATAATAGTGGTGTGCTACAGCACTCCAAGATTTTGGACTAATCAAAGAAGATTGTGTCTCGGGAAAATTCACCTTTGACTGGGCTTCCACTGCTGGGGGTACTGACAAGTGCTGTAGCGGCACATATAGACCACAACCCCCATCCTACACAAACATCTGAGTGCATTACTCTCCAATTTCAGCACTTTGCTCTGTGGCACTCCCCCAAAGCTATTTAACTATAGGCACTTCATGAAAAATAAAGAAAAAATTCTCTTGTAGATATTTCCTTGTGAAGTGTCCGTCAAATAAACTGCTGAGATAGTAATGAGAAAATTCGTGTCAATTAGTAATGTTTTTAAAAGACAGGAGAAACCAATTGAGAAACCCCAGGAGGGTAATCACTTGCCATCTGAATTATTATTTTCATGATGTGTTTTAAGAGAAAGGACATGATAGCCGCTAAAGGAGGCCCTGGAGGAACACAATACTGTATGTCAACACTACTGATTTCTCAGTGATTTAAAACAGATGATCTTAATGACAAGTTAAAAAGTTTCCAGTTGAAAAGATGCTACTTTTGGGCCAGTGGAGGGTCCTACATGGCTATGATTGCTGGAGAAGGAGTGACCAAAAGGGTTGGCGCACCTTACCAACTTTTTTTGGCATTTTTGCCGTTTTTTACCTGATGTGCTGGGATGTATCACAGATGTAATCACCAGTTTCACAACTTCTCTCGCTTGTCTTCTCCCCTTCCTTGCCAGTCTTATGCCTTAGAGTAAAGCATGAAATGATAGTTCAAGTCTGAGGCATGCACGTCTCTACTCTTTTCATGGTGTTGTAGTGAAAGAGCAGCTCTGATTCCACGGCAAATACTATTGCAGCAATTTGTTTGACATATCTGACAGTGCTTTAAATGAGGAAGGTCAAAAGTTTCCATAGGGAGTAACACCAGATTTTTCAAATGGAGAATGGGGGCCGAAATTACTTGTTAAATGCTGTGTAACACTAATGTGAGAGCTGACAGAGTGAAAGCCGCAAGTTTTTGCCCAATAAAAATTATAACAATACAGCAATTATAGCTTAGTTCTGCTATGAGAACAGTCTCTGGCATCCCCTTACTGTTGTCAGGCCATGTAATCCATTTTCTCTAGTGAATTATGTGGTATTCCCTATGGCAAAAATACTGTTTTGCATTTTGCTCCATTTCTTTTTATCTGGATTTTGTGTTTTATGCTTTGCATATAGCCCTTAGCCAATATAATTTCCTTGCTAGGATCTCTCCCTTCCTGTCTGGTGCTCCCTTCCCTAGCAGTTTTTAACATGCGAAGGGCAAGGTAGAATGGATGACTGAAAATATTCTTATCTTCTATACAGCTCTGTACATACTCCTGTAGTGTCTGTGGCAGACTCATCCTTAGTTTCCATCATGAGCTTGAGTTTCTCCTGCTCTTGTTGCATAGTGAGTTAAGATTTTAAGCGTGCATTACATGCTGTACTCTTCCCTCTGAATCTTTTAGAATTTGTTAGGGTGTAGTTCTGGGATTAAGGTTCAGGCCAGAGTGGAAATACCTCAAGAATCCTCGCTATATCAGTACACCACATGAATACCCTTCTTGTTCTACTTTTAGTCTTTCTGTGACAGTATACTGCAAGAATATCGATCCATAACTGCATTAGAACTAATTACCCGGCAATTTTTATGTAAAAAAATCAGTTTTCTAAAAATCTTGTAAACATTATATATAATTAAAAGGTGGATTTTTTCAACATTGATTTTTCCAGCTTGATATGAAAATAGATCCAGAAGAAGTTTTTCCATGTTACTTTCTATCACAGTACTTCATGAAATGAATTTTACTGAATTTATTCCCACATATCCGCAGAAAGACCTAATTCTAAAGCAAAATTTTCCTAAAAAAAGAGTAACAGAAGAAAACCCAAGTTCTGTATCTGGACATTTGGAGCAGCAGCCTCTGAGAGTAAAATAAATTTCTATGTGTATATTTTCAGATAAAACTCAGAACATCAGAAACTCATCAGTAGTGTAACCTTTTGAAAGATTACACTACTCTTGGAAGTTACAAGACTTTTGAAAGTCTTTTAGCAGCTTCCCCAGAGAGTTAATGGAAGCTGTGATGGCATTCCATTTGATAGTGATTTTGTCATTAGCAGTCCTTTCAGAAACGGAATTATGCTTAGCGACAAATGGTCACTTTTGCAGAAATAGAGCACTACTTTAACTCCAGTTTCTAATTTTTGATTTGTCTTTACATGTAAAAATGCAGTAAATTACTCTCAGATGTGAGGTCCATGATACAACATCTAAAGTAGTTGAATTTTTAATTAGGCATATTCTGCAATGTAACACACATCCTTCAGTAGTAACCTGCATACTTTAACCATGCAAGGTAACTGTCTGAGTACTTCATTTCAGGTGGATTGTTTGTGTTTGGAGGTTTTACTTGATTGTGTTGTTTTTTTGTTCATGGGAAAAGAGCTGGCTGCTGCAGAAATTAAGAAAACTGTTTGCAAATGAAATACAATGGATTCCTGCAAAATAGGGTATCTCCTTTTGCTCTCAAGCTTTGAGAGCATTGAAATAAGAAAGCAGGAGGTGGTCTTACATCACAGGCTGTACTCAAGTGTACGTTGCTGAAGAAATAAAATAATGCATAGATCATAGAAGGGAACCAAAGTATTTGGAATGAATGTTCACTGGATTTTAACTAGAATTAATGGATTCATAAAAGACTCTCTGCTCTGCAGCAAAATTAATCCTGATTATCTGCTTTTGAAGCAAAGTAAAACAAGGGAATGCATATGCTTCTTAGTCCTATCTGTTCTAATCATGTTTTCGTGGGGTAGAATAGGGTATTTCAAGTTTATAAATGGAAAGTAATTTTTTCTTAAATGACTGGAAATGCACATTCTAGAAAAGAAAGAATAAGGCAAAGTAATTCTTAATGGTTCTCTCCTTTTACACTAGCTGGCAGATGCAATCATCAATTCTTTAGTCATGTAGGTTTAGTAAGAAAATTATGAGAAAATGAGAGTAATCTCAATTAAGCCCTACAGAATGAAAGAATGTACTTAAACTACATGTTAAAAAAAACCACGAAACAAAACAAACAAAAACTCCACACCTTCAAAAAGTTGTCTTGTGACAGATAGATCAATGCACATCTAATTTTGAATGAAAGCCTATTCCTGTTTTATTTTTTCCAGGCAATATGGAAACACATGATTTAGATAATTTGTGGCTTCAGTTGAAATGCTGAAAATAGTTAAAATGGAATGAAAATATCCCACTAAAGCTCTAAAGAAAGTTAAACCTCCTCCCTTGGTGAAGCGTTTAAGGCTTAAGCCGTAGTGGCTGGTACTGGTGATGAATTGGAAGCTGTCTTTCTTGCAGCGGCCTGTCATCACTCTGCTCTCTGTTCCTCTTGTGATTTGATTGTTGGTTGACTGCTGGCATGAACAAGATATCCCCTTGATCTCATTGGGATTTAGTAAGTTTGGATGTGTTCTTCAATGAAGTACAAGGAACATAGTCTTATATGAAAGCTTTTCATAATTAAAAAAAAAAGTCTTTGAAAACCTAATTTTTAAGCAGACTTTTAGCTTAAACAGTCATTGAGGCAGTAATTGCTTCCTCCCCACCAGACTTTGAGGAACAGCTTCATTTTTGCCTTTGAGAGGAAACTACCAGACCCTGCTCAATAGTTAAGTCCCCAGTTATTGTTAATTTTTAATAGTTTCTTTGGTTTTTAAGCATTCTGGCATCAAATCAAGATTTTCTCATTTAACAAGATGTGACTCTCTACATTTGGATACAAAGTTACTACAAAGATACAGGGAACAGAGGGAGCTGCATTCACCAAAGGAGAATTTTTCTTCCAAACTTAGTTAGCGTGAAGATGTACTTGTTCCCTGGGTGAACAGAAATCCTGAGCAGTTAATCACGAATAGTGTGACTGGAATACTACTTTCCAAGGTAGAATCCTGCCTAAGGAAGCCTGGCTGGATGTTAATAGCTGTGGCTTGGCTTTGCTGGCAGTTCCTGTGCTAATTAAAGTAACAACATGAAGATTTATAAAATGCACAATAAAGTCCTAAACACAGACGCCAACGGGGATGGAGATGATTTTAGTTCAAATTACACGGGCTACCAAGACAAGTTGGTAATAAATGACCCTGCAGAGACGCAGTTTTAGTCCCTTGTTTTTCCTGCCAGTTGAGGGGCAGCTCTGTTAAGATGGACAAAGTGCTGTGATAGGCAGTGTGAAATCTCTGTTGCTGAAGGTCTTCAGGAAAATTTTAGACCAACATCTGTCTAAAATAGGTCAGGAATAGCAAGAGCTGTTTTGGGGCAGGAAGCTTCTTTCTGCCACAGTTTTGTGCTGTAAAAAGGATGGGTGCTTCAAAAACCTCAGACTGAATAAGGCTAGTCATATGTCAGCTCTGATTATAGGGTAAGGACTATGGAGCAAGTTACCTGTGGTCAGAAAAGGAAAATATTCTTGGTAATAACATTAAGAAGACATTTACCATGAAATGCCTTTTTTGGAAAACATATGGATTTCCATTTTATCTTCAAATGAAGTCTGTTTATGATGACTCCAGTTAAAAATATCCAAAGTTTTGTTGGTAAAATTTCATTGTCCTGCTAAAGAAGATGCCTGTATATTAATTCTGTGTAAATAAAACTATTCTGTCAGGGGAAAACAATCAGGAGATATTATATTTCAACTTTAATATGGCTGTACTACCACAATGCTACTATCTTGAGTTTCAAATTAATTTAATGGAGTTCTATTGAATAAAATTATTTGTCCTATTGTAATTATAATCTCAACTGAATGATTTAGCAAATGAATATAATGGTAATTGCAGCTGACTTGATCTTTCTGCAACCTGAGATTCTCAGCTGCATCTGTCCCTTTTCCATTCCCCAAGTAAAAGATAGTGAGTAACCCCAGAGAGTGGGTGCTGGAGCTGCTCTTCAGTGCTGTTTACAGTAGCAGTCTCATTGCAGGACAAATTGCAAAGCTAGTGAAATGAAAGACTGAAGAAACTAGCCTTTTACTGGAGGCAGGGTGGAGAAAAGTCAATGTTAATAATTGCACAGTGCTGAATACCTTTTCATACTGTAAATAAAAGCAGTGGCACTATGATTCATTTGATACTTTGAGAACTGAATCTTCACAATACTGGTTATGAAATAAATACATGAGCTCAGAGAGCAGTCCTGGTCATCTTTGTGGAAAGTATCTTTGTGATTTGATTTTCACAGAGAGTCACAGAATGGTTTGGGTTGAAGGGACCTTTAAAGATCATCTAGTCCAAGCTCCTGCCATGGGCAGGTACACCTTTCACCAGACCAGGTTGCTCAAAGCCCCATCCAGCCTGACCTGGAATGTTTTCAGGGATGGAGCATTTACAACCCCTCTGGACATCCTGTTCCACTCTTTCACCACTTTTATTATCATATGATGTAGTTTTTCCATCCTAATCATAGCAATGTAAAAATTCCTCTGTTCTTCTCTACTTAGGGACATGAGCTTGGCTGCATTTAATGAAGACAGGTGTCAGAAGTATGAATCCATATTTGATGTGTCACATGATTTCCTAAGTTTTCAGATGTTACCTTCTCATCATTTAATAATTTAATAAATCATTTAATAATAATTAAACTCGGGAAGGAACAGCCCATCTCTGCCACCCAACCCCTCTGGCCTGCAAATATTAGCAATGCCTTATTGCTAATAAGAGCTACGGGAGAGCTATGTAGAGCGAATAATAACAGGAAAAGCGTTTTTGAAGTTTGCGGTACATATCCGTTTCTTTCACTGTTTCTATTTGGACACATCATAAACCTTCTGTGTGTATGTTTTCCTTTATTTACCAGATCCTTCTTCTAGTGTGACATAACCAACCAGAGCAGCCCTATGCAACCGTGAGTCCTGCCTCAGACTCATCTGATCTTTGATTTGCTGGCAAGCAGAGAGCTTTTCTCTGTTCTTGCACATGCAGTGAGATCACTTCATTAACCTTCCTTACTGATTCATTGGAAGGGTGCACTAGACCTGGGGCTGTGTGTTATCAGTCAGAAAGTTTTCCAATTTAAATCTTGAGAAAGTTGGGTATCTGGAAGCTGGATGTGTCAGTCAGTGGAGAGACCCAACAGGGAATTCCTAAACATACTCTGACTGTCAAAACAGGATAAGGAGAATGAAGTAATACTCTTTTTTTAGTTTGTGGGGGGTTTTTGGTTTGGTTTGGTTTGGTTTGGGTTGGTTTTGTTTTTTGGTGGTTTTTTTTGTTTGGTTGGTTTTGGTTTTTTTTACATGTGCTGTATCAATAAATATGCTTGAAAGAAGTACAAAAGAAATTTTGCAGTTAGGTAATGGCAGTGCCTTCTGTTCTTTTCTGAAAGGCAGGCCGTGGGCCTGAATGTTTCTTGTCTTTCAAAGTGAATTTCGTGGTGTACATACAACTTCTAGCTGGGCTGGCTTGTTTATCTTACATCGAAGTAACTAAGACTTTTTGCAATTATGTAACTTGCTAGCTGTGGGGGTTCTCTCAGAGAACACCTTGCTCTTGTTACTATTTCTGCACCATTGCCGCAGCTACTGTTGTTCTCAGTAGAAAATAAATTTGTCCGAAGCAGAAAAACCTGACTACTCTTCGTGTAGGGAATGTCACAGCAAGATGGTGTGTTGTCCCTCCCACCCAACAACAGAATTTTACAGAATATTAGAAGGTATGACTAACAACACAAGCACAGAGTTTTCATGTGTCGTTGGCCATGTTTTGGATATATTGCTTCTGTGTTTAAAATCTCAAAAGATACATGTGTGATCTGTACATTATTTGAATTTTACCTCATTAGATTTAGTATGGCAGAGAAACAAAGCAGATAAAAGAGCTTCATTTTCTCTTCGATATTTCCTAAAATCATCAATAAGAAAGTATGACAAACATGCACAGACAGCAATACAATAAACTCAAGCAAGGAAAAATGTTGCCTTCGATACAGTGGCATGGATTTCCTTTTAACCCTGATGCATCTTTTCACACCCTCCTTTGACTGCAGCATTTCATCCTCTCAGAATATATAACACTGGTACATGCAGTGTATTGCTGGTTATACTTTGGAACCAGCTGTGAAAGTAATCATGCAATAACAGTAGGTTCTATTCTTTCAGCTGCCTTCATGAGTAATTCTGACACCGTTCTAGTACTTGGCCAATGCACTGAGAATTTTTTTTTCTTTTTGTGTATCTGATTTTATAAGGCCACCCTTTGCTTTCCATGCTGTTTCTTATCCTATCTGAAGTCATTCATTGGTTTCACACGGGAAAACCACTCACTTTTTGCTGATGATCTGTACATGGAATAGGTATGGGAAAGACGAAGCAAATCAGTTGGAATTCCTGAACCTTCCTGGGTAGCAAAGTAAAAAATAATGAACACACATTTCTTTGTCCTGTGTCACTACTAATTGGTATATTGCAGCATGGAGACCAGTATTTGTAGCATAACCAGCTAATATGATAGCAACCATCCACATGCAATCAAACTTGGGCAACAAAAAAACAAAAGAAGGAAAAGTTCCCATCCTTGCTGCTTCTTTTGTGCTCAGAGGTCTTGCATAGAAACAAGGGATCTGGTTTCAAAGAAATACAAGACAAAATACCCAGAGGCTGATGGGATAAAACTTAAGAACATGGAAAAAATAACAGGTTTTGTTGCGTTTTGAGCATTTGAATAGGTATGCGTAAATAACATATTCATGCAAATGAAAAAGAAATGTTATAGACCTGAATTTCCCTCAGGCAGGTCTATTCTGCAGGCAGAAAGCTGAGAGTAAGGCTTCTGTTGGAACAGAGAAATTATATGCATTGTTCAAGTTGATAGAGCAAAGAACTCATAGTGTCCTGACACACTCTCCTCTCTACGTTGTCTGGACTCAGTCTTCAGGGAGATTATGTAGTGTTGCCAAGAAGATGCCCCGTTCTGGCTACAGTTCTGCTCATTTCTAAGTTCATTCTATCCTCAAGATAAATTTAATGCTAGGAGACTTTGGTTTGTAATGGAAACAACAAAAGAAAGTGAGACATGAAAAGCAGAAGAGAGCCTTTACACCTGGGATCTGCCATGGCTGACAGGGTAAACTCTCATTTGGTCCAGAGCCCTGAAGGCAGACCCTGAACCCCTGAGTAAATAATAGCCCCTCACTCGCCGCCCATCTCAGCTGGAAGATATCTGTAAGCAGAGGTTTCAGCTACGCTCCCCACGTAGGACTGATGTAGTTTCTTCTGAGCTATCAGTCTAGCAGCCAGCGTGGCTCCTGAGAAAAAAAGTGTAGCTTTCTTACCAATGGATCCTGGTAGTGGGGAAGCAGTGCTACGTACAAGGAGTGCCAAAGTAATTAATCCCTGAAACAATACCAGCCACACTCTTTCTTTCTCTTGCATTCTGAATGCTACACTCTGCAAGAATCCAAATCACATGTGGGAATTTTTCTTTATTTTCTGTGAAATTCCAACAATTCCACTCTGGAAGTTCAGTAAATCCTCTGAAGCAGTTTGTATTGAATTGCTGCAATACAGTGATTCACAAAGCAATTCTATTTATGGGCCTGATCAAAAGTGCATTGAAATTGTTCCATTGATTTCCATGGGCTCTGAATCTCTCCCATAATAATTAAACATGGCTACAAAGCATATATATGTACTTTTTTTTTTTCCTGGCATTAAACAGTGTTTTACTCTTTTTCCCAAGACAGATCAATTGCATCTCTTTGTTTGGAGAAATAGCATACTTGCTATAGCATCCATGGTACGTAAAATTCCTGCTTTTAAAGATTTACCTCTAGCAATACGTCTATGAATTTATTAATCTATCCACCTCTGCCTGCCTTTCATGACAGGAAAAATATTCACTAATCTGCCAAAGAGGATCTATTAGAAGTGAGGTTTCATGAAATCAGAAGAATTTTTTTCATTATGCTGGCAGCCTGTCAACATAATCATGGGCAAAAAGGTCTGACGTTATCTGATTTTTTATAAATGGGCATGAAGTCAGGAGATATTCCAAAAAGTCTGAAAGCTGAATGTTTTGTGGCTTTGATAAAACCACATCATTAAAGTTCATGTAGTGCTACAGCGTATTATTCAGTTCAATGTAATGGAAAGGAGTATATCTGTGTATAATGAGTTAGCTAGGTTAAACCCGCTAAGAAAGGAACTACAGGATGCCATAGCTTATTTAAGGAAAGTCTAGCTTATTCACCTGTGTCAGAGAAAATCCCTGAATAGTATGCCACTTCTCTAAAGAAGCCACGTAGGAATATTGAAGGGTAGCATGCTGAGAAATGGTTCAGTTTAGACATGAATTTCATTGTTGTTGTGCTAGCCCTTTCATGTAATAAATGAGAAAAAAAACCCAACACAAAACCATCAAGTTTTATCTTTCTGTGTCAGACTCAATTTGACGGAGAAAGCTACCTGAATTGCCAGAAATTAATCACATCTGCAAGATATTTCACTCTTTTCTATATACCCAAAAGGACTGTACTGCTTGGACTACAGATGGTGTACTAAAACAATACATTTAATTTCTACCAGCTCATTAGAAAGTCTTTTCCCTTTGGTAAGGCAGGTATCATGAAATATACCATTAACACTGCGTTATAACATGACCTGTGCTTTTTTAAGGAGTTGCACATCGTTTTATTTTTGGGCTTCATCTGTGATTCAGAACAGGAGCTCTGCAACCACCATAGGTGGAAATGTGGAAGGACAAATAAACATGATGTTCATGTTACCCCTACTGATTTTACTAGATTCTTGCTTTCGAGTCATGGCAGTAAGCTGAAAAGGAGTTAACATGGAAAGAATAGTTCAGTTAGAGACATCCTTCACCATTTCCAGTCAAAATTCATATGAGACTCACAGCAAAATTCTATACCTACAACTCACAAACTCTCTCAAGCTGCTGGATTTAGGTTTAGATTTATGAAAAATCATGTTGATCAGGAAATATTTATGGCCATTGGCTCAAGGACTGAGGTGCCCAAATTGTCATTGGGCATATTGTTGGCACCATGAAGTCCTGTTTTCTCTGTTAGAGCATTTGTGGCTTGTCCTGTTTTGAGGCTTTTTCTTCAGTCTTTGTTATCCTATATAATTGCATTTGTATTTTTTGTATTTTGTAATATCAGAACAATTTTTGACACTCTTTTAGCTGGACTTTTCTGTGCCAGCTTGGCATATCTAAACATACATTTTTTTACCATACAAAGATTTGTATATGCTTGTTCTGTAACCTTCTTTCTTTATATGCGTATCCATAACCTTTATTGTTGTAAAGAGGGCTATGTGCATGTAAGAGGACAAAATTGTATTTGTTTTTTTCCAATAATATTCTTCTTGGATGTTGCATTTACCTGTGCAAATTATTAGATGTTTTCTGCTGTATATGTTGAGCTGTACTTTGCTGGATAAAATCTCATGGTTTTTAAACCTCCAGGACATTAGATTTTGTTGTTTTCCATAACTATGCCTCCAAACCTAAACAACAGAGAAAACTGGTGACTTATATGTCCTTCAGTATTTTGGCCCTATGGCTGCAGGTATGGAAAAGTAAATACAATTCACTAAAGAAATCAACTCTGAATCGTGTTTTAATGCTAAAAAACTGCTGTCAATGATGCTACTAAGCAAATGATGAAACATTTCAAATCCAGTTTTCTTATAGTTACCCAACTTTAATGTCCCCAAAGCTTTGGACAATGAAAACAAATTCAATTGTTAACCATGTTTATGAAAATATTTGTGAAACAATTTAAAATTGTTTAAGAGTATTTTATCAGGGAGACTATGAAATATTGTTAAATCAGATTTAAAAAAAAAAAAAGTAGAGATAGGAAAAATAGGAACACGATAAAATTAATTTTTAAGACTCAATGCAGATAATGGCTATATGTGAAATGGTTAAAAGGCACTGCTCTTGGGTTTCTGAGTCTTCCCAACATCCAAAATGAGTATAGTTTAAGTAATTGTTGCAACTAACTTTGCTTTATGATGTATTTTAAAAAGAAGATTGACTCAAAAATGCAATTGTTTCAAAGTTCCCTATATACTCCAAAGGAAAAACTAGCATGTCTTAAAACTTTAAGAATTCAATATTGAAGAGAATTTCCTGAAGTTTTTAAACCAAGAGCATTTCCTTTTATTAAAAATACATTAACAGATAATGCACGTTAGCGGGATTATTATTAGTGGGCTAGTGGAGTGTTTTATATGGTTAAAAAAAGGTTGACTTGTATTGTGTCCTTAACGATATTTGCATATTGATGAAAAAAGAATAAAAATAGAGAAAAAGAGAAGTTAGAAGGAGAGAGCTTACATTCAAGGGAGCATAGAGGTTTTGTAAAAAGCAGCCATCCCAAGAAACCATAGGCACTTAAATTTCTGTTTAGAGATGCGCAGGTGCAGTAAACTACATCAAGTGGCATAGCTGGGTACAACTTGAGTGGTCTCTTCTGGTAAGCACTCACTACTGGCAGCAACATTCCTCCTCAGAAAAGGGGCACCAGGACATTCATTTTGAAACAAAAATGCAAAACTCCCAGAAGTTTGCTTAGTCTGGGCCTACTGAACCCTTCATTGTCCCTTCCACTGGGCAGGGAGGCTGCTCCCCTGGGTTGACAGTAACTCACTGGGGAAATACTGCTTGCATGCTTTGACATACAGTTGTGCTAACATCAACCAGCTTTTAATACTCTTGCTTCTGCAAATATTAAATTTTGAATTTTGAAATGTATTGTGCAACTGGCACTAAGGGAAATCTGGCCCAGTTTGCCTTGGATTAGAATTTGTTAGACAGGTCTGTTTACCAAAGGACTTTTGAAAGAAAAGAGAAATCTCATGAATATTAAGAACCTGGAGTAATCAGCTCTTTTAGAGCTAGGATTTCAGGTTACCTAAGGCTTACTGTGTTGGTTGATTTGCTAGGCAGATGTGTGTATGGTGACAAATACTTTTAAATTATTTGAGTCCTTTGTGCTTAATTTGTCTTTGTAGGTGGATCTCGTCCCTACTTTTCAGTTTGGTATTGGCACCAGATTGAAAAATACATCAGGGAAAAAAAGGAAAATACTATGAAAATATGTAGAAGGAAATTAATAATATGAAAAACAACAGTGGGTTACAGCAGAGCAGTTCCTGCAATGATCCTTCACAGTTTCTGGAGGTACTTCTGCTAAATAAAAATCTACGTTAGGGCATCTTTCTGAATATTCAAGCATGTCTTCCCAAGAAAATTTGTCTAAATAATTGGTCTGTAAATACTGATAGTACTTTATCAGTTCTTTTCATGGCAGGCTAAACAAGAAGTATGTTTTCAATTTACTGTACAAAACATTTTTACCATTCCTTTAGAGCCATATTGGTGTTTGAGCCTGAGGGTCTGGTAATTGCTTTGGGCCGGGGCATTTTAATATTTGAAAAGTCTGCTTGACAAGATGCAGGAAATTGCTTAAAGCTGAAAAATCATTTAGAGAAGTGTATCAGAAGAGAGATACATGGCAGGCACCCTGTAGATGGACGGAGGACCTTCTTGATATGCATAATTTACACACTGCTTTGGATTTCTCCTGCATGTGAAAACCAACAATTTTGGCAGTAGAGCAGTATGCTACTGTCATGGGAACTGAATTAGTTCTCTACCTGCTTTGATATGCTGGCTAATAAACAGTTTCCAGAACTGGAGGACACACATTTAAATGTTGACTTTGCACTGAGAGTTAACAATTTCAAATGCATCATCAATCTGCATATTCATGTGGCTTTACCTAAAGGATGTAATCAATTTAAAATGTGTTCCCCATTATGTGTCTTAAACTAACAAACAGACAATTATGCATGTGCTAGTTTCTACTGAGACAGTTTTTGCCAGATACTAAATGACTGCTTTGCATCTGTGGGACAGAGACCAAAATGCAGTGTTGCAAGCCTGTAGATTACTTTTCCCATTAAAGGATCAATTTCCCTTGGGAAAGCAAATGTGTAACCAAAGGCTTTCTTTTTTTTTTTTTTTTTTGTATCCTATGTGCACTTATTAGACTGTAGTTCATAACTGTTATCTGTAACATCTAGAGAACTATTTTTAAATTACCCATCATATATCAGGACAAGTGAGTAAGTTTTTGGAGCAGGTTGTTACCTCACTCTTCTGTAATACATTCTTCACAGTTGTGCCACTCAGAGACGCCTAAACGTTCAACCTTAGCATCATCTTAGCTTTACCCAAAAGCTATTTTGTAGAACTATGTGCATACTTGATTTCAGAAGCATATTACTATGGCCCCACAAAAAACATGGGGGTTTTATGCTTGCATTTTTCTGTTAATTGTTGTTTATTGTTAACATGGAACTGAAGCATACTGTCTTTGACTTACAGGTTAAAAGAATGAAATTAGTTTATTATGAATTGTAGAAAATTTCAGATATTTTTGGCTAAGTTTATTAGTTCAAAACTAAGTGGTCAACAATGAACTGTGCTCAGATCTGTTGTTTTAATGGTAGTCTATTCTCTTTGAGTAGAGATTTGTGTAACATCACAATTTCAGGGTAAGAATTTGTGAAATTAATTAATAAAGATTGATTCTCCATGTCAGAATCAGGTTCATGTCAGGTTTGCAGTTTTAATCCGTTTACCATAATGTAGCACTTATTTTATTTATGTGATGCAGTTTTTTGTTCTCTTTAATGTAAAATACAGGACCGAGACATATAAAAATGTAGCAAAAAGTCCAATTGTGCCTCTGGAAAAACAAAGGGGAATGCAAGGAAATCAAAGAAGTTTGATATTTGAAATTTTTTGTTATGCCATTTTAATGTTAATTTTAAAATAATATATAAATTTTAAAATAATAAATGTTAATTTAAAAATAATATTTAATTTGTGTAAAGATCAAATCTCCCATGTCATGAAAGAAATTTTTTGTTTCAAAGTGGAGGATATTTCACTACTATGTAGTCTCATACAAAGCACTTAGAAGTGTTTTATTACTTGCATAATTGCATGCTTTCCAAAAGACAATCATAGAATCTAAGATCATAGAATATCCTGATTTGGAAGGGATCCACAAGGATCATTGAGTCCAGCACCTGGCTCTGCACAGGACACACCACGAGTCACACCGTGTGCCTGAGAGCATTGTCCAAATGCTTCATGAGCTCTCTCAGGTTTGGTGCTGTGACCACTTCCCTGGGGAGCCTCGTCCAGTGCCCAACCACCCTCTGGGTGAAGAAACTTTTCCTGATACCCAACCTAAATCTCCCCTGACAGAACTTCAGGCCATTCCCTTGCATTCTGTCACTGTCACCACAGAGAAGAAATCAGTGCCTGCCCCTGCTCTTCCCCTCCCAAGGAAGTAGTAACTGCATGAGGTCTGTCCTCAGTCTCCTCCAGGCTGAACAGACCAAGTGCCCTCAGCTGCTCCTCCTGTGGCTTCCCCTCCAGACCCTTCACCATCCTCGTGGCCCTCCTTTGGGCACTCTCCAATAGCTTTATATCTCTCTTACATTGTGGCACCCAAAACTGCCCCCGGCACTCGAGGTGAGGCCGCCCCAGTGCAGAGCAGAGCAGGACAATCCCCTCCCTTGCCATGCCATACCTGGTGCACTCCAGGACATGGTACCTTCCTCGCTGCCAGGGCTAATATCACACCAGAAATGGCTGCTGAGAACTGTTTGACAGACACACATAGTAGAAAGTGAGAAATTCAATTTGCATTCCATTTCAAGGAATGTAGACTTATATTGGTCTGCTGCACAAATCTTGCTTGATTAGAAAGATAATTTTATCCATTGAATATCTACCTGTTGTTATATCTATGCTACCCACATACTCTATCAGGGTGGGTCTAAAGTTACTGATTCACAGATCAATCAAGCACTGAAAAAAAATGGCTGGAATTCAAGTTCTAGTTAGATTTCATATAGAAACTACCATGAGGATGTTAGTTTGCATTAGAAGAAGCTCATTTCTCCTCATTTGCCTCCTGCCACATCCAGGATTTAATCTGAGCTGTTGTTTACTTGCAGCCTTTGTACTGAAATGGGGAAACTAGCTGCAGCTGTTGGCAAAAGCCTGGTTTGGCTTTCATAGCTGCTAATATTCTTGATGATACCAATGTTTATACATCTTTCAAATCTAGTGTTGTTTCAGCTGTGCTGGAAACCTGCTCATTGATACCAAGTGACAGGAGACAGAAAACTGCCTTCAACTATAGAGAAATTAAATAAGAACTTAATTTTTATTGTTCATTACCAGGTGGTTCATTAGCCCTGTGAATATTTGGTCCTTTGTGTTTGGAGATTTAAATGGCTTGATCAAAAGAAATTTACCATTGTTTCTGACATCTGAATAGTATTCATGTGCTGATGGATTACCTGAGCAGATTTTAATCTCTAACCTATCTAGGCTTTTAGAAAACTGATGTAGGAATCAATTCTTTTCTTTATGTGGATTATGAAACTGAAAAAATGTAGAGACAATAAGCCAGAAAGATCATAAAGGGTTTAGGCAGCTACCTGCCATTTTGGCTGTCTAAATCTGGAAGTGCGATTACTAGCTGCTGCTTAGCCTTGGAGCTTCTGAAAGTATGTGGGTAGGTAATTCTTAAATCACCAGTAAAGTTCTGGTAGGACATAATTAGAGAGATTTGCATTTATAAACATCCCCATTGGTGTGTAGCTAATGACTTTAAGTTAGGTTGTTTTGTTCATTGTTGTATGCTAAAGTTTCTTGAGAAGAAATGAAGGCTATAGAAATATTTGCTTGTGAGATTCACTGGTAGAATTAGCAGCAGGGAGTAGGTTAGATGCCTGCATGTAAAACAAAACAGGAATATTCTCAAACTTCTCTGTCTTAAAAGGGTGTCCTTACTGCCTCATAGCTCAGATCGTTCAAACCTGACAATGGAGACAGAGTGTTGGCCGCAGAGTGCCTTCTTTATGTGGATTTGCAGTAACAACAATAACAATTCACAGGAGTGAGGCCCTTCCTCTAATATGTGAAAGTAAATAGCCAGCTTATGGGACACAGAATAGCCATCCTGGTATCATTACATAGCTGGACATCTATCCCACCCTTTCACCTGTATCACTTAAGAGACTCCTTTTATTAATATTACAAGCATGCTTTACTTTGAACCTCTTTGTTAACAGGTTATTACTTTCCTGATGAAACAGATTAACCTCAGCACCAAGCCTGCCAGAGTTCAAGGAGAGTTTGGATGACACTCTCAGGCCCATGGTGTGATTCTTGGGGATGTCCTGTCCAGGACCAAGAACTGGACTCGATGATCCTTGTGGATCCCTTCCAACTCACAGTATTCTATGATTCCACGACCAAGGGAAAAGCTGTTTGGACCACTTTTTTTTGCAAACATCTCTAAATTTTAGCACAAGAGCATATTTTCATGACAATTGTGTTATAAATGTGGTTTGACTTCACAAAAATATGTGATGATGCAGTTGCCAAAAATACCCACCCAACATTAGAGGAAAAATTAGACTTGGATTTTGATATTTATTTTGGCTCACAGTGATCCTCAGCTTTGAATGTATCATATCTAGTGTGCTGGTTTCAGCTGGAGTAGAGTTAACTTTCTTCATGGTGGCTGGCACTGGGCTGTGCTTTGGATTTGTGCTGAACTCAGGGTTGATAACAGAGAGGTATTTTTGTTAGTGCTGAGCAGGGCTTACACAGAGCCAAGGCTGTTTCTGCTTTTGGTACTGCCACACTGGGGAGGGGACTGGGGGTGCTTGGGAGGCTGAGACGAGACACAGCCAGGACAGGTGACCCCAACTGACCAAAGGGATATTCCAGACCATGTGGCACCATGCTCAGTGTATAAAGGGGAGGGGGGGGAGGTGGGTTAGGGAAGAACAAAGAAGGGGAGAATGTTTGGAGTGATGGCATTTGTCTTCCCAAGTCATCATCATGCATGATAAGGCCCTGCTTTACTGGAAGTCACTGAACACCTGCCTGCCCATGGGAAGCACTGAATTAATTCCTTGTTTTCTTTGCTTGTGTGCATGGCTTTTGCTTTCCCTATTAAATTGCCTTTATCTCAGCCCATGAGTTTTCTATGTTTTACCCTTTCCATTCTCTCCCTGATCGCTCTGCTGCGGAGTGAGCGAGAGGCTGTGGGGGACTTGCCTTCTGGCTGGGGTTAAACCACAACACCTAGTTTTGCCCAAACACTCTTAATTGAATTACTTTACATAAAAGCACAAAGAAACGAATTTGGGGAAATAAATGCGGCAATGCTCTAACAATTTTAAGAATGACATAGCAAAACCTGAAAACTTTTGTATGGTTTTTGCAAATAATTTGATTTAAATTCAAACTCCCCTTTTTGTTACTAGCTGGAAAAATATAAATACAAAGTGTAATTGGTGAGATAAGAAAAAAATGCTACAACTTTGCCTCAAAAATAGTACTTAAACCAAACCTTCTCCAGTCAAATTGGAAAACACGAGTACTATATGTAAGTTTTAACACTTATTTTAACATAGCCAGTCTGACAAAGAATAATATGCAGCTTGATCTCAAGATTGGAAAGGCGACGGACAAGAATAGGAAATTGAAATCAGTTTTTCAAAGAGATATGTGCACACAGAAAGGCAAACTCAAAAAAATCTTAACATGTATCACATGTGGCGTCACAACTCTTCCCTCCCTTCAGCCCACACAGAAAAGCGTGTGTGGTTTACATTTTATGTATTTATTTATTTATTTATTATTAAAATGAAAGCTCTGCAGCACTGAGTCTATTATCAGAATGAATGGATTCAATATCTGTTCAATGATGTGTTCAAAATGAAAGCAACATCGTTAAATGTCAAAGATGTCATCAGCACATTTTACTTCTTACCCGAATAAAACAGGCATTATCTCCCCAGGCGCCCGCGAGGCTTCCTCGCCCGCTGTTCCCGGCTGGAAGGTGGCGGTGGCCGTGCCCAGCAGGCAGCGCCCGCTGCGGGTGTGGCGGTGAGGCCAGTGCCCAGGAGCGCGCACCGGTGCTGTTCAGGCTGGGATCCTGCCGGATGGCTATTTAAACATGGATTCTGTCCTGCTTCTGCGATGGCAGACCATTAGTTTCCTGAGCCTTTCTTTCCCTTTTTCAATTGGCATAATAAGGGAATGAATGCAAGGGCCTGTTAGCAGAGCAAGAGTGCTGACTTGTAGCCCTGTAACCATATTCAACAAGGGAATGTTCTAAACTTCATCTCCTGGAAGTCTCCTATCTGTTACATGCCTGGAGCTATTACCCACTAAAGGACTTCACATTTTTGAATACTTAAACTGAAAGAAACAGATATGGGAGAAACTACATAAATCCATTATTGCAGCAGGAATATCTTTCTGCTTCAGGCAGAGAAGATAAATTGCCACCAAAGTGATACAAAGTTGGTTTGATTATTTCATTGGATCAAATATATCATGCTGTCTTGAAATCTCTTTGCTTTTAAGTCAAAATTAAAGAATTTTACCATAACCATATTAGACACTATAATTTGCATATTTTTCATCTCAAAAGAGACTTTTGAAGTTATGTAATCCTTAAGTATTTAATTGTTCTTCACATCATTGAAATATCAAATTATATCCAGAAACAGGGAGGATTCTCTTGCTAGATAGGAGTGATTGACTCTCTATCTGACAAGAACAGAATTCTTGTGTCAGGGAAAGAAACAGCATTAAGGAAGTAACTCAAAGAGCACCAGCTCTTATTTTGTTCAACACTGGGATTTGAGCATTCTTTTTGTTTGGAACTAAGAATGCCAATATTTTGTGCTTGCACAAAAGAACAGTCATTGACTTAATACTAATTTATTCTGTGAGATCACAATGGTTCTTGCTCAAAAAAGGGTGAAAGCCTCCTTCTGCATGGATTTCTTTTGCACAGCTTATCAGTGACATCTTGATTTACTTGCAAATGCAGATGAAATAATTGGCACAGCCTGGGGCTATGGGAACATTCGTAAATTAAATTCTTCCTACTAAAATTTTACAAGTACAGGTTTAAGTTTGTTTTAACTATGGAGGATTAAGAAAAAACAAAAAATCCTAAACAAGCAGGAAAGTTTGTGAAATCCTTTGTGCTTTCCAGATGAATTTATTTCGGCTTAATTGTTCCCTTTCTACCTAATTTTACTTTATGCAGGCCTGATACAACCCAGCAGTCAGAAACTATAGCTGTTTTGTTTGCAGTTAATTCAGCTCTTTCTCGACATTTTGCCAGTGATGTTATGGATGAGATCATAAATTTTGGTTCCAGGAACTAAGTGAGGTGCAGGTACCAAGAAGATGTTATCTGATGCCAGGGTGTGAGGAAGAGTTAAATCTTTTTGACAATTCAATGGTTCCCTTTGGGTTTGCACAAATGGCACCTGTTGTTGAAGTCAATAGAGCTTACAATTTAATTTCATCTGCCTGCAAACAATCTCACTCATTAGGGGGTGAAATGATGATAGAATTCACTGAGGCATGCAGTTTCACTTTCTACAGGGCACTACGTAAGTACAGTCATCATTTTCAGTGAAGGGAGGCACAATTATCTTGGAAACTGATTGTAAAGCAGAAGAAAGGAAAAAATATCTGGGAAAAACATCATAAAAATTCAGTCTCACTACATTTTTCTGCTGATGCCAATTTGCAATCTAATTATTATATTTAACATGATATGGAAATGTAGAAATCAGAAAAAAAAAAAAAAGGACTAATAATACATTTTCCCATCTATTTCAAAATGACCTCAGCAGTTTTGGACAACAGGTACATGTGAATAAATACCTCAGTGGGGACCAGGGGTTAATTCACCCCAAAATTAATTTATTCACATTGAAAATACCTGCTTCTACTTGCTGCAGCTCTTTAGGTGAATTAACTGGCCAGATAATGTGTTTCCTATATTTTAGTGCAAAGGGTGTGAACTTAACAGCATATTAAGCTAATGGGGCCCAACATTCCCTACCTCACATTAAATTGACCGACTTCCAGTTGGTATCCCAGAATGCTTTGCACCCTGCTAGGACCCACAGATCAATTTGTCAATGTGCCTCAATTGCTTTTGTGTCAGGCTGCTGTATGTCAGCTCCTTGCTCAGATATTCGGCTGTAGCAAAACTTGAGTCATTCTCCTGCAGCCAGAATCATCATGTTGTAGGAGACAGGTCATGCCCACCCCACACGTTCCTACATGGAGAAGAGCTGACATCCTTTGCTAAGGTTCAATGAGGTTCAACAAGTTCTGCCCTTGGGTCACAACAACCCCAGGCAGAGCCACGGGCTGGGGCAGAGTGGCTGCAAAGCTGCCCACAGGAAAAGGACCTGAGGGTGCTGGTGACAGCAGCTGGACATGAGCCAGGGTGTGCCCAGGTGGCCAAAAAGGCCAATGGCAACCTGGCCTGTACCAGCAACAGTGTGGCCAGCAGGACCAGGGCAGGGATTGTCCTCCTGTACTTGGCACTGTTGAGTGCTGAGTGTCCAGTGTCCAGTTGAGTCCTGTGTCCAGTTCTGGGCCCCTCACTACAAGAAAGACTTTGTGGTGCTGGAGTGTGTCCAGAGAAGGGCAATGGAGCTGTTGAAGGGTCTGGAAAATAAATCCTATGAGGAGCAGCTGATGGAGCTGGGGTTGTTTAGCCTGGAGAAAAGTAGATTCAGGGGGTACCTTATCACACTCTGCAACTGGTTGAAAGGAGGTTGTAGCCATGTGGGAGTCAGTCTCTTCTTCCAAAAAGCTAGCGATACTACAAGAGGAAATGGCCTCAAGTTGCAGCAGGGGAGGTTTAGATTTAAGATTAAGGAAAATTTCTTTACTGAAAGAGTGGTTAAACCTTGTAACAGGCTGCCCCAGGAAACTGGTGGAGACCATTCCTGGAGTGTTTAAAAAGCTAGTAAATGTGGCAATTCAGGATATGAATTAGTGGGTATAATGACATTAGGTCAAAGGTTGGACTTGATAATCTCCGAGATATTTTCCAGCCTTAATGATTCCATGATTCTATGATTAAGGTAATGCTCTATAAGGACTTAGCAGAAAAGAGACACCTATGAAACTATCACTGAAGAAGTCAGGGAAGGTGCTCAAACCCCAGCTGCAGTCACACTCAAAAGCAAGAAGCTGAAATCAGTCTAGAAGTAGTTGAGGAGAACTATGGCTCCTGTGGCAGAGAATGTGTTATCTACCTTTGCCTTTCCAGTAAATGAGCAGGATTTTGTTCTTGGGTGCCATTTTCCAGCTGCCATGGGTAAAACACAGCATGACCCTGAAAAGGCAGAGCTTTTGTTTAAGAGCCTAACTCAACCTCTTCATAAAAATATCTCTGTCTTTGTCTCTGGAGACCCTGGTGGGAGGAGGTGGAAACACCCAAAATGACCCAGATTTCTGCCTTAAATCACTTTTATTCTAAGCAAGAAACAGAAAGTGATCAAACTGTGTGTACCTATGTTCGCTTCACCTGGATTTGGCAACAAAGTACACAATCCAGCTAGGAGTTTTTTCAAGTCGCTCTCTTCCCTAACCTGTTTATTCGAAAAAGCAGTTGCAATAAAGGAAGGAGATGTTTCTGAATGGATTACATGATCCATGGTCATCTGCGTGTCATGAATCATAGAATGGTTTGGGTTGGAGGGGACCTCAGAGATCATCTAGCTCCAATCCACCTGCTGTGGACAGGGACACATTCCACTACACCAGGTTGCTCAGAGCTTTGCTGACCTCCATCTCTCTTTTATTTCTCATTTCCATCACTTTCCTGTTATTAGTTGTCTTGCTAGCCTCTTCTTGGTCAGTGTACCTGTTTTATTCTGCATGTTCCAGAAGGCAAACTTGCTTTTTTTACCTCTCATCCCCTTCCTCTGGCAATAACAGACCTCGCAGTGGGAATATGCTTGTGGCATGCTTTGAAACCTAGCCACCACCACAACCAGTTACTGTCTCACTGCTTTATGGATGCTTGGGTTACAGATGTTTTAACATTACATATCACATCCATCCATTTCCACAGCCTAATAATCTACCTGAATTCATGGGATTTAATAAAATAAAAACATTATCTGCATTTTCTCAAGAAGTATTTTGCTGACTCTTTTGTATACATATTACTCTAGGTCAAGAACATTAAAGTTCTGAATTCTTATGTAGAATTATATATTTCTAATTGATACCACATGTATCTACAGTCATGATGAGTGACATATCACTTCCCCAATACTGAAAATCAGAATAAAACTAAGTTATACAAAAATTATTGGGTGTTCTTACCATCAAGATGTCAACTCAGCCTTACGTAACATGTTATAACTTCCCAGGTGGTATGTTCCATAGGTGGCTATCTAGTGGAAATCTTTCAGTGCATTGGGAAGAAAGAGTGTGGAGACAGATGCCTGGGAAAGGCTGAGATATAGAAATAAGTCAGGATGGGCTAGCAGGTGAATTTATACTGTTTGCAGAGCAGAGATTTAATGAAGAGAGACAAATGCCCTGCTGCAGCTCCACCATGTCTGCCTGAGTCTCCATGGAAAAAGTTTCAGAGCAGTTCCACTATACTTTTTTGATATCAGCTCCATGAAAAATTCAAAGGAAGAAATCTATTTCTCTGCAGGAGATAGGAACCTAACTTGACAGCATCAAAATCTTTCTGCTTTGTCTCTTGTCCTGTTCCACTATTTTCTTCTCAGTTCATCATCACCTCCTAGGAGACAACCCTGGTGAATACACATCTAAAAAGATTCATTTGTACTTCCTTAAACAGTCTTATTACCTCTGGGGAATTGTTCAATATGAAGGCTGCTGTAATATGCTGGGTCTGGCTGGGATGGCATTAATTTTCCTCACAGCAGCCTGAATGGTGCTGTGTTTTGGATTTGTGAGTTAACCAATGTTGATAACACACCAGTATCTTGGCAAATGCTCAGCAGTGCTTGTACAGCATTAGTTTCTCTTTTTTCCATTCTGCGCTCACAGAGTAGGGTGAAGGTATCCAAGAAATGGGATGGGAACACAGCCAGGATATCTGAACAAAACTGACAAGAGGGTTATTCCAAACTATATAATATCATGCTTAAAATAAAAACAGAGAAGAGGGTTTCTCTGGGGAGAGAGAGATTGCCCAGAGACTGGCTGGACATTGGCCAACTCGTGGGAGATGGTGAATGATGGCATCTACATGTCTTGGTTTGTTTTGTTTTTTTTTTCCTTCCTTTTTATTGAACAACCTTTATAGTAACCCATGAATTTCCTGATTTTTGTACTTCCTAGTGTCTCTCCTGTATCCTTGGAGGTGTAAGGAGAGTGAGCAGACAGCTGTGGGGTTCTTAGCTACTGGCCAGGGTCAATCTGCCACTCGTAATGTGTTCTCAAGCAATTACTGCCTCACTCTTTCCCACCTTTGTGATGTTCTCATATTTCAATGCTACAAGTCTCCCTAAAGCTCTGCTGTCTTCCATTGCTATGGTATGTGGCCAAATGTTTGTCCAGTTGCTGACCAACTCCCCTACCTTAATAAGACAAGAAGAAAAATAGGATGAAAAATCTCGTGTGTTGGGATAAAAACAAGGAAATCATTTACCAACTTCTGTCATGGACAAAACAGGCTTGACCTAGGAAAGATTAATTTGACTTTTAGCCAGTTAACATAGGTTTAGATAGTGAGAACCAAAGCCATCTTCCCAGGCTCAGCTCCAATCCATTGCCAACTCGTCTCTTCCAACGCTGAGCAGTGCAGGGGGACGGGGAATGGTAGGTGTGGTTGGTCCATAACAGTTCCTCTCTGCCACTCCTTCCTCCTCACACTTCCTTTGCTTCAGTATGGTCTCTCCCCTCATGCTGTGGTCTTAGTTTAAACCCAGTCCTGTGTCGGCTGTCCATGGACAATGGGGAAACATCTGCTCCACCACGCAACATCGCCTTCCAGTCATCCTTCCCTGTTCTGGATATTTCCTCTATTGTTTCTTACTCTTTTTTTTCCCTCCTCCTCTGACTGTCTGGCACTTTTGCCCTTTCTTAAGTTTCTTTCCCAGAGGAGCCACCATCTTGTCTGTGGTGGATTTGTTGGAGCCATGTGAAATGTGATGTATTCAGCATGGGGCAGCTCCCCCGCACTGCCTGGCCATATGCACCCCACACAGATGTGAAAGAGAAACATCTCACATCCACTTGCTGGGAAAGGGGTTTTTGAATATGGCCTCTAGAAACAGAATGTAAATTTAACTTGTTCATTAATTTGTACCCAAGTTATAACTGTCATAGGTGTTATAACTATAATGAAAGCTTCTTATGTTATCACACTGTGTTTTCCCCAAACAGGATAGATATCTTCTGCATTTTCATTTGCTTTCAGTTTTCTTTAAGACAGAACTCACAGCAAATGAAAAATATAATGAGCTTCTGGCATTTTAGGTCATTGACTGGGCCTGCTTTAACATGCTAATCATGTAAGTAGAAGTCTGTATTTCTTTTTAAATTTACCATTTTATCATTTAGGGGCATAAGTATTAAGCAAATATAATTAGCTATTGAAACATCTTACCAACATTAGTACTGAATTATCCTAACTGTAGCAATTTTTTAATCAGAATTGGTTGTTTGTAACAGACATGCTTCAGCTTGTACAATAATTAATTCTGTGCCCTGTGTTATTTAAAATAAATCAACACTGTTCCCTTTTGTCCACAGTCTATGAAACTTCAGGGAAAGCTTGACTCCTGTGAATGCGTATACAATTTTTTTGTTTACTTCATGGAAGAAGACAGCAAGAAAGAGCTTTTATCCCAGAATTGCTATATGGCTGTGATACTTTGGGTGATCTGCCTAGCTGGTAAGAAGCATAAACACCTCAGAGACCTTTGTGGCTTGGTTTCCTGAATCAAGAAAACAATGTTGGGCAATTGGATTTATTACTTTTATATCTATGCTTTAGCATGAAACTTGGTATTAAATTCTGGACCAGAGTGTTTTAAAAAACAATAATCATAAATAATGCTCTAGGCAATTTTTCTTTAGCTGTGAACAAGTCCACCCTCAAGCATATCAAAGTCCCTACAGAGATGGAAAACAACATGTTGAAGCTTAGGCTTCAGGACACATAAATTAAAGGGCAGCATATAAAAGTGAAAGTCAGGAGTAGATTTTACTGCAAAGATTACCTTGGATTAATTTTCTTTTAATTTTTCTGTCCTTTGTTTTAGATAAAGAAAAAAAAAAAAGAAATTAGACTTCATGGAAGAATAAGTACAAATAGCTCTAGAATCATTGTGCTGTCTTTAAAAAACAGCCTACAATCTTAATCCCACCACTGTCCTGATACATTTGCATTCTAAAGAGATTGGTGAAGTGCATGGAAGACAACTTTCTGACACAGCTGTTGAGTAAGCCAACTAAGGAAGGCACCCCATTGTGAACAGAGAAGTATGCGTGGGTGATATGATGGTTGGAAGCTGTCTTAGGCATAGGAATAATGCAACCTTAGAGTTTTTGATTCTTGGAGTAGTAAGGAGGCAGATCAACAGAACTCTTGCCTTGGACTTCCAGATGGCAGTGTAGGAAACTGGCTGCCAGTCCATTGGGAGGCAGTTCTGAACAGCAAAAGTGTCCAGGAATGTTGGAGGGTTTCCAACAAGGAAATCTTAGAGGTGCAGGAGTAGGCCATCCCCATGTGCTGAAAGATAAGACAGTGGGAACGAAGACCAGCCTGGCTGAAAAGACAGCTTTGGCTGGAACTCAGGTTAAAAAGGAGAGTTTATGACCTTGGGAAAAAGGAGCGTGCAACTCAGTAGAACTCCAAGGATGTCGTGAGGTTACGCAGGGAAAAAATTAGTAGGGCCAAAGTCCAACTAGAATTTTATCTGGCTACTGCCATAAAACATCATTAAAAGTGTTGCTATAAACACATTAGCAGGAAAAAGGACACTCTCCATCCTTTATTGGATGCTGTGTGGAAGCGTAGTGACAAAAGATGAGGAAAGGGTCGAGGTACTTAATGCCTTCTTTGCCTCAGTCTTTAATAACAAGACAAATTGTTCTGTGAGGACCCAGCTCCCTGAGCTGGCAGACAGGAATGGGGAGCAGAATGAAGCTCACACAATCCAAGGAGAAATGGTCAGCAACCTGCTACACCACTTAGACACACACAAGTCTAAGGGGGTCAGACAAGACTCATCCAGGGGCACTGAGGAAGATGGTGGAAGTGGTCACTGAGCCGCTTTGCATCTTTTACCAGAAGTCTTGTCTAACTTGAGAGGTCCCAGGTGACCGGTGGTTGGCAAATTTAACGTCCATCTGCAGGACGAGTCAGAAGGAGGACCCAGGGAACTACAGCCTGTAGCAGATCACCCTAAGTGCCATCACATGACAACCAGGAGATCAGGCCCAGCTAGCAGGGGTTTGTGAAAGGCTGATCCATTTTGACCAACCTGATCTTTGTCTATGATAAGGTGAGCTGATTAGTGAATAACCATGAGGATGTTGTCTACATGGACTTCAGTATTGCCTTTGACACCATTTTCCACATCATTCTCCTGAAGAAACTGGCAGCCCACAAATGTAAAGGGTGTGCTGTTCACTGGGTAAAGAACTGGCTGTATGGCTAGGCACAGCGAGTGGTGGTGAATGGAGTCACATCCAGCTGGCACACAGTCACCTGTGGTGTTTCCCAGGGCTCAGTACTGGGGCCAGTTTTCTTTAATACCTTTATTGATGATCTGTACAAAGAGATGGAGTATATCCTCAGTCAGTTTGTGGATGACACCAGGTTGGGCAGGAGTGCTGATCTTCTAGAGGGATATGGACAGGCTGGATCAACGGGCCAAGGCCAGTGGTTTGAGGCTCAACAAGGCCAAGTGCTGGGTCACGACAACCCCAGGCAGCGCCACAGGCTGGGGCAGAGTGGCTGCAAAGCTGCCCACAGGAAAAGGACCTGAGGGTGCTGGTGACAGCAGCTGAACATGAGCCAGGGTGTGCCCAGTGGCCAGGAAGGCCAATGGCATCCTGGCCTGTACCAGCAACAGCGTGGCCAGCAGGACCAGGGCAGGGATTGTCCTCCTGTACTTGGCACTGGTGTGGCCACACCTCAAAACCTGTGTTCAGTTCTGGGCCCCTCACTCCAAGAAAGACATGGAGCTGCTGAAACATGTCCAGAGAAGGGTAACAGAGCTGGTAAAGGCTCTGGAACATAAGTTCTGTGGAGAGGAGGTGACGAAGGTTGGAGTTGTTTAGCCTGCAGAAAAAGAGGTTCAGGGGAGAATTTATTACTCCGTATAACCACAGGAGGCTACAGCCAGCTGGGGATTGGTCTCTTTTCCCAGGTAACAACTGGTAGGACAAGACACTAAAATTGGAAAAATTTCTTCGTTGGAAGGGTTGTCAAGCATTGGAACAGGCTGCCCAGGGAAGTGCTTGAGTCACCGTCCCTGGAAATACTTAAAAATGTGTAGGTGTGCCACTCAGGAACATGATTTGGTGGTGACCTTGGCAGTGCCAGGTTAACAGTCGGACTTGATGGTCCTAAATGTCTTTTCCAACCGAAATGATTCTATGATTCTACTCTGTATTATAGGTAAAGCCCATGGGACTGGGATAACTTCAAGCAGGTTACAAGAAGATGAAGTAACCTGCTTGAAGTTATATGGCAGAGTTCATAGAAGAACGAGGAGCAGAATTAGGAACTAGATACTCTGGGCATCAGCAAATACCTAGAAGATTGGTGAATTACAATATTTCTGTGCTATGTACTCTTCACTCTCACTATATGTGATACGTGATAGAAAAAATTGTTTGGTTATTGTATATTTATATTAGCATAATCCGATCAGATGGATAAGCTTTTGAAAACAGGTAAGATCCATGGATAAATAACTGGTACCTAATTGGCGAAGGATTTTTTTCCATCTTTTTTTCCCTTTTGCTCTTCTAAGATTATTGACGTTTGTGGATGTCATGTACTGAAAGCAGCAGGCATCTGCATTGCAGATAGGCACTCCTGCAGTGCTAGTCCAGGAGGAAGATTTCCTCCAGTGTTATTACCAACCATCCACAAATTACTAAGAAAGTAATAGCATGAGGTGAGAGATGCTCAGTTTTGCTACTAAGCTTAAGGAATATTTGAAAGGAGAGGACACGGAGGGAAACTTCTCTGGAGGATCATATTCACTAATTGTTTTTTAGTACATTAAACTTGATGGTTTGTAAACTCTGCATTTATTGTACTTAATGCCTAGGAAAGAACAGCACATGCAAAGTACAGCTTTAAGAATTGTATTAGTCTCTGATACTTTTCCACTTCAACTAGAGTATTTGTGCCCCACCTATCTTCTGAGTGCTTTGCTGTCTACAGAATTAGTACTGACAGCAGGTGGCCCAAAGAAATTACAAAACAACAGCTGATCCGAGTCGGAGCAGACTGTGGATCCCTGCAACAGAACAGGAGGTACAAACTCTATTCCATTGCCTGCTCAGTCAGGAGCCTCCCCTATCAGCACTCAGATCCACCCTTCAGTAGCAGGAGGCTGCTCAGATCTAACTCAGTGAACATTACAGAGTTTAACTCCTGCTTTTAAACACTCTTTGTTTAAAGAGTGATAAGGGGTTGAAGTCTGGTTTCATAGATTATGTGATTTTCACCTTGCTATTAGCAAATGGCCTTTGTTGCCCAAAAGTCAAATTTGGGGACAAGCTGCACAGAGTTGAGACTTGTGTGGGAGTGTGTGGGTGGCAGGACTGTCTTCACAGAAGCTGTAAGAACCATGCTCCCACTGCAGCTGGACACCCTGAGTGAAAAACTATTGAATGAAAGAACAGACAAAGTCCCATCCAGGGAAGGTGCTTATTTTTCTGGTTGTCAGTGAGAGCAGAACCAGATGATTTTTTTTTTTCGGAAAGCTAGTTTAGCCAGAGTTGGCAATTTGTTTCATAATCTTCATAGCAGGCTCAGCAAAACGTAAATAGTCATGATGAAGTGAAACTACTCAGTCTTGTCAGAAGCTGAGGTTAGCTTGAGGACTAGGGAGATGCAGTACAAGACAGAACAGGACTAAGGGATAGTACCAAAAAGGAAAATTTGTATGTGATTTGGGGAGAGCTGGATCTTGGAAAAGGGAAAAAGAATTTTATGTTCAAATAATGTGCTTTAGATAACCACAGTCTGTAAAAATATTCCAAGGCATGTTTTTATATCCCTCAGCAGACAGCAAACAGGGCATTCTACACATACCTATTTTATATTATATCCAAAATCTGTATTACCTGACACTTAGACCTAGTTTGCCAATCTATATGCAATTTGCTTGTGCATCAGAAGTGAAAAGATGGGAGCATTTGAACGGCAGCAGGTTTAAGCAGACAGTCTTGTCTGGGAATCAAGCAAATCCCAGTTTCTGGATATGTCCACAGAATGAATTCATAGCATCTATAGCTGTATCTTACCAATTGTGCTGGTTTGGCCAAAATTTAGTAATATATCCTTTGAAAGAAAACCAGGTTACAACCACTCTTACAACAACTCTATCTGGCAAAGCTGCTTGGTAATACAAATGACCACAGATTGGTTTGCAAAACCCATCCTGAATACTTTTTGCTGTTGGTTTAGAAGATAATTCAAGTGTATTTGGGCACATGGTTGCCACATTTTCTCAAACTACTGTAGCTGTACCCTGGCATCTCCAGCTGCTTGGTTTAATACATTCTGTATGTATTTGAAAGCAGAACCGTAAAAATCTTTATTCTGGTGCAACAACTTATAGTTAGGCATAATGTAATTACGTTTAGTGGAACTCATGGTAATTTGAATTCAGGTGCTACTAATACAACACCTTCAAATACAAAATGCCTGTGATTTTGGCATGTCATAAACTCAGAGTTTTATTATGTTATCTTAGATATCTTTGGTGTCCTTGCATTGAAATTTCAGCAAATCCAAAGACCAAAAAAATAACACATTGTCCACCATAACTGTATAGACATTGAAGTAAAGCAATAGCAACAAATGTTGTGCAGTAAGCGTTGTCAAAGTATATAAATAATTTCAATATTCCCAAAAGTATTTAAAAATATTTTAAAATTTGTTATTCAGCAAAGCAGTCAATAATTTTAATTTACCACATTGCTTGAAAAGAAAACTACTTAAATATTCCATATCCCTTTTCTACAAAACAGTTTGATTTAAGACCAAAATTTGATCTTTCATTATATTAAATTTTATTTTTCAGGACAGCAGAATATATTCCAAATCACTTAATTTATGTTTTAGCTGGTTTTGACAAGGTTGTGTATGGGGAAGGGAATGTGTAGATGGAATGTAGAAGCAGAGTCTCTGCCCAGAAACTGATACACAGAGTGCTGCTGCTAGGCAGTATACTGTTTAGGCTGGAGTGAATATAATGTAATTATATACATATAAAAGTATATATTTAGAGTCAGTGTAATTTTATCTCATCTAGATTTCTTGAAGGGTAGGATTTTGTTTCTTTGTTTGCATCATCTTCTTCTTATCCACGGAATCCTACTTTTTTTTCCTTCAGAATTCAGGTTAACACCTGTATGGTTTCAGGTGAGGCTTGGGTGGGTGAAAATACTTATCTAATTGTGGTGAATTAAGTAATTGTTTGCCATATAAATAATATAAAAGCTGTTAAGTTTCTTCATTTTAAAGGAATTAGATACCTACATTTTCTTGAGGATCATAACCACTGCACACTATGAGGATCATGTTTGTGCTATTAGAAGTCAGGAGCTACTTTGCAGCATGGTAGGTAACCTCTGTTGGTAATGAATGGACTTGGGCAAGGCTGTAGAGAGTCATCTCTCCTCAGATTCTAATTTCTTTGCTCCTGAAACAGGCTGAAAAAAGCCTGGTTAACAGTCTGCTTGTATGAAGCTCCAAAAAAATTGCCTGTTTCAGTCAACCGAAGCACTGCAACTGTCACTACTTGTTCTTTATGCAGCTGTAGTCTATTGGTTCGTGTCTCAGATAATCACCTTAATGCTATAGTTTGTTTATGTGTCAAGGATCAGGGTGAACTTTGGCAGAAGACACTGGGTTCAAAGAGATTGTAATTTAACTAGACTTTGTGCTTCTCATCCTAGTAATTGAAGCACCGAATATTTTCAGGGTTTGCTAGAAAGGACATTCATACTTTGCCTGATATTTCAGAGACAGCTTCTGTGGAATTTCCTGTGAAAACCACAGCAGATAATCTAGTTCAAAAAGTGTTAACAAAACTTTGTAGGAACAGCTGTGGCAGGTGGGGCAAGCTAGATCCTTGAAGCAGATATTTGCAGGAATGAAGAATAGGTTGGTAGCAATATTACCAACAGTCTACCAAAGTCTGAATATACTTTTTTAGTAAGTTATTGAAACTCCTAGAAACATTTGTCTAATTTATTAAGAACACATACTGTATGTATGGTTTGCAAAATTAGAATGAGACATGGCTATATTGGGTTGTGCTGTTACTGTATCTAAAGAGTTGTTTCAGTCAATGTCTCAGAGGGCAACTTTCCTTAAAGGGAAAAAAAGTTGTCATAAATTCTACCAATTAGGGAGCTGCAGTTCTTTCCCCTTGAGTGCTAGATAATTGGGCAGGTGGAAACAGTATGGTGCCATCAATGAAGGTGCATCTGAGTCACCCTGAGCCTTTGTTCACCAGCTCACACAGGATCATAGGACAGCACAATTGCCTTAGAGATTGGCTCAATTTTCAATAATCCTGCAAAAATAATCTCTGTAGGGGGAAGTATTGTATCTAATCACTATCAAAATGAGGTAAATATGTTAAAATAGAACCAGAGAATTTTAAGGTAGCTGAGATTGTTTTTTTCTTAAGTTGCAGGCCTTCTCCTCAATCATAGGTATTAGGTTCATTTTCTCTTTTATCTCAGTACCTACAAGCTATGATATGTGAGAAAGAACTGTAAAACTAATTTCCTATTTTTTTGACCTTCTTTTTCTGCAGTTAGGTTATAGGTGGGTTTGCAGATTTCTAATGTTTTCCCTAATTTTATGCCTCTTTTTCAGGAATGCAGCCCAGCTGCAGTGTGTTTGTTGCTGTGTACGCACACACTGAAATTTACATAAATTCTCATCTCTTGGTTTTTCACAAGTACAATTTTCAGTGCAACGTATACTCCTCTTTCTGGTCTGAGCCCAGGAAATTCAGATATTTATTGCATCTGTACATTGTATTTTCTCACTTAAATACTTCTAGAGAAGCCTAGAAATCTACTCAGTCTGTCTCTACTAAATTATTTCAACAGCAATACAAAGGGCTTGTCCCATAAACCCCAGGTTCAGCGGGCTGAATTCTCTACTTAGTAGTCAACTCAGAGCCATTATTTCTGTGAGGGTTTCTCTTATGGCAGCACAAATCTTACTAGCTTTCAGTAGTGTTCTTTCAGAAACTACAACCAACTCTACACCTTAAACTTGAAACACATTAATTGGAAATAATATGTATGTAAGGAAACATCGAAAGAAATTATAAACCAAAACTGGCTTCAATCAAGATCTTTTCCCTGGGAATGTAATAGATCTTGCACAATTATGCAAAATTCTCCTATTTACATATACAGTTATTTCAGTTCCTGTCTATCAAGAAAGGCTTAATTCTTTATATCCTCAAATCATACCAGGGTAGAAAACAGACTCTTGTATTCACATTTTTAGCTTTTCAAGATGATTTTCTCTTTCTTTTACAGTCTAAGATTATCTGCGTCTTGACTCTTTCACGTCTTGTTATCCTCAACCTGGCTGCTTTGTAACCTCTGTGTATTTGGCTGAATAGTCTGATGGTGTGATAGACAGATGTTTTCCAGTTTTGGTTTTTTCCCAGAACACTGTGTTTCTTTTATGCTGAAATTGCTCAGAAATATACCTGTAGTTCAGCTGTGCTTCTGGATGATCCAAATTAGTTTAAAAAAATAAAAAGGCAAGATTTCATGTAATTTTTACTTTTCATCTAATGAATGCTTTCTATCTAATACATAAATACAACTGAAAATTAAATGTTTCTTTTTTATTTTTTCCTTTGGACATATAGTTCTTGAAGAATATTTCTTGTAGAAATTACATAACTGCTTTCTCAGCTTCCTAAGATCAAACTGAATGCTTCTAATATTTGAGTGCTTCTAATAGTTGAATGCTTCTTAAATACTTGTGCCACGTTATAAAAGGCATGTACAAATTAAGGAGATGGCTTGGTTAGAAACTGCATCTTCTCCCCATATCTGCTACTTGTTTTGGCATTTTAAGTAAAATTTGCAGGGACTGCTTATGTAAATGGAATCTGAGGCTACTATAGGGATGCCACACAGAAAATACAGATACTGAAATAACTACTGGTAAGAGGCACACCTTACTAGTGTGATTAAGCAGCATACCCTTGCAAACCTTTGTCTCTTGACCAAAGGCTGAATGATAATATTCTGAAGACCTCCTATTGACACTGATGAAATTACAGGTAGGTTGGACTGTGAAAATATTTTAAAACGTGCAATGAACCTGTGGAAGCTCCCCAAAATCTTGATTTGTTTAGTATAAAGGAAAAACAAGAAACAATCTTTCTATGTATCAGCATTGCAAACAGTTCACTGCATGAGAAAGTAGATATTTGAGGAAAAATATGAGAGCTACTCAAACCCATTAATTGTAGAAAAGGGGATATAAGAAGCACGGAGCCTGCTGTTATGCCTGTTTGCAGTGCAGTACTCTGTGCAAGTATGTGCGCATCTGTTTGCTGAAGTAAATGGTTTTGGTTTTGTTTCTTCTTCCAAAGCAGCTTGAGTCTTGCTGCTAGTGTGAAGCCACTTTGGGTAAGTGGAAATCCCTCTCTGACACCTTCAGGGATATGATGCTGATGAAGGCATGAGCTGCCTTACTGTTGGGATGAGACACAGTATTGAGACTACCCACAGACCTGTGGAACAGGGGCATTGATGAATATTTCCTTTTTTTTTTCCTAGACCCCACAGGCTTTGAAAATTGTTAGGTGATATCTAACAAATACATGATCATATTAATATTTTTCAAGGGTCTGAAGAGACATTCATTGTGCACAATGCTTAAATAAGATATTCACAATTCTTTGTTTAGATGAGTTTTCAGTAATTAGAGAACATAAGAATTTTGTTTGGATCCAACATTCTTCATTTGCAATTATCCTCTTGAAGTCCCTTTGTAATTATTCTTTTTTTATGATCCTTTACATTAGCATATTCAATCTAAATTATTTAATTAGATGATAGTTTACTCAAATTACAGATGCATAAGTTTTCTCTATAAAGTGAAGAAATAGAGAGCTTTTGAGCTTGTGATAAGCTAAGAACAAAAAAAAATATTGTATTGTTGTTAACTGCTAATTCAAATTTACTCTTTTTAAGTCCCTACTCTATTTACTCTGAGTAGAAACAAATCCTGTGCTATTATTTAGATGACTCCTTAGTAAAATGGGATTTGATATTTAAAACACAGAGTTTTGAAACTCAGCACAATTCGTATTTTTTAGGTCAGGATGAACTCACTGGAAAAAGTTAGTATACCAGAGAGACATAATGTATGCACATCTGCATAAAAGAAGAAAAATCTCATACCTGTCTCTGTTTCATGGTGTCAAAATCTTCAGGAGGATCTAGAACTATCTCATAGCCATAAAGCTGACTTCATTAGCCGACACATTCATTCCATAATTGATGATAAACTCAATGTTTTTCTAAATTTTTTTTCATGACAGCCAGTCAAATTCTTACCTTAGGAGAGGCCAAATATTAAGGTATTACTTGGTCAATACCAAGTTTCTGCCAGTTTCTAACAATAATTTCAGGAATTTTGAGAATCAAAGTATGAAGCTAAGAAGCTTAGGATTTTCATGAGGAAACCACTGACTTAACCATTACCATTTGATAGTTACTTGGTGTTGCTGAGTGGTAAGGTCATGTGTTTACACTGAAAACTACTGTGTAATGTTGGAAGTAAAGCAAGCAATATCTTCTTTCTCTTGACTGCTATCTCTGAACTCTCTCGGCTGTGGCTGTGAGACAGGTCAGTGTGAAAGAAATATCATGAAAGACTGTTTGTCAAAAGGTAACATGTTATAAAATATTGGAGGTTTCACTGACAAAATAGTAATATAAGACAATTTGCCAGGTAATATGACACTTGTTACAGCCATCTGGAAGATTCCTACTCTTGTAATGGGTTGTCCCCGTCCAGTGGGTAAGAACAACACAGACACTTCCCCCATCCTGGTGGAACAGAAGAGAGAATAGAAAAAGCAAAACCAAGAATGATTGTAGCTTGTAAGAAAGTAAGTTTAATGAGTTAAAGAAAGCTGAGCATGCAAGCAAAGCAAAATTGAAATTTTTTTTCTTCCCATTGGCAGGGAGGTGTTTAGCCTGTTACTGAAAAGCAAGGCCTCAGAGTGCTGTGACGGTTACTTAGGAAAGTGAATGCCACAGCCATGAGTGTACATAGTTCCTCCTCCTTTCCCCCAGCTTTTATTGCTGACCGTGATGTCATCTGGTATAGAATGTCCTTTAGCTTAATTTGGGTCAAGTCTGCTGGCTGTTTCCCCTCCCATCCTCTTGCCTACTCACTAGAGGAGAGAGGGTGGAAAAAAGAGAAAAGCTCAATGCTGTGCAAACACCGCTCAGCAGCAGAGAACATACTGGTGTGTTGTCAGTACTGGTTTAGTCACCAATCCAAAACACAGCAGCATACAAATCCTGTGAAGATCAGCTCCATTCCATCCACCCTCAGTCAGCTGTTAATGACCGAGTTACTGCATCAGAATCACAATACTGCAAGGACCCTTTGAGAGTTGCCTACTACATGATGTCAATAATAAGTCCTGGACGCCCACCTGCGTTCAAATGGAGAGATGACACTCGTCAGATGACTTGGAAGAGTGGAAGACACACACAAAATACAAATATGCTAGTATATACTAGGATAGTAGCAAATGAAGTCCAGAAGGCTGTTTACAAGGGTGTCCACACAAATCTCAATAAGAAAAACATCATTGCAACAGAGATTTAAGTCTAAGGAAAAGTGCTCTCTGTGACAATAAGGGAAAATTCCTCTTATTAAAATGGTGCTTGCTGTTGCTTATCACCATATAACTGCTGGGTGGAAACAAGGTTAAGACTGAAATCCTCAGGTGAATGCCAGGAGAGGAAGTAGGTCAAATACTCGAACTGCAGTTTTGTTTTGGCCCTTCAACATCCCAGTCTAACTGTTCAAGACAAAAAGAGGAGACTGAGAAGGATACAGAAAGTCAAATAAAGGTTCTCACAGGCAAAGGGACAGCAATGACTTAAAGCCACTGCATACAAGATAAAAAAAAAAGCAACCATACCTCTGCTATCAGAGACTAGGAAATTCAGATTTTCTAATTCTATGGCAGAAGTAGTATTGATCAGTAGCTACTGCTATTAGGTCGGTGAAATTCTTCATATTTCACTGTCTTTCCAGTTTCCTGCCCTATATAAACAGCAGAGTTTTTTGATGCATGTGTGTTATATGCTGTCCTGGTTTAAAAGACGTCTGCCAAGGAAGGCGGAAACTTCCTTGAAAAGATGACCCACCTCCCTCCAAATTATTATAACTTTGAAATGACGCGGCTTTCAGGCAAAGACATGGGAAAAGGAATAACTGTTCTTTACTAATATATATTTATGTACAAATAGATAAATATATATATATGCATATCTATAAAACCAAGACAGACAAACAACAACAGCAACAACACAAACAAAAAGGAGAAGCCCAGTATCGGCTTTCCCCCTTGGTGTAGTTACGAACACAACCAGCAGGGGGAGGCGAGGGCTCCGTGTGAGGCGGAGGGGCTGCAGTGACTCCCGCATGGCTGCAGGGGCTCTGCTGGCTCCGTGTGAGGCAGGGGGGCTGCAGTGACTCCCCCGTGGCTGCAGGGGCTCTGCTGGCTCCGTGTGCGGCGGAGGGGCTGCAGTGACTCCCCCGTGGCTGCAGGGGCTCTGCTGGCTCCGTGTGCGGCGGAGGGGCTGCAGTGACTCCCCCGTGGCTGCAGGGGTGCTGCTGGCTCGGGCGGCCCCAGAACTCTGAGCTGCGCCCGGGGGTAATGGCAGCTCCAGGGAGAGAGAGAAGGTGGAGGGGACAGATGTTTCAGGTTTCTCCTGGCTCTCATGTATCCTGTGTGGTGTTCTGGTGATGGCAGCAGCAGCCAAGGCTCCAGTAAGCAGCTGGGAGGTGCTTCCTCCAGAGAGAGGAAGCAGGTGGGGGCCAGGTTTCCCCTGAGGCACCCAGGGAGATGGTGAGGATCTCTCTCCCAGGAAGGGAAGGTGTCAAGATGTCCCAGTGCAATGACCGCTTCTGCAAGCAGCGGCCCACCGACAGCAAGGAGAAACGGCAAGGAAGGCTCAGCTGTAGCAGCGAGTCCCCTGGGCAGAGAAGTCCTGCACCAAAAACCCAAAGCTGTGCACCCTCCCGACTGTGCAAAGACTGACCCACCCCCAGCTAAGAAACTGCAAACACCACACCACTTCTCCTCCCCTCCCAGGACCGTTTCAATGGTATGCCAAAGACCCTGGCTACATCTTTTGTCTTTTAAATGGACATCTGTTCACCATCTCTATGACAACAAATGGGAAGAAAATTCCCTAAAGAAAAAAAGAAAATCTAACCCCAACATATGTTATGGTACCTTTTTTGCTATCCCTTTCTCTTGAGCTTAGTCTTCTTTCTTTGCTTTGCTAGGCAGGCAGTGTAAGTAAGAACACGAGCTAAGGCAACTGGAAATGCTTGGCACATGCCTCTGCTTTTGGTAGCAAAGTTGGTTTAAAGCTAGATTCAATCAGGAGGCAGGAATGACATCTTAATGGTTTCCATCTGATTCAAGATATAGTTGGTACACAGTAAGGAACATTATACTGAAAGAAGCAGTATTATGATGAAATGCTGGGACATAGACTTGTATAGTGTTCTATAGCGTGCTCCCCAGGGGAGAGACAGGATACATACAAACATCTTTGCTTGTCTACAGACAAATATCCCTTTGGATTTTCACAGATCTGGGAGTTTGGAACCTTCTTACTAGGAGAAAGAGCATTAAAAATACTCTTTTGCATATAAGCCTTCAATTTCCTAGGGTGGCAAAACCAGAAGCACACACTATGCATCTGACAAAAGTGGTTTTGGAACTAACTGAATGTTTATAAAGCACACTGAGCATGAAAGTAAATGTAAAAATTCTTTATTTGTCCTAGATAACCTGTATTAATTCTTTGCTAGACTTTTCAGAAGCAGTTAAAATAGAAATCAGAAATAAAGCTCAAGCGAGACATCTGGGGAAAAAAAGTATGTTTTTGATATTCCCTTTTTTCTGTCTTTATTCTACTAGATAAATGCCATAAAAAAACTGTATGCAAATAGTAGAGAATTACTATTCCTTTCAGATAACGAAATATGTTAAATGTGTGTTGCAGTAATATATAACCTGCTCTGATGTGAGAAAATTTTCATTCAATTTTTATAGAAACTTTATGTACAGTTCATTTTTAACTGTAGGGAAGCCCACTCAGAACCATTAAACAAGCAGCTCAGGAATTAAATTAGCCCCCAGATATCGTAAGCAAATAACCTACATGGGACATTGTGTTATCTAACTGGCCAGTTGATGCTTTGCTTTTTCCAGCTTTAAGAAAGAAATTAAATGGTATGGCAGTGTATTACTCTCATTTCCAATCCTCTGGAGCAGATAAACATTATCATGAAACTGGCCAAGGATGAAATTTAAATAAGTAGTGATTGGAGAGGATGACAGGAAAAGTTTCCAAATTAGAAAAACTGACAAATTAGTTTAATTAACTGAATATTTTGGAGTGCAAGGATATGGGGAAATTATTTATTTTGATGTGTAATGCATACTCAATATTTCTGTAAATTGATTAGGGTATAGAAACCCTGCCACACAATTATTCAAAAAAAAAGTAGGAAGAAAAACTGGAGCCAACGATGTATTTTTTTTTCCTTTTAAGTCACTGTCACTTTACAGTTCCAATGTGGATTACAGATTCATTCTGTTTCATCTGAATTTTCTAACAATCCAAACTGCTTCTCCAATGAACCTCTCAACAGCCATAGAGGACAATTCTGATGGTTGTTTAAGCACACTAGACACTCATCATGGATATAAGATTATGAGTCTCATATCACAACCATACTCTTACAGTGTTAATTTCCTTCTAAAAAGTCTGGATTGTGTAAACATAATCTGCCCTGTAAATACAGTACCTAGGGAACAGAACAGGCTGTATGCAACAGAACAAAATGGAATTTGAATCTGCTTTTATAGCTGTATAGATTGCAAAATCTTTTGATCTTGGGTTCACAGAATCACAGAATGGGTCAGGCTGGAAGGGACCACACTGAGTCATCTTCCTGCTCAAGCAGGGTCATACTACAGCGCATTCCACAGGATTGCATCCAGATGGTTCTTGAATATTCCCAGTGAGGACTATTCCATAACCTTTCTGTCAGTCTGTTCCAGTGCACTGTCATCTGCACAATAAAGAAGTTCTTCCTCATGTTCAGGTGGAACTTCTGTGCATCAGTTTCTGCCCGTTGCCTCTTGTCGTATTGCTCAGCACCACCAAAAAGAGCTTGGTTCTTGGCATGCCCTGCTTTACATAATTTTTTAGGTACTTTTTATACTTCTTGAGGCTGAACGGGCCCAACTCCCTCAGCGATTCATCATAAGGGAGATGCCCCCATTCCCTATTTGTCTTTTTTCCCCTCCTTTGGAACTGCTCCAGGAGCTCTATGTCTGCTTATTCTGAGGAGCCCAGAACTAGGCACAGCACTCCATACGCACGTCACTAGGGCTGAGTAGAGGGGCAGGATCACCTCCCTCAACCTGCTGGCAATGCTCTTCCTAATGCCCTCCAGGACACCACTGGCCTTGTTGGCCACAAGGACACACTGCTGGCTCATGGACAGCTTGTTGTCCACCAGGGCCCCGATGTCTTTCCCCACAGAGCTGCTTCCTAGCAGCCTCCAGCCTGTTGTGGTACCCAGGGTTGTTCTTCCCCATGTGCAGGACCCTGCATTTCCCTTTGTTAAATTTCAGGAGGTTCTTCCCTGCCCATCTCTCCACCCTGTTGAGGCCCTTCTGAAGGTCTGCACAGCCCTCTGGGGTATCGGCCACTCCTCCCAGCTTTGTGTCGTCAGATACAGGAGGCATCTGCCCCTTCATCCAAGTTATTGATGAACAAGTTAAACAATACCGGGCCCAGTGTTGAACCCTGGGGGACACCACTAGTGTCGAGCCTCCACGTAGATGCTGCGCTGGTGATCATGACCCTCTGAGATCTGCCACACAGCCACTTGTCAATCCACCAAGGTTCTCTGACCTCTCAATTGTAAAAAATGCTACTGAGACAGGTTGGTGTAACAATGCATGGCAGTCAAATCACCCACTTGAATTTGGTTCTTTTAATTTTTTTGCAATCATAGTGTTCTTTTTATCATAACATGTTGGGGTTTAGGGTAAGGAAATAAGTTACTTTGCAGTTTAAGGGGTATATAGTGATGGCAGAATGAGGTAGTAAATGAAGTAAAGGTCTCAACAGGAATTCTCCAAACTCTTATCTCAAAATTTTGCTTTTGTGTCCTTGGACAATCAATTTGCACTCACAGTATGTCCCTTTCTCCTTTTAGGTAATGTAAGTATCTCAAATGGACAGCATAGTATCAGCTAATTGTTGGCTGATCACTGTTTCACTGCTATGAGGTTCTACCTGCAACTCTGGTTTCTTGTTCCAGTGAATTTTGTATCTTCAGAACTAATTTCTTGTTGGCTTGACCAGTGAAAAGAAAAAAGTGAGTTCTCAAACTGGCATAAAATGTTAGGGAAGGTTGATCCTAGTTGTCCTATTAAGGCACATTGAGCAAAAGAAGGAATCTTTTTTTCCCTTCTAGGTACCACTGCCCGTTTTTAGCACAAACACATGGAGAGCATAGATTTTAATTATTACTTTATTTTTCCAAAATGGAAAAGTTTAGGTCTGACTTGAGAAAGAGCAACATCATTAATAGCACAGCTCCATGGTGTCAAGGGTATATGAGTAGGATTACAATGTAATGGAGCTTGGAGTTTAAAATGCATGCACTCACAGTTATAACTGTGAGAAGCCAGAGTAATAACTGCTTTTGTTTCACCCTTGACATTTCATGTTACATCTGATTTTCTGTGCCCTGAAGTCCCCTCATGAATTCTGCCTTTTGGACTTCTATGATGATTTCAGAGGTGAAGACTTATGCACATTTCAAAGCTCAATTTAAGAAGTCAGGCTTTTGTAAAGTTTCTTTAGGGTTTTTATATTTTTTTTTCTCTTTAATCAGATGCTAAAGGATATTGAACAAATTTACCCTCAAGTGTAAAAACAGAAGCCACCTGACAAAAGATTCCAGATGTTTGGTCTTGCCTGGATCAGCCTCTGGGCTTGGCTTTCAGCCCATCTGTCAGGTTAGCTTTGGTGAAGAAGGTGAGTGCCTGTCAAAAACAGAGGTAGCACTGGCTGAGGTAACTCAGTGGCTTCAGGAAGACCTTCCTTTGAGCTAAAAGGCTACCTGTAGAGCATGGAAATATTTCATGTTTTTCTTCTATAGGTCAGTAACCCAATGTAAGAAAATAACAGTGAAGTGATAGACTAGCTGTCTTTTTATCTTTGAATTTAGTCTATTTCAGCAGCTCCAGGTAATGATGTAAATCAGATGGAGTTACTGGTGATTGGATGAGACAAAGAGACAAACTGGGGATGATTTTGTCATGAACACCACCTAAGAAACACATAATTCAGTTCTGTACCAGCAAGGGAACGGTGAGTCCTGGCATACATATTGCAGAGCTGCTCGGCTATTTGGTGTGCAGTGCATAGTAAGTTGAGTGATCTAAATGAAAGAAAGTGTTGGCCAAAACATTTACACACTCCAGTGTGAGTGCAGAATTACATCAAACGCTGCCTATCAAATAGTTTACATGCTTCTTCTCATGGTTCTTTAGATATGCTTGAAGAGGACTGAAAAATAGTGTAGCTCATGGTGTGAAGAGCCATGAGCTATGCTGTTGGTAGTCCCCTCAACAAAATCTGCTGTGATGCTTATATACAAACATTTGCTTGTTCATGGAATTGTAGGATATCACAAGTTGGAGGGGACCCATAAGGATCATCAAGTCCAACTCTCTTCTCCTTGCAGAATTAACTAAAATTAAACGTTAGATTAAGAATTTAGGCCAGTTGCAACTTGAACCCTGACAGACTTGGTGCCCTGACCATTTTCCTGGGGAGTCTTTTGCAATTAAGACATTGGGAAATGAAGACAGATCATCCTGTCGGTGAAGATTTTTAACAGTGTGCTTGGTCTTTCCCTCTTGAGTTATTTTCAACAGAAAAGGCAGCTGATTTTTAACACTGGACCTGAATAGTTCATGTTCATCTATAGTGGACTCAGTAAAACAAAAGACCCCACCCACATCTCTGAAAAATTCTGTTTATTTACCATCATAGATTTTCTGTTTTAAAGATTCTTAGTGCTTTATCTTGATGTTGTAGATTAACCCTGGTAGGCAGCTAAGTACCACTCAGACTTTTCCTCACTCCTCCCACCTTCCCCATGCCCAGTAGGATGGTGGAAGAGAAGAGGAAGAGTGAAAGCAAGAAAACTCATGAGTTAATGTGCTGGAGCTCGCAGTCTTCTGAGTCTTAGATTATAATTTCTCAGAGCAGAGCTCCAGCACCACACAGCACTCAGCAACCAGAAACAACCACCTCCACCTTTGGCTCCTCCCAGGGCTTGATTTCTAGGACTTGTGCCCGCCCTGCAGCCACAGCTGTTTGTAGGAGGTTGATGAGCACCTTAGGTTGAGGTAGTCTCAGTCAATAATTGGATCCTGGTGTGTGGATCCAGGTCTTGAGTGAGAGTTTGGCTAGTGCATACCAACAGGGTTTAAATACATTATACAACAAGTTAATATAAAAATTGTCTGATAAGCTAAGGGAATGTGGAAGAAGAGAGAGAGAAAACAGAACAGAACAAGTGATACAAAGGCAATTCCTTACCATCTTCTGTGTGCAGACTGATGCCCAGCCTGCCATCAGCTCAGGGACTTTGAGTTGTTGCCCTGAAGCAGTGCACATAAACCTGGAGTAAACTGAAAAAGGAGAGAAACATTGCTAAAGACCTTTGGTTCTTCATGTACAAACATGAAAATTCATTCCTTTTTAATAATACCAGCATGTTCTTATCAAAGATAACGGAATAGAGAGCATAGATTTTAAAAATTACTTAAAAAAAGGAGAAAGGTTAGTTCTCTCTTGAGAAGCAGAAGTAACTTCACAGGGATACATTTCACAAAACTTATTTTGTAACAGAGCTTTCCCATAGCCACCACGGTTTACAGTAAGTTATTTTATTTGGCTTACCAAGGGTGTCAGCTAGGATGAGATACCAAACTTCTGCTATATCCATGTGAGTTTCACTAAAATTTGCTCTTGACACCTGCTGAGTATTGTAGCGGAGGATGAAGTAGAGTTACTCACAGCAAACATCATCTGGGATGTCTGTTTACAAATTCTAAATGATTACTATTCTAGGTACTTGAAAAGGTCACAAGACACTCAGCAGTAAATTCAGCCTTCTCCGTTTATTCTGGAGACTGCAATTCTTTCACTTTCACCAAGCTATGTATGAGCTACGAGTGAGAACATTAAGCTTAAGGTTGCTTTTTAGTCCTAAATGTTTCAAGCTCCTTTGCAAATATGCATTCTTATCTCTAAGAATAGACATTAAAGAGGGATGTACTAGGAGCAAACCATGGACATTCAGGAAAAGACATGGACTTGAGAATATAACTACTGAAGTGCTCACCTATATCTTCTTTTCTTTGGGAATAACTTGGCAGCTGAACAGCAACATCCTTATTGCAACATTTGATTCCTATGAATTCATTGCTTTCTACCTGGTGCTTATAATCTATTCCTGCACACATGAGCTGTTTGCACTTAAAATTCTTTTTGCCTTCCTGATTGGCAATGAGAAATTCAGGCTGCAGAACTCTAGCTCAGTCTGGGAGCTGCCTTCAGTCAATTTGTGGCCTAATTTTATGCCAAAATGGGAATTGTAAAGCCTTTTGAAAATCCACTGTGAAAAGAACACTCGGCGTGTGCACATCTTATACATTGTAGGCCATTCGGTGATATGCATTGTTTATTCTTTTCGAACATAATAATGTGTCATGAAATAAAGTGTCAGTATGGGTATTATGAAAAAACCACTTGAACTCATCATTGGCTAAAAAACTGGAAATTATTGAAACTGCTGATATACTGCATGTATCTAGCATAATCTCTGTGTATAATTAAGAGTTTATGAGAAAAAATCTTGATTTAAATACCAAAAAAATCTTCTCTGATTGTCTGCAACTCTCTGCCAATAATGGTTCTTGATCTAACACCATATAAAGGTTTTCGCAAGGGTTTCGATGCTATCCACTGACTAAAGTATTCGTTGGTGCATTCATTAAAAGGAGCCTTTTAACACATGCAGAGTACTTGTACTCTTAAAGAGGGTTTATTTACTTAAGTTCATGAGTGTGAATAAAATATTGGTAAAACAAGTGGTTTAGGGCCCTCATAATCTTTTAAAGGCTGATCTTGGAAAGATATTTACAGGCTGTTGAACAGTAAACATTTAAAATTCCAGAAACAGCCTGAGAAGTTCTGTGACCTAAAATGAATTATATTGTCTAGGAAAGCTGAAAGTTAAGTCAGTTTGGCATTAGAATAATTTCTGTGTTTCACTTCCTGTGCACAATTTACTTTCTGTGGAGGGATGTGAAACCGTGCAATAAACCTGCAGTCTGCTTGGCTGATGTCACAGGTTCCAGTTTATGTCAGCTTTGATAGGTGCACTTAAAACATTTTGATAACATGACATTCCCCAATGTCCAAATACAGCTGAAGCAGAGTGCCCCAGCTGTTACTTTGACTGGTGATCAAGAATCTTCCAGATAAAGGCAATCTCATGTAAATCTGCCATGAAAATGGAAATCCTCTGATGTGACGCTATATTTTTCCAATTACATTGTGATATAGAGGAAAGTCAAAGCAAGCATACCTGAAAGCACACATAAATAAAAGTTGTTCTGAAAATGAAAAAAATAGTGTCCCCATTAGGATGGAGTCCTATATTTCTGATAAAATTGTTCTGCCAGCTAAATCATCAAGAATTTCAAGAGCAGATAGACTTTTTAAAGTTTAGCGTATTTGTAGAACGTCTGCTGATATGTGAGGGAAAATTATTTTCTCTCACCTTCCACAAATTGCTGTTCCTTCCCTTGACTCCTTGGCTACATAAAGTTTATGTGGGCAGATGTTCCCAGAATTCCCCTCTCTGCATGGGACCTCTTTACAACCCCAGCAGGCAGCCAGATTTTGCAGTGCAACCTAAACATCGAGACTTAAACTGCAAGCAATCTGTTACACTCTAGCTAAGGAAATAAAAGTTCTTCAGCTGTCAAGGAGAGATGTATTAGTTTGGCCATGCCTAAAATGCTTTGGGAGGTTTTCTGAAAATAAACATGCCAATCTAGCTCTGAGCCCTGTCGTATGGGGAGATTTGAAAACGTATGGCTTTTGTTTCCAAATTTAATGCAGCCAACAGGTAGAACCAATTCAAAAGGACTTTTAGTTTTTCCTAAGGGGCTGGGGAGTTCATTAGAAATAATTGCACATATACTCTGCTGGAGTTAACAAATGCTCAGCAAGCTATTATAGTGTGTAACAGCAGCCTATAGTAATTTAGGGATACTGAACAGCATTAAGATTAACCACATTCATTGATCTTGAATTTAGAAATTTCTCTTTAATTTTTAAGCTATTCCTTGATAAATTGTCATTTAGACTGAACTGTGTGCATACATTTCTTATAGTGTTAGATGAGCCAAAACAGGGCACCAGTTTGAATCAGCCTGTTCACCTCTTACTTCTGAGCAATGCATCTACTTACTTTCTGGCATGCATTCAAATTCTGAATTTTAAATTTTTAATCTATCTTGTCATAAGTGAGAAGGAGAACACGTTATACCATCATTTTGGTCTCAAGCTGAACTTAAATTTATCTTCTCATTTCTGTAACCCTGACCAAGGATCATTCTAAGGGTCATAACTAAGGATCATTAAAAAAAACCATGAATGAAACGCTATAAGAAGTAAGGTCTCATTGACACAGGTAGGATATCAGCTGCTTTTGCAACTGGAGATGCTGTTCTCCTTTCTGGCCTTTGCAATCCTGTCAGTATCTGGTAGATGTCCTTTGCCCACTAACTCGTAAACAATAAATGTCCTGATTGAAAGCTTCACGCAATTCCAACCACTGAAATATATTGTAATATGGAATCTTATTCCTCAGGCAAAATACAAATGTTCTATTTTAGTAAGCTTATTGCTGTCAATTCCACTGCCCCCAATGCCCTCCGCCTCCTCTATTGCAAGAGTTTCATTTATAGCAGCTTGGCAAATTCTGTATGCAAAAGTATGCATCTCAGCACATTGGCAGAAGTTTCTCTCAGCTAGGTATATTTCCTTTATTTTTCCCTTCTCCTTGCCTTTCCCCTTCCCCTTCCACATTGCTTGCTGAAATGTGAAGATGTTCTTTTTTTGCTTATTTCTGTACTTTTCTTGCCAGTTTCCTTCACCTCAGTGCTTAGATTATCATCCTCTTTCTTTGTGGAAAAAAAAATAACCCACAGAAATGTTCTCTTCATTTGCGTAATGTCTGTTTGCTTTCAGTAATTTGTGAATTTCATAAGAACTTGTAGTTAAGAATATTCTGTCATAAACCCCATATATTTAACAAAGCTCACTGATGTTTCCTAGGAATAATACAGGAAAATGACATCAGAGGCTGTATTCCACTAACCAGTTACATTCTCACTCTGCAACAAAAACTCCCTTTCTCTGAAAACAAAGCTTATTGGTCTGGCAAATTACAATGTTAGACCCCAGGAAAGTGCAAGGAAAGGATGAAATATTTTCAGGAAAATGTTACCTCACAAAATCTCAATCATAAGTTTTTATTTAAAAAAAAAGATTTTGGTTTTTCTTAAAGGTTTTATTTTTTCTTGTTTAAGACATTTTCCTGGGTTTGAGGAAATTTTCCTCTCTTTTGGTCACGGAATGCTTCTCCTTAACATTTTAGATACGATATTTGCAACTGCAGCACATGTCCTAGCATATTTCCTCTAATTCCCATTCACTCAAGGGAAAATCAGAAGCAACACATTCCTTCACGTCATGCTTTGTCTGAAAGAAAGCAATCTTACCCTCTATATTTTTTAATTACCGTATTTTAAAAGTAATTTTATAATTAATGCAATAATGAGAGCAGATATTTTATAAAAAACTACTCCTATTCAAAAAATACACATATGTTTTTCAAAGTCAATTCTTTGCTTTCAATATTGTTGAAATTCTCTTGGACATGTGTGCCTTCCAACTAATTTCTTTAGAGATTTTACTTGCATTATTCGATATTCTGTCTGGCAATTTTTCCTCAGAAACTGAATTAGTATCTTAAGTGTTGGCCCCTTCCTTCATGCAAACATTCACTAGGAAGACACTCTTATTTAGTAGGTAAAACCTGGGAAGAACTGTTGTAGCTAGACATATACAATGCTCCCTTTACCGTAATCATTGTTCTAATTGTTCTCTGCTGACTGGCTGTCAATTATATCAAGCCCAGACCAAAATATCCTGTAAAAAAAAAAAGAGAAAACTCCTTCTAGCACCTCCTCTCCCTAGTCCTTGTGGCTACCTTGAATTCCACATTGAATGTTACTGAAGCCATGCCTTTCCCATGAGGACTGGCCACTCCATGTAGCAGCCAAAGTAGAAACACAACCTTTAAAAAAGAGATAAAGAAACAGCCAAGCTGGGCCACATCCATTTAGCTGTTTTCATTTGTTAGAATGTTCAATCATGTTCTATTGGGAGATGTGGGTTTTCAAGCTGGTTTATCACATCAGGGTTGTGGTGTTTTGTGTTTCTGTCAGCATGTAATTGGACATTGCCAGTAGCACTTACAGTTACTTGGCGCAGATGATGCTCCAAATCACTGCTTGTAATCTGACACATCTCAAAGGACTTTCTAAGTGTTTTTTTGGAGACAGCTGGCTAGGTTAGGTTGACCCACTGAACTTTTTTATCTCTAAAAGATGCCTGAAGGATTAGCAGCAGCTGTAGGTTAGCGTTATCCTTTAGGCATTGTCGGACATGGGTGTCTCAGTACGTAACTCTGAATGGGGCTGCTCAGAATATGTCAGGTAACAAAGGTCTTGAACTATCAACTATCACATATAGTGACTAAGTATTCCTTCTCTTCTCTGTAGAGCCAAACCTATACAGGTTATATCCTTCTCTAACACAGCCTTTTTGAAAACGTTTGACTCCAATTTACTATCAGTTCCCAATACAGCAAGTCCCTTGTTCATTTCCAGACATAGTTAGATGTCTACTTGTGTTAGATGAGATGACAGATATACTTCCTATTCAACAGTGATAGATGGAAATACTGTGCTACCAGCCTTTACTTAGTACAGCATGCAGTTTCTCATGGGTAGCTATAAACAGGCAGGCCAATTTAGTTCTCTTTAGGACAGCTATGCTACTTGCAGGCATGTCATGTTGTCACTTTACATGACAGCCTTTCTATGTTGCTAGTTGCTGTGCTGACAATTAAGCTGTGGTACTGCTCTCCTAAAAATCTGCCAGATATTCCAAGTTTGAGTTGTTTTACTTTTTACACACAGAATTTTGTTATTATTTTGCCTAAAAACCATCACAACCCCCCAAACACCCATATATCTAGAAATTATTAAGAAACAAAATCTTGTTTCAAGTCTATACACTTACAACTTCTGTAACAGACCACTGCAGCAGGACTATTGTAATGTATTTGTTTTAGACTTTGTGATGTCAGAAGTGAACTCGGATGCATTTTTTGTTTTTACAAACTTGTTTTGGACTGTTTTGTGCAGCACTATTATTGATCATACCACTTATGAAGTGTTAAGTTCCTTTTATGAAGTCACTGTACACTTCACTGCAACTCACAGCAAAGACAAGAATGAGAGATATTCAAAACTTAAGGAGTGGAGAGTGAAATGCGACTTATTTAAACATGTTTGGATAGAGGTCTGTATGACAGCAAATGGAGAAGGTGGCAATGAAGGGTGAGAGAATGAGCAGTAAGCCTTAAGCAACCACAGAAACCACACACAGGATTGCAGCAAAAGGAATGCTAAGTGTGCTGTGCAGTGGATGGTAAGGATATTTGAAACTGTGAAGTAACGATCTCCAGTTTTGTGATTCCTTCAGTGTTCAAGGAAATGGGATGTTGTGTTCTTTTCCGATAACTCTGCTCCTCATTGGCAAGATGCATTCATCACTTTCCCTTTCCCCTGCACCCTGCTCATGGAAGTCCACACAATGACCAGCTGTGCAGGTCGGAGGGGTTAGCATTATCAAACACCTCAAACTGAAAGCCTGCTATACAGGGCATTGTGCATAAGAGAGAGAGAGAGATGGACTCCTGTTAGTCTGATCTGTTGGTAATTCTTGTTGCTCAACAAATGTGAAAGGTCTTATAGATAGTTTTTTATCTTCTTTCATTGCCCTTTTCATTGTTACAAGTTCAATTACCAAACAGTTCCCACAGGAAGCATACTTAGGAATAATCTTTACCTTATTACAGGTATTTTGCAGAGTTGTAGGACACCTATTTGGGAAGAAAAATGCCAAGAAGAGACACAGCTTGGTGCCTGCAGTCCTCCCTTAGGATATAATAGATGCCTGGATTCCTCAGGCATCTATTATGTACTTCCTCAAGCTTCCCATATCCTGAGGTCAAAGTGACCATTTTGTGTGTTTATTCAATAGTGTTTTTAACAGGAAAGACTCTGTGGACTGAATGAGTAGGAATGATGACTGTTCAGTGCTCTGATATCTCCCAGAGTTTGTGTGCTTATTTTAAACTTAAGTGGGGTATCAAAAACACCACAGATTTAAGAGGTACCAAGAAAGGAAGCTTTCATCTGACATTTTATAGGTTTTTTTTTTCCTGACCCTATTTGGAAACTGCTCATGTAGGGTTGTGGAAATAGAAACTGAGATACAAGGAAAGGGAAATGCCTCACACATTTTAAAGGTCAAAGAAAGTTTTCCTTGCCTCTTTGACTATTAGTATGGAATGGCTCTTACTTCATTCAAATTATTAGCATGCCTTCCACTGAAGGTATTACTGGAATAACCCCTGAGTTTGGTGTGTTTTAAAGCAGGTCTAGTTATATGAATTATTACTTTTACTTCCTATGAAAATGTGGTGTTTTCCCCAGTTTTTATCAGTGTGGGGCAACATTTCTGATCTGGTGTAATGCTTTAAATCACCAGATCTGTTTTTCATTGATTGGCCACTAAATAAACCTAGACAAAAACCATCTATACCAGAGCTGGACAACTCAGAATCATTAATCAAAGTGTGTTTTTGTTACCGTTTTACTGCCTCACCCTGCTATTAACTTGTCACAGCTGGGTTGCTTTTATGTTTTCACACACTGTGTGATGGATTAAACTAGTTAGCTGGCTAGATAGATTATATGCATTAACACTTAACAGCTTTGCTCAAGCACTGGCTAAGTCATAAGGCTTACCTTATATAAAGCTTTAAAAGATCTGATTTGCTGTGCTTTACTTTGTGTTCATTCTTTTCTCCGGCCATGGCTAAATAATGGAAGTAAAGACATTTGAATTGAAACATCTGATTTTATTTCTCAGGAATTACTGTGGTTTAACAGATGGTATCATTGAGCTTCCACTCTTTTCCACAGTCACATTCCTATTTTTAACAATACTACTTATAAATTCCTGAATGAACCTAATTCAATTTGGAGTCACTTTGCTGCTTCTAATTCTTTTCAGGAGTTTGGCAGCATTTTTACTCTTCAGGTTGTTGATTATGCTACCTTGTTTCGCACAGCTTAGTTGTCCATCATCCCACAAATTCACGAATATGGAAGTTTTTGGGTGAAGTCCTGAATGTTTAAGATTTATGATCTTAGGAACTTTACAGACAACCATGAAATATGCCACCTAGTAACTAGTCGCATGGGCGCCTCTAGCTGTCCTTATTCTACCCCGGATATATAAGTTTTGATTTAAATATTTGTTTTGAACTGATGTTTATGTATGCTGCATTCCACTGTGGGGAACTGCAAGGAGTTCTTTTAAAGATAGATGGTCTAGAATGAAATTAAGTCAACCGAGACTAACATTTTATCTGAGAACTGTTTACTGGTAACGAAAAACCAAAAAGGAGTTGCCCTACTAGAGGAGGCTAGCGAAGACAGAAAAGGAGGAAGGAAAATGAAAAAGGGTGGGGGGCGAGAGAGACAGAGAGAAGAAGCGGGCATTACCAGCAGAGGGTCGGGGAGTGCCGTCGACGGCCACGAGGCGCGGAGGGTGCACGCTGCCTGCCGGGGAGCCTGCGCAGCTCTCGGAGAGGCGCGGGCCCACAGGCGCAGCTCCCGCGGCGACGGGCAGCCGGACACGAGGTGAGAGGGGATCGGGCAGGAGGTGCGGGACCCCGGACAGGGTCACGGCGAGGATCGCGGCAGCGGGCTGGATCGGAGGCAGGCAGGGTTGGACACAGGTGGCTCAGGCAGGGACGCAGGGTCAGAGTGGCAGGGTGGCGGTCAGGGACACGGAGGCAGGACTGGGACGGGTGAGGGGGTAGGGCAGGACACAGGCTACACACGAAGCTCGGAGGTCAGCTGGTGTGTGCGGCAAAGTGCCCAGCAAGAGGGCAAGTGAGGAGTGAGCGAGGGTGAGCAAGGGCCAGCAAGGGCAAAAGAGACAAAAAGCACACTAGAGCCAGGGCAAAAAGGACAAGAAACAGGCTAGGGCCAGGGCAAGAAGCAGACCTGAGCAGGCTGGAGCCAAAGCAAAACCACAAGACTCAAAAAGCCCTGATGCAAAAAGCCGTGACTCAAGAAAGCCTCAAAAGGACAAAACTAAAAAAGCCAAAGCCAAAAGATACCCCGAGCTTGTGTTGCAGTTTTTTATGGCCCCTGGCTCCTCCAAAGTCAGCCTGCTGACAGGAGACCATTGGCCCAGTGCAATGTCCCACTGCAGTCCATGGGTAGAGACCTTTTGCCATCCGATTGGAGAACCTCTCTGGGGTGCAGTGTCTTCGGTGTTCCCCTGCTCACTGCCTGTCCCATGTGAGATACGAAATGGTTGCCAGGCAAAGTCTCCCCAGACACAAGGCTTTCCTCCATCTTCTCCTAGCTGCCTCCTGGACATGGCACATGTGCTCCCCCTCCCCCACATGCCTCTGACAACCAGTATTGAGACAGAAACCGAGATTAAATTGGCTCCTCACAATCTAGTTGTGCTTTCTCTGTTTGGCAGGACTGCCTCTACTTTCTTTTGTCTGCAACAGTCATCATCTCCGTGGTTTCAAGCTTGACATCCAATTGCCTTTCTAAGAGCTGACCCCACACTCCCCATCTTTCTCTGGAATGGAGCTTTTTCACCAGACCTTGTGGTATCTAGTACAAAAACTGCAAACATTCTCCCATCAGACTACAACGACTATGTACATTGGTTAAGTTCCACTGGTTCCAAAGGCTGCAAGTATTTCCAATGCTACACATATAGCACGTCTCCAGATACAATGCTTCCTTCAGCTCAGGTGGCCATATGGATGGACCCTGTGGTATTAAAATTTAACAGCCAGTCCAAAAAGGTAGGTAGCCAGACTTACTAGGCAAAATTAGCTACACGTTAAACCAACTTCTAAAACACAATTTCACTTCAACATTGAAAAGGCAATAGTTAGGAAAGCAACCATACAATACAGGGTGTTAGAGTAATTAGCTCCACTTATTTTTTTTCTGAGGTGTGGCAACTGCATCACTGACAGTTCCTGTTGTAATCTATTCTCTTTTGAAGCAGCTCTGCCTGTGCTATCTCGTAATTGCAGCTTCTTTTGGTTGTTACATAGCTGTATGTCATCACATGTGTGACAGGTCCTTGGGCTCCTAGTACCATCCATTCCTGGGCTTTCCAGACTTCTTCCAGCCTCAGGGACCACTGCTGTGTCTCTGACAAGGTTGTATACTGTAGTCTGGCTTAGTTTCAGGTTACTGGGACTTTAGACAATTGGGCTTCTAATTGCCTCTGCATGTGGCACATGTAATATTTTGTAAATTCTTGATATTAAAAGCAATCCAATTAAAACTGTGTTGTTGGAAAGCTCGTCAGATTCCTTCTTTTGAGGTTATAACAATACCGTGCAACTCCTGAACTGTGTTGATGTACTAGAGGACAAGTAGATGGAGTACTCTTAGAGCTGTTGCATAACGAGTTCTCATAAATCCCAGACTTAATTTCCCCCCATTAGTGTTTTTATCTATAAAAAGGGTTGCTTTTAGAAATTTACAGAATAAGGTGCTAATTTTTCCCAGTCCTTCTGTCATAAGTAAGAACTACATAGAAGGAAATGGTTAAATTCTGTTTGGGCTGTTCTGTCATTTCAAGGACATAATGTGCTGTGACAACCACCTTTCATCTTTTGAGAAGTTATTTGGTCTTGTCACTTTGGAGGAAGCTGGGATCTTCACTCAGTTGTTCCCTTACCAGAATAGGGGCTAGGAAATGGATCAGTAAATGCACTCTATGCAGCTGCTTTTCTATTGATCTTTGCAGTAAAGCTACTACTGAACGTATAAGTGGGGAACTGTACACTGTTAGGTTAGCAGTCACTTACCATCCCGTGGGAGTAAGGAGGAACCAGAGTAGAAATCTTTTTCTAACAGGATTCTGAGATCCAAATAACATCTCTGGGAGACTGTAGCTCTAGTATTAAGGTGCAATAGACTTCACCTCTGCCCTCGTTACAAGCAGTTCTGGTTTGCTGTTAATGTACATAAGTTTCATGTTAATCCCCTTTAGAATTCTCTTACCACTTTTACAGGCAAGTATGAATGAAAATTAGTATCTAGTAACAATGCCTGGAACAGAAGATGTTGTGTCAATTTAACACAGCCTGGTTTTTGGTGGGAGTGGGAGAAAAGCTGCTTGAAAGGTCTATGTCTGGCACTGAGGGCTCTGACGATGGGCAGGTTACTAGCCCAATGGGAGAAGTTGGTAACGCCTCTGTGATGACATATTTAAAATGGGAAAAACTGGGGAAGCTCTGTCTCTTTTCCACAGGGGTGGTGAGGCGGGATGGGGCCACCAGGGCCTGCGCAGCTGGGGCCCTCCTGAGGCTGAGACCATGCCCGTGTGGTGACGGCAGAGACCAGGTGGCCAGCAATGAAAACACGGCAAACAATTCCCTGACACAGAGCACAGACAAGATCAACCTTTTCAGTGCAGCGAAGCTCTATAAGAACTTGTCAGTTGATAGAACTTGAGAACAACTCTGGCTTCTTCCAAGCCAGAGAAAAGGGAAGAAATGAGGACATGTGAGGAGAACCAACATGGTGACACCGAGGTCAGTGAAAAGAAGCAGAGGGAGGAGGTGCTCCGGGAGTCAGAGCTGAGATTTATCTACCAGCCGTGGTGAGGACTATAATAAAACAAACTATTTCCCTGTAATTCATGAGGTGCATGGGGGGTGCAGAGATCCACATGCAGCCTGTGAAGAAGAGTGCTCATGCTGGAGCGCATGGATACTGAAAAGCTGTAATCTAGTGAGGAACTCAAAGGGAGATGACCTTGCCTTTAGAGACAGAGGAAGAGAGCCTTCTCTTCCAAACTAGAACAGCTTATCCTTAGAAGACTAAACCCCATGAACTAAAATGACCCACACTAGGCAGTTGTGGGAAGACTGCTTGGCCTGTGAAAGGGACTCATGTTACAGCAGGTCTGGCGGGCTGTTCATGAAAATTAGAACGACGCTACAGAAGATCATGGAGAACTGTCTCCCGTGGGAATGACCCCATGGCACAACAGAAGAAGGAACTCCTTTCCCTGAATGAACTGAAGAAAGATGCTTACAAAGTGAAAGACTGATCAAAACCCCATGTTTTGTCCCCTTCTGCTATTGGTGGGAAAGAGGGAGGGGCTGGGAAGAAAATAAGTGTTCTAAAAGTCTATTTTAATTCTCATTACCCTTTCTACTTTTAATTCTTTTAATAATAAATTTTCTTTATAATGTTTAAGGTTTTGGGCCTGTTTTGCCCTTAAAATATTTTTCCCCTAATCCTTATCTCAACTCATGAAGTTTTTGTTTTAGTGTCCCCTCCTCTGCTTAGCTATAGCAGAGGAAAATGAGTGAGTAGTTTTTCGTGGGTGCCTGGTGCTTAGCCGGTGTCAAACCCCAACAGATGTCAATGTCAAACATCATGCAAACTCTTTATGAAAAGAAACAGCAATTCCTTTGCAGCACCATGCTCAGAACTCCTCACTAGTCTTAGATTATGTTTTGAAGAAAATATAACTACTCTGACAAATTGCATGATGGTTTTGTGGTATGGATTAATGTCCAGTAGAGGCTAGAATGAGATCATTTAACCTGTGTTCACTTGTTTCCTAAGCCAAAAATTCTAGCTCACTGGGCCTGAATTGAGGGTCTAGGTGTCGTAATGTTTTAATGCACTGCACTGTCAATATCCCAGATATTCTTGCTTTTTCCTGAAGTCTTTAATATCGTCACAATGACTGCCACATCCTTGGCAGTACAAGGACAATGAGAGTATAGAAGTAGCAAGGTATTAACTGTTGAGCAGCTACTTTGTGCACAAAGAAAAGCACCAATTCTTAAAGGATCAGCCTCAAAAAAGTGCTAAAATGTCATAAAATTAATCTTTTTTTCAGGGACCGTAAAGAGAACATGTCATAGTTCCACCTACATTAGTGGCCTAGCTCCTGAGGTTTTCACTGCCTTCTGTGGTTTGCAAGTGGGCTTAAGAGCAAATGTTCTTTCCTGGGAGATCACGTGGCTGGGTGTATTCCTCTAACTTTTATTATTCATTACCTCTTAAGATTCCTCAGCAAAGATGGTAATTTTCACCCCAGAAAATAACAAGCAGAGCAGCACATCCAGTTATGTTACACTGACAGGATGTCAAGAAAATGAAAACAAATGGTTTGGGTAGTCCTTCAGGGGATAAAGAGTTCAGTTACTAAGCTACCCACTAGAAACTGTGATTTAGTCATCTGGGATGATTTTATTTCTTTTTCTTCTGTAGGTTTAACCACATGAATCTCTGTTTTATTGCTAGAGAGAGAAATCTGAGAAATTTGGAACTGCTTTTGTCATGGCCAGAGTTTCTGGACTGCTGTGCTGACAAATGCTGGAGTAAAGGAAGAAGCAGTAACATTAGCTGTGTCCTTATTTGCTCAGGTTTGTGAGCACATGTGTATTTTTAGATTGCCATGCAAAAAGGTCGGTGACCTACTTGGTGATATTCGTGAATGTACTGTTATAAATACAGCATGCCTCTTGCATTCTCTTTCCTTCTCTGAATTTCTGTTTGAAACCTTTTCTTCAGGGCTCATGTCACTTAGAGCATTAATTAAAATAGACTGGATGAGTTGTAAAAGAAGAGAAGTGAAAATTCAAATTTTTTGGCCCTGTATATGTAGAAAAGACACTTCTAGCACAGAGATGAACATAGAGAGTTGTGCTTAACTTCTCTTAAATAGGCTAAATGAATCAGCTTCACTTTTAGTACATGTATGTAATTCAGACACGTGAAATGTTTATATTGGTATTCTATCACCTACAGCGGTGGGATGTTGCTAAAGGTGTATTGAGGCTTGTTAGTATTTGGCTGGGAAATATAGACCGAAGTGTTCATGTATGTATTTAAATCCTCTTTATAGAACTTCGAGTAACACAAATTGTGAAAGACAGGGATTTATAGCATGGTAATTACTCACAGCCAGCTCTCTACTGTGCACTTTTAGTTTATACGAATTTTCAAATTGGATGTGAAAAGCAACTTTGTGACTTCAAAGTCCAGCTCTTGCATGCTAAACTCACAGGCTCCCAGATTAACGTTACCTTTAGCAGTGGCAGTAGGTATAGAGCTTCACAGTGACAGGGAGATGCAGCACGAGGTACAGATGCTTTCCATTTACTGTCTCATGTAGGCAGTTTTGTGTCCAACCCTGACTTAATACACTGGAAAATGCTTGCTATAGCCTACCTGTTCTTATCCTTTATAACTGCTGCAGAGTGCTGAGGGGGGCTGGCCGTGCTGGATACCTAAGCCCACCAAAGCCTCTCTGTCACTTCGGCTCTGCAGCTGGACAGGGGAGAGAATATATGACAAAAGGCTCATGTGTCAAGACAAGGTCAGGGCAGGACCACTCAGCAATGACTGTCATAGGCAAGACAGACTCAGCTTGGGGAAATTAATTAATTGCCAATGAAAAGTTAGAGTACGATAAAGAGAAATGAAAATGAGTCTTCAAAGGCTTTCCTGCACCCCTCCCTTTTTCATGAACTCAGCTTCAGTGCCAAATTCTCTACCTCCTCCCCGAGTGGCACAAGGGAATAGGGAATTAGGTCTCTGGTCAGCTCACTCCATATTATCTCACTCTTTCCTTTTCTTCCTCTGCTTCAGGAGAGACCTGTCTCTGTCTGACATGGTGGAAGCTATTGGCATCTTGTCACAGAAGGCACACCTGTACTGATGCCTTAGGTTTTAACTTTTATATTTTTTAAACTCTGTACTGCTTAGTGTGCAACTTTGAAGCTTCTTGTAGCCTGTTACTTTCTGCTCTCTCATGCTAGTTAGACACAACAAAGCCTCTCCGGACTGCTCTTCAAGGACACCTGGACCATCCTGAGCCCAAGGGATGTAAACCAAGGAGTCTCTGAAGGGGGGGTAGCTAAGGGGAATTACATAATTTAACTGGGGTTTTAATTGGAGAATTGACCCTGATACGCAAATGAACCAAACTTATAAAAGTGTGGAAAACTCGTGACCTGTGGTCCATCTTGGGGTCCATCTTGGCAATAGCCTCTGGCTCCCCAGGGTGTACCTTGAAGGCCCTTCAAATAAATACCTACTTTTGTTCCTTTACTCTGTCTAGTCTCTGTGTCTAGGAGAACTGATAAGGCATCAGTACCACCCCCACTACTAATTTTGCCATGTAAACCCAATATAGCCACTGCATCTTTCTAAAAGCATGAAAAAACCAATTCTGCTTGTGCCTCTGTCATATGGACAGTTCATCATATCAGAAGGATTTAGACAGCTGGGGAACCATGAAATTAAAGTCAGACCTAGGCAAATTTTTCCTCACTTTGTTATAAAAGCCTTGCTTATGGTCCCTGTTTAAAAGCTGTTTCAGGAAAACTCTGTGAAAACATGACAACATGGATTTTGTCTGTTTTCAGAAGGAAAAACTCTTCCGTCTTCTCAAGAAGGACACTTAGGGAGATTATAATATATAATTGGATGAAAGGAAGTAGATATTGTTTCTGCCTGTTATCATTTGAACAGTAGTCTCACATTCGTGGAATGTAATATGACTTAGTGACCACATTTATGAAATTTTAAACTAGAGACTAATTCGTATGAGATGTTCTTAGACCCGGAAATATAGAGAAGTCTTAAAAACATGCATGCAAATTGTAAACATGTATTGAATTTTTAGCCATATTTTCTGCCTCCTTCTATGAAAACTACCAGTATTTGAAAGCAGCATCTTGTAATGGAAATGCCGCTTTAGCTATATTGGGCTGTAACTCACGTGACACGTCGGTAATATTGCGGGTCTTTACAAAACAATTCTTCCTAAAGTTATTTTATCTTGCTTGTTTTCAATCAGCCTTACAGAAGATGAAGGACTCATTTAAGTAGTTGTTCTACCACCCTTTTTTTTAATAGCTCACGTCCAAAGCATAGACAAAAATTCCATATATACTGGAGTAGCCATCTGTGTATGGCATTTTTAGGTCTGTAAGAGTCCCGGCATTTTGAAAGTATTAATTAGCCCCTAAACTACATAATATCTTGAAGGAATTTCAGTGGTTAAAGGTTATGGAGGGGACTAGTTGATCAAGATATTTTATCTCCCATATTAAAATTGTCTTTTCACTAACGGTGTATTGACCTTCAATGGAATGTATCTTGAAGCCTGCTTAAAATATGGGCACTCTATATTAAATACAGTATGTTAGTTCTCCCATTGCTGTGAGTCAGGGAGAAGGATTGCATAGCTCCCATATTGTTTTAAATATCTATGCTGAAATGGCAATTAATTTTGTTGTAAATAGTTTTATAAAATCCAAGGCACAGTGGAAGACCAAGAAGTTTAAGTTAATGTTAACTGTGGTTGGCTTTTTGCTGTGTTTGTTCAAAGGAGAGGCAGAAATTTGAAACACCATATTAGAAAAACTAGTTTTCTATTCTTTGCCAAAAAAAGACGTTGCGTATTGGATTTCAGGGCTTTTCTGTGTATGGTGCTCTTTAAAGTCAGAGAACAGATGTCACTGTTAGAGTGACATAGAGAACAGATAAAGACTGCGTAGTGTTTCCTCTCTTGACTGTGTTAAGATGTACTGCTTGAGATCATGGACATACTACTTTGGCTCTTCCTGAGCCAGAAGTGAGTAATTGCTGACTATTCAGTCCTGATTAAGTTCCTATTACCATGCATTCTGACATTGCTCAAGAGATCTCTAAATCAAGATGAAAAAGCAATCATAAAGCAAAGGTTGCAACTGAAACAGAAATTATGATGTTGATGCGGGAGCTGCTGGATGACATTTATGGTTTCTTTTATGCAGGAGGTCAGATGTAAATATTATTTGAAATCTATGAGTTTCTCCTTTCTTAGGGGACACACTACTTCCCCCATGTGATTAAAGACTATATTCTAATGCTACTTGGTGATATTCCTTGGTATGCTCATAAGAATAACCAATGTCAAATTAGCTTGTTTGCCACAGTGTGAAGAGATGCATTTTTGTGTGCATGCAGTCTCCTCCCAAAGAAGGACATAAATATCTAAAGAGAAACAGAAACGCACGGCAAACTCCTTTTGGGCTTTCACTTCAAAAGAAAATTGTTTTCATTTCTGCTCTGTCCCCACCAGCAGACTCTTGGGAAATGCCTCCCTTTGCTCCAGAGTGCCCTGCTGTTTAAACACAGGAGATATATGAAATGGAAACTGTTTAAAAAATGTGCTTAACATGACCAGAACATCCAGCCATGGAGGCTCAGGCTCTGAACTTGCTGATCCCTGAACCCCTCCTCTACTCTGCCATCTTAACAGCTAACTGATGGTACTAGTGAATAGTGTTTTATCTGTAAAATGTAAATTTTAAACATCCTTTTAGTATGGATGAGATGTGGAATCTCACATCAAGATACTAATTCTAATTAAACATATATTCATTTTTTACCCCTGACAGTTTTATCTTGACAGATATACGTTTTTGCCATGGTACAAAGTCAAGACCTGCTACTGCCATAGATGATATTGCAGCTAATGTTTTTTATTTGTCTAGTACCTTGGTGTGTGTGATTGTGTTTTAGAGTCCTTGAGATCTTTTTTGCACAGTTTATAATGCCATTTTAGCAGAGAAAAAATAAAAGTATTTATTTTCATATCTTCTTAGTCTCAGGCATGGTAATATGACAGTTTAATGTTTTGTTTATATACATTGTCTGCAGATTTCCTCCTCTCCTATGGAATGTGGGTCTGTGTATACATGTGAATTTTTCAGTTCATAAGATCCAATTTTTGTCTTTACTGATTCTGGTTGCCTGTGCCACTTCTGTGCAATACAGATTTTGTTACTGGAACACCTTCATACACCTCAATAAGAGGTGATGCAACTGCCAAAGCAAACTATGTGCATGTTCTGCAAACTATGAAATATCAATGTCTTTCAGCATGAAACAGATTTGGTGAAAGAATTAGTGAAATTTTTTACCTCTTTGAGCTGACACTAGGGTTGGATGTACAACATAAGTGTTCTTTGCTTTATTTGTAATTTTTGTCGCTATTAACTCTTTCGGTGAGAAAACTGCTTTTGGAGAGTAGTATTCAGGCGAGTCTTGCAAAATCTAGTATTTGCTGGAGAGAAGGTCCTGTCTTTCATTTGTTTGTTTGCTTGTCGTTTTGCTGTTTGTGAGTGAATATTTCAGCAGTGGTTTCTGCCTACTGAAAATCACCTAGTGACTCCGGGGAAGTTACAATCTGCGTCTCCTATATTCCTAGGTTCCTCCATTTAGAAAGCACATTTGGCTTACTCAGAGCATGGCCATGTCCTGCAGTGTACTTGGTATTCATCAGGCCATTTGTTCACTAAGATTTTTTCATCTCCAAAACCCCAAACTAAGAAAAAACCCCATATTTCCTGCCCTAAAAGGACTGTAGAATTGCAAAGATACATGAAACAGGATTCTTCACTTAGAACTAGCGTAATCCCCTCTTCTTTTCAACTTCAGTTTCCTGGAGAGTAGAAGTTTGCATTGCATTTGTGATGAGATTTCTTCCAGCAGCTTTGGAGAAGCAGCCCAGTAGCTCATTTCAGATGACTTCCTGGATCATCACTAGCCATCACTAGCCACTGTGTTAATCTGAAGGAGAGATCAGAGGTGACAGAGTCACTTTCTCATGAATCTTGCAGTCTGCATCGGTTTCTAAATCCTGCTGTGAAGCTCCTTGCCACCTTTTCCAAAATTTACAGAAAGACGTCCAAGCAATGAGAGATTATTATTAATGTTTCTACTTTGCAAGTCATCTTGTTGAAGAATGCAAATTATAGTATTACTAGACAGTCTGCAGCCTAATTTGTTGCCATGTCTGAAACATGTAATGCCTCAAAAACTAGCACAAAACATATGTAAAAAGTGTCAATAAATGACAGCTTTCTTTTTTTATTCTGTGAGTAATTTCATAACACAACTGTAAAGTTAACCCCCTCTTGTCATTACTAATGTAAAGATACAACCACTGATTACCTGTTATTGGCTGGATTATTTTGAAAATAAAATATATGTCTCTGGCTGGTGTGATTCTGTTCTTGCAGCTTCCTCACTCCTAAATTCTCTCATGACAGTAGAGCATCTAGAAAAAGGATATGAAGGTTTGTCTTCTGATGGATATTTTGACTTTTTTCAGAAAAGAGGAGCACTAACTATTTACAATGTTTTGTTAGTCAGGGCTTAGTTTAAATCTAGGAAGTCCTAAATCAACAATGCTTAGGTTTTCTAGGAACTTCTTAAAAGGTGAGTGTATTCAACATGGGGAATGTAGGTGGGTGTTGTCTGGTAGAACAGATGGGGAAATCTATACTTTAAAAGGCTTTTCAGGTATGTGGTATTTTCATCTAGGTTTTGGTACTTTGTTGTTTTGCAAATTAGCATTAGGATTGGTAAAATAATGCACTGCAATGGGTAGCTCCTCAGAGGAGAATTTGGCACCTTAAGTGGAGGTTGATAGGAGGAATCTCTTAGTTTGTGATACAAGCTCAGCATAAGCTTGGAAATTTTTTTAATGCATCACCCTGCCAGTAAAGCATTTGCGTTTTGCCATCAACAGCCTTGTCTCCACTAGCCTTTGTTACCTGCCATCTGTTTGGATTCAGAATCCTGGCTTGGACCCATGTTCTTTGAATATGCAAATATTTCCTGTTTAACAAATACATATTTTTGCTGAACTGTAGTATAAAATATATATGCTAGCCTTATCATATAAAATAGTGGTTCAGAAATGGATAGTGCATCAAAACATTTTCCAAACATCACTTTTTCAATCAAATACAGATTTTTAGATAATTTCCTCTTCTTTGTATCTTCTCTGAGGAGATACAGGCGAGGTCTATGCAGTACCGGATAAATTTCTTTTTGATGAGAATGAAATGTTTTTTCATCCTCCAGTGTTTGCTGGTACATGCAGCGCTCAGCACTGACAATGTCAGCCTAGTCAATTTGACGATGACGGAGGATTAGGAGCAGTTTCTGCCACACTAATCTGAGAAGCTCAATAAGCTTCATATTCTGTATTCTGACACTGTCTGTTGGAACTAAAATCAAAGAAAAGGGGAAAAAGTGTTCAACTTTGGTAAATGTCAGGAAAAGTTGCTTAAGCTTTCTATATATCAGGTTATACCTTTACCCTGGGAGGTCTTTGAAGTTCACCATCTTACAGAAAAGAAGAATAACCGTCACTATGTGTTGAAATCAGTGAAAGAGGTTAATTGTTAACAGATTTTAATTTGATTTATGACCCTTTTTCCCTAAAAGTCTTTTGTTGCTCTGAGGACTTTTAGGCTAATGGGCATAATACATGAGTTCAGTATTTTCTGTAAGAGCAATAGGAGCAATAAATTGAAAACTTCTAATTCTTTTAGAAGTAAATAAATAAATGCTTCAAATCCATGCATGAACCACCCTCTACTGGAGGTCTATAAAGCATTTTGTTTTTTCACTAGGAAAACTAGTAATGGTTGCTTGTTGAAGGAGCAGGGATGCTAGTTTCATCCTCCAACAGGCTTATTTTTACCAAAACTGCTGTAGGATATCCTTAAGGCAAATAATGGTTATTTATTGCAAAAAATCTAAATAAAGATTGAAAACATGTCTTCAGAAGTCAATATTTAATAGTGAAGCTGAAGACACTGTGGAAAATGGAAGTATTAGAATGTAAAACAGTCTAACAGGAAACACTGCTATCTTAAAAAGCAAAAAAGTAAAAAAATATCTAATTGTATATTCTTGTCTGCTTGGAAATTATTTTGTTCTCAGTATATTTTCAGGTGGATGCGTAAGACTCTGCTAGACCTAAGGACTGAAGATATGGATGTATATTGAAAAATTAATTTCTTTTTAATCAATAGCAGTAGTCCCTGTGTTTTGAATATTTCCACAAACCAAAAGGCCATTAGAAAACAAGAAACTTATTCAATATGCTTCAGATTTTACAGAATCATTCTATCTCTTCTGTGGGAGGAAAACAGGGAATTTATATTGTAAGATGAAAATAACTACTGAAATTTGAAGAGTATTTCTCTATTTTAAATGTACCAAAGGAAAAAAAACCCCTGAGTATACATCAATAGATCTATGTCTCACTCACAAATGCCAGGATCTTTCCACTGGGTTTGCAGAGATGTTTACCACAATGAAAGTGTATCGCTTCGTTGTCTTGTCATATTGTTGTGTTTTGTTGTACCAGCTCAGAAACTTTGGTTACATGCAGTTAGATCTTTGCCACTAGTCGACAGTTGCACAAGAAGCAGAATAGTGCATAAATTTTATCATTATTTCTAATGTTACCCTAATTTTACTGTTTATTCGCAGCCAAGCAGTACTTTGGTTATGACTAGCATCCCAGGAAAAAAGTTATTTTTAGAAAAAGTTACTTTTAAAAAAGTTAGGAGAAAGTGCACCAAAGAATAATTTTACAAATGAAAATATTCATAAAAATTGTACCAATAAACTGGCAATTTTTTAAGGTGCAGAAGGCTTAAAATGGGGACTCAAATCAATGATGTGCTGAACATTTGCTTTCTGTAAGAAAAAAAAGGTCTGGTAAAACAATAATTGCATATAAAAAGTCATAGAGAAAATTCATGTATATGAGCGTAAATAAATGATCCAGCTACAGCTATGTGGAGCACCCACCGTTAATAAAGAAGACGAGGTTCTCATGCAAGCAACCTCTTTTTTTAAGAGGTGGGGCTATAGATCACACTCAAATGCAATCTGCTGTTGTTTCTTGGTGTAATACTTAAATATAAATAATATTAATGTTAAATACATCTCTGCCTTAAAAAAAAACCAAACCAACACAGAACTCTAAATATTCGAGATGTTAAAAGACTTAATTTCCAGACTTTATGCTATGGCATATCTTCATTTAAAATATGACTGGGTTGAAAACTGGAAGAAAAATAAATGTTACGCACTTTATCCCTAAAATATCAATCAAATTACTTATGTTCCAAGATGAGGTGAATTACACTTAGTAACAAGTATTTTATAAGAAGACAATAGCTGAATTATACACAGAAAGAAGTATTTTATAAAGAGTGATTCTCACCGGAAAAGATTTGGTAGTTTTAAGATAGCCAATTAAATGGGATCAATATAATACAGTTTCCATACACACTGTAAGGAAAGAATTTGATCATGATTTAAGCATTTGATAATTTGGTGCTTACTTTTAAATACTTGATTCAAACCCACTGATAATCAGCTGAGACCTTGCCAGAGGTATAGGTTTGGTCAGCATACCTCAGGGTTTACTGAACACTAAAAGAAGTAGAAATATCTACTATAGAAATACCTGACACAGAATTTTGAAGCTAATCAGGAATGTAAATTCCTTAAACCGCTGAGCAGGCCAGTGCATGCTGGCAGGTCTAGTGTCACCCTCAGGTACCAGAACTCTGTGCCAACATTTTTGACTGTGTTGCCATACTGTGCACAGGTACAAATGAAGGGTTATAATTACCCATCAATAAGAGGAGATGGATTTTTATGAGCTGCTTCTTTTCCTCATGCTCTGTCACAGTGTGAAGAAATGAGAAGAAACATGATCCCTAGAGAAAAATCACAAATTCAAATCAGGGAGGGAGCAACTGAAGAAGGCAGAGTTCTTGAAAGGATTTTGAGAAAAAAAGATTTACAGAGGCTATGCAATTAGGCAGAGGGTTAAGAGGATAATGAAAGAAGATCAAAGAAGGTAAAAGTACACAACTTGATCAAGACTAAGAACTGAGGGAGCTCAGTACAATTTTGCTTTTTTCCGTGGGACTCTCAAAGTCTGTCCATGATGGGAAAGAAAATTATGCTAAGGAAGTATTTGCCTGCCTATTTGTTACTGCTTCCTGATATGAACTTGCGTGTCTGGAAAGAAGCAGGATCTACTGCCACTATGATTCAATCCCAGTGTTGCCACCCTGCTGCTTCAGACTGAGCTTTGTGGTATATGCTTGGGGCTAGATCACCTTGTGAACAACATACTTTGAAATTTCAAGTTCCTCAGGAAATAATCCTTTAGTCATAAGAGCACAGGCTACATTATCTAAGCTGAGTCTTTCTCCATCTTTAATTGCTAGCATGTTGCTTTTAGGTTTTGTGAGTTTAGTGCTTGAAAGAGAAAAAAAATCCTGTTTGGAACTCAGCACATTTTTTTATTATATTCTTACTGCCTCAGTCCTAGAAAATTCATTTGTATGTGACAAACTGGATCCCTATGACTTTAAGTCCTGTGGCAGAAGGATGCAGTACATGAATTCAGAGCTGTTTTTCAAGTGTCACGGAGTAGCTGGGTTTCCAGTCTGTGGAACTGGAAAGTGCCAGTTTACGTCAGATTGATGAATTATGTAAAACCTGGATTCTTATGTATTATTAATCACCACAAACAAAGGACGACGTTTTAATTAATTTGTGATGATTTTTACCTCTTACTTCCAAAGTAACTTATTCAAATTAAAACCTCCTATTTTGAAGACCTGCATCTTGTTAAAAACGCAGAGAGACTGTTATCAGTGCCCGTTGAAAGATGCAGAAATTTTTACAACCTTCTCTAGCGTTTAAAGGAATTTAGGGTAATGCTTTTGAAACATCAGCCAGGAAACCTATACCCATAGTGTTTTAATACAGAGATAAGTTAGTTGCCTGAAAGGCTTTATTGAAGGAGTGTCTGCATGCATGATCAGAAGCATCAATGCTTCTGTGGTTTGTTTGTTTGTTTGTTTTCGTTTTTGAGCAGCAGATGAGATAACAAAAACTCTGTGATTAATTTAGCAATTCTATATGGGTACATTATAGATTGTTCTTCAGATGGAAGTCTGACCTACCTGTGCTTAGTTTTGCAATCTTGCTCTGCTTCACTTTGAAAATAATATATTTATCAGTGACCATGTAAAATAAGTATTTCCATTGGGGTCATTCATTTTTTGTGTGAACAAAACTTAAAATAACTGCAGCCAAGAGATTCCTTACTGTGAAAAAGGCTTACAGCTGGATTTAAGTTTCAGTGGGAGCAGCAGAACACAGGCAGGTTGACATTTTCTCTCAGCCAGAGGTACAAATTAAGTGCCTGAGGCCACTTCAACACTGAGATCAAGCTTTTCTTTACTACCACTATCCTTCCTTCCTTCTCTCACTGAATGCATGACCAAGTTATGAAGTTTGATGAACTCATTGTCTCCTTTTGTGTCAATAAAATGCAAAAAAAAAACCCCTCACACTTTTTGAAAAATCAATATATAAACATTGTCCATAAACTTACAAGATTGCCCTGTGCAGATAAGATTACCTACCCTGTTCTGTACAAATAACCCGTTACAAATTTCTGTAAATTAGAGTCATCTATTTACTTCATATCATGGAATTAAGAACAAACTCAATATTGAAGTTTCTAAACCAAAGATTTTTTTTTTGAAAAGTGACACAGTGTTGGAAAAAAAAGGGCATGGCTTTTCTTTCTATTCACTGAGGACACTCACAATTATTGCCGCTACTGTCGCAAAATCTGTGCAAGTTAGAGATGAAATCAAGTTGATTGAGTTCAGCAGGAAGTATGTGTACTCTCTGAAAGCTAGTGTACTGTATTGTCTGGTTAAGATTTCATCCTCAGTGTCTTGTATTTGAAAATGAAACATAAAGCTGAAAGGCCAAATTTATCTCTGGAGCACACCAGTATAAATGAAAGCTCTTTGAAGGCCGTGATGTTGGTACCAGAGGAGATGATGGAATCAACCGAAAGGTGTTCTGCTCCTTCAGGAGTTTGCTTCCTTTTGATAGCGTGGAGGGTGCAAGCTTGATGAATCTTATTCCCCTGTTAATAACAGAGATAGGTTCTAATGACTGGAAACTTCAAGGAAGAACAAAGTGGTTTTTGTTTCTGCATGTTTTGTGTGTATCCTTCCTGTATCTTATGTGCACCTTTTCAAAAATTTTTCAGGAAAAAACATATTTCTGTAATTACAATAAAATGTGAATGAATAACAGTTCTTTGGATACACTGACAAGTGATATTGATTTATTAATACCGTGAAGATTATGGGCTTGGATTCAATGTTTACTTGAAAAATTTCCAAATTTTATAATATCCTTTCCTGAACTTATGAACATTAAATAAATTGGAATTGAGAGGTCTGAAAAAGTCACAGCGCTAGAGAGATTCTTCAGATGATCTAGTAACTGTATTATTGTGTAGCATACAAGGCTATGCTTTCTTAAACAAACATATGACGTACTGCTCACATCTAACCCATCATTTCTCCCTTTCTTTCCCCAAATGCATGCTGCCCCTTAGTAGTATGGTTGCCTTAGGTTGTTGCAGAGTATTGGGTATTCACGATAAGGCATGATGATCTTTGATGAGGTTTGACACAATGGGATTGTGCTGGTTTGGGCTGGCGAAGGATTGTGGGTTTTTTCGTAGTAAGTGCCTGTGTTTTGGATTTGTGGTGAAAATAATGTTGGTAGCTCAGGGATGCTCTAGGTTTTACTAAGCAGTGCTTACACAGAGTCAAGACCTTTTCTGCTCCTCGCACCATCCCACCAGTGAGGAGGCTGGAGGTGTACATGAAGTTAGGAGGGGACATAGCCAGGACAGCTGACCCCAACTGACCAAAGGCATATTGCATAGGATATGGCATCACGGTCAGCACATAAAAAGGAGGGACAGAAGAAGGAAGGGAGGACATTCAGGCCAATGGTGTTTGTCTTTTCAAGTGTCGTGGTTTAATCCCAACCATCAAATTAATCCCGTGCAGCCACTTGCTCAGCAGCCCTGACCATTAGGGTAAGTGAGAGAATCAGAAGGATAAAAGGTGGAAAACTCACACGCTGAGATAAAGACAGACTAATAGGGAAAGCAAAAGCCACGCACACAAGCAGAGTAAAACAAGGAATTAATTCACTGCTTCCCATGGCAGTCACCTTCATTAACCCACAAGTTTTCCCACTTTTACCCTTCTGAATCTCTCCTCTGTCACACCACTTCGAGTGAAGAAACTTCTGTGTAGGCTTTGGTTGCTGGATGGGGTTAGACCTGTCTACAGGACCTCTCTACAAATTCAAACAAATTACCTGTGTTATAACAAGCAGGTATAATTTTCTGAATGGTCTGCAGAAAAAGTGTTACCTTGAATGTTAAAATCATGCACACTGGTATTCCTAGCTGTGCTCTTTGGGGGAAAAAAGGCTACAACTTCTAGCTAAACTTTAAAACTGATTTAATGCATATAATGCATATGTCCTGAGGCACATAGCTAAAACCTGGAGTGGCCTTAAATATTGTGACAATAATCAAGAGCCGTTTACCTTAATGCAATGAAACTCAACTTCACTGCACATGTACTACCTGTAATTAAACTATTTCAGACTATGTGTTCTGAGTACTTTTGGTATGAAGTTCCAGTTTACCCTTTTTTTTTTTTTTAACTTTAATATAATGAAACTCCCTTTTGAAATTATTTTGTTTTCTTTGAATGGAGAAAAAAAAAAGGCAAGGATCTTGAATCTATTTTGAAACACAGACACTATTTCTTCCCAGGCTCCACATTCTTTGAAGACTGATTTCATATTGACATCTTAACTGAACATTCTTGAACTTTTTTTCCCAAACTTTGTATCCAAAATCTGTGTCTCATCTGGTCTTTATCTCACAGCTGTGATAAAGCAAAAGAGACCATGTTAATGGTTTTAATTGAGGTTGATATTTTCTCTCTGAATCATTTAGAGATAAAGATTGCATAGCATATGCTCTTTTGATCTATTCAGAGAAACAGCAAGCTCCATAGTTTGATGTCAAGATAATTAAAATAAGTGCCATCAAAGCTTTGAGAGCTATTAGGAACATAAAGATTGAAAAAAGGGTTGGAGGACAGTCCAAAGTGGAGCACACCTGGCTTAAGTATAAAGAAAAATCTGTTTCTGAATAATTCTGACTACACTAGACCTCACCTGGAGTGCTGTGTACAGTTCTGTGCTCACCAGAAGAGATGCAAGAGACACGTGGACATACTGGAGAGAGAGCAGCAAGGGGCCACACAGATTATTAAGAAGCTGCAGAATTTCTAAAGTGGTGAAAGGATGAGAGAGCTGGGATTGTCAAGCCTGGAGAAGAAAAAGCTCTAGGGGGATCTTAGCAATGTCTATAAATACCCAAAGCGGGGATGCAAAGAAGGCAGAGTTCCTTCCAGTGAAACCCAGTGGCAGGACAACAGGCAGCGGGCACAAACTGAAACACATGTGGTTCTTTCTGAACATCAAAAAACCCTTTGTTCACTGTAAGGCTGATTTAGCCCTGGCTTAAGTTGTCCAGAAATATTGCAGTCTCCCTTCTTGGAGATATTCAAAACACCTCTGCACAAAGTCCTGGGCAAGCTTTTCTAGGTGGCCCTGTTGTTGAGTCAGATGATGTCCAGAAGTCCCCTTCCACCTCAACCTTTGTCTGACTTCATGTGATCCCTTTTGAAGCCAATTTTTGATTTCTAAGATCAAGAGCTACAAGAGTTTCGCATTTTTTAAAAACAGTATTTTAAACCTGATTTCAATTTAAACTTCTCATTTCCCACATTGTAAGACACATCAAGGAGGATTTTCTGTTGCTTCAGTTCATGATCTTGCTGAAAGCACGTATCCTTCTTCTCTTGCTTACTTTGGGAGTTCTGTGGAGTTACTATTCTCTAACTTAGCTGCAATTTATCTGCTTTCAATTTTTTAAAAAAAAATCTCATAGCTTTTGAATATGAATTTTTACACAATGTTTGGTTACTGATCCCTTTTTGGCCTGTGTCAGTATCACCTTGTGTAAACACTTTATTCCTTTAGAGCAAGCATACATCAGATTTATTTATATTCACCAAACTTTTATATAACAAAAAATTGTTTTTGTTAATTCTGCAGAGTGAATCTGATTTGTGTCACTGCTGATGTACACATATGCAACGTATGTAGTATGGAAATTAATCTTACTTACAGCTAAATGAAGAAGGAAAATGTACTTTATACTAACCAGGAAGTCAGATTTGTTGCAAAAAGATAAGGAAAACAGCAAAAAGATAGATCTGAACTGATCTAGGTCATCTTGTTGACTGAAGATAGAAAGTTATACTAGTAGGCTTAGAAAGGACCCTAGCAAATGCATGAATTGTAGGGAGAAAAAAAATCACCTTGGGAAACAGGGTTAATCATAAATAATACACCAAAGCTATTTGAACAATCTTTGGCAGGAGTAAAAAGAGACTCAAAGGAGCTGGAATTATAAATTGGTTAATGCTGAGCATTAGGGGGAGCATAGTTGGAACCTACATGTTCAATTCTAGGAGCCATATTTTAGGAAAGAAATTATGAAGCATGAAAGGTCTGAGGCTGAAAGATCAACATGAATCAGAGTTTCAGAGATCTTAATTATAAAAATCACTCAGGTGTGGCCTTTGATATACAGACTCAAATAAAAAGAAATTGGAATCATCTTCTAGACATATTTTATGGGGGACCTCAAAGATAACAACTGCTGCCAGACAGAGGTTTCAGCTGGTTAGTTACTGCTGAGGGCAAGCTATACACTGAAAAACAGTTGCTTCCTCACCATTCTCTCTTTTCTATTACCTTGGGAGGGGTTTAAAATATTTTTTAGGATTAACAAATTGATTTCTTGTTGAAAAGCATGTTATTTAAAGGATGAAATTGAGTAGTTTATTTAACAAGCTAAGTTGACAAATTCTCTTGTCTTTCAAATGCATAAATAAACTTGAATAAATGTTGAATGGAAAAGGAAAAATAGTGTCAGAGCAGATTATTTTCTTTGAGTACCATCTTCATTCATCAGTAGGCTTACCTGTTCACAAATAGCAGTGCCTGAAAATAGTAAGCAGGCATTATGCCCTTTCAAAGATATTAATCTTAGCATTTTTGTCTGCCTTCAAGGATTCTTCTGTGCTCAAAATGACTGGACAAACAAAAGAGGGCAGAAAATGGGCTCTCCTAGTGCAAAAGTTCTTCCCTGCAAAGAAAAAAGCATCATGAACAGAAGCACAAAATACTGTTCTTTGCTCACAAAATAAAGTAAGAAGGTTTACCCTTACAGGTACAATATAATGGTCGTGCCCATACCTGCCACTGTAGCAACATTAACGTGGGCAAAGACCATGCCAAAATTCCCTTCTCTGTTTCACAAAAATTTAAGAGTCTGGCTAAATGAAGTAGACGAATTTGCTTCCTTGAGCAGTTGGCTAATTAAAAAAGGGTTTGTAAATAGGGTTTTCTTCCTAAGCTAGTATGAATTTCTGTGTTCCTTGTGAATTGTGTAATTAATAAAAATCCTAAGGAAAATGAAATGCAGAAGAGACCTTCTCTGCTCTTCCCCCAATACTGTTTTTCTTCCTAATGTGAAGCACCTTGGGAGTCAAAACTGAATATTCATACGTCACCAGAAAACATATGGCAAGCTTTCCTTTCAGGATCCTGAAGCCAGAGACTTCCTTTAACGTATTTATGCCATCTGATTCTATGACAGTGTGTTCTCAAAAAGTAAATGGTTCACTCAGGTCGAAAGTTCATCTTCTCACTCAGGAAAGGGGTGTCCTTCAGGTGAAGCAAAGGGATATGATGAACTTTCATTGTTTTTTTTCTTAGTTGATTTCCTCAAAATTGTTTTGATTGTGGATTATGGTGTGGGTGAGTGAAGACAAACTTTCCATATGTTTCTATATTGAACTGGAGTATATAAGAATAGGTGAGTGTGGTTTATTTTTTTCATTGATAATGGTGGAGAAACAAATATCCTGGTACTGTAATGATCTCCTTCTGTAGAGAGAAAACAGTTAAATATTTGAGAGTGTCATGTCTGAGGATGAAGGTTGTAGTTACTTCAGGTTGCATCACGGCTGCTTAGCATAATTGAGCTTAAAAGGAAGAAAGAATTTTTGTGTGACTATTTCTTTTACCCGTCTTGCTTAGTTCTGTTAAGACCTACCTCTTCTACCTCCACATTAAGATATCTACCAAGATAACCTAATTCTGTCCTCTTTCAATCTCTGATGAACATTGCTTGGGAAGTGCTTAGTCATGATTTATCAAAGAAATAACCAAGAAAAGGGCTTTTTTGGGCAAACTCATTTGCTTAAAATCTGACACTGTGAAAATTCTGGAAACTGTATAAATGAAAGATATAACCAAAAGATAAGCAAAACACAACTACCAGTAATACTCCTTTGACCTTGTTCTTATGGAAAGGCTTTATATATTTTTATTAATTTCAGTCCCAAACATCATAACTTATAAACAGAGAAAGTGAAGGAAAATTCAGGTGTTGCTGAATCTCAAAGAAGGTCCTTAAATACCTGTTGCAGAAGGGTTGATACCTGACATTTTCAGGAAAGACCTGATCCAATAGGCGTGTGCAACACCACAGACTGAGGAGGAGGAGAAAATCTAGTCCGTGTAGCAGAGACCTTTCCAACTGATTTCCAGGCTTGTTACTTATAGTAGAGGCATCATTGTAGAGGAAGACAATAACACAATGGGGCAGAAGAAGGAAGAGTCTTTGGGTTTAGTTGTTGGTTCTGCCACACACTTCAGGTGTGGCTTTGGACCAATGAATTTCTCTGTCTCTTCTTCAACTTCCCATCTGTAAAATGCAACCATAAAGGAAAAAATGGACAATTAATCCACTTTCATGGACTGCAGAATTCTGGCAAGTTCCTTATATCCTGAATTAGTGTATCCCATCATGACTGCCTTTATTATTATGCTAAGATACTCTATTAAAACATACAAAGAAAACATATATAATAATGAAAAACATAAATGCCTCTTCTTTAGACATCTTGGTAATGTTTTAAAATGCTACCATTTTGAGGTAGTTTGAAAATGTTCATATTTAAGAGCACTCTAAGCAGCTGAGCCTGTTTCCATGCATATACGTAATAATTTATGCAAGAAAATGAATAGCAGGGTGTTGAAAAATAGGCAGGAAAGGCTGTATAGAAAGCTGTGTGTAGGCAGCATCAATTATAAACTGAATATATGTGCCTAGCACTATCTATTTTAAACATGGAGATGTACCATTAACTAGTTATTGATTATGAACCATAATTTCCATGCTGAAATTCTAATAATGTATTAAAAATAAATAAATTAAAATTGGGTAAGATGAACTCTACTCCACTTATTTTTTTGGTAGAAAAGCAATTTAAGTCTTTTTGAGTATGCAATTAATACTTCCATTGCTCCATGTTGGAAAAAAAATTATTACAATAAAGTAATATGTTGGGGTTTTTTCCTCCAATACAGCGAGATTTATTGAATTGAATGAATTTATATTTGAGCCCGAACTTATATTTGAGCCCATCTGAGAGTATCTGAGGAACGCAGATTTTTTTCCTGCCTAGTAAACAGTATGAAAGAAAATTGCACCAATACATAAGGTAAACAAGCTGTATTTTCTGAGGCCAGCATCCACTTTCCACATCTTCTGTCTCTGACCCTACTGCATTCATATTTTTCTTCCTTGTAAAAGGGTGCCCTTACAGTTGAAAAAGAGAGTGTTCTGAGTGTTTAACTGTGTCTTCACAGCTGAGATGATAGCACTTGTGCATTACAGGAGAAATAGACTTCTGCAATTTTCTGCCTCTGAAGTGTTAAGGACTCCAAATAGTGCTCACTTCCTTTCTCTCTCCATAGAAAAGCAGTGTCTTTAGTCAGTTTTCTATCACTTACCCCCATCCATCTCGACAACTGCAGAATAGTTTTGACTTTGAACACAGTGATATCCATTCATTCAAAATCAGGGAACTAGTATCTGTAATTTATTTTTAGACTCTTTACAAGAAAAAGTCCCCCTGCTCCTATCCACAAAAACTTGATGCTTAATTTATTTTGATTTTTGATTTATTTTGATGTAAAAGTTCTCAGGTTCTCAGTGTAGATGAGTACATAGAGAGGGTTAGGGTCACCAGGGAAATTTTTGTATTTTGTAAAATGTAGGGACTAAGCCTGGTGTGAAATCATTCTTGCTCACTGCAGATGGCTGACATTACATTACCCTGGTCAGTCAAACTGGTTCTACGTTAGTAGAAAAAACAGAGCTCATCTCCCATTTCCTGGAGTTGCAGAATCCGCTTTATCTCATTCCCTTGTTACTTTGAAGCCTCGGAAAAAAGATTTCCTTTGTGTTAACCCTGAATAATTGTCACATTATTCAGGTTTTAGAGAAAATACTGTGCAGCAAACAGCCCACGATTCATTCTTCTTCCACAGCAACTTTAGATTTGTAGAAAATGAATGATTTATGATACCATTTCGTACTTAATTTTTTCCCGTTATGAAATTACCCTATGTTATGTACAAAAGCTTGTACAAATAATTCCTTTCATGTTGAAAACCCATGTAATTTCCTTCAGATTGCTTTTCTGTCTCTGTGTGACTTTTAATGTCAATGTTCTCTTAGTTGAAACAAAATAACTGTCATTTGACATGGTTTTCCTGGGGTTGGGAAGAATCCTAGATGATCTATTCCTGTACCCTGTGTCATAAAAAAGTTGTAGGATTTACCAGCTTAGCATTCTTTACATTATAGTTCTGCCCCTTATTTTCTCCTCCTCCATGTACATTATTATAACTCTTCCTCTTGAGCTTATCGGTATTTTTTCGGATCCTTTTTGTCCCTCTTTTTTGCTTCAAGCATTAATTTTCATGGTTGTGCCATGCTAAATTTTCTGCTTCTTTTATTTATTTACCTCCACTCCTCCTCCTTTCTCTCTTCAGCAGAAAGACATGGCCATTTTTTCTCTGCACTGAAATTTGCTTTCTTTGTTGACAGACTTGTCTCTGGTTAAATATGAACATGTCTTGTCTTTTTGTTGAACACTTTCATAGTATCTTTTTACCTCACTTGTCCATATGAGCTGCAATACCAAATGTGATATTTTAATTTAGGCCACATATTGGATTTCAGTTCTGCAGTACAAGTGGCAACATTTTTTCTCAATTATTTCTGTCCTCCCTCCACTTCAGTTTGGATTTGACCAGCATTCCTGTACTCTGTTTTGTCTTGTCAGCATGTGGGTGCGGGAACTCGGAACTTTCTGGGCCAATGCTTGTTTCACAGATGTGCTGATTTTCGTGGGGGTAGAGTTAACTTTCTTCACAGTGGCTGGCTCTGGGCTGTGCTTTGGATTTGTGCTGAACACAGGGTTGATAACAGAGAGATGTTTTTGTTAGTGCTGAGCAGGGCTTGCACAGAGCCAAGGCCTTTTATGGTGTTGGTACTGCCACACTGGGGAGGGGACTAGGTGTGCTTAGGAGGCTGAGAGGAGACACAGCCAGGACAGGTGACCCCAACTGACCAAAGGGATATTCCAGACCATGTGGCATCATGGCAGTATATAAAGCGGGGCGAAGAAGGAGGAAGGGTGGTAAGTTTGGGACGATGGCATTTGTCTTCCCAAGTCATCATCATGCATAATAAGGCCCTGCTTTCCTGGAGATGGCTGAACACCTGCCTGCCCATGGGAAGCAGTGAACTAATCCCTTATTTTACTTTGGTTGTGCGGTTTTTGCTTTCCCTATTAATCTGTCTTTATCTCAGCTCACAAGCTTTTTGCCTTTTACTTTTCCAAATCTCTCCCTGTTCTCACTGGTGGGGGAGTGAGCAAGAGGCTACATGAGGCATGGCTGGTGACTGGGGTTAAACCATGACAAAGTATTACAGGTCTGGGAGGGGCAGATACATGTTTCACATGGTAAGGAGGACTGGCGTGCTTCCTGTTGTTCAGCATAAATAAGGAGTGGTTGTAAAACCTAATCCTAAAACCACAACTGTGGTGTAGCACTTGTTGGGTGCACAAGTATGGCATCGGTAGTTAGCCAGGTCTTAAGCTGAGGTTCATTAGCAGTGCTAAGGGTAAATTAGTGGAGCTGGAATTAACTTGAAAATATAGTCCCATATATTTGCCTCAACAAATAAGATCTGTATTGTGAACACCTGGACAACTGCACAAGTTTTGAAAGAAGTGTATGGAAATCTTTGATTTCTTCTTTGCATTGAGTACTTGTGCTTGTTTATTTTGAAGACCCAAATCTTCATTGTGCTCATAGATAGAGAGAAAGAGGACAAAAGGGAACTGATCAATTGCTTTGATAGTTTCCACTGGGATAGGCCTATATATAGTTTGTAGGACCAGATACTTCTGGAGGAAAAGTGTGAATCTACGAGTCACTTCTGCCCTAGATGCTCAAAATTGGAAAATTATGTCAGGGTTCTGAAAGGCTGACATTGGCTCACTTATTGCCAAAGCACTTCAGAGACTGATTTGGGAATTGATGATTTTTTCTTTTAGCCAGCACTGAACTCAAACCTTGGCACAGATTGTGGAATGGGGGAGTGTTCTACTGTGGCACATTGGCCCACAAAACTCATCCTTTCCTACCATAAATCATTAACGATCCCCTGGGAGTATTCAATGTAGGAATGGCAAAGTCACCACCTTGGACACATGCCAATTTGAATTACTCCATTCTGCTTGTTAGTTATCTCTTTAATTTTATATGAATATGGGATTACTGTGTGCTGCTAAACACTTACCAAAATCCAGCCAATAGCTGACAGCAAAGCAACCATTTAAAGTCTATTCATTGTCAAATGTCTAGCTTTTCAGAGTAAATGTCCTGTTGTAGACTTTGAATCTTTCTGTAAAGATCAGATTTTCCAAGCGATGTTGTTTTCTGTTAGTAGTTAGCATACAGGGTGAGTTCTGTAAAAGAAGCTGTTCTAGACAAAGAGAAAAGACATGGTGTCAGTGCCAAGGACTATGCAATTTCAGGTGCTCTTAGGCTTTCTGAAACACTGGCTATTTGACAGGATTACTCACAGGATAGTACTAGTTCTCATAAAAATAAAAGTCCTGATGGTACTAAAGCAGATTCTAGGTAGGTCTGTCTAACACCAAAATGTGTATGGTTCTGACTGCAACAGTGTGTAAAAAGCTCTGCTTCCGTGGGTGGGTGTGGGCATTACCATTTTCTTTGTGCTAGCTGCACCTCAGACACCTCTGATGAAGAAGTTGTATCATTATATTAGAGAAGTTACTTGTTTGGCAGCTAACAAGACCTGCTCAGAGCAGCATGGATTGGTCCAGTTACAGTAGAAATTTAGTGCAGAGATACATCTTGTGAACTCAGCCTGCATTGTACTGGATCAGCCCTGGCAGGGCAGACAGGGGGTCACTGAGTCATCTTTGTTTCCCTGTGTATTCCTAAATACCTTAGCTGTATGGACAGTGGCATCAAAGTAGTCAGTGACATCCAAGGTAGTGAATGTCAAAATCTGTCTCAGAGCCTTACTTACCTGTTTGTCTCATGCTTAGTACTCAGGATGACAACTTGTTTGACTAGTCAGAAATACACAAGTTGTTTGGTTTTTTATATATTAACATACATTTCAATTTAAACATGATTATGTACAAATTGTCAAAATTGTCTTTGGTTTGGACAATTTCCATGTTAGGTCATTTAACGTCAAGACCACTTTTTAGCATTAAAGATCTTACAAGAGCACTCTCTATTATGGCATGACATTTCATTGCTTCATATTAATTTTTATATTATTGTGCCATTACCTGTGCTAGTTGCCATACTGAACACTAGGAACTCGATCTAAACTTAATGCACAGAATTTCATGGTAAGCACTTTGAAAATATGTCTCTGAGTTACCAATTTGAAAACATACAAAACACCCCTGTCAAACTCATCCAAAACATTTTAAAGATACCTACTTTTTTCACAAACTTTCTGGTTGTACAGACCCAAGATAAGCAACAAGACACAGTGACTACTAAACACAATAAATCCACAAATCACAGTAACTTCTATAGCTTGTTTAATTCTCTGTCTGAACACACAGAAATGAGGTTCACAAGAAAAAGTCAATTTAGGAATCTAATGCAATGATCCCATCTGCTGTGGTCAAAGTCAGAAAGTATGACCCTTTGTTCCAGAGAGCTGCTAGAGAGTGACACCTGAAGTACCTGAGCTTTCTCCTCTTCCCCTGTGTGACCTGTTTCTTCTTGAAACAGGAGTCTGGACTAGAGGATGTCTAGCCCAAGGCTATAAGTTCCACATATATTTTTTAAAAAGAGAATTCAATTATTTACAGTTGTACTCTTGAGTACCTTTTTCACACTGTTATATGCTGGAATCTTTTCTACAGATGACTTATATAAGGGTTTTAGTGAGAAGATACTGCAGTGCATTTAGTCCCTGTCATGAGTAAAGAAGCAGCTGAAAAGAATATTCTTTCTAAAAGCAGTGTAAATCTTGTTTAGATGTGCTTTTTATATGTCAACACAATTTCAAGATAGAAATTTTGTTATTAATAAGAGCAATTTATAATGTTATAGTGTAATGGCATACACAGTCGGACATGAGGCTCAGAGGTATCACTTTGGGTTAAATATTGCTGCAGACACAAACATGCACAAGTAATGATGCTGGTGTTTTAGAGAGGATGTTATTCAGTCTAAAAGGCTATAAGGGATTACCACACAGAAGGTATGGAAAGAAGAGTTAACAGGGAAGCATGGAAGAAAACTGCTTCAGCAAAAGGGCGTTAGGTGTTGGGAGGGGAGTCATGCCTTAGGTTTTAACTTTTATATTTTTCAAATCCTGTACTGCTTGTTGTGTAACTCTGTAGCCTGTTAATTTCTGCTCTCTCATGCTAAGTAGACATAACAAAGCCTCTCTGGGCCTGCTCTTCAAGGACACCCAGACCGTCCTAGGCCCAAAAAGTATAAACCAAAAAGCCTCGAAAGGGGGGTAAGTGGAAGGGAATTACATCATTTAACTGAAGTTTTAATTGGAGAATTAACCCTTACATGCAAATGAACCAAACTTATAGAAGTATGAAGAACTTGTGACCTGTCGTCCATCTTGGGGTCCATCCTGGCAATAGCTTCTGGCTCCCCAGGGTGTACTTTTGAAGGCTTTTCAAATAAATACCTACCTTTATTCCCTTACTCCTGTCTAGTCTCTGTTTCTAGGAGGCCTCTTAAGGCATCAGGAGGAGGAAAGTTTTCTATGCAGCTTTTACAGGACATCAAGGGATGTATATAGGGATCATCTACTTGCACTTAGTCATTACAGACAGTATTTTCTTAAAGGTTTTTATCTTTAGAATTTCAGAACACCATCCTATTCTCTCTGAATCTTTACAAAGAAGCTGAGACTACTGTGAGTAATCGTGACCTATCACGTATCACAGTTTGGATACTGTTGACTGAAATATGTTCATAAACTTAGAAAACTGAACAGCCTTGTCTAAGCATTTGCCTGAGTCTTTTCTGTTTGAGGAAGCCACATATTTTAGGACTCAAGGACACATTTCAGACAGTGTGATAAGGTCTTCCAAAAGTGACCAATGTACTCCATGCAAGTGTGTGTTTTCCTGTGACACAATCCTTGCAGTAGATCCATAAAAAAAGAGTTCAAGATAATAGCCTGACTGTCAGGAACGTTGCTGGGTATAGGAGTGTTCTTCATCAGCTGAGCTGGAAATGCCAATAGCTTTCATGGCAGGTAAGGGGACCAAGGGGGAAGTCAGTGTGGGCTTTAGAATGACTGTTTTGTTTTCCAGGTCTTGAAGTTCATTTTAGCTTATGCACCAGAGATAAACCAAAACATTTAATTTTTTTCCCCCACATAGTGATGAAGACTTTGTCTTTTGATTGCAAATCTTGTGAGCATTTGTTGGTCTCTTTCTTTAGTTGAAAACTGCAATATTGAAATCAATATGCTGCTGTAAAATGTTTCAGCTTCTGTGAAACACTTATTTAATGAAAATATATTTACCTGTAAATCTTCCAATGAGCTCTAATGAGAACCACATAAAACATTTCTGAACCACTAATGCCACTAAGTTGCTCCGAGCTAGATGATCTTCCACCCCTTTATTTTTACATTCAAGTTTATAAGATTTGACATTAACTGTATTTTCTCTCACAGTGAGACTTTAAATGACACATTTTAGCCTAGCTTTTGCTCCCTAAATTCAGGCTTCTTATTTTCCCTATATTGGTATGTAGAAGCTCTGTTTGCCCGGAGCTTTTCTTTTCAGTGTTGTGTCCTGGTTTTTCTTTCTTTTTTCCTTCATAGCTTTGACATCTTGGCTGCTGAATTTGCCTTTGCTTCTTCTAGTAAGACAGAAATTAATTAATCTCCTTTCCTAATTGCACAATCAAAATAAATGATGTCGACAAATTAGAAGACACAGAAATGACATGTACATTTTGGATGCCTAGATAATGTCCAACAATAATTTTTTTTCTTATAAATTTCATGCTTAATTAATTGCTTTAAAATGTCCACATATTTTTGTGCAAATGCATCTTTGCTTGCAAGTCATGAAAAGGAAAGACAAATTAAATTTCCCTCCCACATATGAAAATGTTGCCCTTAGTGTATCCTGACTGTGCTTGGTCATCTGCTTTTTTCCCAGTCATGGTCGTAAATTTGGATGGGATCCTTACACTCTGAATTGCCACTGGGAATCCAACAGATTTAATTTTCTCCCGAGTTACTGACATGTGAGCTTTTGTTGTTCAGTTAACTTGAACACATCGTAATATGACTGATAAATAAATATCTTTTGGCTTTGAAGAAAAATTGTCTCAACAAGAAGGAAAGAATAAAATAAACTGGCTAAACCAAGGCAATGAGGAAATTTTTTTGCACTTTTATTTGACTGCATCTTTGAGTAACTTAGTGATTTGAATTATTCATTGGTAGTTAAATGTACAACAGTATAATCTACAAATATCCCTAAACCAAGATTAGACATCAATCTGTTTCAATAAACAAAAGTTAATTTATAAAGATGACCATGAAGAAAATGTTCTACCTTTCTGGTTTAAAAAAAAAAAAAATCTGTAGATCAACTGATATAAAATCTTATGCTAATATAGTCATAGCTCTTTGACTTTATTTCCTAAAAGAAGTGGACTGAAGCTGGAAACAAAGCTACAATATATTTTGGAACGATGAATTTTCTTGTAACACAAACCTGCCTTTTTTTTTTTTTTAATTTATGTAATCTTAAGGAACAGAAGGTTAACTGTTACTGAGTCCCTTCTGGCTGTGTGGGCTCATATGCATGAATGCACAGGCACAGGGATGACTTCAGTAACATAAATTCGATGGCAAGGAGCTGAGAAGGGTCCTCGCATAGAGCTCCACAAACAGCAGTTTATTGCTATTCCTTGCAAAGGTTTCCACAGGCAAATGACCTCGAACACGTGACAGGTCGATCTTCAGTACAGGGCAGTGGTTAACACCAAAGCCAGCCAGGGAATTAGAACTGGGGTACATTACCATAACCGAGCAGGTGTCCCGGGAGAGGCTTCTTTCCCTCACCAAAACTGATACATCCTTGGCACCAGAGACTGTCTTATCAAGAACAATCTCTGTCTCTTGTACTACAGGTCAATCGGTCACCACAGTTGTTATACTCCAGTTGTTGTACAGAGATAATCAGTAAATTTTCCAGACTACTTAAATTCCTGGATTTACTGTGGGGTGTGGGAGTGGAGGCTCTGTGTCTCTGAGTTTGGGAAGAAGAAGAATGTATCTGAAGATGCCATGCTTAAAATTGCCTTGTCTCTCTCAATAACGTGTGGAACTCTTACTGTAGAGCATTGTGTTTACTCAGCTCAGAAGAGGAAACACGGTCTGTACTCTTCATTTAGGAGTAAGTTTTAAAAAGATCATGGTTTTTTTAGATTAAATTGACATAGAGAACATGGAATACATCTTGAGATTTTAAAGTGATTCCTCTCCCGTGCCCTTGATATTCTTTTTCCATACCACTACTCATGTATCACTAAACAGGAAAAGATCAGCTTGCAGATTTCTGCTAAAACAACAGAAGCTTCTTTTGCAGCTTGACTGGCTCCTTCCGTATCTATTGCTTCTGCAGCTGCTGCTGAATAAGCAGCTGCTCCCTTCACATGCTCTGATGCTGAAGCTGCACCTTGAGCCTTGCTGGCGGCTCAGGTGGTCGCACAGCTCCTTGGCACGTCAGAAGCGAGCTCATGGATGTGGCCCCTTCTGAAATGGTTGCACGCAAGGTTGCCGGAGACCCGTGTGAAACAGGGGCTTCTGAGGACAGTGGACTGGTAGGTTTTGGGCCCAGAAGTGTGCTCTGCAGCCTGCAGTCCTTTAGCTATGAAGTCTTGTACTCCAATAATCAAAGCCAATTTAACTATTTAAGGAAAAGATGATTTTGGCTCATGTTTGAGCGAATTGGCATCAATCATTCCTTGCAGAGGAATGAATGAATGTTAGAGGAAGCAGCTACCAGCAAACCTCAGCCCCACAATAATAGGCCAAGAGTGTGAGAGGCATAGCTTTTACCGAAGCTAGAATAAAGTCAGGACACATGGGCACTACAAAAAGAATAACTTGACAGAGTTAATGCCCAGGTATCTGTGATCAGACAGTGGCAGAAAGGAATGTGGACAGCTTATGAAGCGCTCCTGTTCTGATTGATGTGTACTATACAATTGAGAACTTCAAATGCTACAGGAAATTCATATTACATTTTGAAAACTATAATAAATATATCCATTAGCTTTCCTGCAAGAACTGATAGTGACCTGGTCTGGGTATAAAGAATGTGAGAGAGCTTCCTGGCGTATTCAATGAATTTGAGGCAAATTTTCTATGTCTTCAGGTTTTTGAGGGTTTGGAACTCTGATACTTGAGGAAAAATCTTCCAGAACACATACTTCAAATGCTTAATGTGTTGATAAACAAAATATATATTTAAAAGAAAATTTATAAAATGAAGGTATGGATAAAAATTTAAATGAGAATAAAGTTTCCTTGACAATAGATCATCAAATTAATTTTAGATGAGATCATGGAGCTGCTCTTCTAGTTTGGTTTCATCCAGAAGACATCTAGTTCATGTATTTGGACTGAGATGTCAAGTGATTTAAGTGGGAACAACCTGAAGTCACTTCCCAAAAACATTCCTGATTTGAACTCAGATGCTAATGAAGGTGCATTATTAGTTGTTATTCACGATTGCTATCCATGTCCACTTCATTCATTGCCAGCTAATACTAGAAACAAGCAATTCCCACCTTGGGAGTACTCTTCAGAGACCTGTTAAGGAATCCGCTTAAATGACTAGCTGCTCGGTAATAGTAATTCCTCCCCACACTCCCCATCCCCATTTCCCTTTAACCCTAACATTAGATTGAGTTTAAACTTTCCAATGTAATTTAAAAGAAGACTGCTTTTTACCTTTGATGTTATAATGACAAATGTAAGAGAAGATAACAATTTCTTTGGCTTAATCATGCACATCCTAACCCATAAAATTAAGTGTATGTGAGCTAATATAAGCAAGGTTATTTAACTTCCATCTTTTCTAGGAACTTAAGGAGCTACTTTCAGACAATGTCAAGCATTTTCTCTGCTAGTGTTTCTTAATATGCCCACAGCTAAGCACTTGCTGGAATTAAAAACAGTTACAAACTTCCTAGATGCAATTTATTCTTTATACTATAAAAAGCTGGAAGGAAAAACTATTCCTTGAATTTGATGCTTTAGGGGATGATAAATGTGATTTTTAAGGATTCATGCGTCTCCAAGAAGCCAGTACTGGGTTTGAAATATTGAATTAGGGGTTTTTATTTAAAGTATTATACAGTATCACCCGTATTGCTGGCCAAGACCTGTTTACCTCTAGTGACAAAGTTAAGATGCTGTATTTTGCTGGATACTTTTGGGCTAGCCCTAAAAAGTGGATCAGGAGGTGTGCAGATCTTCTTGTCAGGCAGGGTGATACCTGTTGGCTGGGTGTTGGCATCCCTGCAGCACTAAGCAGAAAGGCAGCAGTAAAGGCTGCTACTTTTCTGCCTTCAGTTTTAAGGACAATGATCTTAGTTATTACTGCTCCTTGAAGCTTGCCAGCCTTTGAAAAATGTACTGAGCAGTTTAATGTGTTTGGCTTATAAACACCATTTCAACAGGTTTTTAGGTGGGTTCTGCAGCATCCACGGTGGTCCGTGTTGCCACAGCTGTACTTCATTCAGGCAGTACCTAAATTCTCAGCTTGAGAATTGGTGTGATTTTGCTTGCTGCAGCTTCAGTCCAAAGAGTCTAAAAATAAATTATAGATACTAGTTCCCTGATTTTGAATGAATGGCTACCACTGTGTTCAAAGTCAAATTATTCTTTAGTGTTTGGCAGATTATAGGTCAATTTTCCCACAGCTATCAGAGCTCGTCCATAGTGCAGGCCCAGCACTGTTGAAACAACTCCTTACCTGAGGAAATCACTGATTATTTGACAGCTGTATGTGCTTATTAATGAGAAAGTTTACTTTTTATTGAGGGATTTCACCACACGTAATTCCATAGGTACAGCAAGGAGTCACAATAAAGAATGTGTTGTTAAATGCCTGTGTTTTTATGTTAGCAAAGGTATGAAAAAAAAAATCTCTGTTTCATTTACCCAATTAATAAGGTTACATAGGCTCTGCTTGCAAACGATCTGCAATGAGTAAATTCTCTCTTTTAGCTTTGCTTTTTCCCCATGTGCTAACAGTGCCTTCAGATTAGCCCACTTTCTGCCTATAATAGCCCAAATCTCTGTATCTCTGCTTCTGAAGTAATCTACCCTAATTTTAAAAGTATGATTCTGTTATGGCGAGCATTTATGGAAGGAGTCATTAGCCATAAGCATTGACAAGACCACTTGTTCTCTCATTCCGCTTGGTTGCAATCTGTTGCAAGTCAGAGGTTTAATCTCAGAAGAGTGTAGGAGTATTGACTTTCAGACTACACTGTTAGTCTGCTTTTGCTAGTGCAGTTACTTAGACAGTAATTTAAGACTCACAACACAGGCAGAATGAAAAATTAGCATAACTGCATACAGGGGGAAAAAAAATCACCATGGCCTTAAGCCTGAAAATATGTATGCCTGCCTGAAAGTTTGTTATTTTGTCTTCAGTGGGACTAAGCATTTGCTCAACACTGAATGCATTGCATAAATGTTGCCAAATAAAGATGTCTGCCTTATTTTCTAGTGGAACAGAAGGGTCCCCAACAAAAAGCCAACAAAAATCCTCTCCCCAAAACCAAGAGAAGGAGGATAGGGAAATGAGCTGGTTTGATTTTGTAATATTTTATTTCAATATATAATTTTTTCAATGTAAGTATTTGTCAGCAGTGTTACTTTCCCTTTTGAAAGTCTTTTTTGGTCTTTAAGTCCAGCCTTCTGGCACTCTAGGCAAAATTTTGACATAATCCTCTTCATTAAATGGTGAACAACTATATCAAATTAGATAACTAGCCTTTTCACGCCATTTTGGAGAGTTGTTTCATTGGACATCCTTTTCAAAAAACGACCTAAATATTAATATTCTACCTTTTTTTTTTTTTCCAAATCTTCTTTACTTTGGAATAGGTGGAAGAGGCTGGAAAGGTTTAATAGAGGTTTTAAATAAAATCGTTATGTCCTGATACAATAGTCACTCATGCTACCCCAGAACCTTTAATGGCTACAGCAGAAATTAACTAACTTTTGCCTCCTCAGGGATCTTGGAAGAATCCCATGGGAACAGGCTCTGGAGGGAAGAGGAATCCAAGAGAGTTGGTTGATATTCAAGCACCACTTCTGAGCTCAGGAATGATTCATCCTAATGGACAAGACATTAGGCAAAGGGTGAAAGACACCTGTGTGGATGAATAAAGAACTCCCGTCAGTTGTTCAACTGTAAGCAAGAAATACCCAGGACATGGAGGCAGGCTCAAACCACTTGGAACTAATAGAAAGAGGTTGGCAGAGTAAGTAGAAATGAGACAAGGAAGGCTAAGGCCCACCTGGAATTAAATCTGAACAGGGATGTAAAGCCAAGGAGGTCAAGGACAAGAAGAAGGGCTTCTTTAAATACTTCAGTAACGAAACACCAAGGAATATGGAGATCTGTTACTAAATGGAGGTGGGACTGTGTTAACACAGGACACAGAGGAGGCAGAGTTAGTGAATGCTGCCTTTGCATCGGTCATCACTGACAAGAACAGCCCTCAGGGATCTCTGACCCAGGAGACTAGGGAGAAGGAAGGGTTCAAGGAAGACTTTTTCTTGCTCAAGGAGCAGCAGGTTGGAGTCAGGTAAACCTGGCATTCACAAGTCCATGGGCCCAGATGGGATGCACCCACAAGTGCTGGGAGAGCTGATGAACACCAAAGGTGGGCAATTTACAACCATCTTTGAAATGTTGTAGCGATCAGGAGAGGTGCCTGAGGACTGGAAGAAAGCAAATGTCACCCTGGCCATAGAAAGGGAAAGAAGGACCCAGGAAACTACCAGACAGTCAACCTCATCTCAGTCCCAGGAAAGGTGATGGAGTGTCTCATTCTATCCACAATGGAGGACAAGAAGTTGATCAAGAGTCAGCGTGGATTCATTAGAGGTAAGGCATGTTTGAACAACCTGATTGCCTTCTGTGATGAACCAAGCACCTGAAAGGATGAAGGGAGGGCAGTGGATATTGCCTACCTTGACTTCAGCAAGGCTTTTGACATTGTCTCTCACAACATCCTCATAGGCAAACTCAGGAAGTGTGGATTAGATGAGTGGACAGTGACATGGATTGACAACCAGCTGAATGGGACATCTCAGAGGGTTATAATAAGTGGTGCAGGGTCTGGCTGGAGGCCTGTTGCTAGTGGTGACCCCAAAGGTTAAATACTGGTCCAGTATTGTTTAACTTCTCCACCAATAACATGAACAAAGGCACAAAGGCCTCAATGATGACACAAAGCTGGGAGGAGTGGCCGATACCCCGGAGGGCTGTGCAGACCTTCAGAAGGGCCTCAACAGGGTGGAAAGGTGGGCAGAGAGAAACCTTCTGAAATTCAACAAAGGCAAATGCAGGGTCCTGCATGTGGGGAAGAACAACCCTGGGCACCAGCAGAGGCTGGGGCTGACCTGCTGGGGAGCAGCTCTGGATCCTGATGGATAACAAGCTGTCCATGAGCCAGCTCTATGTGTCCTGGTGGCCAAGAAAGCCAATGGTGTCCTGGGGTGCATTAGGAACAGCACTGACAGCACGTTGAGGGAGGTGATCCTGCCCCTCTATTCGGCCCTGGTGAGGCCACATCTGGAGATTTGTGCCCAGTTCTGGGCTCCTCAGGATAAGAGAGACATGGGGCTCCTGGAACAAGTCCAGAGGAGTGTGACAAAGATGAGTAAAGGACTGGAGCATCTCTCTTATGAGCAAAAGCTGTGGGAGCTGGTTCTGTTCAGCCTTGAGAAGAGAGAACTGAGAGGAGATCTCATCAATGTCTGTAAGTATCTCAAGTGAGGTGGTCAAGAGGATGGAGCCAGGCTCTGCTCAGTGATGCCGAGCTTTTTTTTGTGTCCAGTGGGACAAAAAAGCAATGGGAAGAAATTGGTGCACAGGAAATTCCACCTGAATATGAGGAAGAACTTGGTTTCTGTGCAGTGACTGAGCCCTGAAACAGATTGTCAAGAGAGGTTGTGGAGTCTCCCTCACTGGGGATATTCAAGAAGTATCTGGACTTAATCCTGTGCCATGTGCTCTGGCATGACCCTGCTTGAGCCTGGCCCATTCTGTGGTTCTGTGAAGTGCTTTAAGACACCTCCTTATTTACTCTCTTTACTCTGATTTGAAACCTCTTTTTCATGAGTGAATTTGACATCCTTCTGAACATGCTGTTATACTCATCTCTGCCTTCTTTGGCCACAAGTTCTGGAGGTTCATTGTTGTGAAAAGTGCATACTATCATCAGTTCTACTCTGCTGTTCTGCCACTTTCATCAAGTGCCTCTTGTGCTATTTCAGTTAGTTTCTCTTGTTATATCTGAATCAGTTTATGAAGGATTTCACAGACTTGAAAGAAGTAGTACTGCTATGAGACAGCGAGAAAATAGAAGGAAAATGTTTCTGAGACATAACTATATGGAAACAAAATTATTCTAAATTTTCACAAGTATCTGGGGAACTTGCCTTCTAGTTTTTCCCTGGCTCATGCAGGTTCTTCATCTTCTTCCATCAGTTTAATATACATGCATATTTGTGAAAACGTGGTGAGCACCAAGCATATTTGGTTGTGAAATCCTGTTAAGAATTTTGGCTATCATTCTGGTGATAACCTGAAAAGGTTGTTAAAAAAATCACAGAACCAAATTATTTTGCTCCTTTTTATAATGACATAATATTACAATGGCATGAAAAGTCAGAAAGGGAGAAAGGCCTGTTACGAGAAACTAAATATTCCCTCCTTTTCTTTTTACTGCTTTTCTTCAGACTTCAGATATATCTGTTTTGGAGGATAAAACAGTTTCTAGGACTTGGAAGGAGATGAAGAGAGAGATACAGCATGAAAACTGTAAGAGAAGCAGAATATAAAAGGACTTCAGCATAAATATATTTGCCTTTCATTACAGTCTCTTCTGAATTTAGTAAGAATCAGTTTTAGAGAGAATTTGGAAGTAATTGTAAAAGGGTGACCTATAATGAAATAAAAAATGAGTGAATTTATCTGTAGAGTAATATGAATTTTGTTCATCAATGTTTTTTGGTTTTGTTGTAAAAATACCAAAGTACTGGAAAGCATCTCATATATCAAACATCATAGGAAATTAGGAAATTCAAGAAAAATTTATTCTTCATTTTATTTTAGCAGGGAAAAATTAGGAATACTAACTGAAGCTCCAGGTTGGATTTTTTTCCCCAATGTCTATGCAGCCATAACCTGGTGTTTCTAGAACTCAGAGAAAGCAAGGTTAAAAGGAGATGACATCATATTAATTCAAGACATTCTGTGAAGCAAAGCACTCCGATATGAGCTCTAGACAGGAGAGGGCAGGTGGAGGTCACTAGGCCTATATCTTGGCAAGTCCACGTAGTTGTAGAGCTGTCTTTGCTGAGTGGAAATCTGATCTGCTTAACAATGAAAAACAGCTTTGGGGGAAAATAGTCTTATGAATGCTTATTTTTATAAAATGTCTGGAAAAAATCACCAGAGCAGGAGAAAAGAGCTCTACATTTGGGAATGTTCATGAATGGAGATGAAGTCCTAAGGGGACATCTCAAAAATGGGTTTAAATACATGTCTAGACACAGCTGCCATGACAAACTCCACAACCCCTCTCCTCCCCATCTTTTACTTTTCAGACCTTCCTCAGTAGACCTTGGTTAGCCTTACACCTATTAATGATATTACTGTATCTTCACAGAAGACAAAATATTGAATAACTTTTTTTAACCTTTTATTTAGATTTCAAGGTAAAACTTCCATCTTCTGGGAGCTTCTCACAGGTTTGTTTAATACACCTGTCAATCTCGCAGTCCCCTCTCTGTCAGCTAGCTCTCTAACTGTTTTCTTTTTAAAAGGACTGGTTGTGTTTATATGGTCAGTGAATTTGAAAAAGAACAAACTGAAGATGACTGCAGTACACAAAAAATGATGAATTTTATTAGAGCGTGTGTGGGAAAAAAGTGAGAAAAACGTGTGTCATTTAAGTGGCATAAAAATACATCATTCTGGATAAAGAAGAGTATTAGTAACTCACACTAGGATACTCTGTGTGTGTGTGTGTTTTGGTTGGTTAATGCCTTCCTTCAAGACAGACACCAAAAATATGTCTCCCATATTTCCAGTATTTCTTTCTTATAAATTTATTGTGGTTGAAGTCTGCACTGTTAAGTTACTGCCCACAATAAAAAACCCCTTATAAGTCTCTTTCTGAATGAGACAAGATGTGTTCCTTCCATAGATCTCTCAGCTGCAGGCAAATGTGGTCCTTTTTGGTTTAAGCTCCATTGGAATACTTTTTTTTCTTCTGAATATAACTTAAAAGTAAATCTACTTTTTGGGTGGCATTTGATGTTTGCATTTGCACTGTGACTGTCCCCTAGTCCTCACAAATTAGTTTTGTGGCTTTCTTTTCCTTTGATATATTTCTCAAACATTAATTTAATTTATTTCCATACAAAACATTGTAGATGATTGATTAATCATCTAATGACTGCAAATAGTTTAAAATTGTGAAGCAAATTGCTTTCCTTGATTTGAAACAGGGTATGAGAAAAGGAAGAAATTTTTAGGAAGATCACCAGTTAATTATTTTAAAATCCAGCACTGTCAGTTGATGTGTTTAAATTCTGTGGTGTCCAAAGCCTGGGTAGTTCCAGATTTTTCACTGGATCTGGTCATGGAGTCTATTTTCATAGGCAATAAAAAGACGCTATCAGACAAGCCATATTTAAAGGATCTTTTATGAAGACCTCATCTAGAAAACAAAGAAGGAGTGTACTTAAAACTATGTTGAAATGGTTAAGTCATGTACAGACACTAGTTGCAGTTGTTATGTGTATATTAATTTTTTAGTGGGGAGGCATGAAAATACCTGATAACTTTCATTGATTAAGACATAAGCTACAATACAATTTTATTTGCACTTCTTTAAAGAGAAACTATTTATATTGCTCTCGAAAAGATGTGCTTGGATGGCTGAGGTTCACCTTTTGACTTACACTCCCTAGTGAAAGACGTGGTACTTGATAGACCATATTGATTCTGGGGGAAACCCTGCAGTATATCAAGAAAATAATGTAGGCTTTAATGAGCTAATGTGCTCTCTGAACTAAAAAATTGAAAGAGAATTAAGAGATGGCAATCATGGACACTGAAAAGGCAGATGTTTGAGAAGATCAGAGTAATAAGCTTATCTCAACAATTATTCTCAAAATAATCAAAGTGGAAATAGTTCCTTGTTCTGTAACATGCTGACCCAGATCTTCAACTGCCATCAATTGTTTTAGCCTGGATAGTTTCAAGGAGCTGTCCTCTCAGCTTAGCTGAGATTTACAGCAGCTGGCTGGACTCCAAGCACTTATTTGCATCCCATTTTATTATAGTGTATTATTATTGGCAATGCAATCACAATAGCTGACTTTCATGTGTAGAAATCGTATGGTCCAGTAGCATAGAGGACAACTGAAAATGCCCCATGTGGGTCTAATAAAGCAGCAACTTGGAAATGCATAGCTGTAACTTCTGTGCTCTCTAAAGGCTGAAATTCCAGGAGTGAAAGAACTGAGGTGCTTCAGAATGTCAGATGCTCTGTGCAGCAGCATTATGTCATAGACACGCTGTCCTCTTATGCCAGCCTCTGCATCGAGTAACCAAACTGATGTGAAGTACTACACATCTATCCTACCTGGGTTACAAAACAGCTTTTATAACTCCTGCGAGATTTTCACACTCAAAATCCTTTTACTACAGAAAGCCACTCACCTTACATGTGAAGCCAATAATCCATTTTTAGTCTAATGAAAATCTTAACAGTTTAATTGAAGAACGTTAGTAGCCCAGTTGCAATGATACTAGCATGTAACTGATGCTTACAGATCAAAACACATGTAGATAAAATGGCTCAAAGAAAAACCTTCTGAAGTCTACACGTTTCTCTGGTGATGTGCTCAGCCTTTCACTAACCTTCTGGGCCCTAAGGTTAATTGTATCTTCAGTCTGAGGACTTTGGGGTATGGCCCATCACCAGTGTCCTAAGCTATTTGCAGGCGGAAAGGTGGGGTTGATGTTAGCGGTATTTCTTTTCCACCTAGGGTATACTAGTGGCTAATTTTGTGTGCTTAGCAATATACTCTGCAGCTTGCTTTTTCTTCACTGATCTGCAAGTCCATGTTATGCTATACAAGGTATGTTTCACTCTTGTTTGGATATTTGTCCTTTTTTCTCTTTATTACCATGAGAAGTGGTTTTGGCCAGCTCCCCAGGTGACCAGGAATGACTGGTTAGCTGCCTGTAGCCCAGGGCATCTGGTACTGCTCTGTGCTTGGGCTTTGAAGGCCCCTGATGCCATCTGACTTGGCTGCTTATCTGTGCTTCATTTCTTTCTAAGTCACAGTTACCTCACTCCATATAGATTAACAACATTATTACTGCTTTTATCTACTAAACACGTATCTCTGCATAGTGCTATTTAACACAGTTTACTTTCAAAGCTGAACAAACATAAACCAATAGTTACCTGGTCGTTAGATGATTGTTTTTCCTGCTGAACTAAAATAAATCTCCAGGGAGACCAAATGAAATTCAGACAAACCTTTTCAGGAACTAAGCCCTGAACTGTCAGCTTAAGGCAGAGTTTGTGGCCTATTATGGGCACTGCCAACACCATCATTATGGTGGTGCACAGCTACAAATATTTGCCCTGCATAATGTGCAATCAACAGAGGGACCAATTTCATTCAGCAGCTATACACACATTGATGAAAACTTTTCCTGAATATCTGTATGGTCTCATATGCTGTTATCAATGTTCACTGCAAGTGTGAAGCCTTTTGCATTAACCCAATTCAACTCTGGGTCTAGTTACCTTAAAAGGTCTAGTTATCACCAAGAAAAGCCTTCAACACTTACTGAGGTTAAGGATATATGTCTGTAGATAGAGACCACAGTCAGTGATTCAAACATCTTTGTTCTGATTATTTAGTATGATAAAAGGGCATTTCTTTGCTGGAAAGATTTTTAATCCATATGCCATGATTTGAGAGTCACTGAAAATTTCTCTGCTTTTGGCATGGGATAGCTATCTAAAGCTATCTCTAAAGCTTCCATTAAGTTCCGAAGGAAAGATTTGGTGCAGTTAGGCTAACTTCAGCTTCACACCTTTGTGAATATGTAACTATGGTTCCATCCTTTCTAGCAGCTGACCCTGCTAATGTGAACATGTTCACATGGTTAAGATTAATGAGTCAATTATTTTTACACAAGCAATCTGTCACGTAGGCTGTTTTCCTTGACTTGATTATTTTAATTAAAAAAAAAGTGTTCAATTATCTTTTTTATTGATGTTCTCGTGTTAATCAGGAACAATTATTAGTGAGACTTTTGTGGATGGTTGCTTCCAAGTTCCTTAACTGAAAATACAATACTTAAAATAGAACAGAGTTTTGGAAAAGCTAATTATTTTTTTTAATTGAAGACTTCTTAGCCAATACCAGTTGTTTCTGTTGTGGAAAAGATGGATTGTCACTTAAACCATGGACATGTCCAAATCAATGGTAAATGCATTACTCTGTATTTACTCTGGAGCAAATATTAGCAGTCACACTTCACACTTACATCTCAACCATAAACTAGTTCTGTCAAGTTAAAATCTTGTTGACTCACTTAGGTGACAAATTCTGAACATACTAAGTACCCTTGGCTTCACTGAGTTACTGAGTATTACCTATATTTCCAGCTTTCAGAAAGAGCTTGGGTCTTGAAACTTGTCAAATTTGAAATTGAACTTTGAACCATAGCCCCTTGGCAATAGATTGCTAATTGTTTGGACTTAGGTCACTCAATTCAGGGATGCTGGGATCCTATTTACGAATAGTTAATCAAGTTAATAGGCTTATTTAATTGTTTTGTGTTTGACATAATTCAGTCACCAGGTGGCACTATTACATATAGCGTTTATCTGCAAAGTTAGCAGTTAAATTTTGTGAAAATATTGTTGAACTGTCTTGTGCTCCTTTCTAAATTCTGAACAAATCACTAATAAGACCTTCCTCAAATCTGTATTCTGTTGCCTTAATCTCTTTAAACTGGGATTCTGTTGGATGCTTCCTCTGCTTAAAGTTGCAAAGATGAGAACAAAAATGTTGCCCAAACTAGCACAATAAAAAAATCTTCTGGTTTAGACAGTCAGTGTTGCAGCTCCTTTGAAAACCACATTGACTGAGGAAAGTGAGGACATGCAGTTTAAATACCCTACAGCTGGCCATGATTGTCTCTGTGACTGTTCAGATACATCTGTGAACATTGTGGCTTTGTATATATGTTGTGAGACCTAACTTGAGATATGCTCCTAAGCTATATGTAACCCAGATCATGTGAAATGAAGTGAACAGTTTAGCTGTGTGTTGCTTAATTCCTCCTCTTATTGGAATTATGGTCATTTAATAATGCATACTCAGTTGATATTGCACGTCTATCACCTTAAACTGGTAAGACTTCATTACTCTAAATTTCATAGTAAAGAATCCAGACTGTACTTTTAACTCCAATATTACCAATGCAATTAAAATTTTCTGTAGGGGGTAGTATGACTGTCATTAATGGCAACATTCCTTCCAGAAAACAAAAGGAGGTTTAAAGTGAGTTTGAAGTAGTAGACATTTTTCTTTTGATTGTATATTTCACCTTATGATTCATCTTTAATTACACTTACACAAATAGCTAGCAATTTACACAGCTTCTACCTCCTTAAACTGTGGTTAAGATGACAACCCCCACTCACATTTTTGCTGTTGCTACATTAAGGAAAATGCAGCTCTCAAAATAAATGGTATATTACCATAGAACGGTTTGGGTTGGAAGAGCCCCTAAAGATCATCTAGTTGTGACCTACCTGCTGCTGGGCAGGGATGTCTTCCACTACACCAAGTTACTCAGAGCCACTTCCAGCCTGGCCTTCTAGGATGGGGCACCCACAACTTCTCTGGGCAACGTGTTCTAGTGCCTCACCACCCTCACAGTAAAGAGTATCTTTGTAATATCCAATCTAGAGCTACTCTCAGTTTGAAACTATTCCCCCTTGTCCTGTTACTACAGGCTCTTGTAAATAGTCCCTGTCCCCCTTTTGTGTAGGCTTCCTGTAGGCGCTGGAAGGCTGAAATAATTAAGTCACTCTGACACCTTCTCTTTTCCAGGCTGAGCACTTCCGAGTCTGTCAGCTTTTCCTCATAAGAGAGGTGCTCCAGCCCTTTGATCAGCTTCTTGGCCTCTCTGGACTTGCTCCAACAGTTCCATGTCCTTCCTGTGCTGGGACCCCAGAGCTGGATGCAGCACTGCAGGTGGGGTCTCACCAGAGCAGAGCAGAGGGGCAGAATCCCCTCCCTGGCCCTGCTGCCCACGCTGCTTTGGATGCAGCCCAGGACACGTTTGGCTTTCTGGGCTGTGAGTGCCCATGGCTGGGTCATGTCCAGCCTCTCACCCACCAGCACCCTCAAGTCCTTCTGGGCAGGGCTGCTCTGATCTGTCCATCCCCAGCCTGTGTTGGTACTGGGGGCTGTCCTGGCCCCTGGCTGACCTCATGAGACTCCCATGGACCCACTTCCCCAGTTTGTCCAGGTTCCTCTGAATGGCATCCCATTCTTCCACGCAGCTTGGTGTCATCTGCAAATTTGCTGAGAGTGCACTCAGTCTCTTTGTCTATGTCATTAATGACAGTATTAAATAACTCTGGTCCCCATATGGACAATAAGGACACCCCTTGTCCCTCTTGTCCATCAGGACTCTGAGCCATTGACCACTACCCTCTGGGTGTGACCAACCAACCACTTTCTTATCCATCTAACAGTCCACCCAAGAAATCTCCCTCTCTCCAGTTTAAGGGAGAAGGATGTTGTGGGGAACTGTGTCAAAGGCTTTACAGAAGTCCAGATAAATGACATCTGTAGCCCTTCTCTTGCCCACTGATGCAGTCACTCCATCGTAGAAGGCCACTGAATTGGTCAGGCAGGACTTGCCCTTGGTGCAGCCGTGCTGCCTGTCCCGAATCACCTCCCTGTCCTACGTGTGCCTTAGCACAGCTTTTGGGATGGTCTGCTCCATGATCTTCCCAGGCACAGAGGTGAGGCTGACAGGTTAGTAGTTCCCAGGGTCCTCATTTCTATTCTTTTAAAATATGAGTACAATGTTTCCCCTTTTTCAGTCACCTGGAACTTCACCTGACTGCCAAGACTTTTCAAATATCTTGGAGTGTGGCTTGGCAAATACATCAGCCATTCCCTCAGGACTCTGGGATGCATTTCTCCAGGTCCCAAAGATTTATGTACTCTCAGGTTCCTGAGGTGGTCATGAACCTGATCTTTACTTGCAGTGGGAGGGACTTTGTTCCTCCAGTCCCTATCCTGCTGTCCATCTGTGTGAGAGGTGTGGGAAGAGAGCTTGCGGTTGAGGGCTGAGGCTAAAGTGTTGTTGAGCACCTCAGCCTTCTCTTCATCCATTGTTACCAGTTGTACATTTGGCCAGGATTTCTATTGAAGGGCTTCACCTTCTTTGATCTTCAAAATTATATTTTGCTTTATAGCATATCGATATCCAGGATAGAGTTTCCTCTTGTAGAAAATTTGGAAAAACAGTTGAGATGACATAGACTAACAGAGTAAGATAAATTCATGCACATTTGTTACTAGTTTATTGTTTTTCAAAATCACAGCTTTCCTTTCTTTCCACTTCCATCCCTCTAGTCCATCTTAATCGATCCTGCCTAGTCCCTCCCCTCCTCTCCCCTCCCCTCCCCTCCCCTGAACGTCCCTGAACTTCCCTGAGCTTCCCTTCCCTGAACTTCCCTGAGCTTCCCTTCCCTGAACTTCACTGAACTTCCCTTCCTGCCTATTCTTCCCCTTCCCTTTGTCCTTTCCCCTTCCCTTTGTCCCTTTCCCTTCCCCTTCTGCTTCCTCCCTTCCCCTTCCCCTTCCCCTTCCCCTTCCCCTTCCCCTTCCCCTTCCTTTTCCCCTTCCCCTTCCCCTTCCCCTTCCCCTTCCCCTTCCCCTTCCCCTTCCCCTTCCCCTTCCCCTTTCCTTTTGAAATCTTGTCACAAAAAATTGCATAGGAGAATAAAGAGAATCCATAAATACTTTTATTTTAATTACTATCTGCCTGGATCTGTGTAAATGAATTAAAAATCATATCTCACTTTGTATATATCAAATGAGGTCAATTAAATAATAGCAATTTACTTTAATTGAGTTTTGTTACTTTGTTTATAATTAGTGTTACATTATTAGGAAGAACTAAATGGTATGTGCAACCTGGAAAATTACACCAGCAAAGCAACAGTTTGCCTAAGTCCTTTTACTTGAGAATGGTTTAACTGGAACCAGATGATGCCAGTTTAAGCATAATATTTTGCATTTTCACTTTAAAAAGGCCAAATCTAACAAGAATTTAGTCAACACATTCTTAAATTCAGTAATTCTGAGCATAGCCTGCATAACCCAGGAAAAATCTGAATGGAGGCGGGCTAAAGGCTTGCATCTGTACAAACCCGTGTTGTTGTTCTGATAAACCATTTTTGATATGTTCATATTTTGTTGGAAGCTATATATTAGTAGAAATACTAATTTCTAGTATTCTAGCACCAGTATAATTCAGTTGCTGTCCTTTCGTTCTTTGGGTTCTTTTCATCTCATGAACTTGTAGGCTCTCTCTGGCCCAATTTGCCATGGATAGACTGTTATACAGCAGTTCATCTGTATTGGATTTAGTTGTAAATGTGTTGAAGTTGTAAAAGTAACACTCATATAAATTATTCAAGCAGCCCCTTGATTCAACTTGAGTTTTGCTGGCGGTTGTTATATAGAGCTCAGTTGTCAAGGCAGGCACTTGAAGACAGTCATTTACTAAGCAACAGGAATACCACAGAGGCCGAAAGAAGAGCTAACAAGGACAGACAGATATTTAGAGCACTGAATCTGTGTCTAGGTGTCTCTTTAAATATGTATATGCAGCAAATATCCCTGACTGCAGTCAAACATGCAGAGCTCTGATCCTCCAGCTCTTTCCCCTTCAGTAACAGGAGTCTAAAAGTCACAACAGAGAATCCAAACTGAAATATACTATATCCTTCTGGATGGCTTTTTCTGCTATTGTCAAATTCTTAAAGATTAAAAACTAGAGAAGATAACTGTGTGTGTTTCTGAAGGAGGCAGATGCCCAGTTACAATTATGATGGTGGCAGTGGTTATTGAAGGCTGACTATCAATATAGAAAACCTTTTCAAGTGAGTTACAGGAACTTGTTGTGGTTGCAGGCATGTTTATTTCATCAACTCTTTGTCTGAAGAGCAGATGATGGGCTAGACAGTAGTCATCTAAAGTGAACAGTCATACTGAGCTGGGAGAGGTTTCAAGTATGGTGAAGTAATGGTTCAGAATCCATAACAAAACTCTGCAGTGGAGGAGTTTCAATAAAGGCAATTGAAAGCCCATAAATTGTCATGATCAAATTGTATTTCATGAAGAGTTGTAAAGGCAATCAGTACAAAATTGCTGACCTATGAACTGTGGTGCACAACTTACTGTTTAAAATGACCCTGAGACCAGAAGAGTCAAATCTGATAAATTTGAAACTTGTTCTTAGGAAAGGATTCACAGCAGGACTGGGTACAATAGATGAGTACGTTTGACTTCTGTACTGGACACTCTGGAGGAAGCCATAATACAGACACAGTAATACATATGCATAAGTATGACATAGTGGGAAAACTTTCAGTTTGGCATCTGAAGAATGAGGTCATGCCCTGAAAATGTTTTAGAATTCCTTAAAGACAGAGATTGTATGGCTGAACAAGATTGTGTGGTTTTTATGTAAATGTAGCAACAACAATACTACTACCAGTAGTACTAGTAGTACTAGTAGTACTACTAGTACTAGTACTAGTACTACTACTAGAACAAAAAGAAGAAATAATTGTCAGGTGTTGCAATATTTAGAGTGGAGTTGAGATACGTGTTCATCCACATATTCACTAAAATTAAGGAGAAAGTGGATATATATTGATAGAGAGAGGTAAAAATATTTGCTGATAGTATAACATTCAGATCGTTAAATGCAATCTGATGGCAGAAGTGCTGAAGGACATCACAATATTGAGCAACTTGGTGATAAAGTGAAAGATAAATTCCACGAATGTAATGCATGTGGGAAAAAACCTCCCACCTATATGTACACAGGATGTATACATTCCCAGTGGTGGACTCTAAATGAACTACTACTGTCAGAAGGAAGATTGTGGAGGCATTGTGTCTATTTCTATGAAAACATCAGCCTAATACCCAGAGACAGGAAAAAAGGAAAATCAACTCTTAGGACTTACTGTGAAAGAAAATTAGAGCAAACCAGAAAACATTATTATGCCCCAAGTCCAAGACGTGCTTGTATCATTAATACTAAGCACAGCTCTCATTATAGCATCTCAAAAAGGGCACAATAAAACTAGAAAGGGAGAAAGATGACAACTATGTTCCATTCATTTCCACATGAGGATAGATTAAACAGACTAGGCTTCCTTAGTCTGGGAGGAAAAATGGCTGGGGGTACTAGATAAATCCAAGAATGATGAGAAGGAAGTGAACAGGGACTGATTAGTCACACTTTCCTGCAGTAGAATAAAGATGGAGAAAATGACATTATTTGGCATGATGTTTTCAACAAGAGAAGATTTCCCCCGCCCCCCCCCCCACAATACTAATTACTCTATAGGATTTATTGTCAGGAGAGACGCATTTAGGAAGTAACTGAAAATACTTTAATAATATTTATATACACCAATATATCCACCAACACTCCTACTCAAAGTATTGAAACTACTTAGTTTCTAGATGCTAAAATCTAAGAAACCATATTAGTGGAAGTGTTATTTTTTCCCTATTACAATTTGCTTTAAGCACCACCTCCAAATTGGCATAATTTAGGGAGACAATACTATGCTGTATGGGTCTGTACACCACAACCCCCCCAGCTGAATGGTAGGGCTTGGAGGGTCATGGTTAATGGAGATGGGTAACAGCTGGGGTCCCACAGGCTCTGTCCTGGGAACTGTTCTGCTTGACATCTCCGTGATCCAGAGTAGGAGACGGAGGATACGTGCCTCAAGGTTGAAGATGACAATGAGGGGAACCAGCTGGTTCACTCAAGGGCTGGTCTGCCATTCAAAAGTGCTTGGAGCAGGGGGAGAAAGGGGCTGACAGGGATGCCATAAAAGTCAACGTGGGTATTGTCCAAGCTGCGTCCTAGGAAGGCAGAGCCCTTCCAGGATGCATGCTAGGACAGTGGGGCTGGGCAGAAGCACTGGCAAGATGGCACTAGGCCCTGGCAGGCAGTAAGCTGAACCAGGGTTAGTAGACCTTCTGAAGTCTAAGACAGCCTGAATTATCCTAGGAACTTCTGACCATATTCTGTGATTTGATCATGGCTACTTTCATGTTCTCTTCTTTCAGTTTTTACATGTATACCTAACAGGGTATCCATTTTTACACAGTTAGTGACATTTGTGCAGAAACCTGTTTATGTCTAAGACATCCCTTGCTCTTCAATAGCCTAATCATGAAGCCAAACAAATTCTGATTTTATGTTTCTGTTACCCAGGTAACCAGACTCCACCTCTGTGCCGAAACTGGAAAGAAGAAAACTAGTGGAAGCTTTTTTTTACAACTGAAGAAAATGGGAGTGGGGTTGTGTCTTAATGGGCTACTGAAGGAAATGGAAATATGTCCAAAATACATCTGATCTTGGGGCAGTAAAGTTAGCCAACTTTGAAGGCTGCTTTATAGGCACTGTCTCTGGAGTGGGACTGTCCTGGGAGACCATTCCTTCTAGTAAGCACTGCAGTTGCCAAAGCAACTGAGGCCAAATAATCTGCTGAAATTTCTGGATTATTCTGATTGCAATGACTCATAGCTGTACACAGAAACAAATTGGCTTAAAAGCAGCTAGTGGTAGAAGCTTCCCATCCGTTCCTTTTGAAGGCTTTGTGACTTTTGATTTCTTAGAGGAATTATTTGTAGAAGAGCAACATATAAGAATGCTGTTACTGGCTTTTGAGGAATATTTTTCATTTATAAGTCCTTCCTTACTTCTCAAGGATGCTGGGCACTGAGAGTGCCATGATTCAAAGCTCCTTATCATTTATACTTCTGTATCATTTATACTTCTAGAATATTCTATGTCTCATTTGAAATTATTTTTAAGCTTGTATCAACCTTTCTTTTCCTATCTAAAATTAGTTGGCTGTGGATTAGGCATCGGAATTGAAATTTGGTACAGAAAGGTGAGAAATGTCTAGGGTTCAGTGTCAATTCATACTAATTAATGTCTTTTTTTCTGTCAGTCCTTCATGCCTCCACAGCAGAATGAAAATGAGAATTATGTTCCTGGGTTGCCATGAGTCCTGAAATGCAGCAATTTCATCTTACTTGACCAAGACTGTTTTGAATGTATAGGTTTAAAAAACAATTCCTCTCTTTAAACTCTCCTTTCATATTATTATAATGGCATTACTAAATGTAATGTACAGACTAAAAATGTGCTGATTCTTTTCCCCAGTCTTCTGATATGCAATGGTTGAATTGTAAGACAGAAACAGAAGAGGAAAAAATATTTTAAATATTTCTCTAGTCAGTATTAAGACTCAGAATTTAAACAGGTTCTTTCTGTCTATCATTCTTTATATTTAATAACTGATAATTTACAATAATTTGCTTCTTTTATGAAGCAGGAGTTACCTAACTGCAGAGATGCAAAAAAATTCTCTAAATTTGTTGCAATTTTACTGTTCAAGTATGTGAATTTATTTTTGTTGATGTAAGGTATTAGAGACCACAAAAGTAATCTAAAACATACAAAGGGACTACATTGCTGACATTAGTCAAATGACATGGCTACTATTTGTCACGAAACACAGCATTCTCCAAAATATGCGCAGTATAGATTAAGAGAGGGTTGCCTAATTTTAAAGCTGGCTGTAGTCTGTTTGAATATGTGTTCCGGATTTGTGAACATTTGCTCATTTGTTATTAGATGAGTCTACAGTGGAGCCAGATGCTTAGCTATAGGGAACACTCTGAGCAGCATTTGCTGAGACACATTCACCTTCAGCAAGGGCCAAGAATTGTAAATAGCTATCTTGGGTCAGGGACCAAGTTGCTCTGAAAATCTAGTACGTCTAAAGAATTTGCCTTCCTCTTTTGATTTGTTCAGTAAAGCCCTTTACAGACTTTATAGTATTTCAGAATCAATCTTGATACATACATAGAGCTCTCTATTTTTTCTCGGCTTCTCTTCTTAGAATATGGCTCCAGGTGCTTTAGATGTTCTTTGGGAATACAAGGGAGTAGTTAGCTTTTGTTTTTCTGTACCACACACAAAAAATAAAGATACTATGAGCATACTGGGTTGAGAGAAAGTTCTAGAGAACCTTTAGGCACCAGATATGAGTGCTGATCTATGTTCACACACTGAATGAACAGACTGTACCCAAGTTTTTAAACACATGTTACTTAGAATATATATATATATGTAAATACATATTTATAGAAAAAATCTGAAGAAATGACAATAGAGCTAATGGACTCTCCACAACATTTTTAAAATGTCACTCCAGCTGTGAGAGCTGAGCACTTGAAAACCTGCCCCTCATAGTCAAGAATATGCAATCCCAATGTACCAATCTGTTTCCTCAGAAAGTATTTTCCTGAAAGCATTGATCTGACTGTATATCTGAATTAATCACATGGATGCTGTGGTAACTTCTGCAAACCTCTCATTAAGGTTGTGACTGAAAGCAGTATTGTTTGGAGCCTAAATCCTGTAACTCCTTGAAACTGACAGTACCTGCAGAGGCACTGCTATCATGACATTCAGATGGAAATTCACTTGGAAAAAAATAGACAGAGGCCTCTGCTAACTTACTTTCCATGTCAGTGTTTGATTTATTTCTCAAACCTGTGAAGTTTGATTACATGTGGATATTTAACCACTTTTGGCAGTGATATTTTCTCTAATTTCTTCGCAGTTCCACACTCTGGCTTTTGTGCATTAACATATTGCTGCTGTTGCATGTGACTCTTATATTTATGTTTCTTCCTGGAAATCAGATGATTGTTGTGGTCTTTAATGCTGTAGTTGATCTTTGAGTTCCACAGTTCAAATCAGTATTGCAATTTATATGGTCCATGAATTGCTAATCAGGAGTGATAAAGAGCAAGGAATCCTGGGATTTGTATCACAAGACTGTGGGAGAATGCTCATACTAAATCAGAAACCTAAATCCTCTACTTTAATTAAAATACTGGTCTTAACATTTTTGTCAAAGTTCAGGAAATCATAACTTGGACTTATGGTTGCAGTGGCTAGTCACCTACATGCGAAACTAACTTGTTTTTTTAAAAACATTGTGCAAGTGTGCATGGACTGCTGAGATTGGCCTTCCCAACACTTGTTTTGCTCTGTGACGTTGACTTGAAATAAAACGGTCAGAGTAAAACAAGCTTTCAAAGGATGAAATCCCATAAGGGACAAGGTTTGGTTTTCTGTTCCGATAAGAGTTTCTCGTGATTGACTTCCCATCCTTTAGGAGGAAGAGGTTTGCAGCAATTGCTACTCACTACAATAATAAAAACTATTCTTACCTAATTTCCTAAAGCTACTTTAAAGTCTTTTTCCAATTAGTTGGCAACTGTTATAGGGATTTTTAATCTAAATTAAAAAAAGTAATCAAGGCAGTATGACTCTACTCAGCCCTTAGGGAAGATTATCCATATTCAGCCTCTTCTAATGGCCTATTGCAACCCGATATATTGGCAGTCATCCAGCCTGTGTAGCAGTCCTAACAGAGGCTCAGGCCTTGAGCCCTCAAAAGACTTTCTTTTAAAATAAAGCAGCTTGGTTTTGACATATTTATTTTTGATTTTCTATTTTTTTCTTACATCCTTACTTGGAGTGATTTTTACCCTGAGCCCTTAAAAGGACTTTTGTGTTAAATTAAAACGGCATGTTTTGTTTGACATGCTCCATTTCTTTCCTTTTTTTCCCCCTTACATTCTTACTTGGTGTGATTTTTACCTTGCTGTGACTGCTGCCAAAACGTGAGCTCAAAATTCGGTCAGGGGAAAGGGATGTATTCTGCAGTATTACAGGCGAGAAATGCTCTGGTGCCACAAATATTCCCTAACATTCTTCAATCCATCCCCTTAACATTGGTGTCCAATTTATAAATTGCATGACATCCAGGAAGTGAGGATGGCTAGGAATAATCTCTGTTGTGTGCAAAGTGACAAATACATCTTGTATCCAGAGGAATGTCACTGATACAAAAACTAGAAATGTATAGAAAGGCAGGATCTTGCCATCCTGGATGTACTGTGGGTTCAAACCTTTAGAAGGATCATTCCAGTGGGAACTGTTAGCATGACTTTGGTAGATGAAGATTCCTCAGAATGACTTCAGCAATTTGTATGAAGTCAGATTTTCTTGCGTCTTCACAGGAGTCTCAGACTTTTCTGAGAAGTAAATAAGGCTGAGGGAATTAAATTTTATTATTTGTTCATCAATCCAAAGAAGGAATTACAGCACAAGTAAGGGCTATGCCCTAGAACCGCAGACTGGGGAGTCTGGCTTCTGAAGAGTAGGGAGTAAAGCAAGCATATGTAGACAAGGTTTATTGATTAGGTTTTGGGATTTTTGTCTGCACAGCTCACAGGCCAGATTTGCAAATCTCCTAGGAATGTTGCAGAGCAGCTTAAGTAGCATTAAGAAAAAGATATCCCTGGGTTGAGGAAATATATCTGTGTATCTGTATCTGTGTTTACATATATTTGCATACTGCGGGAGGATCCACCCCTCTGTTGTGATATTTCAGGTCCTGGAGTTTGTGACAGCTGTTTATGTTCACCTGCTTACTCTGGGGTTATCTGATCATCATTGTGGTCATTTGGGGACAATAATTATATGCACATTCACTCACAACTCTCCATTGGGGCTTCCTCAAGGTATTTCTTTCCCTCCTGCTTTTGTTTCATTGAAGCAATGCTCACACTGACACCAGAATAACACTACCAGAATTCACCCTCTGTAATTTCTGGCACATCACTGCTCCTAGAGAGAATGACCCTGAAGAGTGATCAGTATCTGATTAATTCAGGGTGCTGTTTGTAGCTAAATTAAAGGAATTTATTTGTTCCTCATTCCCAATCTGGTAGGCTCTCTCTGAGGTTATCAACATGGATGGTGTCCACAAATTCTGCTTTGGAGTGACAGTAAGTGCTACTGCATCATGGCTCAGAAAAGGAAGGGAAAAAAGGGCTGTTTCAGTGAAAGTTAAAACGAAGTACACACATTCATGCACTTGTCTGTGGAGATAAGTGTTCATGTACTGATGAAATTCTGATAATTTTCTCATCTGATTATTTTTCTGCACATTTCAGGAAATGGTTAGTTTGTCTAGCTAGTGCCTATTAAGTGAAGCATATAAGTAAGAGTTCTCTTGATTAAACTCAGTATATATACCCAAGTCAACAATAATACAAGTCTTCTAAAAATATACATGTTTCTCATATGTCATCATTGCTCAGGATGCCAGGAAAATGCTATTCATATGCAAGTGTAATAAAGTGGAAAAATCATCAGTGTTCTTGTAAGTCTTTTTGGTTTTCCTCACTTTCTAGAGATTCCAGCAATTTTTAAAAATATGCACTGTCTTTGCAATTTTGCTGCCAAGAAAGAAAACCTAGTTCATTCTGTAATATAACCCTGTAATGTGGCTGCCTTATATTCAGCTTTTATATTATTCAATACTGTTTGAAGTGTTTCCAAGGTGACATCTAGCACACCCTGGCTTAGTAAAGTATTTAATTAGCATAATGACTAGCCAATAAGATGAGGGGGAAAAAAATCCTCTCTGGGTCGAGTCAGGAGACAAACTTACCCTGAACTGTATCTGAACTGTTTAAAACAAACTGCACTTTTATTAGAGACACTGTTTTTTTCTCATAAGTACTTGACCTTTTTCTGTATCTTGATTTTTCCCCCTTCCTGATTTTCTATGGGCAAAAAAAGTATTTGAAGATGTCTTAAATTCTCTACTTTTTTTAATTTAAAAAATTTTTTCCCGCTAAATGCATAGCAGTCTTGGGTTCAGTGGGGAAGACATTCTTTGTCTTTTTGTCATTTACAGATGCATCATAAAAAATGGTATATAAGATTTTGTTTCCTTTGTAGATGATGACAAATATTGCTGGGGACTCAATAGGTGGCACTCTTACCCACAAGCTGGACTCCTGTAATGTTATGCAGAGAGAGGCAGAAGAAACCCAAAACAATAAAAGAGTCGATATTAAAAAGTGAATGGTGTAGAGCAGGGCTAATCTGATCCTGAAATTAGCTGCTGTTTTCTCTTAATTTGCAGCACTCACTTAGCTATGTGGAAAGGCATTATTTGGTGACCACATGAAGTGAGAAACCAGCAAAAAATTAATACATCTATGGGTAACAATACAAATAGTACTCTGGCTTGTGTTCAAAGACAATGCTGAAAAAACCCACCTCTCATGGCCCTGCAGCGTCCTAGAGTAAAAACTGCCTACCCACAGCACCTGGAGTGGAGCTGGTCATTCCAGGCACAAGAACACAAATGCTCTCGAGAACTCTGCTATTTTGTGCTAAACAGCGCTTTAAAAAAGTAATTCCAAAATCTTTCAGAAACTACAATTACTAGATTACTTCCTGGCACTGTGGCAGGAAGTGCCAAAACCTATTCCATTTTTATAGCACTAGGGATGGCTAGGCTCAGGGAAGCCTTCAGAGTTCTGTGTGTTTATTCTAGTAGAAAAATTCCCATTCACATTAATGCATTTTGGACTGTGCCTTTTCTGGTTGCTGTATGATATCTCAGGGATATTTTGTAAGGTCCTGAGGTTAGCAAACTTTGGCTAGCCATTGGCAATGGTCTTGGTTAATATTGCAAAGTAGGGGTTATGAGATCTGCTTTCTCTTGACTGTGTACCACAAGCTTGGCAGGTTGTTCAACTTTCCTATCTTGGTATCTCTATTAGCAAAATGAGGATAATAATCTCATTGCCATCTCCTATTCTTACTCACCTTGCTGTGAGAATTCATGTATTTTTGAACTGCTTAGAAGCCCTCAGAGAATGCTGTGTGAGTACAAAGCCTTGTTTTATTTTATTATTCAGTGTACTCTCTGAGGCTCAGAAGGTATTTGGTTTCCATTTTGAAACCTGCCATAGGAGTTACTTACTAGTGAGAGTTTCAGAGAACTATTAAATCACAAAGAGATTTTAGGAAAAAGGAAAAAAGAAGGGAAAAAAATTAAAAGTGACCCCCCCTCAACCTAATCCTTCTATCTGAACAGAGAAAACATTTGCATTCTTTGCTTCTGCTGCAAAAAGCCCACAGACATCTTGACTGAAATTTATACACAAAAACCATCAGAGAATTCCCTACTTCATATGACAGGTCTCTGGGATTCAATAATTTTACTACATTTTGGGATCGCTTTTCTGTAAGGTAGTGGAAGGGTTAGTAGTCCTGTTAGGAGATGCAAGCCAAAGCTTCACTTGTAACCTGCACATTGTGGATGAAATACATCATGGTATGTTTAAATAAATGAACAGTTGAAGACCTGTCTGCCGATTTCATGGCATTTAACACAGTTCTTGTTTGTCTTCAAGCATACCCTTTTTTTTCAAATATTTATTGAATTTCAACTGCAGCACAAACTGCACACACTCTTTTTTCAGCAATAAACACAGAAGCTTAGGAAGAGGGAACATCATGCAATTCTCTGGAGGTTGTAGTGCACTACACACTTCCTTTGCCAATTTCTTACAGTGGATGTTTTTCTAAAACCTTTGAACTGCAACTTCATTCTAACAAGAGGGAAAATATCCTGTTTAATCAATAAGACATGGCAGGGCGTGAATAAGTGCATATTTATGATCAAAGCTGCTTGGCCTAAATGAACATACTCTAGTACAATTCAAACAGTGAAATGTCTGAATAAGACAATGCAATTTTATAATAAATATTACTTTTTGTCAAAGAATTTGCATAATCTTAATTAAATGAACAGACTAATAAGCTCTGAGTGGTGAATTCCGCTGTTTTACACTCTAGCCAATTAGATAATTCAGTTTTTCAGGCATTCTTTATTGTACACACTGAATGGTGGTATAATGTTTGGTTGATTTTTTTTTTCTCCATCTTAGCATAAAACTGAACTAGCAGCAAACAGAAAATTATATAATTGACTAAAAATTAACAGAATAGTTTCCGCCAGTCCTGCTATTTAAAACAACATAAAAATAAAAAAAAAAAACCCTTTGGATTGCATGACATAAGAAACACTGCCCAAATAAGAAATTTTACTGCTGATATAAAGACCTGTTTCTGCATCTCTGGATAACATTTAAGTTCTGATAATATTTTGGGTGTCCTAACCTGTGATATCAGCTACTAAATACTGAGGCACAAACATGCAGAAGTGATACCTTTCTTTTCTGCTTTAGAGCTTTAATGTTCTTTGCTTCTCCAGTGCGTGTGTTCCTGTCCTCATCTTCCATTGCTGTGCAGCAAATCCCTCCTGCTAAACCCAGAACAGGACTGAAAACTACTGCTGAGAGCAATCCCTAGCTCTTTGGAAAAACATAGGAGCTGGAAAGGGGAATTAGATGAAAGCAAAGATAGAACTGGGATCCCATCAGTTCCTCTCTCTGATAAAGTAATTAAAATTGAAAGCTGAAAGTTCAATATGGGCTTCTCAAGGGGTACTGAGAGTGTGCTGTGAAATTTTGCTGTTTAGAAATATTTTCTGATCAGAGATCAAAGTACTTCATCCATGTATGAAAAAATACAGGAAATGCAGGGTATTTCTGAATCCAATACAAAAAAGGAAGGGCGCACCATGAAATAAGTTTTATTAAGACCAGTAACTAATCCATATCCATGAGATGAACACCTTTGTTCTACTACAAGTGTTTAAAGGAGGCGTTCCTTGGTTTGCTTAAGACTGACTTTCTAGCCTTTTGAAGGGTACAACTTTCCTTAGGTAATGCAGAGTACCCTTGTCTGGGTGTATGCTCGGAGGTTGCAGATCTGAGCCTTTTCATCATTCCTGAATGTCAGTATCAGAAATGACATGTGTGGGACAGGAGGGTGAGTGAATCAGTGGGAGAGGAGTTCAGCAAAACTCTTGAGATCCTTTATATCTCTAAAGTAAAGTTGTCCCTTCTTGACTCACCTTTGACAGTGTAAGTTTGATCTGGAAAACCACAAAGACTTTTTCTGGCAGCTTCTGTACTTCCTTAGAACTCAAGCATACTTGTACTTAGTGAAAAATCAGAGACTTAGCCAGTCAGAAGGAGGTTTCTCAATCTCCTTGACTCCCAGTACAAAACAAGTAAAAAAGATGGAGAGTTTTCAAAGAACACTTTCATGCTATTTATTGTGTGCCCTTTTGTAGAAATACATATATATATATTTTTTTTTAAATGACATTCTCATTTGGACTCCAAGAAGGAAAATACAAATATAAAAGACAACCCTTGAGCTGTAGGAAGAGCTAATCCAGCCCTCAAAGGGAAATTTTTACTTTTGTTTCTTTGTTGAATTTGCTAGATTAAAGTATTTGCAAATGAATAATATTATGAAGAATATCCTATGGATGTGACCAAGAGCCTCTTTGCTGGAACAAAATCAATACACAGGATGCTTCAAAGCCTAAGAAACTCTGTGTTCACCAAGCAGGAATTGTGGTCCCTGCTCACATTCTAGTCCTGCTACCATACATGCTTCTCAAAATATTTGCTCTACTATTTTTGTGTTTGTTGCAAGCACATATACTTAGGGAAAAGATGCACCTCTGAGACCTACTTTAAATGCAACTTCCAACATTTTTCACAATTGCTTAACTCCCTCCACCGTTATATAGGAGATAAAAGTTATTGGTTTTACTGTCTCATCATGATAGTCTTTCAGCAAGAAGTCATCTTCATCTTTTCAGAATTTAAATATATTCTTGCTCAAAAGACACAAAATCACTCTATCTTTCAGAATTATTTTTTGCAGACATTCTTAAGCCTATTGTATTGTAGTCCCTACTTCTGTAGCATGAGGCTCTACTTTTTTATTGTTTGCCCAATGCACATCTGTTGAGCACTTCATTTCATAGTCCTTGAAAGAAAAGTATTTTTTAAAATGTCATTTAAAAATAAAAGTATTTCCACGATTTTTTTCCTAGCAGATGTGTTTTCTTTCAGTCTATACCTGTTACACATACATGGTACCACTTTTGGTCTATGCACAAAGGTATATTCATTCAGACACTTTTGTGCCATTATAGCTTGAGATCCATTGGTTCTTTTGTCTTCCAGATACATGCATCTTTATGACAAGTTTAAAGAGCAGCAGAAAATTTTTGTATTTATGACTGTATTTTTGTCAGCAATACAGAAATAAATTGTTTTAAGAGGTCTGTGGCTTCAACCAGTGGTCTTCAATTAGACTCCAGGGTACTGTAATGTTACAGGAAGTACCTGGCACAGATATTTGGAAAGCAGTGTTTAAAGAACAAATTATTTGACTCTATCTCCCTTGCTTTGCCTACTGCTTGTTTTGAAATGAGCTAATTGTATAGTTTATTGAAAGAAAAACATGCCAAGAAAACAGAAGAATAACAATTGCAGTTAAGTTTCAGCCATGTTTGGAAAGGGCTGCACTACTAAAGGGCTAGATCCCAGGATATGGTTAGGAATCACTAGTAGAATTAAACTAAACTCACTTGAAAAATTATTTATTTTAAAGAATGTGTGGTTCTTGTGTAATGGTAATTGCTCACCAGATTAGAAAGTGAAGTCACTGTGATTACCACAAGGAGGAGATGTTACAAATGAGAGGCAAGGAACTTGCTTTTATTAGGTTCTTAACCTGATGAGTTCCAATTTCTCTGCATATTCCTTTGGGAAAGAAAGACACTGAAAAGCTCCCTTTATAATATCCTCATGATATGAGATAGCAACTATCTTTTCAGCTATGCAATTATCTCATTCCTTACTGTTATCTATAATACTCACACCATCACTGGTATCCTGGATGATTTCACTGCTCATTAATATGTACCCGTGTCTTTTCTGTTTCCATTTTATTGCACTTCTAGTTAAGATTTATTTTTCTGTTTGTTTACTGAACAATTTTGAAAGCATATACATTTAAATACATGCTACAGGTAGTATCCTAACTTTTGTCTGCAGTTAGCTTATTTTTCCCATTTAGGAGCGTTCAGAAATAGAAAGAGCTGAATCCAAAATCCATTGAAAAAACTGAAACCCAAATGTGCACAAGGGAAGCAAGCTGAACCCTTGAATGCTTTTATTTGTAGATGTCACTGATATTTTATTTGTGTTCTTAACGGGGGAAAAACTGAAATGTGCTTTAGTGTTTTGTAATAAAACAGCCTTTAAAATACATAGGTTCATCACTCTTTTGGGAACATGTTATTACAATAAGCAAATTTTTTCCATCTTTCTGCAATGCATCCCAGAGGATTCAGAGAAGGAAAGCATGTATGAGAAATTTTAATTTCAGTGCCTGTTCCCAATAATCAAATGGTGGCAGTTGCTCTCTTGTTATTTGTTTCATGTTGTTTTATAGTCCAGAAAATTACTTAATGTATATGCTCAGGTATCTTTTACATAAGGTTGCAGAAGATTTCTTTGACATTACTGACCCCCTGCAGTGAAATACTGTGATGTAGAGTTATCAGTTGTCTTGAAACTATTGCTTATGGAAAAGAACAAACTTAGAAGAAATGACCCTAAGAAGTTCCTCCAAGCTTATTAGCCACAGTACCTCAGCTTTCTGTCATGACTGAAATAGTTAGTTGTTGTTCTTGATGTTTCCATGTTTTAGAGCTGTTCCGATCACTGTTACTTTGAACTTCTGTCTTGTCTAAGAAGAGAGTTACTGGTTGTTGTGGATCCTTTATTGCCAGTCTTTTCTGTCTTATTTTCTTTTCTACATCTCTTTTCTGCAGTTATCAGTTTATGGTTATGTCACTTTATATATAGTTCCCTCTTGGAAATTTTTAAATTTCGAAAAGCACTCCAAAGACTTTGGGTGTACTGCGTGAGTTCAAAGTTATATCTACATCTATATCTGACTTTTAACTATAGGCTTTTAACCTTCATTAGCATTGCAAATATTACAAAGCTTAACCAAAGTGACTTCTAAATCCTGTGAGTTTTTTTCCCCATCATCCAGACTGCCACATTAGGGTAGTGAGACTGGAACAGGCTGTTCACAGAAGTTGTGTAAGGCCCATCCCTGGCACTTTCCACATGCAGGTCTGGTGGAAAGTTCCCTGCCCAGGGGGGTTAGAACTAGATGTTCTTTAGGGTCCCTGCCAACTGATGTTATTCTATGATTCTATGTAGTGACAGGACAAGGTGTAATGGATATAAACTGAAAGAAGGCAGGTTTAGATTAGATATTAGGAAGAAATTGTTTACTGTGAATATGATGAGATACTGGAACAGGTTGCCAGAGAAGTTGTGAGTGCCCTATCCTAGGAAGTCCTCAAGGACAGAGAGTTGAAAGATCTCGTCTAGTGGAAGGTGTTCCTGGGTTGGAATGAGATGGTCACGATGGTTCCTTCCAACCTAAACCATTCCATGATTCTATGATATAAACCAAATGACTAAACTTTTCCTTTCCAGGGTAAATACTGACATTCTGTATATAGTCCCCAGAACCAAGGGGTTGTCATTCACAGCTTACTGTTTGTTGGAGAGTTTTCTAATAATGCAGCTCCTGGGAAGTGTAGGCTGGTGCTTTCTAGGCCTCCTCAGATGCAGACGGAAATGGAACCTGTGTAGGGCACAGGGAAAGTAGGTAAGAGTGAGCAGGATAGGAAATCCAGTTATGAGAATAAAGTCCTTAGAAGACAGAGGTTAGGAAAGAAGATCTTGTTTTTCAGGACTGTTCAAGTGGGCTACAACTAAGAGAGCTATTGGGGGAAAGAAAACTGTTACTTGTTCCGGGCTGTGAGTAAAATTTCATTTTTCCTCAGACATCAGATTATCAGAACTTTACCTCTCCAGAAAAATAATTTAAACTTTTGAAGATCTTGCCCTGAAAAACTTTTGAGATTCACTGGCTACGCAGGAATTCTCAGCCAGTGCAAGACACCTCAGAATATGCCCCAAACCAGCAGTCTCTATTGCATTTATAGGTCATTAATCAAACACACTTTATTTTGCTGCCATGCTAATGTTTTCTAGCTTCTTTGCACACTCATTTTTTTCTGAAAAGGAGGGGGAGTGGTCTGGAAAACTGTGCTCAAGATCCAGTTTTCTGTCAATCCCAAGAAACATTCCTCAGCAAAGGAACAGTTTACAAACTGGTTCTTAAGAGCTCTAAGTGCAACTGGATAAAGTCAAGTAACAACTCTCACAGCTGCTGTACTACTAGTAATAATTGCTATACTTGCAATGGCCTGGAAACTGCCTGGGCTTCTTGGTCCCACTTTTCAAACTCCTTGCTTATCTTATAGATAACATGGATACATCTTTGCTAAAAATACAGTTGAACATGCAAAAAACAAATTTCCAAGACCATTGGGACACTAGGGTAGGACTCAGGGAAATAGCTGAAGAGAAGAAGGGCAGAGGAATCTGAGGTATGAGGAAAGAACTTATAACTTCACAGCTTTTTTAAGTCCTCCTTCTCAGGAAACCACATGGAAGGTTTCCGCTTAACCACATTTTTAAAAGCTTTCATAAATATCGCAATAAAGTTAAATTCATTGCTAGTTAAACCCTAACACTGGCATAAGCTTATTTCTTATTCAGATGACTGAGCTTCCGCAGAGAAGCAGCACTGGAAACACACAGGATTTATACTGCAAAATTTGAAATATCTTTCTTCATGGAATAATAAAGGACAGTCTCCATATTCTATTCTAATGACCAATAAAGTATAAGATCAGCTAGAAAAATAAGGTTGGCAGAAACATGGAATAAATTAGGAAATTATATTTACACTACAGTCAACTACCACAGCAACACTTTACTTTATAAAACAAACTTTTCTTGTAAACTACAGCATGCCAGAAATATTCCAATTAGGCAATAGGTTGTCAAATCTCATTCCAAACTACCAAAAAATATTTCCATTACCGTCTACCATTTTCCCATGTAATAAGTTATCTGCCAGAGTTTGGCTGGAAAGCGCAATTGAATGCTGGGAAGGGGAGCATAAAAGGGCCCTAAAGGCTTTTGTGTCCATAGCTTGTCTGCCAGCATAATTCAAGACGACCTTTAGGCCTTGAATTTGTGCTCCTTGGCAAAATACAGGTAAGTTTTGATGCTGAATTGGCATATCTGGTATTCTCACAAACACTTCTGGTGGTGGCCTACATGAGCCTGTAGCCATGGCTGGACATCAGAAAAGCTCCAATAGCATGTTTGTTTTTTTGCCTTTCTTTCATGCACGAGGGAATGCCATTTATCACAGTGTCTGGCTGTCTACTGATTGGCATAGGTACAACTCAACTGCTTCCATTCTTTTTGGCAGCAGCAACATCTGAGTCCCACAGTGAGAGGATTTTAATGCAAGGATAAACATACTTTGCAATATATCGATGGTATTATCACTCTGTTGGTTTCTATCCAGTTGTCGAAATTAATTTCCAACAGATTTTTGCAAAACAATTAAGGTAGTTATTTTTACCATCGAAACTCTAAAGAAGTAGTTATATTTTAATAGTAGCAGATTGGTCTGAGAGTTGTCATAAAAACTGAGGTTAATTGAGGTACCTGGGCTGTCATTCTTTATACTGAAACAGAAAATGATGGTAGGGTCAGGGGCCCTTGATCTGATATTTCAGTATTGCCCCAAATACTTGCTTTCATGCTATGCCATTGATTGGGTTGACTCACCCATGGAATACTTTTTCTTTTGGCTTTTTCATGGCTCTGCAAGCAATTAAAGGGAATCTTTTTAAAAATAATGTAAGCTTTAATCCTAAATTTCCTAGTATTTTCAGTCTAACAGACATTGAGGATGTTATTCACAGTGCTACAATAGTCTTTAAAAAATGCAGTTATGAAAACATACATTTCAATATCACATGAGAGTGAGTACCTGCTATGTTTATGGGATGTTGCCATTTTTGTCTTCTGTGGCAAAATTCGAAGGCAAAGAGATCCCTGAGCAGGAAGCAGTTAAAGTTTGTTGTACTTCAGATTTCAAAGTGCACACTGCACAGTTGCCTTGGCCATTTTTTGGTATTCTGGTATACTTACTATCTTAATAAATATATTCAAATAAGAGCCATGTGTTGGATATTACAATTTAGCAGATATGTCATGAGCTCCCAAAAATGCAGCTGTGCAAACTTTCAGTTATGTAGGGCTTCATTCCTGCATGGACATCAGTGTTGGATAATTGCTCACCCCAACTGGACCAGACATGTTCAATAAAATTTCCTACAGCTTTCCTGGATAGTATGATATTGTATTTGTTTTAATCATTCTCAAATTATGAAGCAGTTTCCAAAGTCTTTGCCAAAACCTCCAAAAGTTTGACTGAAAACATTAGAACTTTTTCTGTCTCCTCAACAAAATATGTGACTACTCAGATGAGGCGTAATTTCTTAACCTGGATTGTTTTTCCTTCCAGTCTTGAATCTATACCAGCTTTTTTTGGTGGAGTTTCTATTAAGACTCAGTACTGATCTGTGCTGAAGTATATGCTGTGTTTGCTGATGTTTACCATTAAAGCAGTTGTTTAGCACAATCCAAATACACCTTACATATGACAGACTGCAACTGGGCTTTATTTCCCTTTGTCCTCTGTCAGAGCTGGCACTTGTCATACCATCTCATTCTGCATCAAATTTCTTAGAGATTTTTGAGTGGACAGTTATGATGCCAGCTCTTGCTGTCCTAAGAAGTCACTTGAAACAAATGGACTGGTATCCTGATACCATTTGTAGCATCATTACTTCTTCATCTGTTACACCTCCTACTGTCAATGACTTACCCAAGAAACAGATGGGATGATAAGAGATAGGAAAGCAATGCCACTTTCCAAAGCGAATCCCAAGAAAAGCAAGTCTTACTCTCAAGTTTTAAAAATTAATCTAAAAATAGGTGTGTGAAATGATATTTGTGCTGATTAAATATTATGTTGAGTAGGTATCACTCTGCAAAATGTCTGTGTAATTTCCAGTGGGGCCACTTTTTCTACCTTCTCATCTTTCACCAGTCAAGGTTTTCATGTATAGGGAGATTGGCTAAATGTCTCTTGTTCCATCCCCTAAGAGAGTTTGTTCAGGCTTAATTAAATAATTTAACAAAGCAATTAGTGGCTGGTTCAGCAGTGTGCTAAGCTAGTCCCCTGAGGGTGAAGGACTTTGAGTATCTTTTGAGGTTAGGCCTTTTGAACAAAAAACAAACTAACTTTTCTTTTCCCTTCTCCTCAGTTGCAAAGATAGACATCTTCCTATAGTTGATCACATTGAACTAGTGTGAGTATACAGAGCATATCTTAGCCATCATCCAAACAAAATCTTCTTCCACAGGGCTGAGAAAGAAGGTGAACAGTCCAGCTTTTAAAAATATTTTCCATTTTACCACAAAAATATTTGGAACCTCAGCCTCCTGTGTTCAGCCTTTCATAAACCTTAACAAGGAGAGATTTATTAACTTACCAAAATATTTTTTCTTTAAGTCTGAACTTTGCATTCTCAGCTTTAAATGGAGCTGAGAAGTATCTGGGACTCCAAAAGTCAGGGCTGTACATTTTCATTCACTCTATTTTATTCACAGGAAACTGTGCAATATCCCCTGAAGTAGGAATTGATATAGCTGAAAACACAGAGGTCATTTAAGTGGAGAACTGCCATTGACTTGTTTTTACTTCTTACTCCCTTGTTCCTGTTTTCACTGACTTTCTTCCACACCGTTTCAAGGGAAAAAAGTCCACAGTTTTGTTTGTACAGTCCAGCCTACAAATATGAGTCCCTTAACATACAGTGTGTTCAGAATAAAACCATTAACTTCTGACAGACAACATTTTAAATAAGTTGATTTTTTTAGGAACAATTCCTCAACATGCAGCATAAACATGATCAAATAATATACAATGGAGTATTAAGTTTACGGTCTTCCAAGTCTGGAAGAAGCTTAAAACACCTTCTTATAGTAGCATAACTAAATATCCTTGTGTTCTTCAGATACAATTTTTATGGAGACCTTCCAGTGATGATGAGAACAACTGTTTCCATTTAATACAAAACACACCGGGAGGCCTTTCCTTTAATGTAATGATTCCTGTGACTTAATTGAGATAGTTTCTTTCTGACTGCATCAGAACTCCAAAAGTAGCATGAGTGTGCTCAGTTATAAGCCTTCAATGACAAATCAAACTAAGCACGATTTTTGATTATTTTACCTGTGTAGAAAATGATACAAATGAAGAATACTACAGGTTCAACTGGAAAAAATTGTTTTAAAATGACTGGCTGTTTTCTGTCCTTTCAAGAGATTTTTATACTCTCAAGATTAAAAAAAAATGTTTATGATTTTTCCCTTGTCTCATCCTTTTTTTTTTACAGAGCCAGAGATGAAAATATTTTTTTAACCCTTATTTGCCACTTGTCTCTTTCAGCTCTGGGAGAGATCACTGGGATAAGCCATAGAGGTTTTTCTTCTTTCAGAGTTTTTGCTAGCTGAGAAAATATTTATCTTTCTATTGGGACAGAGACACTAAAAGGGACACTGAAAACAAAATCTGCCATCAACCTGCAGAAAGTTTAAGGTTTCCTTAAGCCATTTTAAAGCAGCAAATATAAATATCCATAATATGGATACTAAATACGTAAAGGCATTGCCTTTTTGCCCATATAAATTACTCCACTTTTGGAATAGTTTAACTGATCCTAAATTCACCACCTTTTCGCAAGAAAATACAAAACCAAACCATACCAAACCAAACAGATATGGAAAATCACCATTTCCTGTTGTGGGAAAATAATTATGAGAAGGTATCTGCATTAACAAAAATAATTCAGGTTAGAGCACCTTGGAGATTCTTTGCCCTCAAACAACATGGCAAACATGATATTTCATGGTGGCCTTAGCAAAGCAGTAGGAATAGCAGTAAAATTTCCAAATCCTCGCCAAAATTCTGCTCAAGTAGGAGCAATTTACTCAGAACTCTGCTTCTGTTGTATTTGTGATGGCCCAATAAACAAAATTTTCTTTCAAACTTTTTTTAATAAGGAATATAGATCAGCAAGTAAGTTGCCTTGAAGCTGAGGCAATTCTAAACTCTTTGGAGCCCATGAAACATGCAGCCATCAAAATGAAAGGCTATCAAATTAAAGATTTTATCAAAAACTACCACATACCTTGCCTATTTGTGTAGAGAATGTTACTGTCTTTTTAAACTATTCTTCCTGTCAGTAAAATCTGTGCAATTGACAACACCACTTATGATCACTTTTTCATTTAATGTTGCCTTTCTGTTTTGGAGTTTTTAAGCTTTGGACTAAGGGCAAGTAAAAAGTGTAATAAAGAAGGGTGACAGGATGTTTAGAGAAGAAGTATAGGTTCTCTCTGGAACTGTAACTTGTTGTAATTTGGAACCAGACAATTCACAAATGGGCCAATGTAGATACTCAATACTGCTTTCTTCTAAATGAACTCAAGAATATGATAAGATTTCCATTCATAATTTTTTATTTAATTTTCAATCATAAAAACTCTCTGCATTATAAAATATTTTCTTAAAGTGGTGAGATTTCTTTGAATGGCTTGTTGCCTTTGCATATTTGCTATAATACTCTTGGGAACCACATGAAAAAGGAGCAAAGTAATTAAGGAATTGAAAAAAACCCTGAAAGGCATCTTTTTTTTTTTTTTGGTAGAATTTATTTCAGTTTTTTTCAGGATTCTGTTTTTCATAGTGGAGGTGTTTTCATTGTTGAGTAGATGCTAAATGCAAGCCTTAATACTAAGGAGAAGAGCTAGATCTAGTGCTTACCTTCTGTCAGAGCCACTCACTGCGGGTGACAGTGTTGTTTACAATTTAACTCTTTACTTTAAATCCAGTTGAGTGTTTAGAGATATTGGTTGTCACAGCAGTCTGCAGGATGAATCTGAGATTACAAAAAAATCCCAAAACCACAAAACAAAAAATCTAAACAAAAATAAGGAAAGCAGTATATGGCACCTGTCAGATTTTCTTCTGATTTTTGGGGTGTGCCTTTCATATACTTAAATCTGATAACTACTGGACAGTTCTCTTGTGCTGTTTTCCCTTTGGTGGCATGCCTACAGCAGAATGGTTTGTTTAAAATCCAATTATCCAGTTTTGATCTCTTTTGTGAGATTTGTGAATTTTATTGCAGTCTGAAACCATCAAACTGCAAGCTTTAGAACTGAAGTAAAAGGAAACATGAAAGCCCTCTATTAGGATGACTAATATTCCAGATGAAGCTGATTAGTATGATAACCTATGCATGTAACAGAATTGTAAAATGAGTGAGATCAACTCTGCAATACCATTAACTATATTATAACTCTTCACATGATTTTCTCCCCCCACTAATGAAAGGTCTTAGAAATGTGGGATTTCAATTTGCGTTATCATCTGGTGGAGCTCATCAGCACCACATGCTACAGTGAATATTGTGGTTTTCACAGCAGGGCCTTTTTTATCTTTGCAAATTTGTAAATTAAAATAATTTCACCTGGGGAAATCCTGCACCGGAGAAATGTTGGCGACCTTGACAACACTTTTCCATTTCTTCTTTTTATTCTGTTTTTCCCTAACAAATCACGATGGCAAATAAATGACAGAAGACTGCCTTGTATACACCACATTTATTACATGCATTTCTGTGCTCTGTGTTCCTCTAAGGTTGCACAGTCAGATTTAAATGCTATCCTGATGTAGAAAACTGCTTTCAGAAAAAGAGTAAACAAAGAAAAGAGAGGGTAATGGAAGAACCGTATGCGATGTGTTCCACTGAGGCAAGGACAAAGTGGGGGAAAATGGTGGGGACATGCAGTACAAGTAACAGCTAGTAAGTAATTTTTGTGAAGTGCCTATTCTTAGTGTAGCGCAAATATGCGAGCACTGTATCTGTTTGTTTATCCTCTTATGTTCTCTAGTATCTTGATTTATTAGTACTTAAGCAGCTTCAGTCTTCCTCTTCCTTCTTCCTCGTGCTATCTAAGCTAAAATCTTCATGTTTTCAGTGAGAAGTTTTTCAAACAATGAAAAGTGGTATTGGAAAATTTTAATGTTAACATAACCCCCTGATCTTCCATTCAAACTCTAAGAGTAACTGGTCTAAGTAGTGTCTAATGGACAGAAGAGCATCTTTTACAAAAGAATCATAGAATGGTTTTGGTTGGAAGGGAACTTAAAGATCATCTAGTTCCAACCTGCTGCCTTGAGCAGAGACACCTTTCACTAGACCATTAAAAAATTATTTCCTTCAAGATAACAGTTTTCCAGCTGTATTTTTGAACAATCTCTTCTACTGTAATTTCTTGGCTTGTTCGAATTCTGTACCCCAAAAATATGTAAGTCAGCAATAGGAATAGTTGTCACAATGTCTCATCTTGGTTTCAGAGTGAGGGCTGTTAAGACTAAGAAATAATGCCTTAGAACCTTTCTAAATTGTTTGTACTTACAGGATTATCAGTGTGAGTGTGGTACTTGCCACTATGCTTTCACCAGAGGCTTGAATTCCTGAGTTAACTCTCTCCTTCATTCTCACTAATGGAAATGACAAAACCCTAGAGGACTGGAGCAAGGTTCAAACATTTGAGGGATGCAGAAGGCAAGTAATACCTATGCTAATCAAAACTGCAGTGGCTTATGAAAAAATTGGTCCTAGTACAGTTCTCTGTGGCAAAAAGTCAGGTCTTTAAAAAATGTTACCATGCATTTGTTTATTTCAGGGACACAAATTAGTGTCTAACCAGGATCTTCATGTGCAATACTCTAAAACTGATGGGTAAGATTATTATAATCACGATGTCTAAGGTAAATTTAATTTAATTTAACTTAAAAGAACACTCAGTATATAGCCTGGGGATAGTTAGAGGGGAATATTAGTGCTTTCTGATAAGAAAAAAAAAATTAGCTTTGATGGCAGAAGAAGCTGACACAGCAACTAGAAGCATCTGTGCATATGGTCAAAGGCCAGGAACACACAGTGCTCCTTACCCTGATGGCACTGCGGAAAAGGCTGGCTGCAGCCAGCATGGACAATGTGTACTCCAAAGGCTCGAGTGGCACAAGGCCCAGTATCAGTCATGAGTGACCAAAATCCAGAAACTGGAAGCAAATCTGAGGGGTACTTTGTCCTTAATTCCTCACACCTTTGTGCTTTTCCTTTGTTTTCTTGCAACTATCAGAGTTCAAGACAAAATGTCAGCCTCAGCTTTTGACTACAATCTGAAAATTGAAAATAAGAAGCAATGTGACATTTTAGCTCTGAGACCTTTGTTTTCTGGCTAGGGAAAAATAGACCTGGCTGAATTTAAGCTTGTTCTCATCATTCCAAAGCCAGGGCAAAGTCACACTGCCAAAATATCACCTGAGAACTCTTATTTTTTTTGTCCCCCATTATACTTCTAGGGCTTGTGATATTGTTCTTGGGCTTAAAAGGGGCAGAAGTCAGGGTTGCCCTTGATTAGACTTTCCTCTCAGAAAAATGCTATGCCTGTTCCTCCTGGTTTGTAGGAATACTACAGAGCACTACTTTCAGTGAGTGTGACAGTGATTTTGGTCCACAAACAACGGATGCAGATTTGTACAGAGATACCTAACAACCAAAGAAACCATGCAACTTCCTCATTACACTCCCTCAGAGCCTCTAAACCTAGCCCTGTGATTTTCTGCAATGCTGGGTCTCACCACCCTAGGCTGCTAGGACAGACTGACTGATAGTGCATGATCATGGTGGTGTGTTGCCAGTGCTTGCACTATGGGCTCAAGCAACGTCAGAAACTTGCTTTTGCTTGCAACCAAAGCCAGTAAGAACACTGATTTCTTATTGACAAAGTGTTGTGTTCGCAATTTTAGGTAGCTTTCTGCTTAGAGGTACTTTACTTATCCCTGTATCTTGATGTTGATCCAACCTTAAATCTTTGCCTAAGCCTGTGCTTCTTCCACCTCTCTCATTTCTTTTCCTTTTTAACTTTATTTTAGGATGATAATAAAATGATAATCCAGTATTTCATCCTTGATAAGGCTTCTTCCTTTTTTGCTACAGAAGTTTGGTCTCATAATTCCAAAGAATGTGAATTTCCAGGCACATTAGATACATGGGTCTGGTCTTTTATTCTCTGTTCACCCTGCAGCCAGTGATAGGACAGGCCATGAAACATCAGGAAAATATTTTCTAATAATTTTCTTCTCTTTAGATTCACTTCCCATTTTGAATAACGCTTGGCAAATGCAGAAAGAGAAAGCACCGCTTACAAACCTGCTGTTATATTTCTGTACATCTTGAACTCTATAGACACTTGAAGTCATATTCCTGGCCAAGAAGGGCCTTGGGATGCTTTATTCTTTTGTAGTTCCAGGTTATAGATCCTTGATATCAATAAGTAAATAGAAGAAATAATGTAGCTGGTGAATTTCTGCACTGATTTTAACAGTACTTTAGGAATAATTTCCTAAAGCACTACAGCTGATTCCTGAGGACTGCTGAGTACTCTTAAGGCTGACCAAAGATTCAAACAGCAGGAAGGATATTTCAAATTAGAAAAGAGAAGCACTGGCAGAGCTCCATGTACCATATGTTAGGTACTGACCATGGTTCCTCATTTTTCTCTGAGTACAAAAAGGTAAAAAAATAGAAATAAGGGAGGGAAGGATTGTTCAGGAAGTCATTTGTTAGTAGGGAGAGAGGGTCCAAATTTAGGATTCACAGAGAGACAATAATCTTAGTAAAACGTTCTATTTACATGAATTCCTAATTGAACCACTTTCCCTTGGATATATTTTTATTCAAAAGTATTTGATGAAGCTTCTAGGCAAATTTTAAAAGCAGCAGATGAGTATGAAGAGCTCTCCGTGAAACTGATCCTTCAAAATACAAAGAAATTGAACATGTAAGTCAAAAAATACTCATTTTGTCCTGTCAAAGAGGGTAATAGCATTTCTAATGGGATGGTACTTTGAATTTAATTCTCTCAATACTTGTACTTATAACTAGATAACTTTTTACAAACAGTGACAAGAATGCAGATCATTGAATAGTGGAGGTAAATGTGGCAGAATGTGATGCATCCAATAAAGAGGAACCCTGAAATTTTTTTGGTAATTATTTTTAGATTATAATTTTGTAGTATTCCTACAGATATATTTCATAAAAAATAATTACTTTTTAAATAAAACTGATCAGCCAAAATATTTTTCCCGTATATATATGTGTAGAGCCCTTAGGTTTCCTAACATACTGGTAGGTATTTTCCCTGGGTATCTAGGAATATTGTTTACTTCATCGTTTCCTGAAATCATGATCATTCCCACAGGGAAAAGAGGCCTGCACCTGGCAGGCAGGTGTACAGAGTCTGCTTACTTTGTAACAGCTGGATATAGCGATTGTTCTAAACCCATCATTTATTTTGCATAATTGTTGACCTTTCTGCCTGTAGTCCCTGGAGAGGAATTCAGACCATTTACGGTACTGCAGAAGAATAGGTGTTTCCGTCTCATAGAAATCAGGAGGTTTGGTTGTTTCCTTTTAAATCATTGTATTCAGATGTTTGAATACCTTAAACCTACCTTTTTCCAGCTTCAATTAACTGTTTGAATGTGTGATTTTAAAGATCAGCTACCAAATAAGTGTTCACACAGCTGATATTGCAGTTCTTTAATATTAAGCAAATTGGGACATACATCAAAACATTTAATTTAAGTATATTATTAGTATTTGCTAGGATCTGAAAAAAACACCAGTTGCTTTATCTTGATGAAAGGGTAGTGGCTTATTAATATAAAACTATGTTAATAGTTCAGTTGCTTGAGTAATAAAGGAATTGAGTATAATTTTTGTAGTAAATGATGTTAAGCAAAAACCAAATTATTTACTGAAATTTATTCTCTTATTGATGGAGTTAGCAGTTTGAAAAAAATCCCCCAAATTAATAAAGAAAACTATATAATAAAAATAAATTTCAAATGATAGTTTGCTCAGTTTACTACAGGAAAAACAGTTTTCTGACTAAAGATCGTGCCTAGTGTAAGAACTGTTATAATACAGACGGTAACCATTACTATTAATGAGAAGAAAATAACTTACTCTATGCTTTGGCCTTTTTTTGAGTGAAAAACAACTTTAATCTCTTTCCCTGCTATGGTCAGGAAATTTCTAGGCAGGCTAATACTTTTTGATATGAAAGTTATAGTGATCTTGGGCTCTTAATAATTTGTTTATATCTTTTCTGTACCTAAAACATTTTTACTTCAAGCAATTTCAGAGGCAGCTCCTGGCTTTAGGATAAGAAGTGATAAGAAGGTCTCCAGGTAGTGAATGCAGCCTGCCTTAACTTCTGACACTGAAGACCTAGGTGTAAATCTTCTCAGAGGCCAGCTGAAATAATTTCCCCAGAACAGTGCTCCAGAGGCAGCCTCATTCGGATTCCCTTGAAAGAGATTTCATTTCATTAAACTCTAGACTTGACTCTTTTGCAAAGAGGTCAGGAAAAACGCTACATGCAGCTCTCTCTCCCTTCAGTAATGTCACCATTTCTGTGATTTATAGCAGCTGCATCTTTGTGTGCCACAGAAGGGCCATACAGATAGAGTCCTGTTTCCTGCAAAATTAAGGCAATCAGATTAGTGCATAATACATATTTCTGAGTAAAATACCAGAAAGCCGCACTCCATTGCAACATGTCATTGCAACAGCATATGTTTGGCCAAGAAACATTTCAATTAAAAATGAAATTAAAAAAAAAAAAAAAAAGAAGGGGAAAAAGAAATGTCTCTGTTTTAAAATGTTCAACACAGGAACACGATGATGATGTTTTTCTGAAGTTAACCATCAGACACTGTAACCATATCAGACCAAGTCAGACTTGTCAGTAAGATGCTCCAGATAAGATAATAAAGAAATAAGTAAAATTTTAAATTATTGTTAGTGCATTATCAATACTGTTAACATTATCCTTGAAGCTGAAGCTATTAGTGCATTCTCTAGTTTTTAAATAGTGACTTATTTGTGTTAAGCAAATTGTTTCTCGGTCGCAATCATGTATCATTAAGTTTTGATCTCACATCCATTGTTTGCCATTTAGCTTTGGTGTTCCTGGGTGCCAAAGGGCTGCTTTTTCCTATAGACAGCTTTGTTTAGGGTCACACATATCTACTTGTAGTAATGGACTGTTGTCTTTGCTGAGACAGAGTATTCATTTATCTTGTTTCTCAAACAGCCAACAGCCAGTCAGACTCCCTGGCTAAAATGGGATTTTTATTTAGCCTTTAATAAAAGTTACATTATTAAAAGGGAGTGTCAATACCTATGATACTAAAAAGTTTATAGTAATTGCATTTGTTTCCCTTTTCCAAAAGTCTGGCCTACTGAACATGCCTGAGGTGAAAGTAACTTAGTGAATCAAGAAGGTGGTGCGTATCCCACCACTCTGTCCATTATGTCTTTTATCTATGACATCTAGTTGTGTGGCACAGATACGTTGTGTCTACTACAGGTACTCTTGCAGTTTCCTGCCTTGCCATTTATGGAGTTTCGTAGAGGGGAGGGAGAGCATAGGTGTCACCACAGGTGCTAGTGGTCCCTGGGCATGAACTGGTTCTTGGAAATAAGGCACCAAAGTCTTCCCTGAGAAAAGGACGCAGGAATTGCCTCCAGAGAGAAGTGAATAAAAGCTTGTGAATGGTGTAACCTGTGCTAAAAACAACAGTATGTTGGTTCAATACATATTTTATTGTGAACTTTACTACAACCTGTGCAATAGAGAAGAGTTATGAATACAACAGCTTAGTAGAGCTGCATGCGAAGTATTTTTCTGTCTCAAGGCTGTTGTGAGATTGGAGAGAGTTATTTCAGTTTCTGTTCTTTCTTCGTGCCCTTTCTGTCTTCCATCTTGGTTGAGGGCAAACATCCATTGGTAGGGCATTGGTGTGTGTATTTCCCCTTTTCCCTGACCTTTAGTGACAGAAAATTGCTTTACTTCTAAACAATATTAGAAACTTTTGTGACAATAAAAAAATCTAATCAGAACCAAAGCATCAAGTAGTCATGTCTTGCTTTTGCCAGAAAAAAGAAAATCTGTCATAAACTCCAAAAAAACCAGGAATACTAGGTAGGAATTAGCATCATAGAATTATATAATCATTTAATCGTTAAGGAAAAGACCTTTAAGATCATTGAGTCCAATTACCTACTGTAACTTGAAAAGGGACTCCAAAGTCACAAATCTCATTGAATGACCTTCTCACTTCACTTTCAGCTGATGTCTTTCTCTTCCAAATTATTATAATTAAGAGTGCACCCATTAAATTCTTTTCATTTGTTAGATGGATGATGCTATTTTATAATGTGGCCAAATAATGTGCCCATTATGAGTTTCAAGTCTGGTGCCAACAAAATGTCTGCAGCTCTTCTTAAACTGCATTTGAAACCTCAGAAGGAGGGTCATTGAAAGACAGTTTGGGAAGGAAGCCATGTGAGTTTAACCAGTAGGTGCCCATGTTTGGATGTCATTGTCTGATGTTTTCTTAATAATTAAGGTTCATAAATACAGTGGAAGCAAAGCAGGGCAAGATCATTAATGGATTTGAGTACACCAAGCATGTTGTACACCCTGTGTATGTAAACATCGCATACAGTCATTTCCAAATGAATTTTGGAATTGTTTGAAAGGCATAAAAAATCAAGACAGATTTGTCTGTACCTGCATTTTCCAAATCAATGCTTTTAAAAAACTTTTTATAAAACACTGGTGTTCTCAGCAAAGCCAGTGTTTCTCCTTTGGACTTCACCTTATTTTGTGAACAAAAGTAGCCCAATTATCTTTCCTATGTTTGTGCCAATTTTTCATTTTTACCTGCTTATGGAAATCTCACTTCTTTCCATCACTCATGTTATTTTCATTTTTATTTTCTTCTGATTTTCTCTAGCCTCCTTTCCTTCCTGTATATATCTGAATTTAAATGCAACATAGTTTTTTTTAAATACCTTGTGGAAGTTGAGACGTTTAGAAAAACTTCTTTGTGACAAAGTTTATTTCCAAGCACCACCTTGTCACCACAAGATACTCATCACTATTCAGATGCTGGCTGTGGGGGGAAAAGATTAAATTAGTATGATTTTTTATTCTGCCTTTTTATGTTGAGCCAAAGATGTCCTCTCTAAGCAGGGACAAAGCTTTCATACAACACCAGAGAAAAACTTGAGGAAATCAAAATTTGAATCTGAGAACCATTTAAGCCCAGCAGCAACAGAATTAGAAACAAAGTAGCAACTAGTATACTTTCATGATGCATGAGTAGGAAATTAGAGTTGAAGGCATTGCATTATGTAAATCAAAGTATATTTGATTGAAGACAAGTGTAAATGATTCTGTCCACTGGTAGCTAAACACGGCCAACAAGACTGTCATTTCAATACAAGAGATAATTTTCTTGGTTTATAATGTGGGTTTCTCATAATAGTGGACAAGTTTCTGCGTTTTCTTCTTAGTTGAGACAGATGAAAAATGCCTATTACTTTTTCTCCAATAACACCAACAAGTTTTGTTTCATTCTAAAATCCCAAACAGTACATTTATAAAATGTAAACCCATAACTGTGCTGGAATATGTACCAAACCTTAACACGGAATCACAGAATATTCTGAGTTGGAAGGGACACACAAGGATAATCAAATGCAACTGCTGGCCCTTCACAGGACACCCCAAGAATTTGTGTCTTAGAATGTTGTCCAAACATTTCTTGAACTCTCTCTGGCTGGTGCTGTGACCACTGCCCTGGGGAGCCTGTTCCAGTGCCCACACACGCTTTGGGTGAAGAATCTTCTCCTGATATCCAACCTAAACCTCCCCTGACACAACTTCAGGCCATTCCCTTGGGTCCTGTCACTGTCACCAGAGAGATCAGTGTCTGCCCCTCCTCTTCCCCTTGTAAGATTAATTTTTAAAAAAATAAACATAATGAAAATGTGACACATTTCAACAACATACAAGATTATCTGTTACAGAGATGTTATTAAAAGAACATTTGATATTGCTCTATTTTTAACTTATTTCTATTTTTCTCAATTCACACTGTCAATTTTCTCTACCTTCTTATACTATGGCATCTGTGATTACAATATGGTGCTTGTGAATACAAATTACAATAGCTACAAATCTAATGAGTTTGGGGTCCATCTCTGACTAAACTCAAAAGGAGGAGACATTGATAAAACAACTCATACTTCTGTTGGAATGACACTGAGGAATTTTTGAGAGTTGAAACCAGTTTAACCGGTTGTTCAGAAGAAGAAATTTTGAGATCACGGACTTTAAGCTATTTGTATGGTGGTTTTGGCATGCCTTTGGGCTATATAAATAAGTTAAATTTTGGGTCAACTTACATATTTTTTATTTTTTAAAAAAATTCTGAGGCAAAAAGTCATGAATCATGAGTTGGATGGAAGTGAAAAACTTCTCAGAGATTAACGCAAGTGGCTTGGGAAGAAACCCCTTGCCCTTTTCAGATCTGATCTCAAAATTTCCAGTTTCAATATGTTCTGAGGTTCTGTCCAGAATTAGCTGTGACTTATGGGCTTTAAGGATATGCCTAAGGAGATGAGAGCAAGATATCCCTTATGTGTTCAATTTTAATGAATTTCTGGTGAAAAAAGGCTGTACTTGAGAGAAGCTATGGGTTTGAGGACAAGATCATTTAACAGAGCTTTTTGTGATAGAATCCCTTGCCACTCTATCTTGTAGGGCTGAATTTCTGTAATGACAGAATTTATCTCAATCTGACAATCAATAGGCATCATGATCCTATATCAGACTGTCCTATGATCAATTTAGTTGAAATAATTTGCTCCTAAAATGAATTTGTAGATATTACTCCTTTTTTTTTTAAGTCATCAAACATCTGTGAAAAATGTAGCACATTGTACGTTATCTGTCTTTACAGCATGACTCCTGTATTTTCTGTAGGCTTATGCAGCTATATTTAACTTTTTAACTGTTATGAATTTGTCTTGGTATCCTTCAATCGGCAGCTGATAAACAGGAAAATGGGTTGTTAAGGGTTGGGAGCATTTTTGAAGAATGAGTTAAGTTTTTCTTATTGCAAAACAGACTGTCTAAGCTATAAAAAAAGTTTCCTTATTTGTTCTTTTCAGAAAACAAGCAATTATTCCCCCCCCAAAAAAAAATTACCATTTTCCTTTTACCTGGGAAACACTTCTGTTCCACTCCTGATTCAAACAAAAAAAACCTCAGATGATCAATAAGGAAGTATTTTCAGAAAAGTTTTGCTGAAACAAATGTGGCACAAATATGCACATGGTTTCAATTTCCTGAGCAGTACTGACATTTTTACTCAATTTCCTCTTAATCCTGCGTCACTCACAACTCCTTTGCTTCTGGATTCCTTTCTCAGCACCCAGGGGTGGGGTTAAAAAAACATTGAAATGGAAGAGAGCTCAACCAGCTCATTCTGTGTAATAAAATCCATTCCACTGTGGTTCTAATTTCATCAACTAATACAAGTCAACATCAAACGTTAATGAGAAAAGGTTTCCAATTAGACACAGTCTGACACTGACCCAGCTTTTCAGTCACCTTCAATTGTCAGCGATAAAAAGGACGGTTCAATATGATATGGATCATTCACTCCAAATCTCCACAACTCATTTATGACAAACACAACTAACAGAGCATAGGGAACTGCTGAATTGTTTTTCATTATGTTGGCACATTGGCTTTAGACTACAGTGGTAATGATCTTTAGAGGTTTTCCATACAGAGTGTCACTAATGAGCAGACCAGGATGGGGTGATGAGGTGATGACAACCCACATTTTCAAGTGACAATACCAGCAACATGACGATGCTTAAAATTCCCTATTATTTCTGGAAAGTAATTCACTACCATAGAGAAGAGAGAGTTAGGAGGCTAAGCTATTAAATAAAATGAGTACAGAAAGTGAATAGCTCATTAAAAATGAAACACTTTTACACAATACACAAGCCTTGTCTTTACCAGTCACTGTAAAATGTGCTTCAGTCCATCTTTCTGCACACAGTTACTTAGAATGGTATTTTTGTGAGCTAGGAGATCTAGGGATGTGTTCAAGTCCTTCAGAAGTGCATTTTCCAGTGTGGTATTCTTCCACCTTCAAACCCAGAGCACATATGCAGAATAAAGTTAGGTAGTAGATATTAAATTTGTTCCTTGGTCAAGGGCTTCCAGCTTCAAGATGTTGCCCTTTATTACAAAAAACTGTTCCAAAACCACTGGGTTGTAATGACCACTTGCAATTTGTGAAAATGTTAAGCATGGCAAGTCAGTAAATTACAGCACTGCTACAACTGCTAAAAAATGAATATAACGTAACTTACTAATAACACCTAAAAGCTATGTGGAAACTACAAAATACAACAGCCATACACCTATTCTATATTCTATTCTTTGAGACCGTGTAGAACTTTTACATCAGTTATTGTGGTTTTTCCTTTCAAACTCTCCCTGAAACCCTTTTATTTCAGAATGGAATGAATTCCTTTATATCATTGTGGAACATGGGTTTTGAAAACTTGAATTGATTTCTGTCTGTATAAACTGTTTCCTGGAAAATGAGTTCCAAGGATCAGAGTACTTGGGGAAAAAAGAAAGCCTAGGACAGTAAAAGAATATGTGTTGAGATTTGTTTTTTGCAGAAGCCAAAACTTGAAGTTTTTTATCAGAGACTATGTTGCAAGATGAAATGAGTTCTAATCATATCAAATGTATTCATCAGAAATGAGCTCAGCAAATATCAGCTTAGCAAAATATGCAAATTGCTACTTTTTCCAGTTAATATTTGACTGTAGTGTCAAACAGAGTAGACTGGTCAAATAAAAATCTTGTGTTGCTATTCCCCTAGAAACTTTGCCTATTTTAATTTTATGTCAGACTAGGCTGGGAAAAGCCCATACATATGGGTTTGACATACCCATAAACATGTCAAGCTGCTTTTAAAAATTGTATGAAAATTATTGAATCTGAATGATTCAAATCTATTTTGCACATAATTTTCCATTTTTCTCCTTTGCAGGATAATTTTGAAACTCTTTTTGATACTTGAGAGAATCATTAACTGTGTGGAAACACATTAAGATAATTATTCATGAATTTGTGTTTCTTCTTTGTCCACAGACAAATAATGTAGAAAGAAACTTGGTACTGTAATTTTAGAAAGGTTTCATAAAGCCATGCCAGCAGTTCTGATATATGGGTTTCATGTGTCCTATTTGACATTGCAGCCTTGCCTGATACATATCTGAATGTGTTAACTAGTGATTTCCTAGCTTGACCAATCATTCCTTATTTGCTTATTGATTTCAAAATCACACCATATAATAAATAATTCAGCTACATTCTTCCTAGGAAGTTCTGCACCATCCAGGTCTGCCTATGGGTCTACTTTGTCTTCCTTGCATCAATGGAAACAAAAACTTTCACAGAGTGTCATTTGTACAGTCAGTTTAGAAGGCAGATGCACCCCATTTTCAATGGATCTGGACACTTGAACATTTCAATGCGGATACCTTTGATGGGCGAAAACCTAGTTATTTTCAATACATAAAATGGGACTCTGTCAAGCTTGTGTGTGTATGTGTGTGTATATATATACACACACACACATTCTTGTTTTGGACACAGAGAGTTTTGCATGGTTCACAACTAAGCACTGATAAACTTGTTCATCCCAAACTTGGGCTTTTGTATACCTGTAATTGTTGTATAAGTCTGTCCAGCTGTGTAAACTTCAGACACAGTGTCAGCATAGAATACAATTTGCAAACATCAGGAAACGGAGACAAAACAAAAATGGCAAAGGCCTCCAGAAGTTAAGAGTAATTCTATCCAGCTGAGTATGAATTCTGAGTATCATGATAGGAGCTCTCTTGGGGAAAAGGAAGAGGATGTCATCCACAAATCTGAGAAGTGTGTTGAACATAAGGCACCAAACTCTGAAGATTCATTTCTTTTGTTTTTTGGGCATGGAAGGAGATAGGCTCCTGAAGAGTCTAGTTCAGAACAGGAGGATAGATGTCTTACACTTGTGATTCTAGTTACTATACAGACAGCTGTTCAACCCTGACTGTTCCTCATCATGGTGTATCAGTGTGGCTATTCTTTGGACATGCCAGGTGATCAATCTGACCTTGCCCTGGACAAAAAATGACCATGTTTGTGCTGGAGTCTATACACTTTGCCTGGTCTGGTCCCACTGCTCTTGTTGGGGAGTATGTAACAGGAGCCACCACACAGAGGGCCTTCGCTGCAGTCCAGAGCAGTCTAAGGCACTTCTACCTGATACCACTTTAGTTCTGTTACATAAGTGGGTCAAATCACAGGTCAAATTGTAAGTCAAACAAAAAGCTCACCTTGATTCACTGTGGTACATGGGTGTATCCTGAATTCCTATGAAAATTTTCTCAGTTCTGGGCTGTCTACAAATCATAGCTAAGACCTCCACGGGCCAAGGAGAATGGAATATCTCCTTGGGCCTTTGCTTATAAGACGTGACTGCCATTAGCTGGTAGGAAGGTGGGGATTGTACTGATACCGTGTGATTACCCACACTGTCGGAATTTATTGCTTTTTACCCCTGTATTTGGTGCTGACATGCCTAGTACAGGAGTTGGCTGTCCAGTGCTGTAGCTTAAAACAAAATATTTTGGTGGAAGATAAATATTGTGAAGAAATTCTTAACTGTGAGGGTGGTGAGGCACTGTAACAGGTTGCCCTGAGAAGCTGTGGATGCCCCATCTCTGGAAGTGTTTAAGGCCTGGTTAAATGGAGCTCTGAGTGACCTGGTCCAGTAAAAGATGTTTCTTCCTACAGCAGAGGGGTTGGAACCAGATGATCTTTAAGGTCCCTTTCAGCCCAAAACATTCTATGATATATCCATTGCATTCCTTCCATGTGTGAAACACTTCTTACTCAAAAATGTGTTCATCCCAAGTATTTTCACAGCAAAGGCACAGAATGCTGGGATTTACTTTCTGTAGTGGATTATCAGCACAAGATTGAAGACAAACCTTTTTGATTTAAAATCCATTTCGTTTTTACAATAATGTAGGAGACATACACTGTGAAACCCATCCATGTGCTATTGCCTGGCTAGGATTTGTACAGGGATTTACTAATCAATGTCTTCTACTGACACAAGCAAATGGAAGAACTGCTGCATTTTCTTTTGGGAACTGAGGCTGTGAGTGTCTTGACTTAATTTGTCAGCTTCTGTGGTTGTGCTAAAATATCGAGTCCTTCGGCTTGGAGGCAACGGAAACTCTGCAAGTTCCTACATAGCACTGTGGTGGAGTTTCACAACAATACCCTTGAGACATTTGTTACCTAACAAAACAATCTGCAATTTCCATCAATCTATTTATCTTCCTTTTTTATTTCTTTAGTTTTTAATACCACTCCCAAATTACTTGTCCCATAACCACTAACTTTGTATAGTGAATATTCATCATTGTCTTGATTTCAGTCTTCCAGAAAGAAATCAAATAAGCTACGTTTAGGTCATTACCCTGTCAATTTATCTGTATGTCTTTTAAAAGGGACAAGAGAAGTCATATTTGGCAAGTATTTTCCTCTTACGATGGACAGATTTGACTTGTAATAGGTAAATTTGCAGATGCTTCAGGACATGTGCTTCACCTAATTGTTGAAAGCTCTCTTCTGCCCATAATTGTTGTGCAAGTTTATGTGCTTTTCTAATGGAAATTGAAGTTAGGCAGAAACCCAATTTGGAATTATCTTTATTTATCTTTTCTGTATAAAAGCAAGACTTCTGTGGAAATTTCAGGATTTTTAGAAGGTTGTAAGTGCTTTCCAGCTCTAAATCAGGTCAGACATATTCAGAGAGTAGTCTTTCTTGATTTGTTTTCTAATTTTTGCTCTTAGTAGCTGCTGAAAAAAAATGCGGAAAACCCAAACAAGGCAGACAAAAGTTAATGGAATTCTTCTAAGCATAAAGTTACATTCTCTGCAATTCAAGGTTTTGGCAGAGCTTCAGAATGTTTTGCTTGAACTGTCACATTTATCAGAAGTTAGAGTTAGCTTGGCAAGAGAATCAGTGTTCACCATACCTAGACAGGAAGTGTATCAATTTCATAACAAGTAACTGGAAAAAATGAGGTTGCATTTCTTAAGCATCATGACTCTATAGTAAACACAGCTGAAATCATATTAAAATTCTTAGGATTCTCAAACTGTTAATCAGATTATTACTGTATGAATAATGTGTTCTGTGAACCCAATATAGGAACACATGGACCTGATTTCTCCCCTGAGAAACTGAGTGATTTGACTGCTGTCGTGGTGTGCTGATTAAAAAAAAAAATATTGTGGAGGTAAGAAGAAATTCAGGGCATATGTTGCCAAAGAAATTCATTTTACAAAGGCATTAATAGAGTTAATAGACAATGTCCCATAAACTGGTTGTTTTGCAGGCTGTATTTTTAAGATGAAAAGTGCAGTTCCTCAGAAATTTTGGAATCTTCATTTGACATAGGAATTACATTTTTTGTAAAGAAGAAAAACCTTTCCTACTACAGCCCTTGTGCACAGGGCCATGGCAGAAGATGGATTCATTCTGCCACTCATCATATTACTAACAAGAAGTATGGTAGGACAAATGAGTTTGAGGTCAGAAATCATAATAAGCAAAATTGATGCCCCTGTCTAAAATACATACAAAAAAATCAATTGGCAGAACACTTGCTATATGATGTCAGAAGAGCCCTTTATCTCCTCACCAGGCAGCTGCGAAGAAATCAGGTGCCGTGAAGAACTTGGACTGGTTGCCATCCACAGCCTCTCAGGCCTCAGAAAGCTGTGTATTTTGCATATATCTAGAAGTCACTGGAATTTTGTACACATGTCTTTCTGATTTATCAGTATAGCATTTCAATGATTATAAAAGTTCTGATGTTATATATTATTTCATACATAATGATCTGAGTAATTTCAAGTCTCTGAAAACATTTTCCCTAAGAAACAACCATAATTGGTGAAGGTTCTTGTGGCTTTCTTTCCTTGAGTTCAAGGACAAATTTAACTCAAGAATACTATGATTGCAAGAGGAGCTCATACTTTATTAAATATCTGATATTCCATGTGGAAGAATGGAGGGAAGGATTGTCAAGATGAGAGAGAGGAGTTATGAATATCCTGTGGACAAAGAGCTTCAGTATGCATTGCTGCTTTATTATTAGATGCAAGAGGCTCCACAGCGATGAACACTGGCAGCATGAGCACATCTTGAATACATATCCCCTTGAGTATGATAAATGGCATAAACTCACTGAAGATTTTGCCACAGTCAAGGAACACACAGCACTGCTCTCTTCTGTGGATTCTCCTATGGCTAGTACTAGCTGAGCTCCCGATGTAACCCTCGGTTACATTGACCAGAGTGTCAGCCTGACGTGAGGTACAAACTCTTTGCAGATCAGGTACCACTGATTGCAGTGCTCTCCGGGGTATATTACTTGATGCTGAAAAAGACTAAAAACCATTCTGTGGTCTTTTCCTTGATGACAACAGTATTTGTGCCTTTCTTTTCTGGTTTCCAATTTTCATGAAATTCACAGGGAGTTAATACATTTGAGAGCTCAACTTCACAAATTTGAATTGAAATTGGCTTCTGGATTGAAAATTCATGGGGAGGAGAGAGTTAACAGAAAGATACAGTGAAGGATTTGGGAGGACCTGGAATTATGACTATAGTGTTTGAACTTTACAGCACCTCAGAAGAAAAGAGACAAAGTGTTTGGTGTCTGCTCTTCCTAAAACATGATGATGGAAAGCACATCTGAAGAGTGTCCTATAGTTGGCTTAAATAGCTAGCGTAAGTTGTTCAGGTATTTTTTAGTGTCACATCAAGTGCAGTCAGTAATTACATATTGTTTTACACAGTACCTTGACTTTTGCTTGGAAATGAAAGAAAATTATGTTTGACATTTACACGTTGCTCTTTGAGAGGCATAGCAGGCTATGAGTTTTATTAAAAAACTGAATTCCCATCATTGCAGAGAAAGCAAAGTCATACAATGTTGCCATTTTAACTTTTCCTTTTCACACTTCCCTAAATGCTACATACCTGTAAGGATCTTTTTTCAAATTATTTAACTACTTGGTGATTAATTTCATCTGTTTGCTTGAGCATAAATAACTATTCCATTTCAGTATAGGTAAGAAAAGGAAAATATCTTTAAATTGATGGAAGATTTTTTTCCCTTCCAGAAACATCTGTGCAGTTCATGCTGGTAAACAACAATTTGATTTGGAAATTGCCCCAGACAGGCAGATATTCTTGTACTTATGTATGAAAGAAGTTTTTTTGCTTTGACCTGTTTAGGTGTGTTGAGGAATTGCATATTGAATGTGCGTAGTAATTTCTGTCACCAAACTCAAAAAGACTTCTGGGCTGGTGAAGTTCCGACTCTATTCTGTAAATTGCCTTGACTCTGTGGAAAAAGAATTAGCAGTGGCATCTAGTGAGATGCTGCGTGTTGATGCTTAAATCCCCAGCAGAAATATAGCTAGAAAAATGTCACTGCCCTGGGAGATGGGTCGGCCTCAGGGGGTACTCGTCCCGCCTAGGAGGCTACAGTGACCTTTCCCGCAGACAGGCACTGAAAAGTGTCGCATCTCGGCGGCCGCTTGGAATGGGCTGCACTGGCTCTGTATCAGCAGGCGCACCCAAAGCGAGGGGACCCGAAGGTCTCAGTCTCTCAGGAATCCCGGGGGCGAAAGAGGCAAGGGAGAGGGACAGTCCGTGAAATCTTCCAAGGGGTTTATTTCCCCGAAAGCAAAGGGGAGGAACTGGCCGACAAGAGCCAGGGTCTCCGTGGTTTTCTACAGGGGTGGTACAGAACAAACAACCAATAGAAGGTAAGCCCGGAGGGGGATCCCGGGGACACAAAACCAATGGCTAGGTTACAGAGGAGGGAATTTACAGAATAAACCTATAAACAACCGAACTTAACAGAACCTTCTGGAGAAGTGGTGTGGGCTCAGGACCGGGTCTCGCCCATGGACTGGTTTTCACTCTCCGAGTCGTCTGCCCATTGGGCAGGCATGCCGTGATAGACAGCGGGCGGACCCCAAGTGGTCCGAGGCACCCCAACAGAAAAAGCTTTTGTGAATGTCTTTAAAAGATCATGTAAATAAGGACATTGAGGAAAAAATTATGTGAAAGACTATGTACTATAATGTAGGTGCATGTGTATTATAGGATTGGTGTTTGCAGTGATGACTTGGAAGTGCTCTTTGTAGAAGAAAAGTAGTCTGGTACCTACAATTCCTACAACCCTTGGAAATTTGAAATTCACAACAGGGATACAATCATGAAATCCAGAATATGAGATAAATTGATAGGCGTTCCAGACACGGTATAAGTAAAGACGAGTCATTGCTTTTACCTCCAGGAGTCACAGGTCCTGTGGCTGCCTTTGAACCAATGACATAGAGGTAGAAATATCTTACATTTCATCACATTCCATCTGGTTCCTGTCTTTCACTCTCTTCTTTATTCCAGATGATATCCTTTGTGTCATAATATTTACAGTACTGTGAACAATCTTCCCTTTATCTCCTCATTTTCATCTGGTTTCTCCTGTCCATCAAAAAATGTATACATGAAAAGAAATTTGACTGGGAGGACACACAAATACAAGCCTTTCCATAATAATGTAACATGGTATCTGATGAAGTAATTGACTGCTAGGATTTTGAACGCATATGTAATTCAACTTCTGAAATAAAGTCTCATGTTTATGACTCATCTCCTTTCACACCAGTGGCACACCTGGGTGTTTACATAGTATTTCTAGTAACATAGCGATGGAAACATTGCTCACAGCATGGATCGTGTTCTGTTTCAAACTCAGTAGAAAAAGCAGGATAAAGTTCACAGAGACTTACAGACTTTTGTTGTCCTAGCTGAAATGATGTACTAAAAATAAAACAAAGGTTGCTGCTGTTGTTATTTTTGCTGTTATTTTTCTGGTGTTGAACTAGTGAGAACTAACAGCATCTTATGATACCGTCTGTATGATGAGTTTCACTGTTCAAATGTTCAGTGAAACTGATCAGTCTATACTGCTTGAAACTGCACACATTCAAGCTTTATATAGAGTAAAATTTTTAGCTGCAGTGTTGGTTATTCTGACTCTGCAGCCCGGAGGTACTATAGTCACCTAGTTCCCATTGTGTAAAGGAATGACTGTATATATTTGATCCTCTGTTCTGAGTGCAAAAGTGTAACTTTACTAAATTAAATTATTTAGTAGCAACACATACATTTTTCCATTTTCCATGAGATTTGTAGTAGTAGCAGTTAGCCCTTGACAGTTACTTATAGCAATTGATGGTAATTAAATCCTACTTCATTTCCTGTACCCAGCAATATATTTACTTTTATATTTATGGATCACATCTTTCTCTGGAAATATGATGTTTCTGTAATTAAAATTAATAAATACTCATGGCAGATACTTGGTAAATTATAAGTATTTTTTAGGAAACATAAGGAAAAATGAGTGCTTTATATTAGGTAGTAGCAAATAGATCATTACACATATAGTGCCCCAAGTCTCAATTAACAGCTACTTAAATAGCAAAGCTTCCAAAGGCTGACAGGTCTCTGCAATTTATCTGTGCTACTGCTGTCTGTAACATGGTAGGGCTTTGCAATGCATCTGTTTTTTGCAAATGTTGTCTTTTTTTGGGTAGTTTTTACCCACCTATTATCTTAGCAACTTCTAGCCATTAAAGACTGTAATTCTGCTTGAGGGTTAAGTATATTAATTGCTTGAGATATCTCATTTTCCCCACTCTGAACTTCTGTCCTTGGCTGGCTGGAATGTTCTTGTTCCCTTGCGAGGCTGTACCATGGAGCAGCTGTTTTTCTCCACAGGGTGCTCAACCATAAGTTCTTCAAAATCGTCTCTGAGATTTACTAGAAAAAACCAATTTGATAAAAGTGTCTTGCTTGACCACTTTCCACAACAAGCAAGCGATCTTCTGTGTTATGCGGGGAAATCACATTCTGATCTTGAAATGCTGAGAATCAAATTTTGATGGGAAACTGTGTCATAAGAGCTCAGATGAGCTGTGTGTGCCTTAGATCTGTTCCTCCTCCAAAAGCAGTGATTGGGAAACCTTTACCCAAATACTTGAGTGAATCACCAGAGACCTTAGTAAGATTATTTCTGAGTGTGGGGTTTTGATTATGGGCAGATGGGGTATAGCGCTGACCCAGTTGGACTGTCACAGAAAAAAGGCCCATTTTCTCTCTTTAGATTTCCAAAACATGCATTTCTTTGTGGACTTCCTATCAGACTGTGTTCATTACTATATGAGGACATGCATGGGATCTCTTTTGTCACCCCACGGTTGGTTGATCTTGACTGGACGCTAGGTGCCTACCAAAGCCACCCTGTCACTCCCCTTCTCAGTTGGAAAGGGGACAGAAAACACAATGAAAGGCTTGAGGGTCAGGATAAGGGTAGGGAGATAATTTACCAATTACAATCATGGGCAAAACCAGACTTGATTTAGGGAAAATAATTTTAATTTATTGCCAATCAAAACACAGTAGGATAATGGGAAATAAAATCAAATGTTAAAACATCTTCCCCACACACCTTCTTTTGTCACAAAGCTCAAATTCACTCTTAAATTCTCTACGTTCTCCCCACAGCAACACAGGTGGATGGGGAATGGGGGTTGAATACAGTTCAGCACACATTTGTCTCTGTCATGCCTTCCTACCCACACTGTTTCTCTGCTCCAGTGTGAGGTCCCTCCCACATGGAAAAGTCATCCATGAACTTCCCCAACATGAGCCCTCTCCACAGGCTGCCGTTCTTCATGACCTGCTCTAGCATGTGTCCATCCTATGGGTTGCAGTTCCTCAGGAGCAGTCTGTTCCTGTGTGAGTCTCCACAGGGTCACAAGTCCTGCCAGGAAACCCACTCTAGTCTGGGTGTCTCTCTTCACAGGGCCACAGCCCCTCACAGGATCTTGTTTCAGCACAGGCTTCTCACATGGTCACAGCCTTCTTTGGGCACAGCTACCCCTTCTGGTGTGGGGTACTCCACAGGCTGCAGGCAGATATCTGCTCCCCCATGGACCTCCATTAGCTGAAGATGGACAACCTGCCCCACCATGGGCTGCCTCATCATGGACTGCAGGGGAATCTGCTCTGGCACATGGGGCACCTCCCACCCTTCCTTCTCCACTGACTTTGGTGTCTGCAGAGCTGTTTCTCTGACACAGCCTCAGTTCTCACTTCCAGGTGCTGCGGCACAGCAGGTTTACCCTCTTCTTAAGAGTTATCCTACAGTCACTGCCACTGTTGCTGATGGCTTGGCCTTGGCTGTCAGCGTGTCCGCCTTGGTGCCATCTGGCAGTGGCTCTATCAGACACGGGGAAGCCTTCTGACTGCTTCTCAAAGAAGCCACCTTTGTAGCCCCTCCACTACCAAAAACTTACCCTTTTCAATCCTGATTCCCAGTGTCCAAGTAGTCTGGAAAGAGGCAAGGCTATGACAAAAAGATTTGGCTCTCTTGGTTTTTATGACCAGAGAGATTTTGTAGCCTAGTCTCTTGGGTGTTGTCTATGTCCAAGTGAATTTGAATTTTGGAATGGAAATTTTTACATGAAACTTTGCTTTATGTATATATTGTGGCATGCAACTAAGAAAACTGCTCATACAATCAAAATTATTTACTTCCTGCTGGAACTAAGAATGAACTCAGGAATGGGATTATGGATGCAATATGGATGCAAGGTTCCCCAGCAGTTACTTCATATGCATGAATGATTTGCACAGAGGACTAGATACTGGCCCAAACTTAATTTCTGGTCAAGACATAAATGTGCAGTCCTGGAAATGCTGCGGAATGCAGCAAATCAAAGCACAATCCATTCTTTGTGCCATACACCAGTCAATAACGGAGTCACACCCTACAAGAGCTCTGTGACCAAAAGGCAAAGACTGTATCTAAAACTGTTCAGCTTTATATCTGTCCACTGTAGTTTGCTTCATTGTGATTGAAAATGCCTTAATTAATTATGTTTTAAATTTTTTTTCTGTGTTTTGTTCCTTTAATAACACTGGGTCATGAAAAAAAGAGGGAGTCTTCCCACAAAAAATTATTTAATCTGTTCAGGAATAGAATATTTGGGAGGGCACTGGATGCGACAGACAAAAGGAAAGAAAAAAGTTACACCAGGAGTTAAAAAGCCTGTGACTGAAGCACAGAGCTGGAGAAACAATCAAATGTATCAAGAAGTGGTTAGTCAGGCTGCAAGACAGGTAGGACAAATGCATGCATTGTCCACAACATGCTTCAATATGAAGTGACTGAGCTGGAAAAATGAACCCTTCTGTGTCCTGCAGTCTTTCATATAGTTAATTTTTCTAATTTTTATTCAAATACATAATTGCTTTTTGGCTCTGAAACCCTTCAGCCTCTTGGGAGGCTCATTTAAGACCATGGCTAGGCACATCTACCTCAAATATCTGACTAGGAGACCTTAACATATACTCCTAAAAAACTAGATTGGGACTTTACAGTTATGGTGTTATTTTTTCCATAGTTGTTGTGTTTTGCAGTCCAGTTATTGATTTGTAAAGCTGAGAAATGATGGTGTGTTACAGGATTAATCTGCTGTGTGTTTTCTATTTTCTAGAGACATAGATTTATTAACTCTCCACTTTTCTTGCTGATAAGTAGCTGGAAAAAATGGTAGCAGACATAAATACAAACGGTTTCAACTGTGACAAGATGGCTGTTTTGCTGTCTGCCCCTTCTTGACTTTTTTTCTTATACTTCCAGTTCTTTGAATTTTTGACTAGCCACTGGTGCATGTTAGCTATCTTGCCTATACTGAGATCAGGAGAAAGAGAAAATGAAGCAACTCACACTTGGCACCAGGCCAAACTATCTGCAGTTTGGCTTTTCAGCAGACAAATCAGTGTACAAACAACATCCCTTCAATTCTGCCAATGTCAATTACTGAAAAAAATCAAAACATGCTTATTTTAAATTTAAAGAGGCAAATTTATTTTGTTAGTTAAACAAGGTTGGAGGGAAGTAGGGTTTGGTCTTGACCATGAAGCTGTCCTCTCATGCATTACAGTATGTGTCTTAAGTTTTTCTACCAACTTGTCCCTAAACTCCACTGAAAGCTAAAGTAATAAAGCAAACTTATCATTTGAAATTTAGTGACACGACTTCAAAGAATTGAAGAGGGAGAGCAGGAGGAACAAGAGCAGCTGCTTCTGCCTTATGAGATTGTTCTCGAGAGGAAGTTTTTTCTGCAGTGAGCTGCACAGTGGAACAGATGCAAATTGTGGCAAGGGCATTAGAAGTTATTATAGGGACAGGGTGGGAAATTTGGTTGGGACTCAGCCTTCTATATAATAATTACATCTTTTTTTTTTTTTTCCCAGAGCCCTTAGATACTTGGGAATCTCTAATCTAAGAGGGGATTAGTGAACTCGGCTCCATTAATTTTTGGAAAATGTAGTCTTTTCTTTCTCTCTTTGTCTGGCAATAGTGATGCAATTTTTGCAATCATTAAGCAATACCTATATGCTACAATGTATGATGTTCATCCAAGTCCCATTCAACTCCTCTCAAACTGGCTTGAGCACTGGAGCAAAAAAAATCCCACTAATTTGGTCCTTCACTTCAGCTAGTCTGTATTTCAGATCTTACTGGTCCCTTGCTAGTGCAGCTGTTGTGCCTTTGGTGGCTGTAGAGGACCAGGTCTAAGCATGTTTTGTCTCTAACATTCTGACTGTTGGGACACGAAAGGTGTGATTGGAAGGGGGGGTCCTGCAGAGATGGCTCAGTGTTCTGAACCACCTTCCTTCTCTGCCTTGTGCTCAGTCACTCTCACCTTCCAACTCACATCCTGGAGAAGGGCTGGCTGTGCACATGTGAACAAAACAGCACAAAAGTCTAGTTTACATAAGAGGCATACACCAGGTTAACTACAAAGGGACACAGATTGGGCCTCCTCACTCTCCTTCTCTTCTTTCTCTTTTGTTTTCTTTGTCTCACAACACCAGTTCTGGACCATCCATGCAGCAGTACCAATATGAGATCTAAGGACTGGTGATAATCTTTGTTTTCTTACCTTGCTTTGCCTGGTCAAAGCACAGCTATCCTATTCTACCCCAGACACAGTTTTGAAGCCTGTTTTGGGATGGGAGAGCTTGTAAAATGTTTGTGGCTTATGAGTCTGCACCTTTTGTATTGGTGTACTGTGACTTGTGACCAGCACCTTTGAGAAGTTTGTTGTGGGACTAGAGAACTTATTGCAGTGTACTGTACAAGATTGACGACTTGTTAGCCAACACCTTTTATAGCAGTGTATTGTAAGAATTTCAGGGAGTGTTAGCCAACACCTTCTGAATCTATGTAGTGGGCTGGTTGCTGGAGTTAAGACTAATATCCATAAACATTAGAGTTCTCAGATGCGTGGTCAGGTGTCTTTGTTCAACCTGGCAAGACTTTGTAATGAGCATCATGCCCCGTACTGGTGGGTCATGACACCAGTGACACTAAATCATTCAGTATGGATATTCAGACCATTACACTGGTATGTTCTTACAGTTCGATGTCTTGTTATAAAGTAAATCTTCCCTTCTAAATTAAGACTTCTGTCCCCTTCACGCTTCACATTTTATCCCTTTCACAAAATCCTGGAATCACAGGTTGGGTCAGATTGGAAGGGATCACAGCAGGTCAGCTGGTCCAACCTCCTTGCTCAAGCAGGATCATCCCAGAGCACATTTCACAGGATTGCATCCAGACAATTCTGGAATATCCCCAGTGAGGAAGACTCCACAACCTCTCTGGGCAATCTGTTCAAATGCTCAGTCAACTGCAAAGTCAAGAAGTTCTTCCTCATGTTCAGGTGGAAATTCCTGTGCACCCATTTCTGCCTGTTGCTTCTTATCCTATTGCTGGCACCATTGAGAAGAGCCTGGCTCCGTTCTCTTGACACCCTCCCTTCAGACATTTACTGACTCTCAGTTTTCTCTTCTCAGTGCTGAACAGACCCAAGTCTCTCATCCTTTCCTTGTAAGAGAGAGTCTCCAGTTCCCTAATCATCTTTGTCACTCTCCACTGCATCCACTCCAGGAGCTTCATGTCTCTCTTATACTCAGGAGCCCAGGACTGGGCACAGCACTCCAGATGTGGCCTTATCAGATCTGAGTAGAGGGGCAGGATCGCCTCCCTCAACCTGCTGGCAATGCTCTTCCTAATGCTCCCCAGGACACCATTGGCCTTCTTGGCCACAAGGACACGCTGCTGGCTCGTGGACAGCTTGTTATCCACCAGTGCCCCCAGGTCCTTTTCCACAGAGCTGTTTCCCAGCTGGTCAGTCCCAGCCTATACTGGTGCCTGGGGTTATTCCTCCCATTGTTCTGGAGTTTGCACTTGAAATTCAGACAGCTCCTCCCTGCCCATCTCTCCAGCTTGTCAAGATCCTTCTGGATGGCACCACAGCCCTCTGGGATACTGACCACTCCTCCCCGCTTTGTGTTGTCAGCGAACTTGCTGGTAAGGCATCTGTCTCTTCATCCAAATCATTGATCATTATGTTAATTGATACTGCACTTGGTATTGAACCTTCAGGGGCACTACTAGAGACAGGTCTCCAACTAGATCCTCTGCCACTGATTACGGCTCTCTGGTATCTGCTGTTCAGCCACTTCTCAAACCATTCAAATACACTTACCCTGTCTGCGTTTCCTGAGTTTGCCTATGTGGAAGTAGTGAGAGACAGTATTGAAAGCCTCGCTGAAGTCAAGGCAGACAATACTGATTGCTTTCCCCTTATCCGTCCAGGTAGCAGTCTCATTATAGAAGGCAATCAGGTTGGACAAGCATGTTTCCCCTTTAGTGAATCCACGTTGACTACTCCTCATCACCTGTCTTTCATTTGGATAGATGGCCTCCAGAATGAGGTGCTCCATCAAATTGCCAGGGATTGAGGTGAGGCTGACTGGACAGTAGTTCACTGACTCCTTCTTGCCCTTTTTGATGACTGAGGTGACATTTGATTTCCTGCAGTCCTCAGTCACCTCTCCTGATCACGAGGACCTTTCAAAGATGACCATGAGCAGCCCAGCTTTGGTGTCCATCAGCAGAGTCCATAGACTTGTGGATACCTGGTTTGCTTGACTCCAACCCACTCCTCCTTGACCAAGGGAAAGTCTTTCTTCCACCCCTTCCTTCTCCCTAGTCTCCCAGGCTGGGAATCCCTGGGGGCTGGTCTGGTCAGTGATGACCAATGCAAAGAAGGTGTTCAGTTCTGCATCCACTGTTACCAGGGTACCCCCTCTACTTAGTATGGTCCCCCATTTTCCTTAGTTTTTCTTTTGCTATTGAAGTATTTGAAAAAGCCCTTCTTATTGTTCTTGACATCCTTGTCCAGATTTAATTCCACGTGATCCTTGGCCTTCCTTGTCTCATTTCTACATATTCTGACAACTTCTCTCTATTTGTTTCAAGTGGGATGTCCCTCCTACCTCCTCCTATATGTTTCCTGCTTGTGCTAGAGTACTAACAGGAGTTTCTTTTTCATCCATACAGGCCTTTTGCCCCCTTTCCTTGATTTCTTACTTATCAGGGTGTGCCCTTCTTCTCCTGGAGGAAGTGATACTTGACTATTGATCAACTGTCTGGGACCCTCTTCCCTGCATGGCGCCTTCCCATGAAATTCTTATCCCTGAAGAGGCCAAAGCTAGCTCTCCTGAAATGTGTGAGTTAACTTACTGTCCTGCTTCCTCCTCATCTGATACTGAACTCCATAATCTCATGGTCACTACAGCCAAGGCTGCCTCCAACCTTCACATATCCAACCAGGCCTTCCCTGTTTGTTAGTATAAGGTTGAGCGGTACACCATTCCGTGTTATTTCCTTCACCATCTATGTCAGGAAGCTGTCATTTGTGCTTTCCAGAAACTTCCTGGATGCTTTGCGTCTCACTGTGTTGCTCCTCCAGCAGATGTCAGAATGGCTGGTTTTCCCCACAAGAACCAGGGCTAGTGGCTGTAAGGCTATTTCCAGCTGCCTGTAGAAGGCCTTACTGACTTCCTCCTCCTGATCAGGTGGCCTGGTGCAAACATCCTCAACAGCATCGTGCTTAATAGTCTGACCCTTAGTCTTAACCCACAGACTTTCAACTCACTCATCATCCACTCTAAGACAGACCACCTGCAGTTACCAGTCATGCTGATTGAAGCTGCACATTCTTAGAGACTGTAAAATCAGATCCTTTTTTCCCCCCTCCAGAACTCCCAGATGAAACAAATCTTAAAATTTTGGCTTAACCTCTCTATATACTCGTTTCACAAATGCAAAATTAGGATAGGGATAATGATCCCAATCTTTTTAAAGAGATTTAGCTGTGCAGCTGAGATGTACTGGATAATTGCTAAATTATACCTTTATTATAGGTGTGGACTCAGTTCTCCATACTTTCCGATTGCTTTTGCCACAAAAGGTCATCATCTTTCTGGACAGCTCGTAGGGCTTTGTTGCACCTTTTTTTTCCTATTTCTTATGCATTTTACCAAGCACAGAGAGTCCCAGCCATGGCAATCCTTCTATCTTCTACATTTTTTCTTTGGAGCCATAAAAATAGCTATTGTTTGTTGTTGTTACTGTTGCTACAGCCCATTCCCCTGAGATCTGCACTGAGGTAGTAAAGGTTAGATATGGCCCATGTTTCTTTGATAATATTGTCTTCAACTTTCCAAGAGAAGGGTGGTGTTTGGGTGGGAAAAAACCAAACCCTCAGAAGTCTTTGAGAGGAAGAGGAGAGGTGGGGTGGTGGCAAAAAGTCTTTGAGAGGAAGAGGAGAGGTGGGGTGGTGGCAAATGGGATCCTCCCTCAGTTATTTGAATGCACACTTGAAATACTAGTCACTTTCTTTCCTAAGAGCTCATTGCTTTGTTTCACTTCTAAATAACACTGAATTTTCAGTGCCAGTCTAAGTTATTTACCACTCTTTCCACTTCCCCAGGGATCTACCTGGTATTGTCACTGGAGTTCTGTATCCCGATTTTTTTACAGTGGCAATTACATTGCAATCAGCACGGAACAGAGCTTCTGCTGTAACTGGGTGGATATTGGCCCTCCCTCAGGAATGCTGACAGTTGGAAAGAATACAGTTGCCTCTTTATCGGGAGGAACTTTGTCATTTTCCAGTGTGAACAAAATTCCATAGCAGCATATAAAGTTTGTCTTTCGCATTGCTTTTACTTTCTTAACACCATAGTAGAGATGTGCAAGACTATACTTACAAAATTTGTCACTGTGTTTCAGATATTCTTCATTTTAGAGGCATATAAATCTGGAGCAAAGTAGCTATATTTATGCAAGAATTGCAGGAAAGCTCTGCTGCATTAGGTCCTGGTTCAAATCTTCATGCAGCTGGACAGACTCTTCTGCTAGTCCTGAATCCTACACTAATATGAGTCAACTGGTGTTGAGTATTCCTTATAATAATAATGCTGGTCCCAAAATTAGTCCCATGTAGAATAACACAGTTTATTGGAGACAATCTGTTTTGTTTTAGAAGGTGTTGAATGAGCAATTTTTTTTTAGACTACTTTTGTGAATGTCAAACTTTGGCCTTTTACTGTCTCCTCTACATGATACATGCATGTATGTGCCGGTTTGGCCAAAATCTAGTAATATATCCCCTGAGAGAAAACCAGGTTACAACCACCCTTCCCACCACCAGGTTCGGGAAAAAAGGAAATTTTTCCTCGAAGGAAAGTGAAAGAAATAAAAACTATTTATTTTAACAAACACACAGGAAAAGGCTAATGATGCTAAATAATTAAATGAAATCTCTTGCTATAGAGAGAAACCTGGGAAGATTTGAGAGTCCTTCTGTAGGTGTGGTCTCTCTCCTCTTCGGAGCTGGTCGGTGAGGGCATGGGCCCACCCCCTGGGCCTCGGGGAGAAAATTCTCCTGATATGTTCTGATGTTGTTGAAACAGTTCAGAAGAGAGTAAGGGAAAAGACCAAAGTCCCAGGAAACAAAGTTCAGCTCTCTGTCTCACACCAAGAGGGAAAAAAACCCCAGCTGGCTGAAGGAAAGCAAGCAGGGTGCTCCCTCTCCGCTACCCACAGCCAGAGAACGCAGAGGAGTGTAATCTCTGTGTCCTTGAGAAACTGCTTTGGAAAGTTCGTTTGGTTTTTTTTTTCCTCCAGCTCAGTTTAAAGGCACAGAAAAGGCACAATATTACCTTTTGGGCATAAAGCATGATAGGGGATACACATGATAGAGTCACCCCAAGACAATGTATAACTTCCTCTGATGTCATTTGCTTGAGCTTTCCTGTTAGAGAATTGAAGTCTTTTAAATAGCAACTGGCAAATAATTGTTATGTGTGGTGGAAAACTTGTGCCGTGAGTACTGTAATGGACATTAACATGGCAGTATCAGATGCTTGATCTGTTTTTCTGGATGTTCCCTGCTGGCCAGGAAAAACACCCTGACCACCACTATTCTTGTTCTGCTGAACATGGAAATGGATTGATTCTCAGGGTACAGTCAGAGAAGTGGGTTTGGTTTGATGTCTTCCTCCAGCTGTGGTGACCAAGCTCAGGGCTTTCTAATAGGCAGCACTCCTGATTTGCATACCTTATTCTCCCTTCTTCCCTGGCCTTCTTGCACCTCTCTTGTACCTTCCTTTCCCACACTAGTATCCTTCTCAGCAAACAATCCAAAATCATTCTTAAATGGTCATAGCTCAGATACATCTTTGTTCACATTTGGTATTTCTGATACCATTATCCAGGCATTCTTAGTTTTATATGTTATTACTGACATAGTAACACTGGCGTTGTTGGTCTTTCAAGACAACCCATTAGGAAGTCTCTAGTGCTTCCCTCTAGATACCTCTGGAGTCTGGCACATTAACTTTCCATTTATGTGGGAGATCTTCCCATCCTTCATGGCACTGCCTGTAAATTGTCAGCTTCTCAACTGCTGCCTGTTATGTTCAGAATTTTCTTATGTCGTGTCCTGTAGTTTTCAGTGTTCTTACTGCAATCTCATGCCAGGTTCTAGTTAAAGGGCTATCATTTGCCTGCAGCTCTAAGATATCTAATATGAATTTTCAGACCAGAAACATACTGTAACAGTGGTGGCAATGAAGTTGTCATTGTAGAGAGGATTTATGCTGGATTCACAAATATGTTTGTGAATATCAAACGTTTATCAAAATGCTTATAAAATAAAAGGTCTCCCACAATGAATTTAGTCCATTAGTTACAAATATTTTAATAATTATTCTACAGGCCATTGCAATCTTCTTTTCTATGGGAGTGTTTCAACTATAGACTGCATAACACAGCTAGTTATTCTAACTTCAGAGTAGTATTAAACCACTTTGGAATCGTTATTAAGAAGTACATTGATTGTTCAAACATTTATTTGTGTTGTAGGCCATGGTGTTACAGATAGATTACATACACTTCTAGCATTGTTCTGACATGTCTGAAACACCTAATGCAGGTGAAAGGATCAACTATTATAAATATCATGTGAGGTATAGTAGTATACTAATATTTTTTTTAGGTGGTGGATTTTCCAACACCATGCTGAAAGGTGCTGGCAGAACATTAACATGCCTCCATAAAACTTCAATTTTATATAACTTTACTTTGAAATATTAGGAATTCTTCCCTACCTACAACACTCCTATGCAATTTCTTTATAAATAGCTCTGAATGAATTTAAGCAACATTGAAAGGGACCTCAGTTATATTCTGCTATAATGTGAGTTAACAACATGCAAGTTTTCATGACTTCTTTTACATGCCATTCAGATCTGGCCTACATACTTGCTAATTTTCCCTTGACCGGTGACTGTAATTTCTATCAGCTAGATGGGTTTCCTGACGTGCACAAGTAGCCATTAGCATGGAGGTCAACAAACTTATCTCCATTTATATGACCTGAGTCAGAAATTTAGCAACCAGTCTCTAGAAATCACAACCTTGTGCCCCATTCTGACAAAAACATCTGATTACAAATATGCTCCCACGTAAGATTCATTATGCAGTTAATGATTGCACAAAAATGTAAAGGACAGGAAGAGACTTTTTTTTTCTCCCTGATTTTGACTAATTCCATTGTTTTTCTCCCCTCTGGTTTTTGTTTGATGGTTTGTTTGTGTTTTGTTTGGTTTTGTTTGCTGCTTGTATGTTATTTGTTTGTTGGGTTTTTTATGTTTAGAAAGGTTTTTGTACTGTTGTTCCCTGTTCCCTATTTTCAGAAAGTTCTTCCCATATGTGGTGCCATACAAGACTTCTAATGCTTTTTGGCATCATGAGGGGCTCCTTTTCTTGAGGGGACAGCTAGATTTTAGTGGAATAGCTGGTTAAAGACATTAAAAATGCAACAGAGCACACTGGTACTGATTAGTTTTTTATTCTCAATATTAGCACTACTTCTGAAATAAAAGTGCAGTACCTCTGCTTGAGAGACCTATGATAACATTTTTATTGTGTAAAATCAGTGTATCACCTCCAAGAGCGCAAACACGCACTTTTTAGGGAAGAAGATACAGGTTGTTTTTGCATGAAAATAAATTTACTCATATTAAAAAGTACTGATTGGACACTCAGACCTGCAATGTACACAAATCAGACACATGTTTCAACCACTGACATGTTGGAAACATTGCCTCTTATGCCTGCAGCATAATATAATTTTAAGGGCAGTTCATCCCTCATGTTTCTGAAAAAAATTTTCAGTGGTGATAAAAGGCCTTTAAAAGCAGACTGAGGTACATTGGCTCATTTCATGCTTTCTGCTGAATAATATTCAAATGGGAAAGTGTTTTGATCTTTAGTGTTGCATTTGAAGTACAAATACCCACAGTAAGGGATATCAACTTGTTTCCAGACATTTCAGCTATCTGTTTCCATCAGCTTTAGGTTCCTGATATCAAAGTTACAAATATGCATTAATGTTTAGAGCTGGCTTAGAAATAACAATCTGTTTTTATTTCCATTTCCTTAGTACACTTGCAAAGTGATGGTAACATTTACAAATTAATTAATCTTCTAGAACTGGTCAGCAACATTAAGTGCAAAAGTACTTCCAATCAAGAATGAAATTAGCAAGTGTTCTGCCACAGCTTAAATTTCATACTGATTGAACATGCACAGAACGTAAACTTCCTTTCCCCTTCCCCCTCCCCTTCCCCTTCCCCTTCCCCTTCCCCTTCCCCTTCCCCTTCCCCTTCCCCTTCCCCTTCCCCTTCCCCCTCCCCTGAAAAATGAACCACAAAGTATGTGATAACACCTTAAAATCCTTACATTAAAAAAAAGAGATGGATTTTATGTTTTATGAACATTAAATATAACACTGGTTATGGAATCCCTCATAACCCTACAACTAGCAGTATCTTAGTAGTTACTATAATGCCTGGTAGAGGACTAATTCGTAAATGTCCTGTTTAGTTTCAGGTTTTCTTCTGGCAGCATTGTATTTTACCTAAAATAGTTTTCCACTCTATAATTTACAAATCTATTTCTTCATTTTTTTTAGTTCACCAATCTTTCATGCCACACTCAAGCATTTATCCTAGCTGAAACTGAGGCAAACTGTTGCTTAGCTATGAACTTAGTCTAAATTATTCTTAATTTTAACTTTTTCTTATAGATTCTATGCCTTTTCTATAAACAATCCTTTCTGTTCTGACTTCCTTCTTAGACTCTGTCAAGCTGACTTTTAGCTATTCTCAGTGCTTTCCAATGACTAAAATGTAGTGTTTCTTTGTCAAGCAATCCTTTATGTCAACTTTTATAGTAATTCTACTTGCATTTAATATCCTTTTTGAAGTTATTATTTAGCTAATTAGTTTTGAAAACCCTCCACAGAAGTTTTTCCCCTTGGCTGGGGTATAAATTTTAGATTGTTTTTTCACTTTTGTCAGTGCAGCTGTCTTTATCAACCAGTACTCTTAATTTCTCATAATCTGTCCTTTTGAAATTGAGAACCTTAGGGCACAGTCATACATTCATTTTTGAAATAGATGTAGCAATTTAAGATGTCATTACCCTATGGCTAGTCATTAATACCCTTCAGTTGTTTGAAATTGTTGGGGCCTCAGCTATGGGGACTGATATCTGATGACATGAGCATTTCTACATCCATTTCAGAGCAAAGTGGAACAGGTTTGCTTAAACTACTCTCAGCTACATTTTGCATGAGTCTATTTTACATTGTACTGAAATGTTTTTCCACAATGACTTGTTGTCTCTCAGCTGAAAGGATGGTTACTAATTCCTGGAGAGTAATAATAGCACACAGTGTTCAACACCATGGAACTGGAGGAACTTTGGGATGTACCTCCTCCAGTCTCCTTCTGCAGGTGGGACAATAGCCCACTGCAGATCAAGTCAGGAACAACCGTGGCTGGTCAAGGCCGGAAAACATTCAAAGAAGATTTTACAACAGGATGGGGCTGTCCATTCAGTTTCAGACACATTTATCTCTATCATTACGTATCAGTGAAACTCTATGAGTTTGAACAATTACAATTACAATGGTAATCTGTGAAAAATCTTTGTGACCAGGTCATCTGCAGCTGCTTACGTGTTTTAAAACCAACGTAATCTCTCTGTATATTCTCTCCAGTTTATCTTAGATAAAAGTGACCAACTGCAATGTCAGCACTAGATGGGAAACGAATGGTCAGAGTTTTCTGCAAAATGAAAATGTTCCTATTTTTTATCCCCTTTTTGGAGTGATTTTGACAAATACGTAGATTTATTTTTTTTCTGTCTTTGCTTTCCAGGAAATAGAACTTACTTGCTTTTCAACAGAGGTCCAAGTTTTAGTTTTAGGAAACCACTGTCATGGCTGGGAAAAATATTGTCACACCAGTTCAACACACACAGGTCTTTCCTGGGAAGGTGTTTTAGCTTCAGAAGCACTTAAAATAGAAATTACAAACTGAAACAGATTAACATTAAAATGTTAGGATCCCAAGAAGAATATACTTTAGAGAAGTAAGAAATCCACTCTTCTATATAAGCTCCTGAGAAATTTGAAAAAGATGTATCTGCTTTAGCCATGGGCATTTTGCTATGTATTTTTTATCCAAGGCTCAAAGGCAGGATTATAACCAAATGACACGTAACAGAGTGTCATGAAATACTTTTCTTCATAGCAATAAGGAAAGGGATAACCAGGCAGAGAAATTTGGAGCTGTTACCAAGGTTGAAAAAAAGTAATGAAAATTAACTGCACAGCAATTTATTGGTTTGGACTGTATATATACCTATTTGTGCTGTAGAAAGGTTCCGATTTTTATAACTCTCTACATAAGAAATCTCATGCTTCCATAATGTTTAGATACAGATATTTTTGCTTTGCTAATTTTAGGAATGCACACTGAAATGTTCAAAGAACTACAGTTTCTTACATTAAAGTGCATGGAAGCAGATTATTTTGCAATGAACAAAAATATTTGCTGTTCTCTCTGTTCTTTTATTGGTTTGCATTGGTTTCTTGTCCTCTTGTGGGAAAGCAGAAACAATAGTCCCATGTTCCATGTAACCAACTGAAATGCCTGGAACAGATGGAGGCACCATTATGTGAGCGACTCAGCAGCCAAAATTTGTTTGCATAATCTGTTTGGGATATGCCCATGGATGGTTAATATCTATTTATAATCACTCATGAATCTTTCCCAACTTATGTATATATAATCGGGGTGGATTCATGAATGATTTATGAACAAAGAACTGAACTGCACTTGTCAGATGAATTATCTACAGCAGGTAATTTACCTACTCATTAAAGGTCTCATATTTTGAGATTAAATGTTATTTGGGTCCACTTGTCTGATGGCATTTTTAATAAATTAATGTTCAAAAAGTGCTTTATTAGTATTTTTTCAAGCCATATTGGTTCTTATCATGCTACATATGTCAAAATATGCATTAAAATAATAAGATAAATTGAAAAGTCATTTACTCTATGAAAATTCTAAGAAAACCGGTCCGAGAATGTTTTTTCTGTTGCAGAATCTTTTCTTTAAGATGACAAGAATTAAGAAAAAAATACTGCAGCATGAAAACAGTTGAATGTATCATCAAATGTCCATCAGATTCTCTGAACAGGTCATTGCCAAGCTAGTGAATTTCCTGGTTGGTTACACATCCTCATTTTCATTTCAAGATGCCACAGAAAGCACTCACTGCCAGGCAGCAATTAGTACTTAATCAGGTCTTATGGCTGAAATATTTGTTAGCAGCAATGGAGAGGAATCATTTGCTTCATTTCTGAACTTCAGCACTGTCCTCTATGTAAAGTGATGCTCATTAGCATTCAGAACCATTGCATGGACAGCCTTTCCAGTGCTTTTTCTCAGATGGCTCTTTTTATCACTAGGAGTGATTAGTGTCCTTACAAAGAGGCTCTTCAGATTTTTTTCTCAAGTACAAATTTCCTGTTATTGTTTATAAAGCATTGTTTCTAGTTCTTTAGCTGTAGATAGGATTTTTAGGTTAAAAGCATCACAATATTCTTCTTCCTTTTTCTGGCAATGCATTTCAAGTTTGAGATGGAACTGTGCCTTCTGGGATCCAAAACAGCTCCCTGTGCAACCTAGAAATGCACACAGACTGATTGAATATTACAAGCCAGTCTGTTTTCCGTTACTATAAGGAAGAAAAAGATTGATGTATCCTCCATTTCTATGGACCAGGAAAGAAAGCTAAGTGTAGGATAAAAGCAACAAAATAGAATGTGCCCTGCCCCCATCTTTCCACGAGACACATGGAGCCGTTTCAGAGAAAGGGAAGAGAAAATCAAGCAAATAGTTCTGTTGCAGAAATTCAGATGGTGCCTGTGCTTGTTTCCTCTGTTATAGATGTTAACAGCAATAGCTGAGTAAAACAACTGAAAGGCACAGCTGCTTTATTCCACATCCTTGCTGATTCTGATTACATTACAGAGCTCCAGCACCTGGTCTGTGCTCACAAAGACCATTTTATTAGATATTTCTAATTTCTATTGACAGTGCATCAGTGGATTTTAAATTCCCACAAGTAAGACTTCAGAGAAGAAAGAGAGGTGAAAGCAATCCTTTCTTTACTTATCTGTAAGACTAAACTATATTGCTATATTTTATATGTAAATTATTCTTTACAAGACTTCTGTATCTTCACAATTCAATTACTGTATGACAATACCTTAAAAATGAAAATAGAGAAAAACACAGAGTAAGTTTTGGTGATTTGTTTTGTTTTTTGGGGGGATTTGTGGTTGTCTGGTTAGTTGGTTTGTTGGGTTTTTCAGATGTCACATTTAAAAAGTCTTTGATTTCTCTCTTTGAGTGTTTGCCTAATTTTAAAGTAGTCTAGATAAATATCTGCATTGGAAATATCCATCAATGGGTAAGATCTAATTTGAGTTTTCTGGCTTATTATTTCCTGTAACTGTTCTTGGAAAAGAGGAATAGTAATCTTTTAAACTACCAGAAATTTTCAGTGTTTCAATCTGTTATAAGAAGCTGTTGATTTCTTAGCTTAAACTGGGACAACTGAGCCAAAATGTGCAAAAAGATTCCATTTTTCCACTGTTATTAGCAGTTGAACAATGCTCTCAGTGGTGTAACAAACCCCTAAAAAATCCCCCCTTTCACTGAATTATATATTCCTTTCAAAATATATTTACTTTTTTTTTTCAATTAGACACTCTACTTTTTCATACATTCCAGAAAGCACTTTTTGTCTTTTCTTCCCATGAAATTCATCATGTGTACATGCAAAACATATTAGGAATAAATTATTATTGAACATAAAGTCTCTGAAGTCCTAGCCACACAGCATCATTCTAAGAGCAATGACATAAGTCTTATTAAACAGAATTCATTATTCTTGTGGAGGCTCAAAATGTGGACATTAGAGCCAATAGTAGAAGGCTTACATTTTCATCACAGTAGGTTCTGCAAAAGAATTGCTTGAATACTGATTCTGTGCTGGTGAGTTCATACTTCTTGTATTTGCATTACAAAGTAAAGTGAATAATCATGGTGACCCCTTTAATCAAGGTGTCATGGAAATGAAAGGGGAAAGCAGTTTTTTTCCTTCAAAATCAATGACTGTAATGCTTTAGGTTAAGTGCTACCAATTTGGAGCAGAGTGGAAGAGTTAATTCATTTATCTTACATTCTGTCCTCCTATTTATACATTCCCACTTAATGTTTACATTACCTGAGAGCAGATCGGCTAACTAGAGTTCGTATTTTATTAGTTTCTCTTCTGAAGAATTGCTTACAAACCAGTTTGCTCTTCTCTAAGGGACTACATTTTATGAATTAAATCTTTGGTTTATGTTGTTTCTCTAAGCCGTCAACATCTTTTTGAGATGTTGAATAGCAATTTTAATCTTTCAGCCATGCTTATTTTCCTTTCAAATATAGAATGTAATTATTTTTACATACAATATATTACATGAAAATATATTTACCTTCTACAACAACTCAATGCTTTAATATGTAATAAAAACATCTGCTGGTCTCATATTCATTTAATTGGTGATATAGGAAGCAGGTATGGGCCCAAACGAAGCCTCTACAGAATCCCATTAAATAAGTCTGTCCATTGATTCAGTGAAACCTTAGTGACTTTTTGCTAGGTCTGGAAGTACTGAATCCATGCTCATGTTATAAGATTTTTCGTAATTTTTATTATGTTCTTGTTCTTTAATTTGTTGATGAAAATGAAATAAGAATCAGAAGTCCTACTAAAATTCATAAAACCTCTTGTCCTATGAGGACATAGGACCACAGCATGGTGGAAACGGGCCAGTGCCTGTGAAGATAGGTCGGTCCCACCCTTGCTCAGAGAAAGGCCAGTCACAGCAGGTTGTGCAGGGTCATGTCTAGATGAGACTGATTGTGTCCAAGGACAGAAGCTTCACAACTTTTCTGTGGAGCCAGTGTCAGTGTTTAACCACTTGCACAGTAAAACAAGTGTCTTCTGCTTAAGCAGAGTTTCATATGTTTCAGCTATGTTTCAGCTTGTGCCTGTTGCCTGTTGTCATGCCAGAGGGCATCACAGAGTAGAGACTGGTTCCATCCTCATGAGGTTTTTGTATACATCTAAGATGCTTCTGAGCCTTCTCTTCTCCAGGCTAAACACTGCCAACTTTCTCTTTTGTTGTGTAAGAAAACTACCTTCATATGGCTTTATTTCTTTTTTTTTTTGGTAATTAAATCTGCTTCTGCTGTAACTCATAGTGCTGGTTGCTTCATTTGCCTACTAATAGCTAATTTACTCTCAAATGTATACAGGTATTCCAATTAAGTTAATTATCTAAGTTCTGTCTCCTTTTAAAGAAAGACAGCATATTTGCAGTTTTCTTCCATTCTCATTCATTCCCTAGGAGATCTCAGAGTGACTCTCTAGTGATTCTATCAGTTTAATAGACCATTTTTAGTATTCTAAGGTTATACTTATCTTCTTGAAGCTATTTCAAAGTATCTGAGTGTTTCAATATTCTCTGATCTGGTCCTTTCCTCCTACTGGTTGAGATTTTTTTTTTTTTTGCTTTAACTACAGTGATTAATGGGAATAATGGAACTAAAAATAAATATGCGTTTTTAATTACTTCTGAGTTCTATTATTTTGGAATATGAGATTAGTAGAGCCATGTTCTGCCAAAGCTGAATACTTAATGAAAATGGCTTGCATTAGTAGTAACAATTATTGCTAGTGATAGTACTCTCTGATGCGGTTTTTTCCACTTCTCCTTAGAAAGAAAAGAAAGGACGAGAGCACTTGGGCCGTACAGAAATGTGCAAGGCACTAATTGAGACCAATTCATCTCTGAATGTTCTACTGGTGGGATGATTTGGCATAGTTATGCTTAGTTTCACTCTTTGTTCTTCTCTGTAATGAATTTTAAAGAGACCTGACTGAGCCAAAGGGAAAGCAGGAAACAAACGTTTAAAACCACAATAGCACAAAACACATAAAAATTAATCCAAATTGATGGTAACTCAATTTCAAGTCCTCTGTAAGGAGCTGCTTGTTAGGAAAATGCCCTAAGCTTGTCTCTAAAAGAGTAGTTCACTGAGACTGGAAGCTGCCTTTCTTGTTCATGGCAGTAGATCACAAAGATAGAGACAAGAGAAGCTTGGGTGATTGGCAGAAGCAGAAACGAAGAATTCTGCATGTAATCACAGGAGTTGCCCCAGCAGCACAGCAAAGAAAAATAAAGCTTTATTTTTAACATTTTGACGGAAGTTCAGATACATAATAGGAAAGTAGCAAATAACTTTCAGAGATTTCTTTCCTGTTTCATATTAACTGACTCTTTCCTTGACAAAGACTCTGCATGCAAGAAAGCCAGTAAGTTAACTTGGCATAGGCTCCAGACACCACAATTCAATTTCTGAATTGCATACTCTAAAGTGTAGTACAGACAATTACCCACGCTTGGATTGGTTCCAAATTTGTAATATCAGTCTTCTAAGGAAGTTTCCAAACTTTTTTGCTTGAAGTTACAAGATCTTTCCATCCTGCACAGAGAGAAAAAAAAAGATATTCAGGAAAACTACTATTCCCTGTAAGAATACCTTCTAGCCCTTTCTTCATAAAATAGAATACTTTGAATTCATTGAGTGTTATTTCTTGGCTCATCATAGAACTTCTCTCAGAATTTCAATGCAGTATGCCTAACAGCCAGAAAACTATCTCCATCCTTTTTCCTTTCCCCAATGAACGGAAGTTTGAGAGCAAGGTTACTGTGTATTCAAATCCACCTTTACACAGAACACAACATGCTGAAATATTTGATATCCTTTACTTTCAAATGTGAATGCTTTTTGTGGTTCAGAAACCTTCTTATTCCCATCTGCCATTTCTTCTTGAACCAATCCATGAAGTTAAGTTTCCTCTTTCTCAATTCAAGTGGCTCAGAGTACTATCTGTGTTTGTCTGAGGACTTGCACATATCAAAAATTTGTAGAAAGGCAGATAAGTAAATATACACAAAAGAACAACAACCACCATGTCACAACAGAGCATATAGAAATAGAAAATTTGACAATATAAAAAGTAAAAGTTTTCACACAATATGTTTTCTCTTTTTAAAAAAATTCAGTTTATTTGGCAAGATGCATGACAATGACAGTGATATTTTTCTTTGTTTTTTAAATGTAGTTTGTGATGTTTTATGAGACAAGCCTAATCATTCCTACCCCATCTCAAATGCCACCTGCGTACTATATTGAACTTTCTTAAATATTAACTACCTTTTTCTCATAGGGATCTCAAGTCTCTTCCATCAGTTCTGTGCTGTGTAGTAATTTTACCTCTTGAAATTTTAAGATTGCTTTTTCAGAATATGACTTAACAGTATGGAGAGACATGAAAATTAAATGCAATCATACATGTGATGACTTCATACTCTGCAGTCATGTAAGAAAATCTCAATTATGCCTTTTGCATGCCTACAGATAACTGAAGTAATCTCACAGTGACATGACAGTTGCACAGGAGTACTGATTCTTGAAAATGGAAGCTCAAATGGAGATAAAACAACAGATTGTAATAAACAATTTATTTGAAAACTAGGTAGATGTATTAAATCATTCTTCTTTTTTATTGGAATGCTCACATGTGTTAAATTATGGAAAGTAATTAGTTTGAAAACTGTTTAAAGTAACTACTTATCATGGTCTTATATTCTTAAATCGTAGAATTCATTGATGAAGTATGCTGCATATTTTCTTTTGAGCCTTAATTCTGACTGTTAGATCGCCTTTATCAGTCACTCATCAGAATAGTTTTAATCCATAGAATGAGAAACTGAAGAGAGTAAGATAGGGTAGCTCAAGATAAAGACATGGAATCATAAACCTAAATCTCCTAGGAAATGATTTCTCACCTTTGTACTGAAAGACTCAAAAAGAAATAAAATGTAAGTGCAAATTGTATTTCTAAGGCTGAAATGGTTTATCGTGTTGTACTTCTAACTTGCTTTCAAGGACACTGAAGTCAGATATGGTGATCTCTGTGTTAGTGAAGGTTGAGTTTAGCCATACCACAGCTCATCTGAGCAAAGAATGAGCTGGAAGGGGTTGCAGAATACTAAAGTATGTATTTTATTGTCAGAAACCTATTATTTCTATTTTAAAACCTATGTGTCCGCTTCAGTGTCTTACTTCTGTCATCTCTAGGCAATCCTAAACCATTAACAAAAAGCTGTAGATTTGTTGTTGGTGTACGAACAAATGCACAGAATTCCTAGTAACAGACTGACTTATTATTCTGTTCTTTTAATAAGCCACCTGCATTAATTTAGAGCTTGAGTTGCAGTGGTTTCTGCACTACATTTAGTGCTGAAATTCAAGACAACAGTTTGATCAAATAATTGTTTTAGCCTTTTTATGCATTCAGCATTGGCTGCTATCTTGGGACTATGGATAGTTTAAGAGCATTTAGGTCTTGCAGCTGTGAGAGTCTATGAACTAGAAAGCTTAGTATGATGTCTGAGTTTAGTCCTAAAAGTGCTGATCAGGTAGTTTTGTCTTTCTGTCTCTCTGGGGAGATCTCCTCTCCTGAATTTGCAGTGATTCCTAGAAATGATTAAGTACACAGCTGGTAGACTAAAAGTAAATAATGAAGTAAGTAAATAAAAAAATAATGTTATCTTCAGGCAGTGGTAATCAGGTTTTCGGTGAAAAAATTAGGAACTTCATAAGATTTCATTAATGCCTTTAAAATCGGTGCTCTAGGATACATGCAATCATGGAATCGTGCTGAGTTGAAAGGTACCCACAAGGATCATTGGGTCCAGCACCTGGCCCTGCACAGGACAGCACAAAGAGTAACACCAGCTGCCCCAGAGCATTGTCCAAATGCCTCTTGAACTCCGTCAGGCTGGTGCTGTGACCACTTCCCTGGGGAGCCTCGTCCAGTGCCCAAACACCCTCTGGGTGAAAAGCCTTTTCCTGATACCCAACCTAAACCTTCCCTGACACAACTTCAGGCCATTCCCTTGCATTCTGTCACCGGTCACCAGAGAGAAGAGATCAGTGCCTGCCCCTCCTCTTCCTCTCATGAGGAAGTTGTAACTGCAATGAGGAATCACCTCCGTCTCCTCTTCTCCAGGCTGAACAGAACAAGTGACCTCAGCTGCTCCTCGTACGGCTTCCCCTCAAGGCCCTTCACCATCTTCACTGCCCTCCTTTGGACGCTTTCTCATAGTTTAATATGTTTTTTATATTATGGCACCTAAAACTGCCCCCAGAACTCCAGGTGAGGCCACCCCAGTGCAGAGCAGAGCGGGACAATCCCCTCCCTTGCCCGGCTGGCGATGCTGTGCGTGATGTCCCCCCAGACTGGGTTGGCTCTTCTGGCTGACAGGGCACTGCTGAGTCATGTTCAATTTAGGAACTGAGCAACCCTCCTATCTGCTAGGACGTGAAAGTGAGACATGAATGTGACACATTAAGTTACTCTAAGACAGCAAATTTAACCTACCTAGGGACAGACCCAGGTGCATCTTTCCATCAGATATCATGAAAACAAATATTAGTAAACTACATAATACTGAGAATGTTTGAAAGCTGATTCCAAAGTTAAAATATATCTTAATTAAATTAAAAAAAATAGCTGTTGGCTTTCTTAGCAGTGAAAATTGGCAGTGACCTTTGGAGAACACCACTGAAGCTAGTAGAAGCCTATGGTTGGAATTAGGGTTTTGTGGTGGCCGGTGAGCCTGTGGTATCAAGGTACACAGAGAGTCTGCTGGTGGGACAGCCCCTAGTACCAAAATATCCTTCCCAGGTTAGGGTGAACAGAAGAGCCTTCTCCCAGGATGCATTGCTCTGGTATGCTAATGTATCCCAGTTCTGCTTCCCTGGCTGGCCGTTGGCCTCTCCGCCCCTTTGTTACCTTATACATCCCCTGCCCTAGAAGGTTCTCCACTCCAGGCTCCCCCCATTGGCCCTTGCACCTCACCCCTCCCCCAGAGCTTCCCCATTGGCTCCCATTCCCTAGTCCCGCCTGTGTACCGCCCCCGTGCCCGCAGACCATTGGTCTCTGATGCTCGAGCTGCTCCTGTACTTAAACCTGAACCCTCCATTGTTCTCTGTCTTCGTCGCTGGACCCCTTCACAGTGTGGCTGCAATAAACTGCTCCCATGGAACTCTGTACAAGGACCCTTCCTGCCTCTTTGCTGTTGACTCATTTTACTGGAGCTGTCCATGTGTGTGTGCACATGCACACCTGTGTGTGTGTGGTGGTCCTGCCGAGCGGCTTCGCTTGGGAGACGCTTTTAGGAAGGTCGCAACACCTCGTGCTCTGCCACCGACAAGCCACAGCAGACGGCCAGCGACAGGATTTAATAAAGTGGAAGCTGTGAACCGACAGCAAACATGCTGTAAGAAAGCAGGTTACAGCAGGAAACTCTTTGTCAGAAAAAGATGAATAATGTCCAAGGTAGTATTACTGAGGTTCAATGAAGCCAAGGCTTATGATTTACCTGTAGTGCTTAGAAGTTTTTCCACTAAAAATAAACTTTTAAGAAGTAAACTCCAGGAGTGAGAACACTGAGGGTGTTCAGCTCTCCTCTTTCCACATTAGGAATGCTATTTGATTGTCATTTCTTCTAGGGATGTGGTAAGGATTATGACTTAGCTAAACTGAAGCTGTGGCAATATGTTAAGACCATACTAGTAGACAATCCCAAGGTATATTTAGAACCATGATCAATGAATTTTTCAAAGATAAACTGAGGAATAGGATTTTCTAGGGAGTTATGGAGGTCAGCCTAAACCAAGAATCAGATTAAGGCTATGTAAACCAGAACCTACAAAAAAGCAAGATCAACAAATTTCAGACCAGACCAAAAATGAGTTCAGGATACTGAAGGTTTAGTATTTCAGTGAAAATTTAGCACTGCCACTAAACTCTGTTTAAGGTTTAATAAACTAGAAATTGTGACTATGCCATAAGAAAGTCACAGAAAAAGTGATTGACAAATTTGGTGTTGGACATCTTGGCAACAAAGTTATCCAGTCTCTTGCACTGACGGTAAATGCCTGGTGGTGAAGTGAAACCAGAAGAAGTCAGATAAACCGTTTTTAGAGTTCTCACTGAAAAGAACTAATCATTTAAATGTGTCTAGAATCTTGTGGAAATTTAGAATTAGGGTTCAGTTAGGGTTTAAGTTGGTTAAATTTGGAAATTAAGGTGTGAGAGTAAGAAGGTCTTTGAAAAGATTACACCAGAGAATACAAGATTTCAGTTGTTAAGGTTCACAGTGAAAAAATGGATTGAAGTATTTCGGAGCCTGAGAAAAGCCCAGATTTTGTGGGAGACTGCAAGACTGTAACTGAGAGGAAAGTTTAGAATATCAATGCTGTAAGAAGATGTGGAATTCCTGGAGCAAGAAAAACATGCCCACAGAAGTCTTTTCCAGGAGAACAACTAGGACAAGATTAGGAATGACATCTTAAATATATCCCAGAAGGAGTGTAGGAAATTGTCATGAGGTTTCTCAAAAACAGAATGAGAAATGACACTCTGAGGAACACTGTGTGATGAACCAAGGGTAGAGTATGGATCAAAAAAAAAGGCTAGGTAAAGAGATGGTTTATTGAAGAAAAAAAATGAGATAAGGGACAGCTTGCAATTAAATGCCATGTGATATGAATGAGAAGTTTGGGATACCTGTGAATATGCTAATGGAAAACTTAGAGTAAGCGGTTTGTCTTTTTCTGTGAGAAACTGATAAAAAGTTTAAAGTAGATCACCACTAAGGTAGACAGAAGAGTATTCTTAGGGCAGTGTCTGAAACATTTTTAAGGGATGCAATTACTTATGGTGTGTACTTCTTAACTCAGATTCTAGATGGGGCAGTTGTGATGCTTGTGAATGGTGCGACTCATGAATGAGGGAACTGGTAGTGAAAATTATGATCAGTGACAACTTTGGCTGTAAGAAACAGGGAATAATGGATTTCATGATCCTAACAGGAGTGAAGAAGTCAAGTAGAAGAGCAGATCCCTGGACACCACAAGAAAGAGAAAAATAGCTCTCCAGGAAACTGGGATAGAGCTCTGAAGGACAAAGGAATTCAGTTATATAGGACAACATCCTCCACCTTCAAGGCAGGTCTATCCCAACATTCAGGACAATACCTGGGCATATCAGGAGATTGGTGTGGCTAAACAGGGAACTTTTGACTGATATTCATTGCAGAAAGGTGTATACAAAAGCTGAAAGTGAGGACAGACTGTAGTTCAAGTCAAGTAACTTGCAATAAACCTTACCTCGTACAAGTCTAGACCAAACAGGATGCATGTGAGAATTCTGAGAGAACTGCCTGCTCTTGACTGTCTCTGAAAAACTTACAAAATCTATTATGGTTGGAGAAAGGAAAATGTAACAACTGCCTTCAAAATCTGCAAGAAAAACAATCCAGGGATCTAGAGGTTGGACAGTTTCACTCTTGTGCCTGGGAAAATTATAGAATAAATCCTGTTGTAAGCCATTTCTGGATGCACGAATAGAGGGCTTCTGCAAATGGCCAGTGTGAATTTATCAGGAATAAGTCACGTAAGTGAATGAGAGGGAGCAGTTTCCTACATTGTAGGAGGTCCATCTTGACTTTTGCAGGTGTTTTGATCAAGTCTCCTGTAGAATCCTTGTAAGCAGGATGGCATGTTAAAATCTGGGCGGTTGGCCTACCATCTAGATGAAAAATTGGCTTAATCAGTGTAGTGGTTAATGAGTCATAATCCGTGTTGATGTTGAAAGCAGAATTCTCTGGGTCTATCCTGGAACCCGTTCTGTTTAGCATCTTTATCAATGGCCTAGATGACAAAGTGAAATACCCTTCATCAAGTTTTGAACAAGAGAGGGATGGAGGTACAGTCCGTAAAATACAAAAGCAGAGCTTCACACGTGGGAGGACTGGACTGATTGTCCCATGAAATGAACAAATGTAGAGTACTGCATCACTGTCAGCCTCGGCAGTAACTCTGCAGGATAGGTCCTTTGGGTCCTAGAATAATTTTCTTTTCAGTTGGAAAAGATCTTTAAGATCAGTCCAACTGTCAGAAGCATGAAACTGTGAAGAAAATACAAAGCTCAAACATGATGGGGCCCTTGGTGATCTGAACAGACACTGAAACCAGATGGAGGTCAGTGGTTTGTGGTGCCATGGCATCAGGGAGGAACATGAAGCGGAGTGAAAGCTGCATGGTCTTGTTCTTTCTGTTGATACCAAGGAACGTTTTGTACAACTGCTACCAAAATACACATTCTACATATTCCATACAATGTGACCACGAAGAATGAAAACTTTGACCACGGTCCTACTCAGTGTGCCTAACTGGGGGATGAGAATTCAACATGAAATTTGTAGGGACAGATTGACGGGTTTGTTCTCCTTGTCCTCCCTAGAGGGGACACATTTCACTAAGTCTTTTATCCTCATCTCCACCAGGTGTTTTCATCTGGGAAACTAAGTTTGTGATTGCAATAATATTGTTAGTGATATACATAGCCATTCTGCAGTTAATGCATATATTGACAACAATCCAAAAGTACTCTGTATGTTGCATTTAATAAACATACTACTAGTTTACTTGACTGGCTCTTTTTGCAACTGGACCCATAGTTAGTTGGGTCTATTCTTGTAGTCATGGTTGGGCATGTTATATTTATGCAACAAAACTAACACTGTCGATTCCACCACTAAACCATGTCTTTAAGTGACACATCTGCACATCCTGGTGAAGAAGTTGATGGAACTGAATCTGCAGTGAACCCTGGCAGTAAGCAAACAGCAAACCCTGGGCTACCTCAAAGGGAACATATTCAGTAGATCCAAGAAAGTGAATATGCCTCTTCATTTGGCACTTGGGTTATACTACCCCTGGAATATGATGTGCAATCAAGAGTAGGCTACCAAAATGGTGGGATCTGGAACTCATGGAGCTCTGTGGTGAGAGACTGTAGTGCTAGGGCTGGTTCATCCAGGAGAAATGTTGATGACAGTGGCACCTGCTAGCAACTCTGTCACTGACAGGAGGGGATCAGGCAGGCACAGCTAGGTCTTTCACAGTAGTACACATGGGAGGGCAAGAGGCAGCAGGCAGTAGCTGAAACATGGGAGACTTAGGCTGGACATAAGGAAAAAGTACTCACAATGAGGAAAATTATGCAGCCTAGAGAGACTGAAATCTGTGTCCCTGGTGGTTTCCAGACTGTACAGAGCTCTGAGCAACTTGGCCTGAACGCACTCTTGACCCTGATTTGGGTGGATAGAGACCTCTCATGGTCTACTCTAGCCTGCATGACCAAGTGGTTCTAGGTGTTTCACTGGGCATCAGTGAGCACAGTCTCAAGCTTTTTTTTACATTTTAGTAAACAAGAAACTCTGAGAGACACAAATGCATCATTTGAAATTAGATTTCAAGTTAGGTTTAAGATGGTAGTGAATAAATTTCCATCTTGGCATGTAATTCGTATGATTGAACTGTGAGCCTAGGTGTGTGAGCCTAGATTAAGGACTGGTAAATAAGAAGCTCTGGAGTGATGATAAGTGTGTCATTGGTCATTAGGTTTCCCAGGGAAAAAATTAAGACTGTCACCACTCTGAGTTTATTGATCTAATCAAACCTTTGTCTAGTGCTAGACTTTGGAGATGCATATTCTTCAGTGTGACAATATGAGCACCGTTAAAGTGCATGCCACAAAATAAATTCAGAGCAGGAACCACTTGGTTTCTCAGTGTAAAAATTAGAAAAGGTATTCCACATAATACCAATGAACCTAATTTAATCTTGGGATTATCGCTGGGGGTTAGTAGACTGTCTAAAATGTCTGTAAAAATGACAGCTTAAACCAGAACCCAAAAGGAGGAATAGCACAATACCTGACAGTATTTTCATGGTTGAAACAGGAAATACTATACCCTATTACTACTGAACATTGTGCAAAGTCATGATTCACCTTTACTGTAGTAGAAGATGTAACTGTCACTAAGACTGTCAACTCAGTTCATGTGAGTAAACAAAGGGAACCATTTTCAGCTGAGATACTTGACATCCTGCTTCTTGGTGTCTGGCTATCTCTCCAGATTGGCAAAGATTTTCTCTCAAATCTGGGTTGTAGGTTGTATCTGCCAGCCAACAGCAGATATGATAATAGGGTTAGAGCTGGCTTTGTATTTAGGGCTCAATAAAACAGATCATGTGGAACAAAATTTAGCCTCATTACCAAAGTTATTAAGAGTGTTAGCCATTAAGGCTCTAAAGGAGACTGTGAGTTGGGCTTCTGTTGGGCTTTACTGCACACTGACTAACCTAGAGCCAAGATTTCATAAATCGAAGATAATCTATTTTAAGAGTTCCAGTAACAATCAAATCCCAAAGTGGGCTTAGAACAACAGATTCATTTTCATGTTTGGCTGTTGTACAACCAAGTAGTGTATTAAGGATAAGGGTAGAGTCTGTGTTAGATTTTAGATAAAATGATCATACTAAATTACAGTAATTTTGGAGTTTGCCACCATAGTAAATTGTTAAAACATGATGGTTTATTTTCCTGTGGATTTTTCTGGTCATATTCTGTTAACATTACCTCTTCAGAGGTGTAAGAGAGATATAGGGCTGTATTAAAAGCTATGGTTTACAGACATAGAAGCTGAACAGAGAAGGAATCTCCTTTTGTTCTTTACTCCAGATTTGCCTGTATTTCCCTCCTTTCACCATCTCTTTTCCTGCTGGCAGTTGAATCACAAGGCTATAAGCAGAAAACGAGGAGAAAGAGGTATGGTTCTTCCATAAAGTTGGCAGTAATGGACTGTCTGGAGAGAAATTGGATGCCTAAATTTGAATTAAATATAAGGAGAATTTCCTATATTAATTTTGAGCCTAGTGCTGGGAATAGGATTGTGCTTGGTCCCACAATTTTCAATAAGTAGATTAATTACAAGATCTAACAAAGGCCATAGAGTTCAATCAAGTTTGGTATCACTGTAAGATGAGTACAGAAGCAAAGACAAAAAGAAGTCTATTGGATGTAGACAGGATTTTTAAACTTTGGTGAGGTCAGAAGGGCTGAGATACCCATGTATCTAATGCTAGCATTATTAGGAAGCTTAGAACTCAGGTTAGCAGGTGCTAAGAGCCACAAATACTGCCTATCAAGAAAGGAGAGGTGGACTCACATTAGAGCTGAACTGGACCTGTTTTGTGCTGTTATAATCAGACCTACTACATATCATCAGAGCTCTTATTGAGGTTGAGGTTTAGTTAACAGTCTAGTCCAGCAGTACTCAGTAAACCAGATTTATTGCCTCATCCAAATTCTCTTACTGAGTTAGGGCTAGGGCTATATTCATGACTGGTCTGGATGAACTCAGGGGCTGCTGAGTATAATTGAGTTTAAATTGGTGGCCAAACTGGTGTGAGTAAAATTTAGTGTGCTGTGCTTTAGTAAGCACGTCTTACGTCTAGCAGAGGAAGAGGGGCTTGTGCAAAGGTCAGAACTCAGACCTTGAGTAAAAAAGATAGGTTTACTGGTGTGTGCTCAAATGTCAGTCAAACTGGATAAGGTTCCAGATTTGACATGCTCTATGATTAACTTTTTTTCTGGCTCATTAAATAATACTGGACTAGACAGGGCTGACAAGCTGTGTTTGGGAGAGGGCAGGTTTACTATCAGACACTAGGTTCTGTTGTGGTGTGACATACCCAGCTTCAAATTCTGTATGTTTATGTACTCATGGGAGCAAGGGGTAAGATGTTGCTGTCACATGCAGTGCGTGCTGCTGCTATAGTATCTTTTTGGTGAAAAGCTGTAGTTGGGATGAAAAGGAAAAGGAAATGCTTGTGTGTCTGCTTACCACTCCAGGAACATAGCAGCAGCCAAGGAATTAGTCACTGAAGGCAAGACAGGAAGATCTGTTGGTGTTTTCCTTGATGGCTGCTTCTGCTGATTACCTTCAGGGAGGCAAGTGCTGGAAAGAGTAATTATCTCTGTAATCCTAACCAGATTTCCTGATCATCCTTCTACTGCAATATGAATAACATTGTTCCAGTCTCTCTCACAAGTATTAGTCACTTCTCTTAATGATGACACACTCACCACTGGCAAAGCTTTAGAGCAAACTAAATGTGTGTCCATGAAGGAGCTAATAAAAAGCACCCAGCTGCTCTGGTAGAAGGAACTGGAGTGCAGGAGGAGAAAGCATGGCTGTCCAAAATGCTCTTCAGGATCAACTTAAAGGCACATTTAATTAAAATTACTTCTGTTAAACTCCTGACTACTCTTCAGTAAAAGAGCACCAAGATGAGGAGATGGTGAAATGTTTTTGACAGAAGCTGGGTATTCTTTGGCAGAAATAGTTGGCATAGTGAAGGAGCAAGCCAGCATACCAACATATTCATATTGTGAATTATCCTTGTCTGAGTAGCAAGGATTTATTAGGCATACTGCCGTAGTGCTAGATGGGATTTCAATAAAACCTACTGTTTTAAGAAACTGAAATGCTCTGGTGTAAGAACTACTGAAAGGAAGGACAGTTTCATTTGAAAGATGCCAATTAAAGATTTATCTGTCAAATAAAGAAACTTATTCAGAAAATTATTAAGAAAGAAATAATTATCTCTGTAAGACTTCATGGAAACTTATGTAAGAATAACTCCAAAAGGGTTAGTTAGAATTAAGATCCTCTGTTTCATAAACTAGATAAATATAGAATACCTTTCAGTATTTTGAGGAGATACTAAATTCAGACCTGTTCAATGTAACTGGAAGTTAACCTGACCATGAGACACTATTGCTCTAAAAAGTCCATCTATTTTTTAACAGTAAATCAAAACTGCTGTCATGAAATCAGAAAGAGATGCAGGAAACCAAATAAGCCCAATAAGAATGCTACGAGAGTAGACTAATATGAATTGTAGGTGGAATAGGTACTTGTTGCCTGTTGTTTGGATGTCTTCCTTGCATTCAATAAAGTCCTAAAGATAGCAAAGTGGTAGATACATCCATTATATTTGGTAGAAACCCAGCCAAATGGCATTCTCCTTATGCTGCAGAAAATTAAATTCTGTAGTTATAGACTTCGAATGTTCCTAAGGAAAACAAAAAGAGAAAAAAAAACCCTTTGGGGGTCTGTTTATGATTAGTGAGATCATATGATAAAATATGCATACATTTTTTTATGATTGCTTAAGAGAAGGAGATAAGCAGAGAGAATCTGGAACATGTCAGTGAACATGTGTCATGGTTTTAAACCCCTCTGGAGATGAAACACCACACAGACACTCGCTCAACTCTGCCTCTCTTCCACACTCACCCCACTGAAATGGGGAGGAAAACTGAAGTAAAACTTGTATGATGAGATAAGAAAAGTTTAATAATTGAAAGTAAAGTAAAATAATAGTAAATAATTAATATAATGATAGTAAAAGGGAGAAAACTGAGTGATCCACAGTACAGTTGTTCACTAGCCACTGACCAATGTCCAACCTCCCTTCCCGAACCCTGATCTGCCCCTTCCAGGTAACTCTCCCCCATTTTATGTACTGGGCATGATGTTCTGTGGTGTGGAATATCCCTTTGGTCAGTTCTGGTCACCCATCCCAGCTGTGCTCCCTCACAGTTTCTTTTGCGCACCTCCTCACTGGCAGAGCATGAGCCAATGCAAAAAATTCCTTGATTTAGGATAAACACAACTTAGCAAAACCCCAAACATCAGTGTGTTACCAACACAATTCTCATTCTGTACCCAAAACACAGCAGTATAACAGATACTGAGAAGAAATTAACTCTGCCCAAACTGAAACCAGGACAGCATGAAATCACAAATTCTCAGTAGAAACATTTGGATGACAGAATGAAAAAACCCAAACTCCTTCAGACTCTAGGACTTTGCTTGGATCTTTGGTACTATAGCACATTGGCAATAGGTCAAACCGCTCAGGAAATGATAAATTCACTGTGTGTTAGAGACACTGTTTTTTCTCTTATACTTTAAGCAAGGGTTTGCCAATTTCACTAAAGCAGGAAAAAAATAGGTTGTACTAAGAACAACATACTTTGTGTGAAGTACTAGTAGTTTGTACCACTTTGTAGTAGTGGCAAAGCAAAAGTATCCTGCAGAAGCTTAGAGTTACAACACTTCTTTTTTATTGCAGACATATGCCTGAAAGGAAAAGAACAGCAGCTAGTATATTCATGTAATTTGCTCTTGCAAAGACTCCAGAGGATGAGAGCACATTGATTTTTTTGACTAAGTGAACAGGTAAGCAAAATACATAATTTCTAAAGATCTGTATCAGATTAACTAAAATCATTAAAAATAATTTTAGAGGCTTCCATCTTCTTGGTGGAGCAGTTGCCTTTAACAGTCTTGCCACTAATTTTAAAGATAAAGTTCTAGTCTGTTGTCAAGGGAGAATCTAGTCCAAGCTTAAGGGAGATCAGTGGGATGTTTGTCTTTCCTTGGAGATTTTCATCCAGTGAATCTAGACGATACAGAATGATGGAAATTATACAGATATTACTTGCAGCGTCTTCTGTGTTATTTTTACTGTAAAAAAATTTTCTCTATCTCTGTAGACTTTTCTAGATTTTCAATATTTAAGTGAGAAGAATAGTACCCCTCTTCTGTTCTTTCTTCACTCTGTTTTCATGAAGGGTAAATATACATACACATAAGTAGTGTATATGTAATACTAATGCATACAGAGATTCAGAGTTTCACAGAATAGTCTGAGTTGGAAGGGACCCACAAGGATCATTGAGTCCAACTCTTTAGTGAAGGGCCATAAGGAGATTGAATCCGTGACCTTGTGTGAATATATGGATAAATTTGTCTACCTATGTGTTCATAGCTTCACATACTTTTTTTTTTTTTAAGCGGAGGACCCAGGACTGGTCACAGAAGTCTAACTGGGTCCCTACAGCTGCCTCAGATTATTTGACATCTGTTGTGAGCTTATAAAGCATGAATTATGTACCCTAGGTTGTTGTTAAGAAGGAAAGGGACCTCCTAAAGATTATTTGAGTGCTGTATGTAAACTTACCACGAAATTTCTTCCAGATGGCAATAAACACTTGAAGTTCTATCACAGTCCTTTATAATGACCACACCTATTTTGCCAACAGTGATACCTGAAACAGTGGTTTAAGAAAGCATCACTTAAAGAAAGAAACATCAGATTTTTCAGTCTCAAGGAACAGAGTTGTATTATAAGCATACAAGGAACTCATGAAACTCATAGAACTCAAGGAACTCAAAAAAGGAGCTATTGTGGCTGAGCTTCAGCACATCATTTCTCAAAAATGTACACATTATTAAAGCACATGTACTTTGGTGCCAAGTGTTCTTTGACCTGTTGTGATATGTTATTAATTTAATCAAGCAGCTTCTACTTCAGCACAAAAGCTTTATGTATGTGTGTGTGTGTGTGTGCACATTGTTTGTATGTAAGACAGTACATATACTCAGTTTAACATGTTTCACTCCTGAAACATTCAAATGTTTCAGGAGTGAAAGCTCATACTGAGTTGGAAAAATTTAGGAGCTTGGGTTTTGCTTTTGGGAAGATGCAGAACAAGACAAAGAAAAGGCAAATGTTATACTCCATTTATTTTCATTGAGTAAGAACAGTGAAAGTAAAAATAGATGAAAAGCTGCTTTCAAAGATTGATGAGATGTTATTCTAACAGTATAAATGCCCTACATACACTAAGACTGTGGTAAGTAACTGTGTTTTAGATGACAATAAAAATTGTTTCTCATCAAAAAAAGGAAGATGTTTTCCAGGAGTTTTGGATTTCAACTCAGTGAAAGCAATAGTCAGATTACTTGCTGTGACTTTAGGAAGTCTGGGCAGATGGCTACTAGACGTACAAAGATGGCCTGTGCAGTCGCTTTCCCTTACGAGGTCAGTGTCATAGAGTTCACTGTGGGGACACAGCAATCACATCGGCATGCTGGATGGGTGTCATGGGAGGGACCCACTTCCTCTGCATAGTCTATGTGGCCAGCACATCCAGAGTGTGTCAAACTCACCTTTCTGTGCAAGCTACGTGTGCCCAGTGTATGTTTATGCAGACAAGAGCAGCATGTTTAGGCTGATTCCCTCCACTGGATGCCCTCTGCACAGCACTTTCACTCACTCTTGTTTTCATCTGGAATTTCCTCAGTGTAAAACACCTTTGCAGGACAGTCTCATCTGTGAGAAACAGAAGGAAAAAACACCCTGAAGAAGTGCCCCAGCACGTCTCACAGAAGACTGAGTTAACTGCTATGGAGGTTAGGGAAATGATGAGTTCACTAACAAGGCTCTGGCCTGAGTACTGGCATCACCATACTGATACAAGAATAAGATGTTCTTGCAAACAAATGCATAAGAATATTGGGGAAGGAGGACAGTCTTAAAAGTTGAGGGGCATAGAATTCAGAAATGTGAACATTATATTTTCATGTTTGCTGATCTTCTGTGTTGTATTGATATCCACTGCACTTTAACACTGGCTGATTCATTTTGAAGTTAGAACTGCTATGATAGATGAAAACCTTCTAGAGGTAATTGCGAGTGGATTTAATTATCTAACCCTTCTTGGAAGTCTTTAATTAAAAAAATGTAGCATGCTAGTATTTATATGCAAACTCTGAAGTTCATGTCTATCTTGTCTAAGACACAAGGTGATCATAGTCTTCATGCGTAAAATGCTTGCATCATTCTCCTACTGTGATATTTTAAGACTCTGATGCTAGCATTTAATAAAGTATTATTTTTCATAAAGTTGCTCTTTAATGAGCTGTTCAGGACATGAGATACCTGGTTTCTCTGTGAACCTCAACTTGAGAAAACTACCTAACAAAGCTCAATTTTCTGGTAAAGATTGTGGATTGTGCTAAGCAAATGGCATTGCTATTCCTGCTCTTGGAGCTCTGACACGGTAGAAAGGGACGAGAGAGTACAATTCAGAGCACGTTAAGCCTGTGGTGGAAATCAAAGTTCATGACTTTTACATCCCTGGGTAAACCCTGATAGCAGGCCTGGCTCACACCTTGATGTATGTATTTTACTTCTCCACCCGTAAGAATAGGTGGCTCTCAAGCCAGCTCTCAAGAGTGAACATCAGGTTATTTTTATCTTTCCTGTTTTAACAGACATCCAATTTTTCCCCAGGAACCAGAGACTAAAAGTGAACTAAACTCCCCCCAAATATGTGCATCACTATGGAAGCCTTAGGAAAGAGGAGATGCTGAGCTGTGCAAAGATTTGCATTTCCTTATCTGAGTCCTAGGGCAGGATCTCAACTTCATCCCAAGAGTGGCATGCAGGAGAAACTTTGCTTTGCCTCTGGAAAGCTGCTGAATGAGGAGGAAGAATGGAGATGGTGGGGTCCAACTTCAGATTCGGCTGCACAGCAGTGCCTCATTTAGATAATGTACCTGAATGGGTATATCAGCAGAACCGGTGAGAGCTGAGATTCACAGCTGTCCTTCAGGGTGCGCCTGCTCCCTGCAGCAAAGAAAGGAGATGGAGATGTAACAATGGAGGAGGATGTTTTCCATTTGTGTGTAAGATTGACTGGGTTAAATTTATTTTAATAAGGAACAACACTTCATATTCCCTCTTCAAACTGCACAGCTATTATTTAATACCAGCACTTTTCAGATAGGTCTCAGTTTTGCATTTAGTATTACATAACAGAAGGGATATTATTTGATAACCACTGGAGACAGAATAAGATAGAAATCTGAGTGGTACTGCTGCTTAAGCTAATTTATTTTTTGTTAAAGTAAATAGGATTTATCACATCAGAAAACACTGAAGGTGGGAGACTGAGATGAATCAAAATATTTCACAGGTAACATTGTGAAGTAGCAGCTTGAAAACACAACAGAATCATAGAACTGTAGAATCATGGGCGGCCCTGAGCTGGAAGGGACCCATGAGGATCATTGAGTCCCACTCATGACTCCCCACAGGTCAACCAAAAAGATGAATGATATATCTGAAAGCATTGTTCACACATTTTTTGAACACCAACAGGCTTGGCACCATGAGCATTTCTCTGTTGAGCCTGTTTCAGTGCTTGACCACTCTCTCAATAAAGAACTTTTTTTTCCAATATCTGTTCTGTTTTTTTCCTTGACATAACTTTAATCTATTCCCTCATGTCCCAGCACTAGACACCAGAAAGAAAAGATCAGCACTCCTCTCCCTTCTTCCCCTCATGTGGATGTTGTAGACAACGATGAAGCCACCCCTAGGCCTCTGCTACTCTAAGATGAACAAATCTAGTACCCTCAGCTGCTCCTCATAAGTCACACCCTCTAGTTCTTTTGCCATCTCTGTTGCCCTCCTTTGGACACATTCTCATATTTCTCTATCCTGCTTCTGTTGTCGAGCCCAAAACTGCACACAGAGGCCTCACCAGTACTGAGTATAATGGGACAATGACTTCTCTTGATGGTTAATGCATGCTAGGATGTGGTTGACCTTTTTGGCTGCTAGGACATACTGTTGACTCACATGGAGCTTAGCATCATCCAGAATTCTCAGATGCCTTTCTGCAGAGCTGTGTTCTAGCCTCTCATCCCTCGATCTGTAAGACATCGATGATTACACCACTCCAGATGCAGAATCTGACATTTTGTCCTCGTTATACTTCTACAAGTGGTGATTGCCCAGTGTTCTAATCTCTCTAAAGGTCTCTTCAAGACATCTCTGCCTTGACGGTAATAAATGGCTTCTCCTAATTCAATATTGTTGGCAAACTTACTTACTGAGCACTCTGTGCCTGTGTCCAGGGCAATGATGAAAACAGTGAAGATAACTAATCCTAAAATTGAGCAGTGGGGAATGTATTAGTGTCTAGTAGCCAGTCAGATGTTGCCCCATTTACTACAATTCTCTGACCCTGACCCTTTAGCTGATGAAGATTATAAAATACTTGGAGTTGGAAAGGATCACTGAAGTTCATCTAGCCTTGTCTGTTTGCAATTTAAGGTATGTTCAGATTGCTCAGGACCCTGTACTGTCAAAAAGAAGTGAAGAGGAGATTCCACAGTCTCTTTGGACATTTCTTGCAGGTCATCTGTATTTATCTTATATAACTTGAAATATCTATTATTATTCGCTAAGATAATAAATGATGGGGAGGTATTCTGGCTGTGTTTCTTCACCTTAATTCATAGGATTTCTTACCTGCTGGTATGCAAAATGTTCATCAAAGTTACTTGTACAACTTAGATATGTTATGTAAAATTTTGTCCCAGTAACTAACTTGTCTCTTTGTGTTTCTTTTGAATAAACCATACTTTTTTTTTAAGCTGTCTTCTTCCCTTTCCCTTTCCCCTTTCCCTTTCCCCTTTCCCCTTCCCCTTCACCCTTTCCCCTTCCCCCTTCTTCTTCCCCTTTCCCTTCCCTTAAAATTTACATTGTTTATTCACATAATCATCTCCTGCATCAGTTTTGTGTTATGATAGTATACAAATACACAATGTTCGCCCTGTCTTGTTGTTTTTAACTGCTCACTTAATACGTGATTTGGTGGTTACATAAAACTGTTTTTAACCTTTTTTTTAGGTTTAAAGAATTGTTCTCCTGAGCCATGTTCTCTGAACTCTCAGGGCTATGAAGAAGCATCTAGGGAGAAAGATGCTTCTGGACAGGTGAATAAAAACCTCAAAAAACCTGGTTTGCTTTTGGTTTATTTTCATTCACTTTCTGTGGACCATTGACTTCTCCTCACTTTGACCATAACAGATCATAACAGATTCCTACCACAAATGCACAGGGAATGCATGCTAAAATTTTTTTCAAGTGAGGTTTAAGTGCACTCTATGAATGGTTTTATCTGTATTTCTTTTCTTTCCCCCACACAAGTCTGCATGTCCAATCCACTACGTCTTTTATTGGCACAGTTGTGTTGCTCTGATTCATTACCATAAAGGACTTGCTGACAGATGGCTCCTGACGGACTACAAATTGAAGACCATTGGGAAATCCTATGTTGCTGCAGCCAAGATGTCTAATCTGAGATGTAATGGATTGCCTTTCCACAGTATTGAGCAGCAGCAAAATTAATAGTGAGCTTCACTGGTATGGCACTTCGGTTTGGATTACTTTTTTTTTTTTAATTTTAAAGAAAAAGCTTAGATCCACCTCATGGTATAGATTCAGCTTTCTTTAAAAATGCTGATGTGTATTATATAGGGAGAAAATGCACCACTGTTACCGAGTCCCTTCTGGCTCTGTGGGCTCATGTGCATGAATGCACAGGCACAGGTATGACTTCAGTAACATAAATTCGATGGCAAGGAGCTGAGAAGGGTCCTTGCATAGAGTTCCACAAACAGCAGTTTATTTCTGCTGCTCACAAAGGTTTCCATAGGCAAATGACCCCGGACACGTGACAGGTCAATCTTCAGTACAGGGGAGTGGCTAACACCAAAGCCAACCAGGGAATTAGAACTGGGGTACATTACCATAACCGAGCAGGTGTCCCGGGAGAGGCTTCTTTCCCTCACCAAAACCGATACATCCTTGGCACCAGAGACTGTCTTATCAAGAACAATCTCTGTCTCTTGTACTACAGGTCAATCGGTCACCACAACTCCTCTTTTCTGTATTAGTTAAAGAGGCCTCTCCCAGAGATCCCAGAACTAAACATTCCAAACAACCAAAAAAACAACAAAAACAATCAGAAACACCCACAACCCATCATCCCAGCGAGTCCTCAAATCCTTCAGGGGATTTTCTCCTCTGGACACTGGTATGGATGCTCTCGTGGAGGGGGTTAGTCTTTGCTAGGGTCTCTTTTTGGCTGCATAACAGTTCAAGCCTCCACTGCCAGTGGTACCAGGAACATCCAGAGGTTGGTGAAGGGATAAGTGCTGGGTTTCCTGATGGAGTGTCGGTTGGCAGGTGTTTCTGTTAGAGTCTTAAACAGAATTAAGAATTTGCAATTTTCAGGAGGAACATGCCATTCCCTCCCTCTTTACATTCCCCTTTCTTTTAGTAACTAAGAAGCTGGAAAAAAAAGGGAATGGTAACAGGGGTATGGGAACACGTCAATGGTGTAAACTTATCCGGTCGCAGCTCTGGTTGTGGGACAACAGGTCAAGTGTCTGCGGTGGAGGTTTACTGTTGGGGCGCTTTGGGCCACTCGGGGTCTGCACCCTGCCCATCACGTCATGTCCATCCAATGGGCTGACGAATCTGAGAGCGAGGGGCTGTCTGCGGGCGAGGCCCAGGTCTGAAGCCACACCCCCTCTCCAGAAAGTTCTGTTATGTTCAGTTGTTCATTGGTTCATCTTTTAAGTTCCCTCCTCTGTAACCCTGCCATTGGTTCCGTGTTCTCTGGATCCTCCCCATTTGATCCCTCATTGGTTGTCTGCTCTGTACCACCCCCACTTAAAAGCACTTGCAACCCTGGCCTGGTAGCCATTTCTTCCCCTCTCCTTTCGGAGCAATAAACTCCTGGAAGGTTTACGGAGTGGTCCTCTCCCTTGCCTGTTTTGCCTCCGATACCTGAGGGACTTAGCCACGTGGGTCTCCTCCTTTTGGGTGCGCCTGCTGCCACAGAGCCAGTGCCGCCCGACCACGCGGCTGCCGAGATGCGACGCTGTTAAGTGCGTGTCTGCGGGAAGGTCACTGCTGCCTCTCACGGGACAAGTGCCCTTCGAGGCTGACCCTCTTCCAGGGCAGTGACAGTTTACGTCTTCTCCGTCTCCAGGCTGTGCTTCTTTGGTCTTTGGGTTGCTCTGCATCATCTCCAGGCTGTGTCTTTGGGAGCAGTGTTGGCTGGGCAGATGGACGGCTTTATGTTCTTGCCTGGAAGCCACCTCGGGCCTGACGGTGTTGACACACAGGCATACCCCCTCCCCCAGGTTATTAAAGGAAAAGGGCCCAGTATTTGTTGGCTTTCAGGATCTTTGATCAGCACTGGCGGCTTCTCATTGAGCTTAGCTCAGGCTGAATTGGAGAAGTGCCGGAATACAGGGGGGTTTAGCTCTGGGGATGAGCAGTTTAAGAAATTTATCATGAAAAGGGCTTTACAGAGCCTTTCAACAGGAGAACTGGTCTCTGTTCCTCCTCGCTGGTGATCGAGGACCCACTTAATGGTGCCATGGGCCCTTTCAACAATTGACTGCCCTGTAGGGGAGTGTGGTATGCCTGTGCTGTGCTTCACCCCCCACTGGTTGAAAAAATCCCTGAGTTTGTGGGAGGTGTAGGCAGGGCCACTGTCAGTTTTAATTTGTTCTGGGACGCCTAAGGTGGCAAATGCCAGGAGAAAGTGCCTGGTGACATCTTTGGCCTTTTCTCCTGCATGAGCCGAAGCAAACACTGCTCCTGAGAATGTATCAATGGACACGTGTATGTATTTTTGCCTGCCAAATGCTGGATAGTGGGTCACATCTGTTTGCCACAACTGGCAGCTGTTGAGTCCTCGAGGGTTAACCCCAGAGCCCAACGATGGAACTTGGTGCTGCTGGCAGTTGGGGCATGTGGCCACTATCGCCCTCGCCTGGTCGCACGGTAGGTGGAACATGCGCATGAGGGCTGGCACATTCTGATGGTAAAAGCTGTGGCTCATCTTGGCCTGTGCAGAGATTTCAGGTACGTTAGCAGTCTGCACAGGCATGGCTAGGGCATCTGCTCTTCTGTTGCCCTCTGCAATGGGCCCTGGGAGGTTGGTGTGTGACCTCACATGCATTATATGGAACGGTTGCTTTCGGTGGGAGAGGAGGTAGATTAACTTCGAAAGCAACTTGTGTAAATTTGGGTTTGACACTTCTTTTAGCAAGGAATGTTCAGCTCTAGCAACTATGCCGGCTACACATGCTGAATCAGTGACCAGATTAATTGGCTCTTTGAATCTTTCAAAAGCCCTGACAACTGCTGATAGTTCTGCAATCTGAGGGGACCCTTCAACAATCTGGACATCAGACTCCCACTTCTGCGTCTTTGAATCTTTCCATGTCATCACAGACTTGTGCGATCCTCCCGCGCCGTCTGTAAAAACGGTCAGGGCCTTTAGAGGTGTTTGACTTTGGAGTGATCTTGGGGCTAAATAGAAAGCCAAATTGAACAGCTTATGACTGGGTTGGTGAATAGAAATTTGGCCTGTGTAGCTGTCAAGGGCAAACTGGAGGTGCTCATTGTTCTGGAGCAAATGGTCCAGAACCCCAGTGGTCAGTGGGAGGTAGATGCATGCGAAATCACACCCCGCAAGGGTGTGGAGGCGTGCCCTGGCTTTTACAATGAGCTGAGCCATCAGCTCTTGAGGTGTTGTGATGGTTTTAATAGGCTGACGGTGTAAAAAGACCCACTCGATGAAAAGGAGTGTATCTTTTTGCGCAGTGTCCCATTGAAAAATTAATGCATTGAACCTGGGTGACTTACCCAGGATGATGAGTTGGAATGAGAGATTGGGGTCAGTCCTATGCACCTGCCCGGAAGATAATGCTTCCTGGACTTTTACGATGAATTCCTGGGCCTCAGGGGTGATGGCACAGGGTGAGTCGAGGTCGTCACTGCCTTGGAGGAGATTGAAGAGTGGTGCGAGGTCCTCTGTCGTGATCCCCAGCAGTGGACGCACCCAGTTGATGGACCCGCAGAGCTGGTGGAGGTCGCAGAGGATCTTTGGGTTATCTTTGATGGTGAGATGCTGGGGTACAACCGTCCGCTCGCCGATCCGGAGTCCCGGGTAGGTCCAAGGGCAGGTTCGCTGGATCTTGTCTTCGCGGATTTCAAATCCGGCATCTTCAATAGCTTTTACTGTCTTAGCTAAAACAGTGTCCAAATAGGACTGATCTCGTGAACAAACTAGTATATCGTCCATGTAATGCAGGATGATGGCATCTGGAAAAGTCTTTCTGATAGGTGAGAGGATGTGGGCCACGTACCACTGGCAGACGGAAGGCGAGTTTTTCATCCCTTGAGGGAGGACTCGCCAGTGGTACCTTTTCAGAGGGGCCTGCCTATTTATGGATGGGACTGAGAAGGCAAACTGGGGTGCATCTCGAGGATGGAGGGGGATGTTAAAAAAGCAGTCTTTGATATCGATGACTGCAAGTCTCCATTCGCATGGCAGCATGGAGGGTGAGGGCAGGCCAGGCTGCAGGGGGCCTATCTCTTCGATAACTTGGTTCAGTTTGCGAAGGTTGTGAAGCAACCTCCATTTGTCTTTGCCAGGTTTCTTAATAATAAAGACAGGAGAGCTCCAAGGGCTGGTGGTCGGTATTATATTGTCCTTGAAAAGTTGCTCTTCCACAAGGACTTCTAAAGCATGCAGCTTTTCAGATGATAGAGGCCACTGATCGACCCACACAGGGCTATCGGTTTTCCATGTCAATGGTGGGGTGGCGCGCTCTTCAGTGGCCCCAACTAAAAATCCTGAGGTGGCTTGGGGATTTCTAGTCTAGCTCCCCACTGAGACAACAGGTCCCCGCCCCACAAGGTAATACCTGACCTGACCACGAAGGGCCTGATGGTGGCTACCTGACCTTTGGGTCCCTCCACGATGATACTGTTTTTGCTGCGCATGGAGACTGCAGCACCTCCAATCCCCGATATGACTCCATTGGCTGGAGTCAGTTCCCAGTCCCGTGGCCACTCAGAGCGGGCTATAATGGTGACATCAGCTCCGGTGTCTGCCATACCTGGAAGATATAACTTAGAACCTCTGTTAAGTAGACCACACTCTATCATTGGTTTATCTGGGCCCACAACTTCAACCCAAAATGCCATCAGGTTCTCCGGGATCCAGTCTCTATGTTGTGGTAGCAGAAAGAATTGTGCAATAGCCATTCCTTTGCATAAAAACCAAGGGGGCTTATTGCATGAAACAGTCACAAAAACTTCGTCTTGAGTTTTTGTGTAAATTTGTGTAAAACCAACGGTTTGTGAAAAACTGTGTAAAGCCAATGGTTTGGACTTCTGGAGTAACATAAAGTTAGTCCGGCCCATAAAGTCTATTTCCTGTAATTAGAATGTTTCTTGGGCCCTCCGGGGGTCCAAATTGTCCTGTGGGGATTTTATACATGCCCTCATTATCAAACTGAATAGAAAGGGCACTCACCAGCTGTTGTCGGGAGCCCACTTGGACCTGTTGGGATGCCTCGGAGACTTGGAGCTGGTGGTTTGCATAGGTGAAGTCAGGAATTACTTCTGAAGTCTCGGGATGGCAGGCAAGGCAGGGCGAGGCAGCTTGGCATTTGGTATCGTAGCGCCCCACTGCACGGCGCTCGGATTCCCATTTCCTGAGTGGCATTGGTGGTGGAATTGACAGGCTGGACAGTCTAATGGTGGGCATCTCACTGGCCAATGAGAGTCCTTGGCTACCCGATATTCCTGGCAGTCTTTAAGAAAATGTCCAAACTCCCCACAATTAAAGCTGTTCCTTGGGTGATGTCACCAAGGCTTCAGCCACCCCTTTTGAAACTGCTATTGCTATAGTGTGTTCTGTGGATGTTAAGTTTCGTACAGGCCTCAATCATCTGATCTATTGTGGGCTCTGGGTTGAGAGGCAGGGCCCTTAGAATTTTTTTACAGTCTGTTTCGAATTGGCCATTGTCAGGCTGCGTAAAATCTCTTTGCGGGCTTCTGCATTCTCGACCTGCCTTTCAATAGAGCTCTTTAAACGATCTATAAATGTAATAAAAGACTCCTCTGTGCCTTGTCTAACATCTGAAAAGTTCAAAGTGGGGGTGGCATCATCTGGGCTTTGAAGCAGGGCTGCCTCTGCTGCCTTTTTAGTATCTCCAAGGACAGCCTCAGGGATGTCTTGGGCTTGGTCTTGGGGCCGCTCAAAGTTACCCTCTCCACATAGATGTTCAATAGTTAAATGAGCTTTAGTGTGGTCTCCTTGATATGTTTGTAGGAGCCTTTTTAACTGTTTCTTCCATGCTCTTACCCACAGCATATTTTCTGCCGGGGAGAGCAGGCATGATACAATATTTTTGATATCATGAGGCACTAGGGTGACAGTGGAGAGAGAAACCTGGAGCAGGTTTTTAAAGTAGGGTGACCCCCACCCATAGTCCTTGCTGGCTTTGCATAACTCCCTCAGTAACTTACGAGAAATAGGATCCCAATTAATGTTCCTGCCCCCTCTTGTATAAGAAACCGGGGCAGCATACGGCATAACCTTATTTGCTATGTCCCAGTTGCCATCTTTGGCAGCCTGTTTTTTCACTTTAGCCCAATAATACCTAGATTCAGCATCTGAATCTGAGGAATCGCTGCTCTCTTCGTCCGAAGTGGAAGCAGAGAGCCTGGCAGGCAGGCGGGGTTTCTGACGGGGCGGGGCTGCCCTGTGAAGTGCAGCCGGGACAGCGTCTCTGTTGCCGAACCGCTCCCAGGTTCGGCAGCTTGTGAGTCTGGGGCAGGTCGGGTTTCACAGGCATGGCTAGCGATGGAGAAGACAGGGACACGGGAGGGGGCTGCAGGAGCAGGGGATAGGAGGGGGGTGCCGGCGGAGAGAGGTGGACCCGACGCGAACACGTGAGCCAGAGCTGGCGCCGGAGGGAGAAGGGGGAGGGGGATGGTGGGGGCTGGACGCTGTAACGTGAGCAGGAGGGAGAGAGGGGGAGCAGGGGACGGAGGGGGAGCAGGGTGCAGTAACACGAGCAGGCTGCGGCAGGAGAGGGGAGGGGCAGAGGACGGGGGGAGAGCCGGACCCTGTAACAGGAGCAGGCTCCGGCAGGAGAGGCGGGGGGACAGACGCAGAGGGCGGGCTGGGCGCGGGGAAAAGCCCGCCAGTTCCAGCACGTGGTCTGCGCCATTTTTGTATTGTAGGAGAGAAGCGGCAGAATCAAAAGTGAAAGTATCAGCCGGCTTTGTAAGATCAGCCACGCTGCTCCTGTCTTGGAACAAATTTAAAGCAGGGAAAACTGGGGGGTTACGGACAGGGAAGGGGTTTGGGGTAGCTTGGCTATTGCTACTCTGGGCAGGGGATAAAGGAGACCACGAGTAAGGAAGGAGACGGTGGCAGCCTTCGTCTGTCGGACAGAGACTAAGTCATGGTTTCCCTTGTTGCTGGGCAGAGGAAACAGTGGTACAGAGAGAGGAGAGCAAACAGGATGGGAGTTTTTGAACAGTTTCTAACATTTTTAGGAGCTTTTTAACTAGCTGGTAGAACAAATAAATTTTTTCTAACAGAAACAGCCAAGGGACAAGGCGTTTTAAATTCCCTCTAAAGTTGTTAAGCAAGGAAGTAAGAAAACGCATTATATTTTCCCTTGAAAAGCGAAAATGTCCACAAATAAGGGTTTTTAGAACTTGGGGAAAGACTTCTCGTAGGAGACGGATTATTTCTCCGTCCATCTCCTTCTCCTCCCAATGCCGAGATAAAAGAGAAAAATAAAAGGATAAAAGGTGACCCGTATCTCACCAGTGGGTCACATAATGTTCTCAGGGTGGTCCAGTTGGATGCTGACCAGTCTCCTCTTCTAAGGAAATTATCGGTCTCCCTTTCTGAAGCTCCTGATAAAACTCAGAGGCGTCTTCGGGGAAGTGGCAGCTCCAGATGCGACTTGATTGCAGAAATCATGGAGATGCTGTCGTGGAGGTCCGAGGGAGTCTAAGTTGGGTGCCAACTGTTACCGAGTCCCTTCTGGCTGTGTGGGCTCATACACATGAATGCACAGGCACAGGGATGACTTCAGTAACATAAATCCAACGGCAAGAAGCTGAGAAGGGTCCTCGCATAGAGCTCCACAAACAGCAGTTTATTGCTATTCCTTGCAAAGGTTTCCATAGGCAAATGACCCCGGACACGTGACAGTTCAATCTTAAGTACAGGGCAGTGGCTAACACCAAAGCCAGCCAGGGAATTAGAACTGGGGTACATTACCATAACCGAGCAGGTGTCCCGGGAGAGGCTTCTTTCCCTCACCAAAACTGATACATCCTTGGCACCAGAGACTGTCTTATCAAGAACAATCTCTGTCTCTTGTACTACAGGTCAATCGGTCACCACACACCACGCCCTCTTTTGCTCAAGTAATTTTTCGGCAAGTTTCCCTTTAGTCTCATATGTAAGCATAAAGGCTATAACATTAACAATTTATTTTACCAGCAAGATTTGTTGCTTTTTTGTAACTGTTAAAAGTATATTTAAACACCATTTTAGACAATTTTCTAACTGTTTGGCATACTTATTCTTCTTGGGTAAAATTATGTCACAAAGTCCAGCATCTGACTAGCTTTCCTTTGGTCTTTCATCATATAAGACATATAAAAGGGGAAAGTGAAACAAACCCCAAAACGTCTGTAGTACTTCCTAGTTCTACAACAAACTGTATTTTAAGTAGGTTAAACCCAGCACAATAAGAAACAGTCTAGAATTTATTAGAATTTCTATAGTACTTGAAAAGTATTCAGACACTTTGATGAAATAAAAAGAGGTAAAATTTGGGAAGACATCTCTTCTGTTATGTATATCCATACATTCAGTGACTCTGAAAGTAAGAAAGGACACTCCTTGCCATATTTCTAAGCATTGACAGAGATTTTTGCTTATTGTACGTATTGGTTTGGGTTTTTTTAATATCTTGGTGATTTCCAGGAACAGAATTTAATACCTCAAAATGTATACAATCATGAGTAAAAATCTTTGACCTGTGAAAAACAGAAATATCAGATGTGCCTGCTTACATTATATAGAAGAACTGAATATCTAAGAATCTCTCCTGAGCAAATAAAGTGACTTCAGCAGTTCTAAAACCTAGGTCTCAAACCTATTTTCAGTTAATCCCCCATTTGATCTATTTATGCTACTAGCTGTCAGCTAATTTCAATGATATTATAAAGTCATTTGTGTAAGTATGTGTTACAGGATATATGATTAATGAAATTATCACCACCACCTTCAGAACTCTGGCAGCAGTAGAAAGATTATTTAAACCAAAGAAATGTGCTGAGTAAAGAACACAATAGGATTGTAAACTCAGAAAAACCCTCAGGGAAAGGGACTCTGTTTAGTAAATTTATAGTGGGCCCAGCTCCAAGACACAGGAGAAGAAATATAAACATTCACTGCCACAATGGATTAGAAAAAGTCTTTCTGCAAATGTTAAGAACAGGCAGTAGTAGTTTTACAGGTCTCTTATATTGCTAATAAATTGAAAAGCAAATGGCTGCACAAATCTGGTAAAACCTGCTTGATCTCTGCAATTTGTGAAGCATTATTTTAGCAATTTGTGTCTGTAGCTCAGTTAAATTCTGAAGAGGAGAAATTGAAAGAACAGGTGAGTTCTGGAATTTCAGCCTAGGTTGATGTAGGGTTATTTTGTAGAAAAAAACCCACACAGTGCTGAAAACAGAAAGAGATTCTTGAAACACTCTTGAAATCTGGAATGTAATTATAAAATCTCACAGTTTTGGGGTTTTTTAATGTTCTATATAGTAATGTCAAAAGTAGTGGTCAAAACGAGTTCCAAATATAAAGTTTTGTTACACTGGGATCAGCACTTTCTCTATCGGGCTGTTGCTTTCTCAGCTCTGGGCTACAGAAAAAAAATGAAGGACAAGACAGAAGCCATGGTGTTTAAATGACATGTACAGCTGCTGGAGAACTCCATGGAAACAGCAAAGATTAACAGCATGGACAGGCAGACAGTTAACTCATTCATCTTAATCTCAGGGTGTTTTGGGTGTGTGCTTTCCACAACACTGCTTGGACTGAATCAGGAGCTGGATTCACTGTATGTGCTTCCCACAGAGAGAAAACCTTCTGCTTGTATTTGAGAGTGTCTCAACAAGTCATATCTGAGAAACTGTGATTCTGTGTCTGAGAAACGGGGATTCTGTGTCTAAGAAACTGGGATTCTGTGTCTGCTAGTGACAGCATTCTGTTAATATAGTGTAATTTAATAAAGCCGTTTTTGAAAGAGAATGTTGCCTCATGTTTAGTGATATGCATATAATTTTTAATGCCAGGGTTTGCATGAAATGAATTGGGTCATTTCTAATTATGCCCTTACTTATATTGTATTTTTCAAATATTTCTTGGATAAAGAAATATGGTCTAAAACTGCTGTAACACGCATAGTAAAAGAAAAAACCCCAAAAACATGCTGGAAACAGAGTTATTTCCATGGGCCAAATTCCAGCTTTACTCACAACCCTGGCCAATACCACTGAAGTTAATGGGGTTGAAAAGGGTGTAAGTTAACGCAGACTTGGCCTTGTATGTTTCCAGATTCATCCCTTGTGACTTATGATAGAAGGAAATGATTTGATTTTTTAAAAAACAAACTCTGACAGCTTGAGGTGGAAGCTAATGTCTCTTTTTCTGCCAAAAATCATATAATTTGGGGTGGAAAAATATACTTTATAGTCTATGATGAAACTAAGTGCTCACTGGATGTCATAGTGAAATGGAATTGTATTCTCCAGATTGCTGTACAGTTAGCATAATGATGTATAATGGCACATTTTTCCTCCTGTTATGTGTTTCCCTGCACTTTGGCTGTTACATAAATACCAAGTTTATTGTCTTACAATATGAAAATCAGTGTAGATTGATTGTCCTACAATCATTGTTAGTCATCCAGAGGAGAGGGATTTGTATGATTGCTGCACATTCTCATTGACTATACTATGACTGTGCAAATATCCATACTCAAGCTGTTAATGTAGCTCTTGACCTAAATGTGTGAAGTATACTAGATATATAGAGGTCCGTCTGAAATCAGTGGAAACTACTGCGAAGCTCAGCACCTTTAAAAGCCTTGCCATCTGGCCTGTCTGGTTCTTACGCTTGAGGTGAAAGTGACAGAAATGTTTGCCAGCAGCATACGTACATGTGGCTTCTGCTTCTCTCTTTTTTGGTGGAAATACAAAAAATTCTGGACAAACATTAAAGACATGGGTGACAAATTGAAGTTCAGATACAGCATGAAATAATGGAAAAGTCATCTGGTTTTAAGTGTATACAGCAAAAGAAGACTAATATTTCCCATATTACTATTATTCAATTGGTCTTTCCATTCATTTATATGTATTGGCAAAACTTGTGTTCTCAGAACAACAGGCATGCATAAGTATAGACATTTACCCTTTTTGATCACTGTTTTGGCAGGAAGGAGACTCTGGCTTTTCGTGGAAACTCTTTTGTGGTACCTCAGGTTAGGGGAGGAGGATGGAGGAAGGGAGGGTTGGGAAGCAAGGGAATAAAGCAATGATGACAGAAGTTACAATAGAAAGCCAGGTAACAGCAGAAAAGTTTTTAAACCCTTCTATTCTCTTTGAGCAATTTGGCAAGCTCTTTTGTTTGCACATTTGTATACTTTTTGTATTTAGTTGTTAAGAGCCATATCCTTTTCTGAAAAAAACACTTTCTCTAGATCTTAGCCTCCAAATTCATCAGGTCTATGGTCTATTACTGCTTTAAAAACAGGATGGTCTCCTGAGTTATCATTTTAAAAATGTATTAAAAACTGGAGATGGGTGATAGTCACTTCATTGTCAATTCAACTCTTCAAAAGTTTTGCAAGAGATGTTAAATTAATTGTATATTTTTAAGGAATTACTGTTATGCATAGTGTTTATGAATAATGTCAGATGTGCATAATGTGTGTTTGAAGATATTGTACTGCTCTTTCATGGCTTATAGCACCTTTTGCTTCTTAAGAAATCATAGAATCATAAAATGGCCTGGTTTGGAAAGGACCTAAAAATTATCTAGTTCCAGACCCCCTGCGGAGGGCAAGGACACCTTTCATAGCATAGGTTGCTTTGAGTCCCATTCAAACCTAACCTTGGACATTTCCAGGGATGCGGCATCCAGAACTTCCCTGGGCAACCTCTTCCTCTACTTCACCTCTCTCACAGGGAAGAATTTCTTCCTAATATCCAAACTAAACCTACAGTTTTTCAAACCTTGAGTTTGAAGCCATTCCCCCTTCCTGTCACTACATGCCCTTGTAAAAAGTCTCTTTCTGGCTTCCTTGGAGGCTCTATTCAGGTACTGAAAGGCTGCAGTTAGGTCACCTCAAAGGCTTCTGTTGCCCAGACTGAACAATCCCATTTCTCTCAGCCTTTCTTCACAGGAGAGGTTCTCCAGCCCTGTAATGGTCTCGGTGACCTCTGGATTCAGTCCAACAGTTCCATGTCTTTCCTGTGCTGGGACCCCAGAGCTGGATGCAGCACTGCAGGTGGGGTCTCAGCAGAGCAGAGCAGAGGAGCAGAATCCCCTCCCTGGCCCTGCTGCCCACGCTGCTTTGGATGCAGCCCAGGACACGTTTGGCTTTCTGGGCTGTGAGTGCCCATGGCTGGGTCATGTCCAGCCTCTCACCCACCAGCACCCCCAAGTCCTTCTGGGCAGGGCTGCTCTGATCTGTCCATCCCCAGCCTGTGCTGATACTGGGGATTGCTTCGACCCAAGTGCAGCACCTTGCACTTGATCTTATTAAACCTCATGAGATTCCCATGGACCTAATTTCTCAAGCTTGTCCAGGTCCCTCTGGATGACGTCTCATCCTTCAGGTGTGTCAGCTGCACCACTCAGCTTGGTGTCATCTGCAAACTTGCTGAGGGTGCACTCGATTCCTCTCTGTATGTCATTAATGAAGATATTGAATAACACTGGTCCCAGTATGGACCCCTGAGCGACACCACTTGCTCCTGATGTCCATTGGGACTCTGAGCCATTGACCATTACCCTCTGGATGCCACTGTCCAATCACTTTCTTATTCATCTAACAGTCCACACACTGAATCCATCTCTCTCCAGTTTAAGAGAGAACTATGTTGTGGGGGCCCATGTCAAAGGCTTTAGAGATGTCCAGATAAATGACATCTGTAGCCCTTCCCTTGTCCACTGATGCAGTCACCCCATCAAACGAGGGCACTGAGTTGGTCAGGGAGGACTTGCTCTTCATGAAGCCATGCTGGCTGTTTTGAATCAGATGTGTTTCAAATCAAAATGTGTTTTGTTATTTCACATACATGTGTGAAGATAGCGCACTGTATTCTCATTGTGGTGAGATGATTGACAGTCCAGGCTACTGAGCTAACTGTCAGAAAAATAAATGTACATTGATTAAAAGACAAAATCTAATGTCACTTTCCATAGGTCTTCACAATTCTTCCATGTCTTAGCTCTATAATACAAGATAATTCATACGGCTTTTTCTCAATAAATTAAACCCTCATGAGTATTTGTGATCATGTCTAAGAACAACATACCATCAAAAAAGTGAGATTATCAAGAGAGTAGACCTGGTATGAGAGTGATTTGTGCAGTGTGTAGTACAATGGTACTTCAAATCTCACTGGGAAACTAGAGAATTCAAAATAGTCTATTCAAAAGATAATGAGCTGCTCTGATTCTGTTTTCTTCACAGAATTTTGAAGGAAGTCACCACCACTTTTGGATGGGCAAGTGAACAGAAACTGTAATGGTCTTTAGTCTTTTCCACATGTTAGATTCTTTTGTCCTCTCTGGGAACTATTGTCAGGGTACTTTTAAGAGCAGAATGTGTGTGTGTCTGCATGAATGGATGTATCACACAGTCTGCAGAAGATCAGTGCCTTTCCAGAAAAGCAGCTAGGATCCATATAACATGGACTGGGATTTTGAAAAAATTGTATCTCATGGCGATTTTAGCCACTAGATCCAACATTTTCTTTCCTCTGCACAAAACCTAGAAACTCTGACTCAAAATAAGCGTTCATTCAGGATGGGAAAGATTATTCTTACTTAATTTCCTAAGTAATAAAAAGGTGGAAATAATTATATGAAATATAACTTATTTTTCAGCTTTATCTACAGGAGTTTCCTGGGATTACGCAAAGTACATATAGGTAAACCTGAAAATTGAAAACAAATTATAGAATCATAGAATGGTTTGGGTTGGGAGGGACCATAAAGATCATTTAGCTCCAACTGCCCTACTATGGACAGGGATGCCTTCCAGGGGTAGGGCATTCACTATGTCTCTGGGCAAACTCTTCCACTGCCTCACCACCCTTACAGGTAAGAATTTCTTCCTAATATTTAATCTAAACCTGCTCTCTTTCATTTTTCACCGCTGGTCCTTGATGTCCATTGTGACTCTGAGCCATTGACCACTACTCTCTGGATGTCACCATCCAGCCAGTTTCTTATTCATCTAGCAGTCCACTCATCAAATCCCTCTCTCTCCAATTTAAGAGAGAAGGATGTTGTGGGGTACTGTGCCAAAGGCTGTATGGAAATCCAGATAAACGACAACTGTAGCTCTTCCCTTTCCCGCTGTTGTAGTCACTCCATCATAGCAGGCCACTTGACTGGTCAAGCAGGACTTGTTGATGAAGCCATGCTAGCTGGCCTCCACATGCCTTAACATAGCTTCTAGGAGGATCTGTTTCCAGTAGTTCCCAGGGTGCTTCTTTCTACCTTTATAAAAGGCACAATTTTTCCTTATTTTCAGTCACCTGGGACTTCACCTGACTTCCAGGACTTCTTAAATATCATGGAGAGTGGGAGGGACTCTGCTCTCCAACTCTCCATCCTGCCATCCATCCACTTGAGAGGTGTGGAAACGGGTTGCCATTGAACATTGAGGCAAAAATTTGTTGAGTACCTCAGCCTTCTCATCTGTTGCTTCCCGTTTTCCACTCTTGTTTATCAGAGGGGGTCACCTTCTTTGATCTTCCTTTTCTGGTTAACATGCCTGTAGAAACCCTTCTTTGAGTCCCTTGCCAGGTTCAGTTCCAGCTTCATCTTGGACTTTTTCACCATATCCGTAAAAAACTGTACTGCATCTCTTTATTTTTCTCTAGTTATCTGTACTCATTTCCAATATGTGTGCATTTGTTTCTTTCCCTTGAATTTGAGCAGCAGTTTTCTACTCAGCTATACTGGCTTCTTGCCTTTTTTCCTGATTTCTTGCTCCTGGGGATTGCCGGCTTTTGAGCTCAGTGGAACACTTCCCTACAAATCTGCCAGCTCTGTTCCACTCCCTTGTCTCTGAGGGAAGCCTCCCAGGGAATCCTGTTGACTGTCTCCCTGAAGAGCTGGAAGTTTGCTCTCCTAAAATTCAGGGGCGTAACTTTTTCCTTACCTGACCTGTATCTCTCAGGACTGCAAACTCTTACCAATGCATGATCACTACAGCCCAGGCTCTCCCCAGTTTTGATGTTCAAGATTAGGTTGCTTACATTGATGACCATCAGATCCAGTATTGCATCCCCTCTGGTAGGGCTGCTGTCTATGCCCTGGCTCAGGAAATTATCCTCCACAGATTCCCTGAGTTCTCTGGGTTGCCTGCATCTTGCTGTGCTATTTTTGCAGCAGGTATTAGAGTGGGCAACAACCTGTGAGTGTGATGCCTTCCTTAGCTGGAGCAAGAAGTCTTTGTCAATAGAGTCCCCTTGATCTGTAGTAGACACCACCCACAGGGATCCCTTTGTTGCTTTTGTCTCTGATTCTTACCCACAGACTTTTGACCTGCCCATGGTTCTTCTGCAGAGACAGCCCTTCACACTTAATCCACCTCTTGATGTAGAGAGCTGCCGCGCTGACCACTCAGCCGCCCGGAGGCCTGGCAGGCGACTTGAGACGGCGTCCCGGTCAGGGGAACCGCTTGGTGCAAGCAGGGTGGAAGCAGGCTCTCAGAGGAGCTTTCTGCCCTCTGCTCTCCAGGGAGCAGGCTGCAGTCCTGATGTTGCTAAGCAACAGGCAGAGGCGAAGGAGCAGAGAAGGACCCCTTGTTGCAACAGTGTCCGGTTTATTAACACGGGGGAGAAGCAACCAAAAGAGGCGAGGAGAAGGGTTTGCCGGCCGCTTTTAAACAGGGGAAATTCAGGGGTGGATCCAAGGGATGAACCAATAGGAAAATGACAAGGGATGACAGGGAACCAATTACAAGTAACAGAGGGAGGAACTTATTTGAACTGACCAATGGGGATTACAACTGAAGAGAACTTTGTAGCACATAATTAACTAGGCAATTAGGTACATGAATGTGTAAAGATAACTTGACCAATAGGCAACCGAAGATCACAGAACACACTGGAACAGTGGGAGGAGATGCCTCTAAGGGTGACACCCAGAGGACAGAGCCCTCAAACCTCGGTATCGCCCTCAGAGCAGCTGTCATGGGTGGGGAAATCAACCCACTGGACATCCTCTGGCCTGCCAGTGGGCTGAGTCACCGCAACAGAGAGCAACTTCTCCATACCTTCTTCCTCCCCAGTTTTTTCTGAACACCCTGTAGCCATTGATAGTCACATCACTGATAGTTTCTCCCACCCAAGTTTCATTATGGGCAACAAGGTCATAACTTTCTAGCAGCGCAGTGGCTTCCGACTCCTCCTGTTTGTTGCCCATGTTGCGTGTGTTGTTGCACTTCATGTGGGCTGATGGACATGTTGCCTTCCTAGGGGAACACCCCTTAATTCCTTTGATATATTTTCCTGTTTTTTCCCTGTTGGCTTCTCTTACCTCAGAAGTCCCTGGGTCATCTCTGTAAGACTGGATATGTGGTCCAGTATGGCTAGCACAGTTCAGAGCCCCTGGCAGTGGGCCCTTGCTAGCACGCTGTCCCTCTAACATTGATCTGTCATCCCATAGCTTGCCGATGGCAGGCCTGATATTGTCCCTCTGTCCTATCACATCTAGTTTAAAGATCTGTGTCTTGGTTTGAAAGAGAGGTGTCTGCTAAGGAAGGCAGGAGCCTCACTTGGAAATGAAAATGTAACCCCCTTTCCTCCGAATTATAATTTTGAAATTGAGGGGCTTTCAGGCAAAGATATAAGAAATAGGAGTAACAGTTCTTTACTAACATATATATGTATGTATGGCAAGGCAGACAAACAACAATAACTATGGCAGTAACAGCAAACAGAACCACAAACCCAGTGCCAGCCTCCCTCAGCTGTCAGGCCCTTTCCCCGTTGGTGCAGTTCCAGTCACGGCTGGCAGGGGCGCTGGTGGCTCCCAGTGAGCAGGACGGGTGCGATGGAGCGAGCTCGTGGAGCACGCGGTGATGGCAGCCTGGGGTCCCAGGCAGGGATGGACGAAAAGCTTCACAGACCCTCTGGGCGGCTGATCCCAGTGCCCAGCTGGACCCTCAGGAACAGCAGGCTGGAACAGCAGGGACGAGCACAGATCCCGGGTGGCAGACGAGATGTATCAAACTCTGGAGCTGCGGTGGGAACCCCGGGACGTCTCGGCAGGCAGGGGGTGCGGAGCTGCAGTGTAGCGAAGGCTCAGAGCGGTGGCAAAGGAATGGCGGGAGCAGGGCAGCTGCGGCCCAGCTCCCAGCAGGGCAGGGAAAAGTGGGCTCAGGATCCCGGGGTTTTTCCCCTGAGGCACCCGAGCAGAGAGTGAAAAGTCCCTCTTTTAGTGAGGTAGGGCGTTAAATAGGGTCCCAATGCAACGGCTGGTCAAGCGGGCAAGCTCCACTTGTAGAAAGGCAGCAGAAGGCAGAACCCCGCAATGGTGATGAATTCTCCCCACAGCAACCGCAGCCTCTCTCCCCTCTGAATGGCGAGAGAACAAGAGGTCATGGGGCTGTACCCAAGCACTTTTTCCCTGTCTGAATCTCGTGACATCTCTGCCCTACAGGAGAAAACCCCAGGTAAGAGAGAGTAGCCAGCTGGACCCCTCCTCCTGTGGCCGGGTGTTTTGTCTCTCTTAAGTATCCAGTCGTTATTGTCTCCTAGCAACACATATGGGGAAAAATTCCTTAAGAGGAAAAAAAAACAAAAGGAGAACTCTTAAAACCCCAACACTCTGTCAATGAACCCTGTTAGTTCCATTCAGTGTGAACTGTGTATTTCAGTATTTTTAATCTTGTGAACCAAATTGTCCTTAAACAGATGGATCTAATTGTGATTTATGAGTGCTTGTCTCAGGAAACAGAATTTGGCTGTAAATTTGATGCATGTGTGGGAATGGGTGTGCAAGCATGCCTGGGTACATGTGCAGATATTATTGAGGTAAAACCCTCCAGGGCTTACTGGGAAAAGAGAGAGGAAAAGGTTGGTTTGTTGTTTCTGTTGCTTGGCTTTTAACCCGTCCATCAGAAGGAAATTAGAAGATAATACTGGATCAGTTCATTATAGTTTGTTGTAATGTGTTCATCTGTTTTAAATAATGGCAAAGGCTATTGCCATCCTAGTCAAGAGACAATTTCCGTTATCTTGCTTTTTATAAAATGCTAAAAGGAAATAGGTACTTTTCCCCTGTGCCAACAGGACTGGAAATAGTGCCATCCTTGAAAAAAATGAGACCGTTCATGTCCTTCCTTGTTAGGTGTGAAACCTCACTGGCTAACGTACAACACTAAGTCTGCTGAAATGCTTTCTGAATCATTGAGCTGTTTAATTTAAACAAGAAAGGTACATTTATAGGGCAGTGCATACTGAGCTATGAGCATTTGCATTCCTCTTGTATTTACTCTGCACATTCTGTGGAAACATGAGAGTTCCTGAGTGGAACTGAAAGTGCGGGTTAGATTATCTGATTTTGCTGCAGTAAGGTTATCTTTACAAGGCTTTGAAAATGTCCACCGATTCCTCGAGCTTTCCAAGCAAAATATCTGAGTAGTAACGGTGTTCATAAAATGTACTGCCTCATCACAGCTGATAGACCTGATGCCCTATGTCATTGTTAATCATTACCGTCACCTAGTTACCATTTTCATGGCTGAATCCAGACTTCTGATGAGCTTTACTATTAATCTTTGATCTACTTTGAAATGGCTGATCAGAGTCATAAACTTAACAACTCTAGCAATTGCTGTCAATGATTTTATAACACCCTGAAATGAAATAGACTGTTTTTTAAATAGCACCTTCTAATAATTGCGTTAATGCAACTGTTAAGCACATTGAAATTCAATACAGCTTCAGTTTGATCTGATAATCTGAACAAGGTGCTGGTTGAAATGAATTTCTGATTGGTGCTTGGCTCACATTCCCAGAATATACAATGAGCATTCTATCAGAATTATAATTTTAAACCCTCTTTAAACTTCTGTGATATCCAGGTTTATATTATGTTCTTTCTGAAAATGTAAATGTGGTAGTTGATTCTGCTACTCCTTCGTACCTTGCAATTATCTTGAATCCTTTACCAATTATACTCAATCAGATGCTGTATTGACTGCAGAAGAGATTTCAAGGTCTGCCTCACAGCTATTTCTCATTATTATAATCAAAAGGGTATGTTTTGTGATGAGCTCCGTGCTTTCAAATGGAGTTTGGGAAAAAGGACTTCTCATTTGTAGACAAAATGCAGTCTCAAGGGTTTCTAGTCTTTCACAAGTTGCCTTTGAATACATTTTGATTTTTCAAAATTTAGGATGTTTATTCTAAATGACACTTGAGCATTTAATTTTGGTTATTTATTGCATGTGTGAAAAGTCCTCAGTGAAATTACCCCAGTTGCTTGTAGCTGATCTGAACTGGGAAATAAACTTTTACAAAAAGCATGAAACATCCACACCCACATGTGAGGAGTGTTTAATTGCCACTGATTTTGGTTGGGTTTTTTTTGTTTGTTTGTTTGGGGTTTTTTGTTTGTTTGTTTTTGTTTCTGTTCTAGCACTATAGAATGTTATATAAGTGGATTTTTTCGTCCTGCTACCCGTACATAATATTTTAAAATGTATGTTTATGCAATTTGCAAACCAGCATAGACAGTAACAGAGGAATTGTATTATTAACATTTAACTCTAGCTACATGACTTTTGAGACTTGCCTTCTTATTGTCACATCTACAGAGCTCTGCTTCTGCTCTCAGGGGACATCTCAAAGGTACTGATATATCAAAGAATCGAGTGTGGAAGAGGACCTTGGGAAAATTATCCAAATCACCTGCTTAACCTCTCTGAATGAAACTAGATCTGTGTAATTTCTCAAACAGTCATTTGCCCAACCTGTTTGTAAAAATTCCTGGTGCCAGAGACTTCATGACTTTCCAGGACAACTTACACTAGTAATTCACTGTTTCTACAAATATAGAATGCTTCCTTGCTTTACTTGAAACTATACTTATGTTTTCTTGCATGCTTTCTGTAGCCTTTTTATGTCTCCTTGCTTTCTCCTGCAGTCATGCCATGTAGTTCTCAACACGTTTCAAGCACTGAGTAGCAAAGTGTCAGCAGAGGCTTTGCTGAGTACACTGGAGGTAATACTTTACATAACAACCTATGTTCTTGCTAAAGCATCCCAGGGCAATATATGCTTTTTCTGAACCACTTTAACAGGGCTTACTCATGATCAACTGTTTGGAAATCGTTTTTTCCATATTTTCTGATCAGTTATTTCTGATCCTGCCTAAGTATGTGCCAGGTAGCTAACTTAATGAATCATCATGTCAGTGCAACTCATGAAGTTACTCTTGATGCATTCATTATGCATAGCTTGAGGCACTGGATTTTACTTTTCCAGACTGGTTCTCAGGAACATCAATAAATTCTGCAGGTTCACTTTATGTTTAAATACTATTCTCCACTATATCTGTACAGTTATCTGTGAATTTGTTGTAGAAAGGCTACAGGAGTGGCTTCTGTGAGAAGCCGATAGAAACTTCCCCCCCCTCCGATAGAGCCAATGCCAGACAGATCCAATACAGTCACATTGATGACTGAGACCAAACCCATCATCAGCCTCTGGGAAAATGTTTTTAAGAAGCAGGAAAAAGTTATTGTGCATGAACAATGGTGGGCAGAGAAGAGAGGAGTGTGAATGTGTAAGACAGCTCTGCAGATGCCAAAATCAGTGAAGAAGAGGGAAGAAATGTTCTAGGTGCCAAAGCAGAGTTTCCCCTGAAGCTTGTGGTGAAGGCCATGGTGAGGAAGGCTATCTCCCTGCAGCCTGTGGAGGTCCACAAGGAAGCAGGTCGATGTGCCTGAAGGATGCTGTGACCCCATGGGGAAGCCAGTGCTGGAGCTGCTCCTGCCAGGTGCTGTGGCCTTGTGAAGCGGGGAGTGAGTTTGCTGGCAGGGCTTGTGACCCTGTGGGGGACCCTCACTGGACCAGCTGTTCCTGAAGGACTGCATTTCATGGGATGGACCCACACTGGAAGTTCAGAAAGAATTGCAGCCTGTGGGAACGACTCATGTTGGAGAAGTTCATGGAGGACTGTCTTCCATGGGAGCGATCTTGTGCTGGGAGCAGGGAAAAGAGAAGAAAGAAGCAGTGGGACAATGGTGAGTTTGAACTGACCATAATTTCCATTCCCCATCCTCTTGTGCTACTCAGGGGTAGGATGTAGAGAATTCACAAATGATGCTGAGCCCATGAAGAAGGGTGGGGTGCAGGGCAAGTGTATTAAGATTTGCTCTCATTTCTTTTTGCTCTACTCTGATTTGATTGTGGCTTAGGTTACAATATAAGATGTAACCAAAAAGTATGTACTCTATCACCATCTTCATAAACTGTTAAAACCAGGTGGAGCAGTGTTCTTTATTTCTCTTCCATGACACATCCCTGATAATTCCCTCCAGGGTAGATCTTCTGTTAATGGGCCATCAAGTCTCACTGCGTGACTCATAGAATTACGTCATCCCATTGTGAGATGCTCCGCCCAGGGGAAGGAACCAAGCATTCCTACTTGGATATAATCTGAGGTTTGGAACACCACAGCCAGCCCTTACCTACTGGATTCCCAGAGGACAAGAGCTACATAGCCACCGCTGGACCTTCAGAGGAAGACCAGACCCTTCTACAGGATCACCGCTTCAACGGAACCACATCTATCACTTCGGGAGGATTGCAGCCACCATTTAATCGGACTGCTACCACAACCCTGACCAACAGGGTGTCAGGTTGTATCCTGACTCTGTCAGTTTAAGCCAGTGTTTCTGTATTATTGCCTTTATCTTAATTTTCCTATTAAATTGTAGTTCTGACTTGGTATCTCTCACTGGTTTGCTTTCACACTAGTACAAATTGATAATAAATTAAATTAATTTCCCTAAGTCTGTCTGTGACTATAATTGGCAAATGATCTGTCCCTGCCCATATCTCAACCTATGAACCTTTCATTGTTTTTTTCTCCCTCTGTACAGGTAAAGTGGGGAGTGGTGGAGCTGCTCTTGGGCTCCTGGTGTCCAGCCATGTTCAGTCCACCACAGAAGATAAGTAAATATCTCTTTACTATTACAGCATACACATGCCATTCATAAAATACTGAGTAGGTACAGATCCAGGACAGGTAACTCATTAATTAATTAGGCACTTTTGTTCAGACTTCAAACCTTTAAGTCTCAACACATTCTCAACATAATCTTTAATGGCTTTAGTGAGAATCACGCGTTTTACTAAATATGTATAATAAAATTCATTAATGTCTCTTAATTATCTCATTTTTTTACTCAGTGAATTCTACCAGCTCTAGTTCATTTGTCACAGAGGCAGCATACATGTGCATACACTTCTCTTGAATTTCACAGAGTTAATTCATGACAATTGTACATTACAAAATAACATAGTGATTCTACAGTTTAAAAAGCTTCACTACAGATTGATTGTGATGGAATATTGACAATTACATTGTCTCTGTCTTCCTTCTTCATTGTCCAAAGTACTGATGTATGTATAAAAACTACATAAAACTTTGAAAGGCATATATTAAAAGACTAATTCAACAATATCTTAGTCTGTGCAATGATTTCCTATTAATTGGATTATTAAAACAAATTAATTTAGTAGAAATGTCACAGATGCTTGCCGTTGGTGTGAATACTAAAAGCATACCAAAAATGTGATGAGACACATTCACAGCTGGAGGAGAGTAATATAACTTGCTTATGAAAAACATATGAAAGACAAAAAAAAAAGAAAAAAGTTCAGTGCCAAAAAATATATTGAACATGTGTGCAAGTAGACAGCATATGTCCAGATGTAAAGACCATGTAAGAAATTCCAGAGACACCGGAAGTTGTGTATCCATCATGTACCCTGGACTTCCTAACCTGTCCTCTGTTCACCAATCAAACTTTCTTAGGATTCATTGTGGCATTCTGAGCTCCTAAGTATAATCAAACAGATGTCGCTCCTTTAATAAAATTGCTAGAGGAACGTTTTCTTTCCTGCATCAAAATTACACTGGTGTGCACCCAGATTGGACAAAAGTTCATCCTGGACCAGAAACAGGTTTGAGTTTCAATATTCAAGATTTCTCATGATTAGTGCAGGTGTTTTGTGTACTTGGAAAGCTAAATATCACAGAATTTCAAATCTATATAAACACTCAAAATTTTAAATTTTATTTTCAAATACTGTTTTCACTTTACTAGACTGTCTTTTTATAAGTGGCATAACAAGCACCCAGTTGAGAAAAGTAAACCTGAAACTATTTGAAATGCTGAGAGAGATGATAGATAGATAGATAGAAATCATTGCAGATTTCTCAGACATAAATGATTTTCTGGTTTTTTTTAGTTTTTAAATTACGAATAAACTTACCTTTGTTAATATCTTTAAGGTCCTCGGACTGCTTGTACACTGAATTAATTGTGGGTGACAGCTTTCCTGTATTTGAAAGACCAGGTTTTAGAATGAGTTTGAGAAAACATGCTCTGTTTGGGTATGCTGTAAAAGTCTTTTCTGCCAAACTAGTTACAAGGCAAGAAAATATGGTAGAATTTTCTTTCAGACTCTTTGTAAGTGTCAGTATGGGGTATAATAGTGCTCTTTCTGCACTAATATGAAGAATATGGGAATGTATTTGATTTGACTATAAACTGTAATTTCTAAGTTAATCAAAGTAACTGTCTTGTATGTCTCAGTGCTGTACCAAAATAATGAAGTAAAAAAATCCTGTCACAGTTCTTTATAACTGGAACCAAGAAAGAAAAACCTACCACAATTCAATACAGCAAAGCCATGGCAAATTTCTGTATTAACTGAAACACAGTCAACCTTTGCTAGGTGTGTATATGGTAGAAGCAGAGGAAAACATTAGGCAGCCTGAATAGGCTGGTTAGATTAGGAGATATGCTGTATTTACAGTACGTCTTCTCTGAGGAAACATGTGACTCAAAATAGCAAGAGAATCACAATCATGACAGATATACAAGTCTCATTGACTTTGTAGCTTAAATACAAACCATAGATTCTAAAAAAGATTCACTGGTGTTTAATATTGCAAAGAGCTGGCATGGTTCTGAACAACAAATGCCTGAAATCCACTGTGCACTGCAGAACTCACCTTTGCAGGTCACTGATGTCATAGGCTGTTTTCCCACCCATTTGCTATGTTTGGTCCAGCCATTCTGTCATTTACATTAATGTTATCTAATCTTTGTTGTCATAGCTATAGATGGCTCAATGCCTAACGTCATGGTAAACAATGGGAAACAAACCTGAAATTATTTGAAGTCCCCAGCCCATAGAAGTTGAATTTTAATTTTTTTTAATCATGCACATTTACAGGATTAAAGAAAAAAGTATTTTTCTACGGTATCTCATTAATAGCTTCTTTTTCCCCCGGGTAGAATTTTCTAGCTTCTAACAGTGCACTGCCAAACAATAGCATTGGAAACATATTTGTCTCAGAGCAGAAGTTTTGCTGATATTCCATTTGAGTACTTTCCAAAGTATACTTTACATTTACTTCCTGTAATGCCACAATAAGCTCCTACAGGAATGGAATGCAAGGGAATTTAACCAGCACACAGCATAAACTCCAGATTAATTATTTTTTTAGATAATTTTTGGATCTCTCCAAGAAAACCCCCAAACACAACCCTAGTATTCATACAAAAGGGTCATAAGTATCTGAAAATACTGAGATGAACATTTTTCTCTCAAAATATCAGGAAATCTGTTTTGTTAAAAATAAATTGATACTTGTCTTAAAAGCTCTTGATTCAAAGACCTGAGGCTGGTGAAATGTTAATGTCTTTGGTGTCTTGCAGGGTTATCCCACTGAAGCTTCCTTCTGCTAGCATTTTTCAAGTTGCTGAAGAGGAGATCATCTAAGCATCTAATCTATTTAATCAGATTTGAACTTGTCGTTCAAGGAATAAGACCTTAAAAATGTTTGTTTCAAGGTCTTCTGATTAAAAAAATACTGTGCCTATTGAAGTTATGGATTTTTTTTCATTTAAAATGAATAATCCCTTTTTTTCTACTGATCGTTTCTTGGGGACCCTCATAGCTTTTCTATGCCCTGTTTTGAACTCTTTTGTATGTCCACAGGAACCTTGTCTGTAACATAGTGGTGACATCTGACTGAGCTATTCAGGAATAGGATAAGGATTTCACTGTGCCATACTGAGTAATGAATTTGTATGCATGCTTATCTACTCACGGTGAAGAACAGTTTCTAAAATCAACAGATTACATTTGTCCATTGGAAAACAACTAATGCAAGCCATAACAGAGATGATTAGCCCAGGTTTAAAATATACACTCCATATTGATGCTAATAATGGTAATGCACAACTGAATTATATTTTGCATTCCTCAGATAGAAAGTATATGAACTGAATAATGAAAAGTTGTTTAAGTACATTCATTAACACTATTTACATGGGCAAATACTATACAACATGGAAAAATGGAAATTAAAAGTTGATTTTCATAGTCATGTGGATGAAATTAAATTATAAATTGTTCACACTAGCTGAAGCCTTCCTTTACTTTCAAAATATAACAGAAAATTAATCAAGACACACTTAAAAATTTATATATCAGCTAAGTTTGTCTCAGGAACTCTTATTAACCAGCGCAAGTGTGTGATTGATAAATTGGTAACTCTAGACTCTGTATATCCTGAGCATGGATTTGCACACTCTATAATTTCTTTTGAATTTCCTCAGAAGAAAAAACTGTTGTTGTCTTCTCTCATCCTGTCAGTCTAAGAATTCTCTAAAGCAGATCTCTTTATTTAGCACAGTTCTCTGAGATGTTGACCCAATATATTTATACTTTTGGCATGGTATTCCCACTGTTTACAGCCAAACAGGATATAAAGATCTCACATCATCAAGATTTTTCCTTGGTTATGCCACTTGTAAATTTCATTAATGTAGGAATTTTTGTGCCATTGATTTGCAGCTCGTATATTAGTACTAATTCTGATGTAAATGCATGCAGCATCACATCGTAAGCAAGTGGACCACTGTTGATCAAACCCTGAAGACTTTTCCAATTTCTTTCAGTTTAGAAGTATATAAATAAGAGAAAAAAATTTGAATACATTTGTGATTCGAGATGAAAAATATGACTGTATGCTGGGATTTTTTTCGCTTCAGTGACTTGTGGCTGTCTATTTCCCTATGTAATATATCAGAAAATAGAGCTATCCCATGTGCCTGAGGCTTAGTCTTATCCTTGGCATGAGCAGATCCCAGAGCCAAGTATTCAAAAATTGAGTTTCACTTCTTCCCTAGTGGTTGTATGTTGACAAGTGCATTATGATCCATTTGTATAAATGATCTTCAAATAGCTGTCAGTAATATCTGTGTTCAAATATTGCAGTGAAACTTCCTAAGCAGATCAGATTAAAAGAGCAAACTGTCAAAGAAAGGAAGTTATCAGGTAAGGAAAACTGTGTATCTCATGGTCACAAGGAACAGTCCTGTCTATTGGATTTCTAAAGCTATAATATCTCAGTCTAGAGAGAAGAAACAAATGACAGAGAATAATGCCAGATTCCTTAGTACCTAGGAAGCTGGTCCCTAAGGAAGCATGCGGCAATGCTTCAAATATAATTTACAGAAACACAGAATATTCTGAGTTGGAAGGGACCCACAAGGATCCTTATGCCCAGCTCCTAAGTGAATGGCTCCTATGGAGATCATACCCACAATCTTGGCACTACTAATGCCATGTTCTAACTAACTGAGCTAATCTCATAATACTGGTGGAGACGTAAAGCTGAGGTTCTGCTTCTTTGGAGAACCAATGGGAATAAACGAAACATTTTGGTAGAAACACAGTAGATGTTTTTCAAACTTTTAAAGAATAAGAATTCTGAGTGTTGAGGTGGTGCTTGCAGTACATACACACACTGTGCCAACTGGTCCTTGATCTCTCCGATACTTTGTTATTTCAAACTGGCAATCTGTCTAGCTCTAGAGACAGTTTTTAGATGGATTTATGTTTTAATTACTCTCCAGATTTGCCCTTACACATTACCTTGTGTCACAGGTGCAGCACTCAATCTTGACTGAGTGTCTGTAGTTGAATCTGATCCCATCTCGTCTCTTTCGGCTATGGCAAGCTGACTCTGAGCCAGTGCTCTATGGGCAAGTGCCAATTGCCAGTTCATCACCCCTCTACATACTGAATAATTTGCATAACTACGGGGATGCTGAAATAATCTCAGAGGATGAGAAGCCAGCAATGTGAGGTATTTATAGATGGGCATGGTGACAGTTTTTAACAGGCTGTACATATCCAACCCTAGGACAAGCCTACACAAAAGTCCTGTTTAGAGAAGTGATATTTTGATGGCATCTGCCCAGCTCTAACATTATCTGATTCTGATATGTGCAGGGAAAACCAAGCGAGGTACAGACAACTGTCATGAGGAAGGGAGTACCAAAAGTTCTGGACTACACTTACCTTTCGCAATGGTTAGGTATGACAAGGGGAGAATACAGCTGAATATTAACAGCTTTACTTCTTGTTTCTAAACTTGTTCCAGTTTATTTCTGCAACAAGTGATGTGCTTGAAAAAAGCTAACAATTAATTCAGCAACCACTATTTCACTTTAGTAATACAGAAAGTCAAAGAGAGTGGCCTGGGATGGTGTGACAATGAGGCCTGTCGTGGCACATATGGACATCTGAATTAGAAAGAAAAATATTAGAGAAGACAGTGTTGCCTCAGTGTAACAAATCCATGGGTGTCTGCACCATTCAGAAGGCTGAAGCATGAAGAAGCTGGTCTGCCAGGCTGGGCTTGGAGTACCCTGCAATTGGGGTCAGGGCCTGACTTCCTGAAGTCCCTAGTGCTGGTTGTGGCTGGATGTGAACAGGCTTTGTACAGAATGTGGAATGATGCAAGAAGAAGCAAGAAGAGCCGGCAGATCAATGCCTGACTCTGTTTCTAATGTCACTGGCAAATTGTGGCTTCTTTGATCATGACTTGGTTTACATGACACCCAGCCTGCTGGCAACAGATGAGGTACACTTGTAACAAAAGAGGAAAAGAAACCTGCACAGGATTTAACAAGCCTCAGTGAGAGAATTTTAGACTAGATTTGAAGGAGAAAGGGATAAAATCAGGCCTGCTAGAGATAAGCCTGGAGGCACCATGGCACTGAGGGGTGGTGCGCTAGCGAGGTCACTTGCGCAGCCATCTCAGTAGAGGTAGGGGATGAAGACCATGGAACAGCAAAGACGTGAGGGCTGTTGATGTGTTAGAAACCACAGATGTGCCTGAGAATGGTGACATAAGTATTAGAGCTTCTCCCCCCGAAAAGGTGGCAGGATCAATATCCCAAATTAACTGCTTCTACACCAATGCACACAGCCTGGACAAGAAATGGGAGGAGCTGGAAACCACTGTGCAGCAGGAGTACTATGACACAGTCAACGTCACAGAGTCATGGTGGGATGATTCCTGCAACTGGAATGCTACAGTGGAAGGCTATGAACTCTTCAGAAGAGAAGAGAGGAGGTGGGGTAGGCCTGTGTGCTAGGGAGTATTTTAACAGTCCAGAGCTTAATGATGGTGACAATAGGTTTGAGTCTTTATGGGTCAGGGTGTCAGGAAAAAGGCCAAGAGAGCAGATATCCTGGTCAGAGTCTGTTATGGACCACCCAATCAGAATGGAAGGACAGACAAAATATTCCACGAGTAGCTGGGAGAAGTCTCATGATCATTGGACCACCTTATTGTCAGGGGGGACCTCAGCTTAGCAGATGTTTGCTGGAAATACAGCACAGCTGAGAGGAGGTTCCTGGAGTGTGTAGAAGGTAACTTCCTGACACAGCTGGTGAGGGATCCAATTGGGACATGTTGTTTGTGAACAGAATGGACATGTGAATGATACGAAGGTTGGAGCTCATTTTCGGCACAACACCTATGAAATGACATTTTTTTGTTCTCAGAGAAGTGAGGAGCAGATTCAGCAAAAGTGCTACCTTGGCCTTCCAGAGGGCAAACTTAGGCCTGTTTAGGAGACTGGTTGAGAGATTCCCATGGGAAGGAGTTATGAAGGGCAAAATAGTCCATGGAAGTTGGACATTCTTTAAGAAGGAAATCCTAAAGGCTCAGGAGCAGGCTGTCCTCATGTGCTAAAAGATGAGCCATGGGGGAAGTAGACAAATTTGGCTGAACAGAGAACTTTGGCTGGAAGCGAGGAATATAAGAAGAAACCTGGGAGTCCTGGTCCATGGCAAGTTGAATATGGGTCAGCAGTGCCCTGGTGTCCGGGAGGGTCAGCCATGTCCTGGGTCCTGGGGGGCATCAGGCACAACATCGCAAGCTGGGCAAGGGAGGGTATTGTCCTGCTCTGCTCTGCACTGGGGCAGCCTCACCTTGAGTCCTGGGGGCAGTTTTGGGTGCCACAGTATAAGAAAAAATACAGTTATTAGTGTCAGAAGGAGGGTTCTAAAGATGGTGAAGGGCCTGATGAGGAAGCCGTGTGGGGAAGTGGCTGACATCACTTGGCTTCTTCACCCTGGAGAAGAGGAGCCTGAGAGGAGACTACATCACAGTCCACAGCTTCCTCATGAGGGAAAGCACTGGAGCAGGCACTGATCTTTTCTTTCTGGCAACTAGTGACAGGACCCAAGGGAATGGCCTGAAGCTGTGTCAGGGGAGGTTTAGGTTGCATATCAGAAGGTTCTTCACCGAGAGGGTGTTTGGGCACTAAAATAGGCTCCCCAGGGAAGTGGTCACAGCACCAGCCGGACAGAGTTCAAGAAACATTTGGACGATGTTCTCAAGCACGTGGTGTGATTCTGGTCCATCAGGGGATGGTCCTGTGCAGGGCCAGGAGTTGGACTCAATGATCCTTGTGGGTCCCTTCCAAGTTACGATATTCTGTGGTTTTACAATTCTGTGAAAGTTTTTGACCATTCTAAAAAGAAACTCAGGAGGACTACAGCATGTCATGAAGTTATACAGGGAGGAAATTAGAAGCACCAAAAGCAGAGGAGAACTTAATCTGGCTACTGTAATAAGAGACAATAAAAATATGTATCTATAAGTACATTAGTGACAAAAAGAAGGCCAAGGAGAATCTTCATTATTGGATATAAGGGGAAACATAGTAACAAAAGATGAGGAAAAGGTTGATGGGTTGAGGTACTTAATGCCTTCTTTGCCTCAGTCAATTGCCTCAGTCTTTTGGCTCAAACTGTGAGGACCCAGCCCCCTAAGCTGGAAGACAGGGATGGGGAGCAGAAAGAAGCCCCCACAAGGCAAGGGGAAATGGTCAACTACCTGCTACACCCCTCAGATACCCAGAAGCCTATGGGGCTGGGTGGGATTCATCTAAGGGTACTGAGGGAGCTGGTGGAAATGCTTGCTGAACCACTTTGCATCTTTTAGAAGCTGTCCTGGCTAACTGGGAGGTTTCAAGTGACTGGAAGTTGGCAAATGTGACACCCATCTACAAGAAGGGCCAGAAGGAGGACTGGGGAACTGCAGACCTGTTTCTCTGTACTGAGGAAGGTCATGGAGCAGAGCATCCTGAGTGCCATCACAGGGCAAGTGCAGGACAACCCAGGAGTGTCAGTGCCAGCCAGGCTCTGGTTTGTGAAAGGCAAGGCCTGCTTGATCAGCCTGATCCCCTTCTATGACCAGGTGACACACTTAGTGGACGAGAGAAAGGCTGTAGAGTTTGTGTACCTGTAACTCATTAAAGCCTCTGACACCTTCCCACAACATCCCCCTGGAGAAACTGTCTGCTCTTGGCTTGGACAGGCACACTGTTCACTGGGTGAAAAACTATCTGTATGTCCACACCCAGAGAGTGCTGGTGGATGGAGTTACATCCATCTGGTGGCCGGTCACCAGTGGTGTTCCCCAGGGCTCAGTACTGGGCCCAGTTCTGCTTAATATTGTTATTGATGATCTGGATGAGTGGATTAAGTGCATCCTCAGTAAATTCACAGACAGCACCACATTGGGCAGGAGTGTTGATCTGGAGGTATCTCCACAGGCTGGATCAATATGTTGAGGCCCATGGTGTGAGGTCTGACAAAAGAAAATATTTGGTTGTGCCCTTGGGTCACAACAACCCACAGGCTGGGACAGAGTGGCTGCAAAGCTGCCCACAGGAAAAGGACCTGGGGTGCTGGTGACAGCAGCTGAATGTGAGCCAGGGTGTGCTCAGGTGGCCAATGGCATCCTAGCCTGTACCAGCAACAGTGTGGCCAGCAGGACCAGGGCAGGGATTGTCCCCCTGTACTCGGCACTGGTGAGGCCACACCTTGAATCCTGTGTCCTTTCCACTAAAGGAAAAATGTTGGGGTGCTGGAGCAAGCTGTGAGAAAGTCAACAAAGCTGTTGAAGGGTCTGGGGGACAACTCTCCAGAGGAATAGCTAAAGAAGCTGAGGTTGTTTAGCCTGGTGAAAAGGAAGTTGCTAAGGGACCTTTTAACTCTCTGTACCTATCTGAAAGGAAGTTGTAATGAACTAGGAGTTGGTTTCCTCCCAAGTACCAAGCTATGGAAGAAAAGGAAATGGCTTCAAGTTGCATCAGGGAAGGTTCAGATTGGACGTTAGGAAAAATTTCTTCACCAAAAGGGTTGTCAGGCATTGGGTTAGGTGGCGCAGGGAAGTGGTTGAGTCACCTTTTGTTGGGCTATTTAAGAGACCCATAGATATGGTGCTTAGGGGTCTAGTTTAGTGGTCATCTTGGCAGTGTTAGGCTAATAATTGGATTGATGATCTTAGAGGTCTTTTCCAGTGTAACTTATTCTATGACTCTATGCATGTGTGTGTGTCTCAGTGGGAGAATAGAAAAATTTCTGATCCCACTTAGAGAATAAATTTTAGATTTTATGCCACTGAGTTATTGCAGGTCCTCTAGCCCCAGTTCCTCTGTGATAAAATCTGTGATATCTGTATCTATAACAGCTTTTTAAAAGTTGATCTATTTTAGACATCAGAAGGCTGTGGAAGAGACAGATGAAAAATCCAGGACTGCTCTCTTCAGCTATTTTTTATTTCCACTGTATTACTCTCTTTTACAAAAGTAAATATACATAGAGTTCTTTTCTCAGAGGAAAGCCTGTCTTTTTTTCTCTGCTTCCTTTCATCCTTCCTTTCTACTCTGTTTACATTCAAGTATTTTCCTGTGTGGTCAATAGCGGTTTTACTTTCAGACAGCTATGACAGTGATAATAGCCTACTTACCTGTAGCTAGGGATTCAAAACATCTACTGATACACCTCCTGATAGGACATAGTTACAACAGAGAAATCTGTAAAGGTGCAAGTGTACAAGCATAGAGAAAGTGTGAAGGATGAGTCTCGTGTTCAAGTTTTCTCTAGGCTCCATGTAGGTGAAAAGTTCAGAGTGTCCCTGTCTTGGAGCCTGTCTCCTCATGATCTCACCAGATGAAACACCGGAGTGAGATGAAGGGAGTACATCAGTTGGGCTAAGATGTTCAATGATCTTCTGGGAGGGTGCAGTTCCACAGTCTTGACAAATATGACTATTAAACCCATTCAAATAATTGAATCATTTGAACTGAAATTGTTTAAAGTCTGCTTTTTTTCCCAGACTCATTCAAGCAGTTTCCCCGTGCTTGAACTAGAGTCTTCTGGCACTACAACTTTTTGTTTTTTCATTAAAACACATTTATGTGCTCATCTTGACATCTAGAGAAAAGAAAGAAGAGGTAGTACTAATCTAAATTAAATGTAACTAATAAGCAGTATCAGCTTGCTTTTTTAAAGAGGACAAAACAATAAACCTCAGACGAAGGAACTGTTTTGTTGGTGATCAAAGTACAGAAAAAAGAATAACATGAATCAGAAGTATCTGTGCTGACTCAAATGTGAACAGAACTGGCAATGTATCAGCCAATACGAGACTTTCCAAATTTTTCCCTATCAAGTAAAAGAAAGGCATTTGTTCTTTATCCCATAGCAACAAACCAAGTGTCAAAGTCTCAGTGTGATCAGTCCTTTAGGCAAGTGGGATTCTCTCAAATCTCACAGATGAAGTGCCAGGCTGAAAACAACCTCCACAGTATGTGTACCCTTTGCTTTTAACCTGTTTTCCAAGGCACAACCCTAATCTAACCAGGGCAAGTAAGATGCACAGAAATGGAATCCTGTTGCATCTCTGGACCGAGAAGGTCAGCTGTATCAGAAACACTCTAAGTGCTTTTAACTCACTGTTTTTAATTTAACTTGCCTTTAGTGTGCATTGCATCCAACTCTGTCACTGCACATCGATGGAGTTAATCCTGTGGGAATCAGGTAATTTATGGAACTGGCTATGGAAACTAGAACTCTGCATGTGTCTGCTCATTTGCTTCATTCTGACTGTCCCCTTTTGTTTTTCTGGACGTAACTTCCAGTTCTTCAATTTCCTTATATTCTATATCAGTGTCCAAGTGTCTATGCGTGCTAGCCCTTGAAAGTTGTTATTACACCTGGTCCATTCCTATTATCTAGTCACTACAAGGCTTACTGTGAGCTTCTTAGGAACCTACTGGACATATTTTGGGTCATCCGCTACCAATGATGATTTTTTGCTGTTCTTGCTCACTCTGCCCTTTGACCATCCACTGCCTAGTTTCAGCTTGGGGAGAACTGTACTCACACAAACTGTGCTTTGCAAACAGCTCAAAATGGCAAGCTGTACACTGCTGCAGAGCAAGGATTTTGTATTCTGGTGCAATGAAAGCAGGAATATGCTCCAATATTTACAGTTAATATAATTGAAACATGAAGCAGAATATAAGTTTTAGTCATAGCAAAGCTTTCTGGGGAAATGAAGAGTAATGAGCAGTAGATGGAAATGTTTACAAAAAAAAAAGGAATGTATCAATGGATAAAATAAGTGATGAAACAAGGAAAAAAATAGAAAATAATACAGAAAGTATAATTGAATCCCACTTCTGCTAGGGTGGGTGCTTTGTTATCCCCCAGTTCTTCTGAATCCTTCATCTTTATTTTCTTAGGAAATAGGCACGAGGAATGAAGACTTTTTTTCAGACAGCTGCATCAAATCCATTCTCCACCACATAAAGAAGCAATTCATTTGAGCTACTGCTGTCTGTCATTGTGTTCCATTTTTTCTTTCTTATCACCTTGCTTAAACTTGAAGGAAGCAGAAAGTTCACCTATGTCATTTCAGCTGGCAGCTGAAATTCTTTCTCAGTTTTTTAATGGAAGCAAAAATAGCTCCCAAGATCGAGCACTAGGTGTCCTGAGGCTTTCTTGGTTAGTAAATGGAGATGACAAGACTGGAATGTATTCAATCTGTTGCTGTCTCCTGGGCATCATTTATAGATTCTCTGTCAAGCCACAAGATCCTCTATTACTATGAACAGTGTAATTAGTTTACAATTAAAGTTAATCACAAATCTATAAAAGGAGCTTCCAAATATTGACAATGATTAAGAAAGTGAAATTACCATATATAGCTAATTAATTCATGGTTAGAAAATTGTGAAAGGAAATGAATTCTTAAAGCTCTTCATAATCCTGGTAGCAGAAATTACTCTTTCCTACTTCCAGACTCAGCAATTATTTGTATATCTCTGATATCCTGAAGGAGGTGATTAGGACAAGATATAAAAATAGTGTTTTCTGTCTACTTCAGTTGTCTTCTAGAAAGTATGTTAAAGCAGCACTTTCCTATGCAAAACATCTCCATGTATACCAAGTCATCTTTCCACAGTACTGTCACCCTCCTGGGGCTGCAGGGAATGCCTCAGAAAGGAAGAGTAGCCAAACATGAAGTGTTTACCATAAGAAAAAGGTAAAAGAAAAAAGAAATTATTTTGCTGACATTTTTCTCTTTCTTACAGTCATTACTCCTGCTTTGCCCATACAAAAGGTATGGCAGCTTGAAAAAGGAATCTTCACATCTCTTAAATTGTCATTCTTTATTTGCTTATTTGTATTACCCACCTGTTAGTGACTGAAGCTTTACTGTTTCAGACACTGTCCAAACAGGAAGCGAAATGCTGGTTCTTGCCTCAAAGGACTTAAAATACCCCAACTGGATATAGGCAGATGAAAGAATACAAGGAAGCAATGACACAATAAGGATGAATGGCAACAGTGGCAGTACATCTGCAGCACAGTGTTTTGTGGGTTTGTTTTTTTCTAATGGGCAGGAAAAAACAAGCAAATTTCAAATACATGATGCTGAGCACAAATTAAATATGATAAGGAAGCAGTATTATGGAGGTTTATGGGAAAGTTTTGGCCTCATGTAATGAGCAGTATGGGTAAAAAAGAAGGAAAATATTTATTTCAAAATGTAGCAGCTGTTAGGTGAGGATATATCATGGACCAGCCTGGATAAAATATGATCTACCCAACTGCATATCTCATATCAACAGGCTGGTATTGAACTATGAGAAGCACTGAGAGTGAAGACAGATCACTCAGGCTTGATACTATAGACTGAAGAGAGCTCGTGAAGGTGTTCAAAAAGAGGAGACATCAGTACATTCCTGGGCAAACTGTCCTTCTCTGACGAAAAAGCAGCTGAGTACCAAAGGCTGCCAATGGACTGTGGTGTTTTTGTGTTGTCTGCTTTGTAGCGTTCCTTTGATTTGTGAAGGGATCATGGGGAAGTGGGCAGAAGCTTAGAGTCCATCATTGGATCTGACGGCACAAGACAATCATTTGTATAAATGAAAAAAAAAGCAGTACAATTATTCCTACCTTTTTCCTTCCTTGTGTGTGTGTGTGTGTGCATACACACATGTGTGACTTTTTGTATTTGGGTGTGGGTGGGGTGTATCTATTGGTGTGGTTTTTGTTTCTAACAGAGAAGGCTCTATATCCAGAACAGTTGTGATATGTGGAAAATGCATGGTACAGAGAATTTCAGTGGTGTCAATCAAGAAAACAAAGGAGTATGTCCTATAGAATTTTCCACAATGTTATAATACCAGGACAATTTTTCATGGTTAGTGTTATTACAGTGACTGACCACTTGTGCTAAGTAGTGGTATGGCCTTGCGTAAAACTATTTAGAGATCTATTAAGAAAGTTGGTCAAAATTAGAAAATGAAAGATATTTCTTATATTCCCTTGTATTCCAGTAAGCATTGCAGCAAAGAACTGCTGAAACTGTTTACCATGTGAAAGCAAGTAGCTCCACACATTGTCAATTGCATTGCAATTCCAGTTGTTGTTCAAGGTCTTACTAGTTGGCATACTTGCTTAAAAATTGTTGAAGAGGCAGGTAGAGAATAATCTCCTAAGCAAGATCTCCCACATGGTGTGTGGGGATAGACCTTCATGAGCTGGCGTGGCATCTGCTCTCTGGCTGTCAGAGAAGGTCCTGCTGAAGGACCACATACACTCCACGGAAGCCACTATGGTGGCTCTGTCTACTGCAGTGTAGGAGGCAGAAACAAATCCTTAGACCACTGCAGGCCCATGAGGGCTGCCCAGACATCTGCACAACCCCTTCTGCAAGCACTCCAGAGCCCAGATTAGGACTGGAACCCATCATCCGTCTTACTTGGCTTCATCTGGTTGGAACAGAGGTTGTTAACCTAGAGCAAATTAGGTACACTTTAGGCAAACCAGAAATCTTAATCTTTCCATTGTCTGAAATGACACTGAAATCCACTGCCAGAAATGACTTCGAAGAAGATGTTGGTGGCAGCAGAAAATACTAAAATTGTCAGTACCACTATGTGGAACTCATTAATTGCTTATCCAGAATTAATGCTAGGACTGATAGGCCTCTCATAAGTAAGATGGACAGTTTATTTTGTTGGTTGGGAGAGTCATAGTTGCCGAGCCTCACTCCATCACACTATAAAAGTTATGACAGTCTGATGAATTTCCCAGGGACTAAAGAAAAGGTAATTTAACTTTTTTTTTTAGAGCAAAATGAAGGGCTTTGGGAACTACCCACCAGCCTCACTTCAGTAACTGCTAAGATCATGGAAAAAATCATACTGGAAGCTGTGTTGAAGCATATGGCAGGTAGGACAGTGATTAAAGACAGTCAATGTAGCGTGACCAAGGGAAAACTGTTCCTTCACAAATGTTGGACTGACTGCATTACCAGACAAGAGAAGGGCAGCTGATGTCATCTTCCTGGACTTCTGTGAGGTATTTGACAGTATTCTACAAAATATTTTTGCCTCTTAATTGTGGGGAGATCGGCTTGATGTGGATAAGGAACAATGTGGATTTGCGTATTAAGCCTTTGACTAACTCTGTTCCACATCCGCAGAGTTAGTCAAAGGCTTGATGTGGATAAGGAACTAGCTGGATTGCTGTGTCCACAGAGTTGTCAAAGGCTCAATGTGCAAATGAAAATGACTAATAAGTACCAGGACCAGTACCGTTTATTGCCCTCATCAATTACATAGATAGTGGGATGCAGTGCACCTTCAACAGGTTTATGGATGACACCAAGCTGAGTGATGCTGTTGATATGCTTGAGGTCAGGATGCCGTGCAGAGGGACCTTGACAGGCATGTGGAGTGCCCATGTGAACCCCATGAATTTCAGCAAGAACAAGTTCAAGGTGTTGCACTGGGTTGATGCAATCCTCTATATCAGTGCAGACTGGGTTATGAATGGATTGAGAATAGCCCTACAGAGAACTTGGGAGTATTAGTTGGCATCATCTCCTTGTAGCCCAGGAAGCCAGTATCCTGGGCTGCATAAAAGAATGTGTGTTTGACAGTTTGAGGGAGGTGATTCTCCTCCTCTGCTTTGCTCTCATGAGAACCCACCTGGAGTATTTCATCCAGCTCTGGGGTCCACAGTACAAAAGAGACATGGACATGCTAGAATAGGTCCAGAGGAGAGGTACAAAAATGATCAGAGGGCTGGAATATCCTTCCTATGAAAAAAAGCTAAGAGAGCTGCAGAGTTGCTTAGCCTGGAGAAGAGAAGGACGCAGGCAGACCTTATTGCAGCCTTTCAATACTCAGAGGGGACGTACAAGAAAGAAGGAGGAGGACCGCAGCCTGTAGTGACAGAATAGGGAAAGAGTTTTAAACATAAAAAGAGTAGATTTAGATTGCAGGAAGGATTCTTTAAGAATATTTTTATTATGAGGGCGGTGAGACACTGGTTGTCCAGAGAAGCTGTAGATGACCCATCCTTGGAAGTGTTCAATGTCAGGTTTGGCAGAGCTTTAAGCAAGCTGACGTAGGGAAAGATGTCCATGCCCACGACAGGGCAGATGGACTAGATGATATTTCAGCTTCTTTCCGACCCAAACAATTACATGATTCTGTCACTGGCATAGAAAGATATATTGAGTGGCTCACAGCTGGTCAAGCTTCCTATTAGTGTCCTTTTAGCCGGTGGGTAGACGGTTTTGGTGTTATTATGCAAGAGTAATTGGCTTGTTTTTCTCAGAAGAAAAGAGTTTTGAAAAAAAAGTTCTGGAGACAGTATTTCATTTTCCCAGCCTTGGTAATCCTGAGTGCACATGTATAATGTAATGTTATATACACAGTATAGATCACTCTGTAAATGTATTTTGTACCCAAGTACAGTGCATGGTCACTGCAATAAAGATCTGTTGGCCCTTAATCTGTATGATTTTCTTTTGTCTGGCTGCTATTTACTTCACATTTTGCCCAGTAGTCTTTGGGCCTGAAGCAAACTGCATATTGAATGGCTGCAGTGTATTAGATGCCTGATATGTAGGTCATGGTTCTAAATTTCCTGTACAATGTACTCTTTTTCTTGTTGTTACTCTTCCCTTTTCCTCAGTTCAACCCTCTTCTTTACCTTGTGGGACTTTCTTAATGGGTTCAGTTCATCAGCATACATGTATTTGCTGTCCATTGGTCTTTACAATCAAACTTCACTAATCCATCTCCTTGCTCTCCTAGCTGTCAGGAGGCTAAGGGGTTGCCAGAGAGCTGAATATGTTGGTGCCTATCTTTAGAAATCTAACATATACTAGCTAGAAGATAGCTCCTTTTGATACATCAGGCAAAATATTCATACTAAGACAGTTTGATTTATTCTCTCTTGCCCTTCTTCACTAAGTGAAGTTGCTACCTCCTGACTCCTGATTAAAATCTGTTCAACCATTCTCCTTTACTATGCATTCATGTTTCCTTCAAGTTACAATCAAAGGAGGAGTTTCCTGTCCTGCGCTGCAAACGAAGTCAGACTGCGTCTTCAATCACTGACGTAGTTATATATCTAAGTTACAAAGTACCAGCAATCACTTTTCATTCCACCCCCTGCAAGCCTCAGAGATTCTTCAAAGCTTTTCTGTGTGGCATGGAAGTAGGCAATTTTTGAAACTGATTTAGTTTGATAGATTTTTAAATCTGCTTTAAAAATTTTCTGCCCCTTCCCCCAGTACCATGCAGGCTGGGCAATGGACACCCCAAAATCCATATTTCCCATGGTGCTAGGTGTTACCTATGGGCTAATATCCAATCTTTCAATCTTCCATCCAGCTGGAATGGATCAACCAAAAATAAAGATTTTAATACAAGATTTCATGAGTGAAGGAGGTGGCAAACTTGAGGGAGGAGCATTTTCTCCGTACTTGTCTTTCCCCAGAAAGTGTCCTGGATTTGCCCTTGCTTTGATTGATAATGTATTCCTCCAGCAGTACAACCCACCCTTCTGTTTCCATTCTTACAGCTGCAAATTGCACTGATGACTAGAGGGCCTTTCCTCATGTTCTTGCAAAAAGGGCTCTTGTTCAGTAAGCTGAAGATCCTTGTCATTTGACAAATATTTCCTCTTTTTTTCTTTGCACTAAAGTATGTTGTGCTATTTGTCAGCACTAAACTGCACGTGCTTCCTTGGTTCTGCTGTGCCTGACCGCACTGCTACTTTGTTTATGCTAGTACTGATTAGCCGAATTGGAAGGAGGTTTTTTTGAGACCCTTTCTAATGACATTTTCTCAATCTGGAAGAAAGGTTTAGTTATTTTGGAAAGCAGTGAAAACATCACCAGCATGTTCTTCCTGTGCTGGGCTGCTGTCATCAGGTCTCATATACAGACCATGGTCATACCTGGTAATTTCTTGGATGTGAAATGGCATCAGGCATGAAAATTCAGCTAGAGAGGGTATATGTTAGAATCAGGCAACATGCTTTTTTGCCTGAACCTTTACTGAACAGGTACTTCAGCATTGTCTCAGGGTCCTGAGGGAAATGTTTAAATTTAATTCAGAAATAAAACCAAGCTCCCAACTGCTTGAGATGATTAAAAATCCCACGACTCTTTTCCTAAGAATAATATCATGACCCTGATATCTTGGCCAAGTTCCTGATAGTGAAGTTACGTTCTGTCATTTCAACTGCAAAGCCATTCTGAATTCCCAAAGAGAACTCCTGTTGAGTTTTGAAAGCTTTAAATGGCTGCCAGGTCCACCACTTAGACACAGCATTTCTGGCACCTATAACTAAGTCTGCTTCCAAAGCACATTCAAAGAAAATAAACAAATTAAAGGGAGAATATCATCCTTATTTTCTATAGTAGTGCTGTTATTATCTCAAACTCCATCAAGACACCAATTACTTTTTATTTTTATTCTTAGTGATGTTGATTTGAGATTACTTACAGTAAAAGAGGTAATTGAAAGATAGATTAAAAAAGCAAGAAGTTGTGATAAAACTAAACCAAAAAGTGATATGCATGTTAGGCATGGCATGATGACACTTTTAAACACTTGGTCTCTGAAGGAGGATGGATACTGCATAAGAAATTTCATATTTTGAGTTGGTTTTTTTTTAATTAAAAAACTAAAAAAATTAAAATAATGAAACAGATGAGGTAGCTATGTTGAAATAATCTTATCTAACAATTATAGAGTTTTTTTTGTGACAGCTCCATAACTGCAGGGTGGGAATTGGAATAAAGTATTCAATAGAACCTGTGTGATACCTTCAGTCTCCTCAGGGGCCTATGAAACCAGAAAATTCTGTGTGGAGTTAAATTACAAATTACATTTAATATATTATAAGCTGACCAAGAAAAGCATCATTTTCTACTGTGCCAGAGGTGTAATTTACACAACCCAGGAAATGAAGCTGCATTCACATTATGCCATTTATTAATTGACCACTTACAAGAGAATTGGAGCTTAGGCCATTTCATTCCACTGCTAAAGATGATCCTGGCACCAATGATTTTGCCTCCATTCTTTATACTAACTGGACAAAAGATACAGTTTGAGGGTTTTGACTAAGGAAGACTTTCTTTTACCAGTCACATCATATACTACTGCAAATGTGCAGATGGGCAAGTATCATTAAAACCTTAGCCAAAGGAATCTTGGTTATAAGCAGTTTGTTAGCAGCACACATAGGAGCTGATAAACCTCAAATAAGTAAATATTGCATATGGTCTCTGCTTCCAGCAGTGTTTTGGTCACTACCGTCTGTCACTAGCAGACCTTCTGCCTTTGGGCTCAATTTTGGCAGCTGCTTTCATTGCCCTCATCTTCTCATTCCATCCCTAGGTTTTTATTTCCTTATTTCTGTTTTTCTGCTAAGGGCTGGAAAGCCTTCCTGCTCTGTGATGAAGTGCCATAGGGGCAATGTGCTTAATTTGCTGCACCCCTCCTTCCTTAAAAATTGTGGACATGAGCAGATCCCCAGGGCTTCAGAAAATAACCCCATCTGACCTTACTCTACCTCTTTCTGCATGTGGATTCAAGGCCAAAGACAGCACTGAGTTTAGGTATTTACAGTTACTTTCCATGCCTGAGAGACAGCAGGACTGGTATGAGCACAGGACATGGCCGAGACATGCCAGGTACATTGCAGCTCTTCTTCTTGCTTCTGCATGTGCTGAATAGTACGGCTGTCTCTGGACCCAAAGCTGCCATGTGGGGGACACAGTCCTTTGAGGAAGGTGCTACTCTTAGTTCTGCACACATTCTCCTAGAGAAGGGATTGCACCCTCCTGGGAGACTTTTTGGAGAGATATCCTTTGCTCTCCTAGATCTGCCTTTGTAAGGCCCCTTACTACTGCTCTTTAAAAAAACAGCCTCTGTGAGCTCTAAAAGTGCTTGTTGAATTAGGGAGAAAAGGAAAAGGAGTGTCTTTGGTGAGTGTAACTTTTGTTTGGGTCAACTCGAAGTGTTGGCCTGTTGTAAATAAATATTTTTGATATATGGGGTTCCCCAGCTGTGCAGATTGTCCAAAGGTTAGTAAGTTTAGACCATGATAGGCAAAAAAGTATTTTTTTTAGGTTTATTTTGAATGGAATCACAATTTTTCTTTACAAATCTAACTTTCTTGTTTACTATATGACTTCCTTTCTCAGATTCTCCCCATTATTTTTCAAATGCTATCCTAATTATTATATGTAATATCAAGTATTCATAGGACTGGATAGAATGTAATCTATTGTGTTCATCATTTAATCTGCATGATGTGGTTAGAATAATATCTCAAAGGCATACTACAATTTTGCTTTCTGACTACACATATAGTAGCCATAGCAAGCATGTAGAACTCATGGGTTCTCCACTGCTAGTTCAGCTCTCTGTTTTTTTCTAGTGTCATAGCTTACTCAGTGCAGTATGCTCTAAGAGAATATGTATCCCTTCTGAAATACACAGCTGCTTGAAACCGGTGAATTCTTGGTGTTCTTCAAATTAGCTTGAAATTAAACTATTCTCTCAGTTACAATTACTTGTATCAGTAGTTTCACTAGGTTGAATCCCAGTGTCAGAAGGGACACTTTCTTTTCCCAATGCGCAGATTAGAAAGTGAATGCAAGCAAATGTGAAACGCTACACAGAGCAACATGCAGGGAACTAAAGAATGAGAGCAGTCTTATGTGACTCACAGCCTCGTGATAAATAGTAACAAATGACATGCTGTCATTGGAGACCTGCATTCATACAGAACAAAACAAAGAGCTTTGACAAAACTTTAATCTTTAGCATCCAGTGTATATTTTTACTGCAAATATACATGTGGGTCAAAAATTGGCTTTGCAGCTGTTAAACCTTGATGACAACATGATTTTATTTCAGATAACCAAGGACCCCCTGTGAGGATTGAGGATTGCTTGTGAGAGATGAGATCCATCTGATCAAGCAGAACGAAAAGCATTCTGCCAGCTGGCTGGCCAGCCTGGTGAGGAAACGTTTGAATTAGAAATGGGGGAGGAAGACCAGAGGTAATATGAGGAAGTGATAAACAAGGTTGGGGTGTAGGTTGATGTAAACACAAGGGATGTTGTAATCGAGAGACCAGGGCAGAAGGTAGCCCCACACAAATATATCCACATAAATAGGGAAGTTCTACCAGGCAGAACTGTAGGGAAGGCTCCCATTACCTTCCCGGGAAATCAGGATGACTTACTGCTTCTCTGAATGGGACAAACTGGAGGACTTAAAGGTCTGTGTGCAGTTATAGTCTCATTGGAATCATGGAGACTTGTTGGGATGGCTCACAAAACTGGAGTACTATGGTGGGTGGGTACAGGCTATTAAGAAAGGACAGGCTGGGACAGCATGAGGGGACCACCCTTTACATGAGACTGCAATGGGGTGTGTGTCTGCAGATGTACAGTGAGCTGCGGACAGCTGATGGGTCAGCATTAGTTGGCAGACCACATGGATGACAGTGTGGTGGGTGCCACAGAGTGCCTTACTGGGAAGAAAATGTAGATGAGGCTTTCTCAACACAGCTGGAAGAGTTCTTAAGTTCACAGGCCCTATGTTTTATGAGAGATTTGAAGCCCACCAAAATACGTCGCAAGGAGAATACAGTAGTGCATGGGAAATCCAAGCCATTTTGGGAGTGCATTGAAGGCACTTGTTGCAGTGGTGGCTGCTGCTGCCCAAGTTGTTGGAGAGCCACAGGGCCAAACCACAGCATTAAACTCATGGTGGGCCGGCTCAGAGGTTTGGTATCTCCCTTGATGGTTAAGGTCAGCACCCACAGACCCTTGTGTTAACCACTCAGCTACAATTGGTTCATCATTTCCCCGCCCCATTTTATGTATAACCTCTTGAATATGCATCACCCTCTTGAATAGGTATAAGTTCTAGAAAGTTCTCTGCTGTTCGATACCCCATTGGTTCCCCCCTCATTGCTCCCACCCACCTTGTCTCTGATTGGTCCATTTGTACTCTCCCCTCCCCTTTGCCTAAACCTGATTGGTTAATTGCACCCTATAAAGCCCCTGGACCCTCCTCTGTCACCGTCTTTTGTCACTGGGCCCTCTGCTGGAATAAACCCTTCAGAACCCATAGAAAAGACCCCTCTCTGTCTCTTCATCTTTGGTGTGCATGCCTGGATACAGCCGCTTGCATTTGGGCCTGTCATCGCTCCTGGGACTGTGAGTGTTTGCGTGGTGGCTCTGCAGCCCCTCCTGAGGGTCGCCAACCATGGATAGGGACTCCTCCAGAGGTCTCCAGATCTGCGGAGGACACTCAGGGAAGGCGCAGCACTGGTCCTCTCCCAGATACAGTGGCCTGCGTCAGGCACTTTCCTGGCACAGGTGATCAGGGAGCCAATGAGAGGAGGTGCTCCACTAGACCTCATACAAACAAGAAAGAATTGGCCAGGATATAAACCTCAGGAACAGGCTGCGGTGTCCATGAGGTGTTAAGGAACCTGAAAGATGGAAACAGAAAAAAAAAAAGTAGGGTCACAGCTTGGACTTTTGGAAAGATTCTTCAGACTCTTCAGAAATCTGCTTAGAAGAATCCCATGGGTTGCAGTTCTGGAGAGAAGAGGTGTCCAGGAGAACTGATTGATTTTCAAGGTTTGCCTCTTCCAAGATCAAGAAAGGTCCATTCGGACAGACAGGAGGATTTAATGGACGATCAAGGAGTTTCTGACTGAACTCAAACATAAAGGAAAAGTGCAAAAGGTGGAAGCAGAGAAAAAGTACCCTGGGACAAATAAACACTGGACCAACATGAAGGTATTGGGTTAGGAAAACCAGAGCCCTTCTGTAGTTAAACCTGATAAAATGTGTGATGTGCAGGAAAGAAAGTCTCTACACATGCATAAGCAGCAGAAGGAAGTTGAAGAAAAGTATGGGGGTGTTGCTGAAGGGGAAAGGAGATCTCATGACAAAGGACATGAAAAAGGCCACAGGAGTCTTTGACATTCTCACCTTGGTCTTCACTGGTAAGCCCTGCCTTCAGGAATTCCAGGGCAATAAGAATCTACTCAAGCACATTTAAACAAAGCTGGAAATACGTTGCCCCTGGAACCTGATGGAATGCACCCCTGAGTTCTAAGGGAGCTGACACATTTCACTGCAAGAACTATCTTGATCAGCTTTGAAAGTCTGTGGCAAGTAAGGGAGATTCCTGCATACTGGAAGAGAACAATTGCCGTTCCTGCCTTCCTGAAGGAAACAAAGGAGGATCCAGTGTGACACGGGCCAGTCAGTCTCTTCTTTATCTGATGGAAAGCAATGGACTGAATCCTCTTCAAAAGCATTTCCCAGCACCTGAAGGACAAGAAGGTCATTTGAAGCCATTAGCAGGGATTTATGAAAGGGAAATCATGCGTGATGAACTTCATAGACTTCTATGATGAGGTGACTGTCATGGTGGATGCGGGGAAAGCATTGGATGCTGTTCATCTTACATTTAGCAAGGTTTTCAACTCCATTTCCTCTAACTTTCTCACTGGTAAACTGATGAAATGTGGGCTAGATATATGGGCAGCGACATGGATTGAAAACTGGCTCTCATGGTTTTGACCAGAACACAAGTTTCAGATTGAGGCCAGTTACTAGTGAAGTATACCCCAGGGATCAAAACTGGGCCAAATACTATTGAACATCATTTTTAGTGACTTGGATGATGGGACAGAATGTTCCCTCAAAAAGCATGAGAAGAGTGGTTGATAGACCAGATGGGTCTGTTGCAACTTGGAGGTGCCTGGACAAGAAACGGACTAGCAACAACCTCATGAATTTCAACAAAAGTTAAGTGCAAAATTCTGCATTTGGACAAGATTAATCCCCCTCATCAGGAGAGGCTGGAGGATGATCAGCTGGAAGTCAGTGTGGCAGAAAATGACTTGACCTGGTGAACACCAAACTTGCCATGAGCCGGCAATGTGCTTTTGTGGAAAAAGAAAATGTCAAAAGCATTAAGAGCTGCATGAAGCAGAGCACTGCTCACAGGTAGAGGGAGGTGATACTTTCCCTGTATTCATCTGGATCACTGGGTCCTATGCTGGGCTCCCCAGTACAAGTGAGACATCAAAAGACTGGAGCAAATCCAGCAAAGGACCTCAAAGACGAAAAAGTGACAGGAGTAAGACAAGAGGCAATGGACATAGAGAAAAATACAAGACATTTCACTTTAACATAGGGAGAAGGTTGGTTGGGTTTTTTTCCAGGGGGTGGGTAGGTTGTTTTCTTTTTTCCCCGCTGCTAGACTGGTTTGTGAGACAGTTTTCCCAGAGAATGTGGAGTCTCCGTCCTTGGAGATACTCAAAATCCCAACAGGACACAGCCCTCAGCAATCCACTGTAGCTCACCCTGTTTGAGCAGGAAGTTTAGACTAGATGATCTGTTGAGGTACCTCTCAACAACTGTAGAACTGAGTGATGCTTAAAAACTTAATTCTTTTCAGCCTGATTATTTCAGCATCTCTTTAAGATTTGTTTGGGCAATAGTGCCAGATAAAACAAGCAACAATATCTTCTGTAAAAGGATCATTTAAAATTAGTTACAGAACTTTGCATCAAAATATTTACCATGTGAAATAGAAAAAATTGAGGCTGGAAGTAATATGTTAGGTGGGGCTGATGCCTGTTTGAAATCTGCAAGTTATGTTCTAAATAAATTACAGAAAATACAGCAGACCTCATAAATCCTTGGAAATCAAATTACTTGCAATAATTAATCTGTGAAATAAACATGAGTGTTCGGATTTTCATATCTCATCTTCTCACTCTTTTTACTTTTACCTGCCTCCTTCCTTTTGGGATGTTCAATCAACTGGAGTTTTTAACATGCCAAGAATTTGCAAATGATAAAATGGAACTTCGTCAAAAATAATGTCAGATGGCAGGACTGCTCTGACACTCACAGTGCATTAAATCGGAATAAAAGTAACATCAAATGAAAGTGCCTGCAGTTGATATATAACAGTGTAACATAGAAAAGAACCTTTGATTTAATGAGGTTCAATTTCATAAAAGTGCAGGTCTTTAAATGGGAATGTCATTGAAGTAATCAGACAGTCCTGCAACTTCCATCTTGTAAAAGGAGGCAGATAATTAAGTGTGGGTACCTCCTGAATAACAACCGAAAGCATGACCTAATGTGATCCAGATCAAAACTGAGGCCCAGAACAAAGCTTATGAGAGTACTGCTCTTCTTGCTGTTGAGCACACATAGCAAATGTTTGTGTGGTCCCACAGAACAAAGGCTATATTGCTCTTTACCTGCTGCTAAAACTTGTTATTCATACCTGGTTTGAGCTATAGATGGTTCGTACAACATAGATGAAGTTTTTGACTGAAATAGGAGTACAACAATATGTATATACACCTGTATTATGTCATATACATCTGAATTATGTCCTACAGAAAGTAACAATAATTTGTGTCTTTCCTCTTGTTTAAAAGGTTTAGAAAGATCTAATCTGTTTTAATTGATTCAGCTCTATTAACACTAGTAAGCATATGAAAAAAATTAAATGCCTTTTCCTACATGACAAATGGGACAGAGTGATGAAGTAAATGAGTAAATAGGTAAGAATCCTTTGCAAAAAGCTCCCTTCTGACAGTGACATCAAGAAAACTTATAGATGTTGTGGGTTCCTTAATGGGAAGTAAAAGGTAGGTATTAGTAGATCTGTGTGTAGCAAAGGTGTTTCAGGAAAATTGGAAAACTACTGCTGTCCTGGTTGACTGTCCAGCATTGAGGGTGTTACGTGCACTGAAGCTTCACTCTTTGATGCAGTTACCTGTAGGAATTTTGGCTGCTCATGTTCTCCAGAGTCAAGGTATTTCTAGGAAATTCTATTATCATGGCTTCTCTTTTTTTCTCTGCCCTGCTTGTGTTTTCCAAATCTAGGTGAGGGCTTTTAGAAGCTACATGCAGTTTCTTCCACAGCCTTTTCTATTAAGAACATGCTTATTAAATGCATGTAGTTACTTTCTGGAAAATTTGTCTAAATCAAATATCTGAGATGTTTCCTGTTTCTCAGTTGTCTTGGGATGACTCTATGGTGTGTATCCCCTATCATGGCTCTATGCCAAAAAATTAATTTTGTGCCTTTTGTGTGCCTTTAAACTGAGCTTGAGAGGGGGGGAAAAAAAAACTGAAGCAAACTTTTCAAAGCAGTTTCTCAAGGACACAGAGATTACACTCCTCTGCGTTCTCCAGCTGTGGTAGCATGGAGGAAGCACCCTGCTTGCTTCTTCAGCCAGCTGTTTCGGTTTTGTTTTGTCTGGTGTGAGATGGAAAGCTGAACTTTGTTTCCTGGGACTTTGGTTTGTTTTCCCTTCTTCTCTTCTGGACTGTTTCAACAACATCAGAACACATCGGGAGAATTTTTCCCCGAGGCCCGGGGGTGGGCCCTCGCTGACCAGCTCCGAGGAGGAGAGAGACCACACCTACAGAAGGACTCTGAAATCTTCCCAAGTTTCTCTCTACAGCGAGAGATTTCATTTCATTTCATTATTTAGCATTATTATCCTTTTCCTGTGTGTTTGTTAAAATAAATAGTTTTTATCTCTTTCACTTTCCTTTGAGGAAAATATCTTTTGTTTCCCAAACTTGGTGGGGGGAAGGGTGGTTGTAACCTGTTTTTCTCTCAGAGGATATATTGCTGGATTTTGGCGAGACTGGCACATCAGTAAACATTTTTTCCATGTAAATTAATTTCAAACCAAGGCAAATCCTGGGGGACAGAGCTTCCTACAACTCCACAGCATTTAGCTGCAAATACATGAATGTCTCCTTAAAAGTGGTTAAATACAGTGAGATTTTCCTTGGATGAGCATGTGCATGTCTTTCTTGATTTCTGTAGGAGTTATAGATATTCTTACTTTTGTTGATGGATTCTCTCTTGAGTTTTCTTCTTTGGATTAGACAGCTCTACAAAACAGGGCTATCTGTTTCAGATTAAGAGTTCGTTTTAAAATTCACATGAATGGCCCTACTATATTTCCAGTGCTCCTTAGAGTCAGTCAGTCAGGACAAAACCGCTATGAGAAGAGTCTGTTTTACTGACAAATCCAAGTACAGACCAAAATAAAACAAACAAACAAACAAACAAATAAAAACTCAACCCAACCCATCCCAAACAACCAAAAAACCACAAAGTGAACACAAAAAATGCCCCCCAAAACAAAAAGCCACAAAACCCCCACAAAAACCCAATAACAACAAGAAAACTAACAACCCTGAACACAACCCAAAACCCCAAACACCCAAAAAACCCCACATTGCAAAAATAGTTGAAACATCAAACTTCGCTGAGAAACAACCTTGTCATCCAATCATTGCTAGTTACAAAGATTTCGCTTCAAAGTTTATGTGATATAGTTTATGTCTGTGCATTCCTTACAAGGCCCAGGCAAATGGTTTGTGTGATTTCATTGAGCTGTACTAAGATGTTCCTGGAACTCAGCTGTTAGCTGACGCAGTAACCTTGTCTGTTAACAAGATGCCACAGCACTGTGCTAGCATCTCATGCTGTGAAAACACACCTCAGATGAAGGAATGAGAATCCCACTTACATATCCACAATTACCTAAAAGGTGAAACTTGATGAGCAAGAACTTCTCTCTGAAACTCTCTTTAAACAGACTGCATAGAAAAGTGCTAAACCCCCTGTGTGTCCCGGTGTTCATTCTGTATCCCTTCATGTCTGCATTGACCATCGCTGAAGGCCTCCCTGCAGAGCATTCTGTTTTACAAATAACACTGGAAGCATCCAAAGGTGAGCTCCTGGAAGAGCTACAGGCAACATTCAAACACTTCATAGAGCCAGGGGACAAAGTTTGCCTGCTAACATGCTGAAGCATGTGCCACCTCATCTTCACTCTTATTATTGCATCCAAATGCTGGCACATGCTACCATCACATTTTCAGTTTGCTGTGTGCGAAGGACTGCTTGGGACACAGTGGGAACAAGTCTTACCAAAAGAAAGAATTAGTAATTTGCCTGCCTTACCAGACCTGTCATCTCCCTCCTTTTCTTCTTTAATGTAGTTGTGTTTGTTCTTTTTCGAAGTACATGTGCTGTACAAAGTGTAATAGCTTTATCCAGGGAGAAATGGCCAAAACCACATGCACATGGAAAGTTACAGTAGTTCAGAAGGTGCAAATACAATTTATGGTCAGGTAAAGTCAGGTCAGAAGCAGATTGTGGCAATTTCTTCTCTTTTATTGGTGTGATTGCAGTGGATATAGACTTGAAACTTCAGTCAATGGAAATGACAGAATAGTTACTGCAATGGTGTCTGCTTATGCCTTGAATAAAGTAACATACACTCTGCATAAGAAAATAAATTTTTTCTCAAGGTGAACAGTAGGCTTTTTCTGTGTGTGCTAATGCATGTACCTGATTAAAACTTACTGCAGGCTCTGTACACAAGCAATTCATGCCATATATATGGACTACTAAGCACAGGAAAGGAAGATGATTTGTTCACTGTCCACAATGGAGACAGAGGAAAAACTGTGAAGATCAACCTGCTTTAAAATTCCTGTTCAACTCTGTAATCACAAAGCTGTGCTTTCCAATTAGATATAATAGTCATTCTTAGGGAATGCAGAGGGCTATAAATGTTTGCAACTGCGAAGCAGCCTTGTGTTAGATCTCTGCATAGATTGGAGCAGCAGACCATGACACTTTCCTTGAAATCAGAACCTTTGTTGTCTTCTACTCTGTTCAAATGGGTTTGCACATACTGTGTGTAAACCCCTTCACAGCTAATGTTATGTTTTCATGGGCAATCTGTAGAGTGGTGCTTGCCAAATGACTAAGCTGTTATGTGGTTTAGGTAAGACAGGGTTGATAGGAAGATAGGGAAAAAAGTTTAACAAGATTTTAAAATTTATATTGTGACATCTTGGCTGGCTGAAGTGCGCTTTCTGACAGAAAATGGTATTTCACTTAGCAGTATTAATTCTTGTTGAAAATGTGACCAAAAGACAATGTGGTGACTTTATATCCTCTTGGAAAGGCAGCACAGATTTCCTTATGATGGAAAGACTTTAGAAAAATTTATTGATTAAACACAGATAATAGCTGCATCAAAAAGTCAGTAAAATCAGTATAAGAAAAGAACTTGTGCACCTCAGCTTGTTGTAGTTTGCTAGCATTTTTGTTCAAGTAAAAGCCCAAAGAGTGTTTGGTATGACAGTGTGAGTGCCTGAGGGATAGGAAGCGGCAGATATTGGTATTGTAGGAACAGTGTTGAGAAGAATTACTGCAAAGGTAGGAGGGTTGTAAAAATAAATCTAAAATGTGGGAGTGGAAACTGGTAATGAAGCATGATTCAGAATCTTTTACACAGACTGATGAAGAAAAGGAAAGAGAGTGAATAAAGGGAATTTAAAACTAATATGAGGAGCTAAGGACAAAAAAAGGAGGAAAAACGTTGGATCAATAGGAGGATTCTTTGCACTGAAAGACAGCCCACCGTCTTGCAGTGTTACGGAGACAAATTCTGCTTTCAGTGCAACTGATGTAAAGCCTGACTAATTCCATCTATCACCTAGACTAGTACAAATCTAAAAGAATTTGCAGAAAACACTGGAATTAATTTTAATTTTCTTTGATCTATCTAAATAGCAAGATTTTACCCTATCTTATATTTGGCAAGCTCTTTTCTTTTATCTTCCATTTTAGAACAGGAATTCATTTACTCCATTCATTTTGATTTTTTTTGTTTTGCTTTTGCCCCTTTTCCCTCCCTTTTTCTGTTTTGCAGTGGTAGTTTAAGCAAAAGAAACCAAGTTCTTCCCCCATCTAGACTCCTTTTAAAGTGTCATGTGAAATGTTCCTGCAGCACTTTTCCAAGACCCTGATAGATGCTGTTTATGTTGATATGATCCACTCTATAATAGGAGATAAATATAACGTGCGCCCTTATGTTATGCTTCAAATCACACAGGTTTCAATTCACACTCCCCCAAAAAGCAAAAATGAGATTAGCATCTAAATTGAAATTGACGCTAAAGGAATCTGTGAAAAGAAGAGGTCTAAAAAAAAATCTGAGTACCAGTTTTAGGTTTCTTTTTACACTGTATCTTGGTCATTTCTCAGAAAATAAGCTTTCAGTAATAAGCACTGAACTGTGTCTGGTCTTGCACAGGTGTGCTGGGAGATGAAAAACCATGAAATTTAACCCCATTTAGTCAATGCCATTAACTTCAATAAACATGTAGCTCCATCAAGAAAGCATCAGCTCAGCCAAAGTGAGGCTGCATGAGTTCCAACTGCCCCATCTTTCCCTAATGGGAGATGCAGGTAAAGCATATTCCCTGGTCAGTCACTGTTTCCGTGGTCAGTAGCAGCTGCCCATGCCCCCGCTCCCCTCCACCCCAGCCAATTCTAAGAGCTTTGGGAATAATTTGGACATGCAGACAGGCTTTCTTTTGACACCGTATTGCCTTGGGAGTCTGTCTTGCACAGAAATAGCAGGTGGGTTGCATAAAGGGAAACTCTTTTAAGATATGTTGTATTTCCTTTGTTTACCACTAGTTCTCATGTATATATTTAAAACAGTGTTCAGAGCAAAGCCAAAGGAAAAAGCTTTAAATTATTCATTCTTGCCTCCCCCAGAAATACATAGTGTGGTTTCCAAAATTATGTTACCCACATTCACTTATGATAAATAAGGAGATCAGAATGATGCATACCCCCTCAATTCCCATTACCGTCAGTGTGCAGGGAAGACATCAGGAGGTTTGCCACAAAGTTCCAGTGACAGTAGATTTCCCTCTAATGAGCTCTTTAACCCGTACCCCTCACCACCTGTGAGTGAAGGAGTCAGAATCTGTGTGAGAAATTCTAACAAAATGAAATCAAATGAACTGAAAATGAAAGGTGATGAAGGAAAGGAGAATGGGCTGAGAAAGTGTAATGGCATTATTGCTTTTTTCACAATTTTGAGCACAGGCATGCAATGGTGGAAATCTGAGCATTGCATAGTAAATATTCTGACACTAATGGAATGATTTGAAATGCACTCTAATACCTTTCTGATGAATAATATGTGGTACTTGAAAGAAAGCTTGGCATGATGAGGAGGAAGAGAAGACATATCCTCTGCTGTGGAGTCCCCTCACATATTTCTAAATGTGAACAGCTTGAGCACTTCAAGCAGCTATTGCTTATTTCACTCATAACAAATAGTTAGCTGTTGTGTTACTAAGGGGAAGAGTGGTGTTTATGTGACACAGACTTTCATAACAACACAGCAAAACCCAAGAAGTATGTGAAGGAAAAGAGTGTGTTGACACCTTTTTATTCTGTCTATGCAAAGAGCAACTACACCCCCCCGCCCCAGTCCGAAATTCTTGAAATACATTGATTCAGCCACTTGCTCCACCTAGTCCTGTTATCACTTAGTCAAATCCACATTAATTTCAGCAGCGTTTCACTTGCACAGAAATAAATTAAGTAAAATCATCAGGATTTGGCCCCAGAAACATATAAATCTGCTGTTATCAGATTTAGTTACTGTTATCAGTTTAAACCAGCAGGCTAACTGAGACAATCTAGGGAACCTGTTCCCACCCTGCCCATTTAAAACATCAAGATGGACTTTTGTGGCCAGCTCACAATGAGTTTGAAGTTTGAATTCCCGTGAGGCGCAACTAGTGCAGGAGCAAGTGCTATTTTCATTTCACTAGCAATGGACTAGGGTTCCATGAATCTGTGCATTTATAAGACTTAAAGATCCCATGACTGTATATGAAATCACATCAATTGCACTAGCAGAAATTGAAAATGGACGTTTATAAAGACTTACTAAAATACTTGGTCAGCAATAAAATAAATTAAAATGTGTCTCAAAAATCTAAGGAGTTATGTGCTGTATTTTCAGTCAATAAAGATTATTACAGCCAGTTTTATAGCCAAACTTTCATAGGGGAGTTGTGAGACTGACTGAAATGCATGTTTGGACTTTTGCCCAGGAATTACTATGCTAGGCAGAATACCATTAAGAAAACTGGGAAAATTCAGTTAGAAACATATTCCTTTAGAGTTTTGTTAGGTACTTTTTACTATCCAGATGACAATTCCTGATCCTGTCCTTACTCTTTGTAATTCCCTGTACAATAGCTGTCATATTCATGTGAATGTATACACTCAGTATAGACAGAATGTAAAATCTTCTGTTATTTTATCTACTTGCATTTTTTTCAGCTGGCATTTTCCTTGAAGCACTTTTAGTAGTTTTTATTTAGTGTGGTATAAAAAAGAAAAAGAAAATGGACTTCTCACCTGACCCACTAACCTTTAGACTTGCATATTGAATAAAAACCATGCCCTTTATTCAAAGTAATGTTAGTACGTAAAATACATAAACTCTAAACTAATATATCTCTTTTTTTCTCTCCATGTGTCATTCCTGTCTTCCATCTTCTCCCTCTTGTCCAAGTTACTCTGAATCAGAAGCATTTTCCTGTGTTCTGGATATAGATTTAACTGAACAGCCCATCTATCAAACTTTCAGCTAAGACATAATATCAAGCTCATGTTGTCATATTGCCTTGCAGAAAGTCTTCACCTTTCTTAAAGCTAGATAACAGCTAGATAACAGTAACGGATGAACTGGTAACAGATGAACCACTACCAATTTTCCCAAGACATCTGTAGGGTTTATTTTAGCTATCCCTCTAAAACCAAATTTTCTTAATTTGCTTAGGAATGATAGCTGTTGCTTCTGCCCTCTAAAAGTTGTAAGAAGTTATCTAAAATAACACTGCCAAAATAGAGGGATATGTATGTTAAGACTCACTGACAGTTTTGATGAATTAAAGAGACATACAGACAGTACTCATTAAAAAAAACAATTACTTGGAAAATGTAATGTGCATAGATCAAGAGTATAAGAAATGTAATCTGAATAATTCAGGCAATACAGGAGTTTAGGAGGTCAGCTACCTTTGCCAAACACATCCGTAAGATATCTAACATGGAAGAGCTATGAAAGGGAAAATATACTTGTAACAAAAAGATTAAAAAAGGAACCAGGTGGGCAAAAAAAATCTGAACAGCTTATTCTGCGTGTCTCAGAATGTGAATTATAGGACTAAATGGAGATGTTTAATCTGAGTTAGTCACTGAGGTTTTCCTGTCTAATCTATGACAATCTAGTCAAACTAGCCAGTGGTGTCCTGGGCATGATTAATTTCTTCTGAAAGTATATATCTAAAATAAGGCAGATCAATCAAACCTGAAAAGTGCCTATGAAGGCACTTCTCAGTGAAGAAAACTTCAGTGATTTTGACAAAGGATTTTAGGAGAGTGGCTCAGGCATGTATATGTACACTGTAGACACATATAGCTTGATGAGATGAATCCTGTCCTTGGGCACTGTAATTTACCTTCAACAGCAATTGGCAGCTTAATTTGCGGATCATTGGGTCAGATCCTGTCAGTGGAAAGCAGAGACTAGCACGGAAAATCAAATTATTCCTACTTAAATGGAAGAAACAAGGAAAAATTGCCACAACATTACTCTTCTCTGACTCAGCAGTTTTGAAATGACATCATTAATTATATAGATAATGCCATACTAATACTTAGAAAGCTGCTATGTCAATATTCCTAGAATATTGAGTTACAGTCACTTTCAGCTACTTAATTGGGCAATGCTAATGAGTTAAAGCAACTAGGATAACTACTCATGTTTTCCAGTTCTGGAATCATGTATTTGTGAAGCCTGGACTTCTGTTAAAATAGGAATGTAACCAGTGAGGTAAGCAGAAGGGCAGGGAAAAAATATTGAGGAATACCATTAATTCAAATGAGCATTTGCCACTGGGCAGTCCAAAGTCTAAAAATCTAGAGTTCAAAGCTCAAAAGATACAAGAGTTTAAAGAGGACATTTAGAAGACTGGGTGAATTTTACAGAGGTAGTCTAATGAAGCAGCATAGAAATAAAGACAGTGAGCTGAAGAGAACTGATGGGTGAGCTATGACTCTTACCCTAAAGAAGGAATGGAAAACTAAGTCATACACTCAAAAATTTTCAAGCTCTCTTGGAGCACATAAATCTGCTTTGTAAGTTATAGAGTGCCTTCATAATATATTATAGTATCTATAGTATACCTCACAGCAGAGATTCTTTAAAGCTAGTCCAAATAGCAAAGTCATGTAGCCTTAGCACTACAAGAGTCTGCAATGCAATAACCAGTGACATTGTTTGGAGCCACGTGAGCATCATGTTGAAGGCTCATACGTCTTTATGCTATGAGGTAGCTCCCAATGGTGGCAAACCCATAGAAAACAGTTGTGTGGCATTTTGTTTTGTTTTGTTTTGCGTGTTGGGGTTTTTGTTGGTTTTTGGTTTTTTGGTGGTTTTTTGTTGTTGTCGTTGTTGTTGTTGTTGTTGTTGTTGTTGTTGTTACCTTTAGATCAGGAGTCTGAGTGAGTTGCAAATTGCTACCATTCTCTAGATCCAGATAATCTGAAATCTTAAATGTCAGCACCACCCTAACTCTTCTCCCCATTCTAGTTACTTATGTCATGCTTCTGCCATGTATTGCTTTCACTTTTTACATTTTGGTGCAGCCTCTCTGTAAAAAACACATAGTAAATTCGAGCAGGTTATCTCACTGACATTTGGGGCATAGAAAGAGACTCTGAGTCTTTTGTGAATGTGCAGGCATGTAGTTAGTCCCTGCAAACTTCCAGATATGGTAGTGGCATAGGAAGAGGTTAGGGGGCCAAATGAAAGGAACTAAGTGACTGATGGAAAATTAGGAACATGAACAGAAAACAAAAAGGTTAAGATGTTTGTTTAAAAGTTGAGCTTCCATGAGATAGTGTGAGCCTACAGGATGTATCAGCTTGTCAGGACATAAGATTTGTGTTACAACGTATAAGGCCATTAAGTGAATTACACAAACTGTTCATAAAAGTTTATCTTCCTAGTTATGAATTTTTTGCTACTCTGTGTTCACCAGACTCTTTATGTTTTGCCTACAAAGAAATATAAAGGAGAATATATACATATGGATATATGTGTGTACAAGTATTTCTTCGTATCTGTGGAAGTAAATTATTGTTGTATAGTTCAAGCATAATTTTTCCTCAATAAGTAAGAGAAACCAGAAATTTCTTCTAAAGAAGACACTTGCATTTGCCTAGTGAGATTTGTTATTATGCTGCTGGGAAAGTTAGTTACATTAACCATTTCAACAAAGTTAACAATCAGTTTAGAAGTGGGGAAGAAAGTGAAGAACATAACTTTGGGATAGGATATTGTCATTACATATCAAAATGTTTGCTGAAACCTGGTGAATTTTTTTTAAAGTCATACTGTGCCAGGACCTAAGTCACTAAATTAAAAATTAATATCAGTGAGTATGCTTCCAGTTGTGAGAACATGTGGACTATTTACTAATGTATTCAGAAATATACGATTTTACTTCAAATATACGTGGACCTTTTAACAAGCTGAAATATATATGTATGTTGGAAGAATAACATTACACAACAGAAGAAATTTTTTGATGACAATTAACTTTTGTCTATATTTATTTTCTGATTGTTAAAGTTGTTTCAAAAACATAGCTGAACAAGAATGGTGACATTCTCAATTTGAGTGAGAGTCCCTTAGTTTTTCATTAATGGGAAAAAATTCAATTTAAAAAAAAAAGGTTTGGGTCTGTAGCAACAACCATGCTTGAAATCAGTGTACAGTAATCCTCACTGAAGACCTTAGAGGAACTAACAGACTTCCCTCTCAGGTTATTACTGAGATGAGAAAAGCACAGAGATGAAATGGGTCTCTTGGCTAGCAGCCTTCAGTCAAGATCGTGACATCCTTTTGGGGCTTTAGAGATGGCTCAATAGCCTAGCAGCCGTGAAAGCCATAGATCAGCATCTAATCACGTCAGGAAAAGGGGAGACAAATACTCACCATTCTTTCAAGGACCAAGGTGGTTTTTACAATGCCTTGCTTTTCTTTTGAGTGCAGTTAGATCAAGACAACATGATCTGTTTTAGAGACTATCCCTGTGGAAGATGTTGAGTGAAATTGTGAATTTGTCTTCCCTCACTATGCTGTGAGGCTTGTGTTTATGTTTAGCAGGCAGATCTGCATGTATCCAGAAACTTCTACTTTCAACCAGCTGCAAATAAGCATAATACAATCATAACTTTATTAAAAATTATTCAGAATTATTACAGTAGTCACCTGCAGCATGTCTGAGCTCCAGAAGCGTGGGAAGAGACATGTCAAAATCAGGAATAGCCCAAAGATGCAGGATTTTTCATGAAAATAAACCCTTGGAACAAAAGTTTCTGATTCTTTCTTGTCTCTGGAAAAATAGGCAGGAAGGCAGGCACAGTGGAGGAAAGGAGGACAAACAGCAAAATTTGCATGACAGAAGTACTTGGGAAAGAGAAGTTCTTCAGAAAGGAACCTATGTACTGTCCATGGAAGAACTTCATGCACTGAAAGACTTACCAAGCAGAATTGTCGATAAACAGAGAGCTTACCAAGCACATTTTTAATGAGGATCAGGAGTTGAACTTGGGTGATCATTTTAAAGTCTCATGAGACAAGAATAAACTTAAGAGTAGTCTTTTGTCTCTTTTGAAATCAGTGGAAGATCTATCATTGACTTTGTGGCACCAGAACTTCCTTGCAGCTGTTGGAGTGTGAACTTGGGACTACCATATTACTCTTGTAATATACTCTTACCCAGAAGCAAAAGGATTTGAGGCTGAGAGAAGTAGATCTCTACTTGGGCTAATTTACTACCCAAAATAGATTTGTGTTTGATTGCTGACATTTACAATTGCTTTTCTTGCTATTTTCTCTATGTATAGGATTCCCTTTTTACCCTTTCCTGCTGCTGGCTCTGCTGTAATGCCCTTTTGCCTGGAGGGAGGAAGAGGAACAGATGGCATGCAGCTAGGCAATTATACAACATAGTAAATGCACTAAAGTTCCAAATTTAACTTCTCAGGCAATCTCCTTAAGTCATTCCCCTTGTGTCTACCATGCAAAGTTAATGATTGTAAAATTATTTCCATCTATCTATCTACAATCTTAACAGATATTAAAGTGACCAAAGCAATTTTGATTGACATTTTCTGAGGCTCATAAACTAGTTATTTCTGATCAATAATAATTGCCCATACTGCTACAAGCATTATGTACCTCAGCAGCAAAATAGGCCATTCACCAGCTCCCAAATGTGAACTACTAAATTCTCAGGCCTCAGAAGCCTGGGATGCTAGTTACAAAGCAGTATGGGCAGAACTCAAAAGAGAAAATTGAAAGGGAAGGGAATTAACAAGAACAAATACAGTATTCAAAATAAAAAGAATCAAGCTATTTGCATTGTAAATGAAACATGCTCTGAAACATCACTGCAGCTACACTGATGCTTGATAACATTCTCTCCACAAAAAGGAAATAAAGGAAAGATGTTTATTTTCTGGAGTAAATGGTTTTATCCACAGTGTTAGTGTTAGAGAGCAGATTGAAGAAATTATAAAACTAGCATAAATAATTTTAAGTGTGTAACAGCATACAGCATCTATTTAAATGACCAGTTAATTTGGCATGAACCCAAGGAATCATTCCCTGAGATGAATTTGTGCTGTGTGTTTTCAAAAAGCAGCCGAAATCCAGTAAATAAAGAGAAGTTTGGAAGTAATTTCCCTTACATTGGCAAAGACCATTAGGCTGTTCTGTTTTTAAAGGGCAGAATTACTAGCTCCAGCAAGGTATTTGCTAATTCTGAAGAGTGTTAGGCTTAATCTTAGTTTCCCAGCTGGTTCTGAATAATGTAATACACTGCCTTGTAAAGGTGTGTAAAACAGATACCCAGCTGTAAACAGCTTCCATTTTACTTTGTAGTTCTTGCCTTTTAAAAATGTAACTAAAGAATGTCTGGAATTCATAAGGATATCAAAAAAAGTTTTTTGCTTTTTGTTTCTTTTTACAGTGGTCAGGCTCAAATTGACACAAAGATGCACATGCTAATGTCATACCCTGAAATGATCCAGGTAAATGCCAAGTATTATATCTGAGTTTGTACTGTAGGTTTTGTTGACAGCTCTTTCAGCCTCTGAGAGATTCATTTCTTCACATGTTCAGCCTCTGCATTCTGTATGACATTTGATAGCTGAAACCCAGGTGGGGTCACAACACAAAATGCTAAATGTGTTGTGTTCTCAGGAATTCAGAAGCTGCAGGGGATTTCTGAGCCTTTCATTGGTGTGGCTGTGAAATGGAGGCATTCAGCCTGCTCCAAGAGAACAAGAGTTTAGTCAGCTGTGGGCCCATTAGCCACATCTCTTATTCTCACTTGTGGTTACAGAGCCTTTCTTAGCTGCTAAACCTTTTCTCAAAGACTTAAAGGTTAGAAAGGACACAATGACAGTCTCATGTGATCCCCTGTAGTGTGAGATTTTTCCCAAAGGTATATCCTCCAGAAAGCTAGCCAAAGTAAAGTCTGCGTGGGTGTGCATTTACCACCTCAACAGTTAGTTGCTTATTTACCCTGTGTGCTAGGAACCAAGAAGTCTTTCTCTGAATCATTTATTTTAAGTACACTGAAGATACATTCTATTAGTTTTCCTTTCTTTCCTTTTCCTGTGTACATTTCTATAGGTATTTCTTCATAGACAGCTGTATGAGAAAGACACAGCATACACTATTTACTAGCAACCAAAGTACAAATATGTTAATACTGGGAGTAGAAAATGAGGTTGGAGATTAGAGATCAGTATAAGGAAAATCTGGAAACACACTCCTAGTTGTGCTTGTTATATGAAAAGCATGGGTTTGTCTTCCATGCTACTCTGGTTTTCCTGGATTAGACTGTTTCTAAAAAGTGTTAGGCTGGTTTGGGACTGCTTCTGGCCCTGTACTCAAGAATAATTAAGTATAACAGAAGCACCTACAAAACCAGAGGCATTGCCAGGACAATGCTGACTAGGAGAATAATATTAAATATGTAGGTGTTTGGAAGTGCACTGGGAGCAAAGGTTGCAATCTGGATGTCCTACTTGATTGTTGCATTTAACACAAAACATGGCTAAGCAGTAACAGAAATAAAGATATCTCTGTGAGAGACTAACCTTCTCACCACTGAAGAAAGTACTTTATAGCTACCAGAGAGGGAATAGAAATAGCCACAGAACAGCCTTCTTCTTATGATTCGGGGAACAATGATTCTTTTCTTTCCATTAGCAATTGTACTTGGACCAAGCTCAAGTTTATAAAATAATGAGCATAACAGGAACAAGTACTATAAGTTGCCTTCCCTCCCACCCATCCATGTATAAATTTAAAACAAATAATAGTAAAACAAACAGGCAGCTGGTGCTTCAAGCTGCCAGTTCCAAAGTACTCATAAAATAAAACTTTTTTTTTTCTTTTTTCTCCAGGTAGCTATTAATTTTGTTTTGTGTATTTTTCAGTTACGTATTCTTGTTAGCAGACCAAGGAAAACCAAAAACGACAGTGAGCAGCAACTGACAACACACCTGTAGTTACAAAGACTTTCATTTTCCAAGCTCTTTCTTTTTCTCTCCTCATCAGTGTCTGCATGTAATGGATGATGTGGCAAATAAAACAAAGCAACACAAAAAACTCAAAGAGACAGTAAGAGAAAAAAATAATTGGGGTTAAAGGCTGAATAAAGAAGAAAATGGTCATCATATCTGAAGTGCCATTACCAAAACCGAATTGCAGCTGGTTCGTGCAATCTAGAACACAGACATAAAAGGTCTAGGAATCTTGAGAAAGCATCAAAACATATCTCGCCCAATCTAATGGCCAGCAAGTTCAAACACACAAGATTGAAATAGTGGATAAAAAAAAATATATTGTTATATTTCCAAATTTATAAACAGGGGAAAGGGTGATGGGGGAACAGTTTTCAGAATGGCTAAATGGTAATTGGATACCTATTGCTGTTCACAAGATGAAATGTTCTCCCATAGGGGTTTGTCTGGTTTGTTCTTTTATATGTGTAGTTATATGACCATCAGATTTGGCAGAAAAACTGGCTCAGATGTAGCTGCCAAAAAAAGGGAATTATTTTTTTCCTGGTTAATATTATAGTCTAATAAGAAATGCGTTGGCATGGCTGATGAATAACATCCATAGTAAAAAAAGTAAGGAAAGGAATTTTTATGACCAGTTTTCTGGCCAAAAAAATCTATTACGTAACTTCATGGCAAGACTCTCAACCTCCAAATCATCCATTCCCTGTCTTATGCTTTCTAGTTTATCTGTTGTAAGATTTACTAATATTACCTGAGAGAAATCCAGTCATTTAAGAATTAATTGTTTAAAAAAAGAAGAACAATCAGCAACCATCTCACAATGTGTGTTAGCCTTTGCTTAGTCAGGGCTATGCAGACCTGGAGTCTGAAGAGTCCCAAGCAGGCCAAGATGTGTGTTTAAGTCGATGTGTGTGTAAGATAATGATAACAACAGTAAAGAGCATAGAGAGTAATGATAAAAACTCATCTAGCTGACATGGCACCTTGTTGCAGCGTGGGTCCATTTAATGTGAAAATTCTTTTATGGCATGTTTCTGGTAACAGACAGAAACTGAAAACCTGTTGATGGATTTTAACAACATCCTTTCATAAAATTCTCCAGTTCTTGACTTATCAAAATTTTGTTCATCATTTACATTTTTCTGTCACACTTATCCTGCAAGATAAATATCTAGCTCGAGTCTCAAAAAAATAAACATCTTCTTTACTTGGTAAATGAAGATGCATTTACCTCCTTATTACATGCACATTGTTTGATATTGCATCACTTGTGTGCAGGACTATAAAAACCATGCTTTCATGTCCCTGTTTATCCCCAAATCATGGAAGAGCAGACTTGAGATAAATAAAAATAACTCTATGTTTTATCCTGAAAGATAGTCTAATTCTGCTTTGGTTAACTGGTTTTATGACAATTACTTAAAAGTGTCTCAGGTGAAGATATTTAAGTATCATCAGTTCTTGAGACTCAGCATAATATCATTTTTCTACTGATAGAGTAATAATCAATTGCTAGTAAGTGTGATACAACTTATTTGGACATAGCTGACTGTGAAAGCCTTATAAATCGTTGTGTACAAGTCAACGTGCCCATAAATTAGAATTCCCTGTAGACCAATGTATTGCACTACATTTTACTACATACAATATTTAACATGCAAATACATAGCTACCATATGCTGTGAAGAGGATTAAATTATAATATTTCCCCATTTACAGAATGTGTTTGCCATGGCGGTTTTATTTTCATTGTACTGAAAATACGTTATACGTTAAACATTTTTAAAAATGTTTTTATGTTATTTCAGACACTATCTGTTTAACCTTAAATGGTGCTGTATTTTGAAACAATGAGATAACGGTGCATTGAATTAACTGTAAAAAAACCTGAAAAATAAAGGAAATTTTGAATATATAGGTTAAAAAAATCAATTTCAAGATTAAAGAATGTTGAAAAGGCATTAAAAATATGTGTCACGTACTATCAATATTCTTCCTAACTCTTCATGGCACAGCTTACCAGTCAATTTTTCCTATTACCAATGCTTTGATTGAAACTCTCCATGCACCGTCCTGTCCTCCATTTAAACAAGTGAGTGAGCCTTACACACAGTGTTTTCCTCATGAGCATCTCTTCTTCCTTACTATGACATTGTCCACTAGGAAAACTTTGGGAAAGCTTTTAGAAAGTATCACAACATTTTGGGATGCCATTTAATAAGAAACACAAATAGGCACATATTATATATATAGCACATGTATATAAATTATATAAACAATGTAAATTATATAAACTGTGCACATACTATGTGCCAACTATGCACATTATATAAACTATGAATGCACATACATACATACGTATATATATGTATATACACACACATAAGTATATATCTGTATATACACACATATATGCATACATGTGTATGTAAGTATCCATAGATACAGAATATCTCTCTCTATTGGTAGATTCATTAGTAGGTCAATCAGTAGTTTCTATTTGTAGCGAAATAAATCAAAACATTGCACTCAGAAAGCCTAAATTTAAATTTCTAATTGGCTTAGAAATTCTCAAAACAATTTTTTTCTTACCTCTACCTTTTCACTGTGTAAGACATGAAAGGGCAAACAAAAGGGTGATGCTAGGCCCTGGAAGGTGAAAGTAGTGTACTCTAAGAAGGTACTATTTATCTTTGCTCTACCAGTAAATTACAGATAAAGTCAACGTTCTTCAAAATGTGTTAACCGATATGGCAAAATTCAGATTCTTGAGAAGCTATGACTTTTTTGATTTTCTGACTTTCACTATCATTTCACAGCATAATTATTCACTTTTAAAATTTGGGTGTGGTTGTGTACCCACGGATCTTCTCCAACACCACGACTAGATAAATGTATTTAATGGAGTGCACTTCCAACTGCCTGTGGAATGTTGATTAAAAGATATATTTTCAGTCTAAAAGTGAGGTACACAATTTGTAAAAGAAAGAACTAGCATTTCTGTTACATCATTGTTACATATTGGTTATTTTTGGGTAATTCAGAAAGATTCCCATGGGCTTGGTCACAGCTACATGATCCCAGATGTGATTTTTAATGATGCTGATGTGTTTAACTTTGAACTTGCTCCTCTCCTCCCCCTCGGCCTGCTGCCAGTTGTCTCTGGAAGAGGATTTAAACACTTGGCATCAGAAGTCTGCACACTAAAAACAGAATTAGATCTTCCTTAGCAGCTTGAGGTTTATTGGAGTGCTCTTTGTTCTTTTGGCACTCACTTAAAATCCCACCACAATACTCTAAGTAAAAAGGGAAGCTGTATTCCCTAGCTCCTGTCTTTTTAGACATGATTCATTCATGTTCAGTTGTGTCTATGTTTTGGGGATGTGTGTCCAGCACCCATTTTAATTTCAGAACTTTTTTCTTCTCGTGACTATTTTCTTCACCCACACAGGTATTAAAAAGGCAAAATTCTGAATTCTACTTACCTGGCTATTATATTCAAACACGCACATCAGACTGTTTAAAACAAAATAGGAGCAGGAGTTTCTATAAAAGCAGGGCTTTTTTAGGCCTATTTATGGTATCTTGCTATACGACTATCACATAAAAATTTCCAGCACTCTCTGTGCTTCTACAAGTATCTTGGCTGTCAGAATTTTCTGTGCCGGAGAGGTTTATGTGTTGTAAACTATGACTAGGTTCTCTCAGTCATAGTTCAAAAACAGGAAGTTTTTGAAACATTTCTACACAGGCTGAGTCTGAGAGAAATGTCACTACTTTAAAAATTTAAAAATGGTAATTACTAACACAAATAGGAAAGGGGGAAAGAAAATTTTAAATTACAATAATTGAATGTATGGTTAGATATTGTTGAAAGGCTGAATGCCCTTCTTTTGCCTGTTGATCCACTGACTTACTGGTATTAACTTAGTGCTGCCAAGTTGACTTGCAGAATGCTAATGTTGCCTCTCCCGCTGCTCTCTCCATCTGTTTAGTGCCCAGTATTGCCCTTTTGTTTCATAATCTCCACTTTATTAAATGTTATCGTACTGGGTTATGTATGACTGAACCATAATGTAAATGCTCACTTGTTTTCAACAGCTTTTTAGGTTCAATACAGCGTTGTTTTTGGGTTTGTTCTAATAGATTTTAAAGATGTGTAAATACAAAATATGGAGGACACTTTATGCATATGTGTGTATACAGTGCTTTGAAGCGAAGGAAGGAAGGAAGGAAGGCAGGAAGGAAGGAAGGAAGAAAGGAAGGAAGGAAGGCAGGAAGGAAGGAAGGAAGAAAGGAAGTAAGGAAGGAAGGAAGGAAGGAGACAAAGGCTGAAAGAAGAAAAGTCAAAAGGAGGAAAGGAAGATGATTAAACAGTTCAGCAGCCCAAAAACTAAGACCAATCTCCAAACTTGAAATCTTTTGCCTACATTCAAAAACAGTTATCTAAAACCCCAGTCACTGCAATAATTTGAAGAGATTGGTACACATTGTAGTATTCCTTTGTAGCTCACGAATCCATGCTGTTTGGCACTGAGATGTAAATTCATGCCATATCTGAGGGTATCTCTTGTACTTTGAACGTAAATTGCCCTTGATGTATATGTTAGTGGTTTTGATTCACAAAAAGCCGTTATTTTATTTAGGACTGAATCAAAATTTCATGAAAAGTTGAAATGCATATTATTGCCTCCTTTCAGAGCTGAAACAATGAGACTAATTCTCTTGTTGGCTGTCCTGGGGTGGGAGCAGTCCAGGAGTCAAGGACAGCCCTGTCAGGGAGATTCTGCCTGTGGGATGTAGCCCCTTCAGTGTCTTGGGCAGGATGAACTGAGTGGGGTGATGGGCATCAGATAATACCTCAGAATATATAATTAGGTGTTCCTGTCACTCTGTTGGATTGGTGTAGACTTTTGGGTTTTTTCCAGGAGCCACAGGAAACAAATTTCAGTTCTGTGAGGATCATAAAACTAGAAAACAAAGCCTAGGAAAAAAATAGGTTTCACAGAACTAAAATCTGATTTGCCTATCTTCAAAATACTATAGAATGAATGGGAGAGCATGCAAGTTTCAGGCTAACCTGAATAGGTTATACAAGTAAAAAATGTCTTTTGCTTTGTTTTTATACCTTATATGAAATAGTGGTGCCAAAGCAAAGAAAAAAAGCCCAAGCACTTTTCTCTGTCTTGACATTTCCTATGTAATAGCATGAAAAAAAAATAGAATCAAAACATTAACTCTATAAACTACCTGTTGTGTCTGGAATGAGGTGCATTAGTTGTAAGTAACTATTGAAAAATACCATGTGATAAGTTCATTTATTTAGCTATTTAATTTGAAAAGAACTTTCTCTGACAGATTTTAGAAACAGAAGCCATTCAAACCATGCTTTCACTTCCCTTTAGGGCTGCATTTATTGCTGCCTACCTTGAATGGATTTTACAGGAATTCTCCTGTGAACAAAATCCCTTTCCAGTCACTAATTGAGTGATGACATTAATAATTCTCAAACAGGTAGATTCACAGCTGTGTAACTGGAGACAGAGCTAGCAACCAGTTATTTGTACTTGCAAATCAATCCTCAAATTTCATACAGGCTTGTTATGAATATGAAGTACAGGGACATTAAAAGCATTTTAAATAAGACGGGATGTGTTTCTTGTTGGATGCCTTACTGTGACAAAATATTCTGCCCATATGGGCTGATAATTGCTATATCCACAATGATATAGCATCTATAAACCTTTTTAATGCATTTCTTATGTATGGGGCTGTGCTTCATTGCCATCAGTGGGACACAACTTCGTTTGGAGCTGTGTCATTGCTTCTGCTGTGGTTGTGGAGTCCTGAATAATGTAATGGCACCACACACAAAAAACCATTATTGAGCAAAGTAAAATTGTTTTAAAGAAACTGAAAACAGCTTTTCTCTCTCCTTTTTGGTGCTTTAATAGGATATTAATAACCTCCTGCAATGTCCAAAGAACAGTGATGCCCCAGTCATTTGTTATCCCATATGGATGCATCAGTACCAACAATTTCAGCACTCTTCTTTGTGTTTCACAGTCTGAACTGACAGAAGACTTTGGAAATAAACAATTGAAAAAGACATTCCCTAAAGGTAACTATCAAGTCCAATAAGGCTCAAATAAAATGGCCCAGCTGTCAGAGTAAAATACTGCATATCCACTTAGCTCTTGAAAGGAAAAGGTAATGCTAACCAGTTGCTGGAGACAGCCCAGAGAGGTAATGCCAGCTGCACAAAAGGATGCACTGCATAGCAGTGTTCAGATGAATGAACGGCAAACAATGTATAATAGCTGCATAAGTAATTCTCTTCAAAGGACAAAATAAAGAACAGAAACACACTTTGTTTAAAAGTTATCATTACTGATTGTAAAACACACACACAGAAATAGAAAAAGCATAATTTGGAAGCTAAATGAAACATTTGAAACATGAGCTTTGAAAGTCGTCCTAGTTTGAAATGAATATTACCTTTTCAGAAGCATTTTACTAAAAACAAGGTCGGAATATTTGTAAGGATTAGTATGTGTCTGCTGTTGGGCAAATGTTAACAAAACCAAACCAAAACAAACAAAAAAAAAAAGATGTAGAAGAATAGAATGGGAAATGCTTGAAGCTCAAGTGCAAGTCTAGGACATATGGAGAGCACACATGCTTTAGAACAGCAAGAAAAAAAGGATGATGCTTCTACTGCCAGAACCTGAGAGTGGCGTAGGTCATGCATGATGAAATGGTTGTTAGGTCATTTCTGATGGGCTACGATAGGCCACTGTCTGTTGTACAGTCTACCTCTTTGTCTTAGTCACACTACCTAGTTGTCTTTAGTCACAGAGGTTTCTCTGACTGGAGGATGGAGAGGTTTATGTTGGGTTGGTTAATTGGATCATTCACTTTGAAGTCACACCCAGATGTAGCTCTGTTTCTGCTAAAGAAAAGACTTGCAGTGAGAGCAATTACTTGACCTTCTAGTTGGTGTATTTAATTTTCAACATACATTACTTCGTCTTGGAAACAAAGCAAAATTATGAACAGTTTTTGTTGCTGTACAATCAATTGGAAGACAATTTTCAGTGCTTGCTATGAAAGGTTTTTATATTTTCTCAATCCTTCCTATTATCATGTATTAGAATGCTACAGCTATGTATCATGTATTTCTTTCTGAATGTTCAACCTGTTACTTTTGGCAGCAACTGGATTATTCCAGATATTCGGCATTTTGCTTGGGCAAAAGGAAAGAGCGCTTTCAGGACTGCCACAAACATTGACTAAGCTGCATATTTCTCTCACTTTTCTCACTTGTGCAGGAGGAATTTTGATAATTCAAAAAAAAAGGAGCTGAAAGGAAAGAGAGGAGCACAAAAATTGCTTCAGATAAGTGGAGAAAGTGGGCTTTAAGTACATTGATTAGTTCAGAAAAAACAATTCTATGAAACTTAGCCGCCATGCTGTTGTAAGGCAGTGTGTTTTTCTTACTCTTCCTGTGTCAAGGTTTTGCGTGAACTCAGAGTCATCTGCTCATGTGCTGAGCTTCACTCATCCACCCACACAGTGACACCATCCTCTGCTGTGAAGGACTCAACACAACAAAAATGTTACGTGACTCATAATTTGCGAAGGACAGATAGGGAGGACGCGCCAGACAGAGGAGACCCCTGTAGTTTAGAGGCTATGATAGGATGAGCACTGCAAATATGGCATTCCTCTATGCAAAAAAACCCCTGCAGGATATACTGCTGACTCCAGTTCAGCTCAGAACCTAAAGATTTTTCTTGCATGTGGGATACTGATCATGGCCTGATGAATTTTCATTTTCCTGGTTTTTTTCTCTACTAAATCTTTAAATCACAAGTTGTCTTTGGGATTCGCTGTTGTGCTCTCACTCATCTATTCTATGTTGAAAAGCTGTTCATCAACAAGGTGGAGGGGTGCATGTCTGATAGTAGACTGAGAAGCTACGACTGCTCCCTGCTCTCTCAAAAGAGGATATGCTGCCAAGCAGCACCTTTCCCTGTAATGAGAATGCTTTTTCAAATGTGTGTCCTCACTTTGGCCTGATTCAGGCCAGAGTCCTCTATATCCCTGCCAAACACCTAATCAGATGAGGACGTTACCATGGCATTTCTCCCACTTCAGCTGTTCTAAATTGTGCTAAAAACACTTCTGTAACTATTTGGAAGAGGAAATCCTTGAATTATCTTTTGAAGAGTTAATCGTGCACCCAACACAGAAACAGTGAACAGACCAAGTGTCCAACATGCCTTCCTAGTCACAGAAAGGCTACGTCCTTTTTCAAGAGCTAGTTTCAAGAGCTAGTGACCCAATTAAAAACTGAGCAATTATGTCATCACCTCATGCATTTAGCCAATCCGTTTGTTTTTGCTGCCTTCTGATTAATTTGGCTGTCATTGATCTTCTGTGTGCAGTCCTTTGAGAGCTGCCAATCTACAAGATCAAAAATGTAACAATTCAAACTTCAAATTAACTTTGAATATAATTGCCTGCTGCAATCAGAATACTTCATTGATGGTATTATTGAAAGGGCATTTTGGTTTTTTTTTAACAAACCGAAGTAAAAAGAAAATGTAATAAACCCATAAAAAATATGTCTGACTATGTGCTAAATCTATGCAATGACACATGTCCCTATCTCTGGATCTCAGCATGAGAGAAAAAAAGATTCTGTAACTATTTCGAAGTTCCAGAAGCATTTATTTCCCTTAAAAATGTGACCTCCTTTTCCTCTGTGCACCTCATAATGGTAAAAGAAATCCCAAACCCTCAAACAAACAAGACCAAAAAATCCCACCTGTCACTGATTTTGCATGCGTTCCTCTCAAGCCTGTTGAGTCTATCAAGTGTGAACATCTGGGAATCATCATATTTTCTGCTGACCACTGAATCAGCATAAAAGGAGGACATGATAAGCTCCAGCTGTTAAGCCTCCTGCTTAGAGGATTAGAGAAATTAACCCACAGGATGTTTTATTACGGCACCAGGAGTTATATTAAAGATACATGTGGCATCTTCTCCACAGGGAACACAGAAGGGAGCTGAGAGAATGTATGCAGGGTTGAGCTGCAGGAATGTCATCAGTCCTGCATGCTTCCCAACCTACCCTGTTTATAACACCAGAAGGAATTTTACCTTCAGAAATTTTTCTAAGAATGTAAACCTTGTACCTCTAGTTCTTCTTTACCATATACAATCCAGGGGAACATGGATTGAATGAAAAACAACTGAAAACAGTAGCAAAAACCTTTGAGAATCATGTGCTTTGGTTTATGTCCTTACTTCAGCTGAGGCATTTATGACTTTTGTCATTGCTTCGGTTTATGACTTTTTGTCATTGCTTTTGTCATTAGGCTTCAATGCATCAGAACATAAAAATATCTTATCTGTACAAATCATATTTAACAGTCAGACACATTAATTTATTTCTGTTTGTGCCCCTAAAATAACCACACCTATGTATTAAATATATAAAAAGAAAAAATTTACACACAAAAAAAAGGAATCATGAGTGACATTCATGGTCATGCTTAATGTCATTGTTAGTAATGTTAGCAACTTCATAAAGCCTATAGTGTGTTGAAAAAGTTCAGAAGTCTGTAAAAATTACTTACCTACTTAGCAACAAAGTGTTACTCTTAGATCCTCCTGACTCCAGACCAAAATAAGATTAGAAATGGACATGCAGCTATCTTGCGGAGAAATTAATGGGTTTCTGCCATCCTCATGATCAAGTAGCTAAGGAAGAATAAGTGAAAATATGTCATTACTGGCATTGTTGCTGGGATTTTCTCGTGATTCTTTTGTCTCAAAGTGTTTGGAAGAGTGGTCAAATTTAGCTGAACAAACTCCTGACCCCATTTCTGGGGGCACACTCATCACTTCTATGTGCAACCCTGTCTGCAGCCATGGCGTAAAGCAGGTCACCACCTCAGCAATGCTGGTACAGCCAGCTCCTTCCCTGTGGGGAGACTGGGGGTCAAATCAATCAGGAAAGAGCAGACCCCCATGGACAATCAAGTGTCTGTTTCTGAGCTGTGAGGAGTGGATATCCTGCCCACATTATTTACATTACAACGAAATGCCACGAGGTGCCACTTCTGAGAGAGGTCTCCCAGAGCTACCTGGGGCTGCAAAAAGTAACGACTTACTTGCTACTTGACCTGTAGTTTTGGCATTCACCTGCATGAAAACATATTTGTGTATTTATGCATTAACAAAATGAACCATATATGCCTCTTTTATGCAAAAGCCTCTTAACAAATATTTGGCAGTATAAAGGATCCTTGAAGAGAACAGACTGCAAGGGCCACGAGGGCCTAGGGAGATTAATTTATAACACTGTGAAGCATAAGGGGCTTCTGCATGAGTTTGAATCAGGTCCTCTAGTTCAGGGAGGAGCCTTTGACAACAAATCCTGCATAATGGTAAATGTGAAAGGAAAAGGTCTATGTATAACAGAGGCAGTGGTATCCATTTGATCCTGACTGTGGGATGCACTCATACTTGCTCTGATTCTTTCCAGTTTCACTCACTTTTCCTCATGATTCCCTTGCTAAACATGTTGCTTTCAGAGCTCTGGTTTTTGCCCCAGCAATGAATTTTTTTAAAAAACAATGTTTATCACTAGGTTATTTTCCATTATGGTGAACAGTTGTTTACAACATCTTTTCTTAATGTAGAGTGCAGTAATTGTGCTCTTGGCTGCTCTGAGAACATACTTGATGATTCTTAAATCACAACCTGACTTTTGCCTCATTAATGATTATAGAATATATTAATATATTCTATAATAATTATAGAATATATTAATTAATATAGAAATTATTTTAATTTCTCCATTGCAGATGCTTTTATTTTTCACTAGATACCTAGTGAATACCATATACAGAAGAGCATTTGTGATCCAGTATTTTTGAAATATCACAATACAGAGAGCAAGACTGTGTTAATCAGAATGTGCAAACTGCCACTCCCCGTTCTTGCCTCCCAGGCTTTTTTTCTTTCAGACATTTGGTTCCTATGTGTTCAGCTGGCATCAAGTCTGAAAGGAAGATGGTGGACATGTTTATATCTGGCAGTGACATGTTCCTTAGCTGGCAGGTGAGGCAGTTTGCTGACTACCTGAATTAAGCTTGGGTACCTTAGCACATTTCCAAAGAGACATTTTTACTGAAAGTGACACACAGCTTATGGACCCAGACCTGTAAATGTAATTGCCTTTGCTATGTGCTTGTATGTGAGAATTGCTAGGTGTCTGATGTACAAAGCTGAGCAGGACTTACAAGCCTTTAATATCAGCTAAGTTAAGGTAGATATTAAATAAAGTATGTGGATAATAAGTCAGGCCTTGATATCAGATATTCTGACACTATTCACAGTCCTAACTAATATAGAGACTGAATTCTGTACAGGCTTTCTTGGAATCCTTAAACCTAAATTTCAATGTATTCTGCCTATGAGACACTAGGCTCTCATATCACCTCCTTATCCATGCCTAAGTCTTCTGTTCTGAGATAACTGAATTCCTATAAACAATAAACATTTTCTAGAAGCCATGGATAGTGAGCCTAGTGAGCCTCAGCCTCACTTGGAGGCCCACCTTTCTTTTTTTTTCCTCCAGGAATAAATGAAAAAGTGGGTGGAAAGGTGAAATTCAGATGTTTACCTGTTTTATTTTTGAAACCAGAGAATATGTGTACTTTTTTTTCTTAGACTCACAGGTTGCATTGTAAATATCTTCCTATATCCTAAATATCATATCTATAGATAACAAAATGCAAAATTTTAAAGCATAATATTTTGAAGTCTATCCTACTCATAGAAAAAACAATCTTAGTGTGAATTTCCAAACAAAATTCTTCATTTATATTATGCATGCAAGTGATTCCATTACATAGAACGAGCACTTTTCAAGCTGTTCAATGAAGATATAATATAAGGAAGAAAAGAACTTATCTGCAGGATGGCACTGCTGAGAAATTCTAGATTTTTTTCAAATTAATTAATTCAGTCTTCTTTAGACTTGAGATATTGTAGAAGAAGAATTAAGTGCCATTAAAAGAGTTTTAAATGCATCCCAAGAAAAAAAAATTGCATGCTATATTTCAAAGGTATACCTCATTATTTCTGGATAAAAGTATTTGCCTTCTGGCAACTGCAGACAGGGAGTGTACTAATATTAGCATATACTCTATAAAACATGGTTGGAAATGGGAAGGGCTGGGCATGTACAGAAGGGAAGGAAATCACAGTGAAGCTGAACTAGTTAAAAAAGAGAAAAAATTATTAGGAAAATATAAATAAATAAATAGCATTTCAAATAGCATAGGTAATCATACAGACTTAGCTGTTCTGTAGAATGTAAATAGAGCCTATCTGCTTCCAGCTTTAATAAATTTTCACTTTGTAAGACATTGTGTTATATAATGTGGTTTGGCAAAATACATCCACTAAATTTTATAGTTTCTTTTCACTTTTCAAATATCATGCCTTCTATTATTTTTCCTTCTCCTTCATCAAATATAACCTGAAATATTCTAGGAAATTATTCGCATACTGCAAGCATGGATGTGAAATGAATGTTTTTTAAGGACTGACATGTAGACAGCTTGAATTAAAGGTCTGGATTTTGTCCATTTTTCAGTTTAATGTTTGATAAACAGGGTTTAGGGGTGAGTTTTGGTGTTGTTTTTTTGCTTTATTTATTTTTATTTTTTTGTGTGTCTGTTGTTTTCCATGGCGGTAGAAAGAATGGCCTTCCATTCTGTGACTACCAGATTAATGTGAAATTGTTATAGTGATCTCATGACAATTTTTTCCCTATTTGAAAAACTGTATCATTGCTACATTATTTTATCTTCCAGAATTGACATTGTGCATCTAGATTTTGTGGTCTTGTCAGGATCTGTGGGATTTCTACTTACGCACTTCAAGCAGCTGTGCATGAGTACACATGAGCTTTTTATTTTTATTTTACTAATGGTGCCTTAAAATTCCATATTTGCAGCTTTGCTTTTTCTTCAGGTTTTTAATTCAAATAATTTAAGCAAAAGGTAAAACTTTCTGTTACTTATCTGACAACACCAGCCTTCCCTCCTCCGTGAAATGATGTGGTTATTTATTGCTGGTTTCGCACTGATACATGCTGTTCTCAGCCATGGACTGCCTGGGTAATAGCGCTGCCTAATCACTACCACTAGAGCTGAATACTTCCTGCAGAAAGCAAGTCCTTTCTCAGATGGAGGGAAAAGGAGACGATTATTTAACTTTTAGCCACAAGGAAGTTTTTATGTGCAAGTTTTTGGCTCAGAAACCTGAGTGAAATCAGTTTAATATAATGAAATGAACATCAGTTTCATGCAATTTAGGATGAATTTATCTGGTCTTTTGGGCAGATACCAAATTGCAAATTCCTATCCACACTCGTGTCTTATTCCACAGTCTCTTGCCTTGGATTATTTTTGTCCCAAAATAAACTGAGTGTTCTGTAAGTTGTATTTATTACGTATAGTGCTTTAGAAATTTTCACATACCACAAACTGAGTTTCCCCTTGCAAGAAGAACTGATCTGTTTGATGTGATGCATAATAGTAAGCATCTGGAATATGGAGACTAAAAATGCTGCAGAAATTATATTGTGCTTAAAATATTGTGTTAAAAGAAGGACAAATAACAAAAAAGCTCTCTTTCTAATTTTTCAAAAATTTAGCAGCATGGTTCCTATCTTCTTCATTGAAGTATTAATGGAAAGATGAGAGCGCACATTTCTGTGTGTCCAATTTGTTCAGATGTATTAAGATCTGCAGCCTCTAGACAGAGGCAAAACTTACACCCTTTTGTTCAGTCTGAAAAACCTGAGAACAGCTGACTTATTTTTATGGATGCAAGACTTGTAGAAACTGAGCAATTATTGCACCAGATCTTAATGTCTAAACTCACCCTGTCTTGGAGCAATTTTTATGTTGGAAATGCTCTACTTATAAAATCTCAGCAAGGATTTCAAGATTTAACTCTGTGAATTGGAAAGTATATGAGAAAAAATTTTTAAAAATAAAGGATTTCTTCTTCAGTAGTTTTCAAATAATTACTTTCTCAAATATTTTTTGCAGCACAGAAATAGAATCAATTTTTATTAGTTTATTTGGACTTATTAATATTTGGCAATGAATTAAGAAAAAGATATTATTTCCTAATATTTTGTAAGATTAGAAATATAAATACTGGGTTCGTGCTCATTTTTTATAATGATCATTGACAGTAAGTGTTCTAAGCTATGGAGAAATAACTCCACAGATTTTATAGTTTAGACCCATACACTTCAGAACTTATTTCCCAGTACCTTTAAATTCAGTTAATTTTCTATGCTTTATGAACACGAGACCATAACTTTTTAGTGGGACATATGTTACCAGGAAGTCTTTGAGAAGTGTTGGATCTGTTTTATTTTATGTAACGCTATTACAAAATGCTTATATTGAGAAGAATTCAGAATGATAAATGGCTAGCCACCACTGGACTTGGAAATATTTGGTGCTCTGCAAGTAGGTCATGGCTATAACTATCCAAAAGAAATAATATCATCAAACTGCTGCATGTTTGTATGCCACCATCTTGAAAAACTTTCCTGAAAGACAGGCTTAAGACTCTCTGATTACTCTGTTGCTGCTCCTGATCTTACAAGCCCTCTTGCCCAGCCAAGTCCTGCAGCAGATGTTAGTCAAACAGAACTGCGGCTGCAGCTGTGTGGCAGGTCCACGCAAACGCTTCCACAGTTGCTTAGCATCGAGGAGGCAACTAATCAAGTGGGCATGTATCACTTCAAGCCACATCTGTCCCCAGTCATTGAAAAGAGATTTAATGGACCCTAAAAATTTCCTAATACTCCGCGTCTAGATATTTACAGCCTTATGGATGACTTCTTTCCTCTCTCTGAAAGACTCAAAGACCCTTGGAGTTCAGCTATGGCCACTACTTCACTGCAGTTAATCTCATCCTGAGTAGGGAATAAATAAAACGGCATTTGATTAAAGAAACTGATAATACAATATTAATCACTGCAAATTCCCACCACAAGTACAGTGCCAAGGGAAAGAATAAGATGCAATCTGAATGCAAAAAGTTCTTGTTTAAGGATGTACAGGAAAAAAAGTTAAGAACTAAAAAAATAATCGAAAATAGTTAAATATCCCTGCCAAATGTTTATTTTTCTAAATCAATCTTTACACACTTGTATACATTTCTGCCTCTGTTTTACAAGAGTTTATGGAATTTTCAAGGAAAAATATAAGCCATTTTATTGAGACTTTTTTTGCTCACATGAGGTAAAACTTGGCCCTATGGCTATGCAAAAGTTAACATTGTTGAAGAGATGCCATCTTAGGAAAGGGGAGGACTGAAAGAGAGTGGTTGATGGTGCTGATGTTCATTGAAATGAATATCAGCAGCATCGCACACAGGAGGACGTTTCATTGCTATAGTTCTGTCATTTCACCAGCATATTTCAGATACTTAAAGTTTCTTTAAAGAAACATTTTACTCAAGAGTGGAACCTTGACTTTTCATAGGTTGATCAATGATCACATATTAGTAAAAGCAAGCCATATGCTGACTAGAAGTAGTGAAATTGAGTACTCAAGATGCAGAGGGGATCTGATACTTTACAGGGTGGATTTAATCAGCAGGAAAATTACCTCATATATCTGCCTTTTCTGACAGAAATTACAGATTCAGAAGGTAAAATTACTTTGTGCCTCCTGGCTGGTCCTCTGAAGCTCTCTGAGTTCATGTCAGAAGTCAGAAGCTGAGTTTCAGTGTGCAAGAACCTTCTAGGAGCAATGCTGGGCGTCACATACTGTAATGGTGCTGAATACTGCTGGTGAGCAGAAGCATACATCCCTTAGTCACAGGCATAACTTTACCTTCTTGCTGGACATCCTCTCACCTCTTCTGCCACCCTCTGGGTTTTCTGGATGAGTGATACAGGGCTGGCAATCAGGAACTGGCGAGGAGTTTGAGGAAGTTTGTCTGTCCACTTTCATGTCAGACACATCTTGGCACATGAGGCAAAATGTGTAACAGTGTGCGGCTGTCTGGCGGATGCTCGAACTTTCCAGGCAGAGTGCCCAAGCTCAGCTATTGTTGGAAGTGCTTTCATGTGAACAAAAAAAAGCAAGCCTGAGAAGGGTCAAAAACAGTTACTCAGATAAACTTGTCTTGAACCTTCTGCCCTTAAGAAGGAGGGTGAGTAAGTGTATGGCTGCTGTAGCAAAGGCTGCCGTTTCTATAATCTCTTGCAAGGGTAGGATTCTGTTCTCCTGTGAAGAGACCCTGAAGACACCTAGCCATGCAATATGAAATCCACTGAAAAAAGCAGTGCAAACTAATCTATTCAGTGCTGGTACTATCACCAACTCAGTGAAAAACCAGAAGGTTTCTTAAAGCTAAACTTCTGCAGTTGATGATGCTATGAATATTTTTTAACTATTTGGTCCACAAAAAATTATTCTCCTTTCAAAACCAAACAAAAAACCAAACAAGCAAACAGGCAAGAAATCTAAAACTCATCTCTTTCTTTGTTGAGTATGTCAGAAAAAACAAAGGTATTCACCAAAGAGTGCACGTATGCTGGTTGTTTATGTTAGACTAGCTTTACTAGTTACTGTGACTCTATTTAGAGTAATGTATTCCTTGGCCAAATTGGTCTCCTGTCTCTTTCAGTATTCTCACTTTCTTGATTTTTTCTTGGCTTCAGTTTGAAAATTGTTTTTAGGTTCTTAATTGCAAAGCCTACCAGGGGGAGAGATCAGAGAACACTGGATTTGCCAAATGTGATGAATGTCCTGCCTCAGGGAATGGCCAATACCTGATTTGTCAGAGGAGGGCCAAAAAGCCTCAAAACACATTCAGTCAGTCATGTAAGAGATCCCAACAGACAAATGCCTGGAAGCCTAGCTCTAAGTACATGACCTTACTTGAGCACAATTCTACAAATGTTATCACACCCCTGCACTCTCTCCTGTCATCCTTTTCCCACCAGTCAAATGTATTCTTTTCTGTGTAGACAAGTGGGAAGTGTGAAGCTCAGGCTTCATCTACCTTAGGACCTGATCCAAACGTCGGAGCAGAAGAGTAGGATTTCTCTTGCAGCAAATGAAGATGGATGTGCTCTGCCCTCTTTACTGAGCTGAGCGGAACTCCACTGAGGCATGGAGATCAGTCTGCTCTGGCAACTGTGCCCTCTGTCAAGGTGAGACAGCACTCTTCCCTTCAGCTTCTCACCTAAGTCATTATTTATATTTACACAGTTGTACACAATTGCATAGCCCACGACATACCACATTTCATACCAACCCCACAAATCCCTTGTGTGTTCATTGTCAAATATCTCTACCTTTGCCATTGCTACAGACTGATGTCTTGCTGACGTATTAAAACACCGTGTGACCCAATTCCTCACATTTTTCCTCCATCTGTAAAATGGAGCTAGTAATATCTTCATCAAAATCTTGTTATGCATTTTAATTGTTTAATGTCTGAGAAGAGCATTAGGTTTCTGGTGTTCAAAACATATGAAAAACTTCATTTTACATTTATGGTATTGATGCCGAAGTTTGATTCAGTGATATCCTCATAACTGCCTCAGTCATCTTAGTTTGTAAGCAAAACAGCTAGAGTACAAGACTAGAAAACCCTTTTTCCTTGCTGGTGCACTGTTTATATAATGAGTAATAACTTCTGTTGCTTGGCTGGAAGAAATTAAGAAGGCAATAAAAATGTCAAACAAAGTTGTAATGAATTTAGAAATAATCACTCATAATTTAGAGTTCATCATCCCAAAGCATTATTTCTTCATTTGATAGGTTTAGGTCATTACAAAGAATGTGCTCCTTCTTGCATCTGAAACTACATAAAAAGGGACGGTAGTTTATGGCTGCTATATACTTGAAGAGATATTAAAATTTTGCAGCACAGCAAAAGATGGAGGAAGGGGGCAAGGGGAAATAGCCATTTGAAGGTTGTATTTCCCTTGGGCTTTTGTGGTCTTTGTTGTAAGTAAGCAAGCATGAGTGTCTTCCTTTTTTTTTTTTTTTTTTTTTTTTTACTTTTTAAAGTTTTAATAGCTTGCTTTATGTGGCTGTGTGTGTTTTGTACATAATTAACTTAGAGAATATTATGGAAGATGCAGTGAAATGATTTTTAAACTTCAGTTCACATAGACCTCTGTGTGAGTTGCTAACAAGGAAAGGGACACAATGTGTATCTTTTCATACATTTAGTATGAGAATAACGACTGCAGAAGTCAGCCCTTCCCTTATTTCGCTTTTTCCCTCCTGTCTCCTATCTCTTTCCCACCAAAGCAAAAGGATAATAGCCCTTTCCCTTTCCCCTTCTCTTCTCTTCCACAATTCTTTTTCTTTGCTTATTCTGAGGGTATGTTTCAGCATTCACAAATTTTAAATATTGTGTCAAACAGAACAAAACAAACTCTTCTGACCCAGCAGGAAACATGCTTTTCAGCTAATCATATATTGTGAATGTCATTCAGGTGCTTCCATTAATGTGTAGCTGCCAAGTGTGCTGTTTCTGTCACAATTACATAGAGTAATAGTGTCAGGAATGATTATTAGGTTTCTTTTCGTTTAAAATGTTTCTCTGTCATAAGTATTTTGTAACTTCATAGTTGACATATATCTTTGGAATTAATTGGATTTCTCTGCTGGAAGATAATGCCATTCTTTAAATTTTAGTTACTTTGTGTTCATGAGTTTTCTCCTCCCCTCCTCTCTCCAGCCCACCTTAATGAGTCTTCCACTGTATCTCTCCATCAGTGTCTCTTTAGAAAGGCTGTGAACTGATGCAAACTGTTGTTTTACGAAGACTTCATGTAGATATTGAATGAAAGTCTTCAAAAATCCATGTGCAAAATCCTATGATTCTGTTACATTCTACAGGTTGAACCTTCAGTGACTCCTGGAAGAGAAACTTCTTGTGTTAAGGCTTTTGGGCAAGTTCCCACATGGGCAATCCAGTTAACTCCATGGGCTAGTTAATGCACTTGGGAAAGGTTTATTTAAGTTTTGCTTTTGCAAAGTTCTGATTGTTCAGCATAATAAAATACAGATGAACCTGTGCAAAGCAATTCTCTCACATGATTATCAGGTGCTAAAAAGTCATCTGGTTCTTCCTTCCAAAAAAAGCCCACAACTGATTTTAACAGTAGCCCAGATAGTCTTGGGTAGCCCCACTTCTACCAATCACATAGCTGGAGGATTTTCATCAGAGGGATCCTAGGAAATCTTTTCTAAGGATTAGGTGCCTGACTGTGACATCACTGCTTGAACCTGTAATTTATTTAGGTTGTCCTCAGCTCAGCTGTGAAGCACATTTTCTTTCAGAAGCTGTTCCAATATTTTTCCTGTGGTTTACTGAAGCTTAACTGCTGTCACCATTAAAAACTGTAATCATTTTTCCCCTGTCAGTGACAGCAATTTTATTTTTATGATCTTCCTAAATCCTGTCTCTAAACTTTAAGTAAGTCCAGGATGATGCTCTGCAAAATCGAGAAAGCAAACCATGTCATTCTCATCTATGGTTTTGCATTGGCTTCCTCTACTTATCTGAACTATTTTTAAATCACCTACCCTGTCTTATCCTTATGCCCATCCTGTGCAAGCCACTACAGCCACCTGTTTATTTTCTCCTTGAAGGTCAATTATTTTTCCTACCAGGCAATGAATCTGTGCTACTAGGGATATTTTGTCTGTCTGTGTGTGTAAGTCTACTTGGCTGAGGAAGCTCAGTGAAATACAGACTGGGATTAACTCATCTTGTTTCAGATGCCACCATAAACATCTTCTCCAAGCATCTTTCTGACATTCTGAAAACAATTTTTGTTATGTATGCTGATGTGCTCATCTGTCAGTTTTCAAATTATGTCACCATATCTTCTGAGCTTCTTGGCACATTCCTTTTCCTTCTTACTTCCCTTAATACACCTATGTCTCAATCTCTGCTGAGCCTTGTAGATTTTGCCTGCTTCCAATTTAGTGGAAATGACCCAAAAGACTCACTTTTCTATTGCAGTGATGGGCTGCAAACTTGATATTTCCCAAATTCCATCAAATTTTGGGGAGATTTTGCCTTAAAAACCAAAGGCAGCAACACTAAATCCAAGCAAATACCTTGAACAAACTTTCCTTGGAGTGTCTGTTGTGCCAACTCAAACATAACATTTTCAAATCTTGGGGACAAAAATGTGCCAGGGTATCAAATACTGCTGGTACATACAAATGAAAGAAAGCCTCCCCCTAGAAGTTTGGTTCACACATGGAGAGGATTATTAGGGAGAATAAGGACATACAGAACATTCACAGGTTTATTACAAATAGATCATGTAAACTTGAGTTCAAGGCTTTAGTTTTATGTGATGTTGAGACTTAAATTTAATCTGAAATCTATGGGCTGCTGCAAATCTCATCCTTTGGTTAGGTTACAAATCCCTCAAGGACTGAGAAAAACTGCCTTTGCAGAGCATGGTTATGCTATCAAGAATGTCTTCTAGACATATCTTTTAAATTTACTTTCCTCTTTAGCTTATGACTGGCAAAGTTGTGTCCCTTATTCAGCAGGGACTTTATCCATTAAAGTGACATTGTTCATTATAAAGCTGATGAATCAGCCCCAGAGAGTCACATTTAGGTAAGTACTCTCTGAACTCAATAAAAAATGTATGAGGTGAGGACCTCTATTTATAATTTTCGTTATTTGAGGAATATACGAATACATATTATTTCAATTCACTCTAAACAAATTTCAGAACACTATATAATAATATATACAGATACAAATTAAAAAGACGTTTCATCACCTGTAAAGTAATATTTGATAAAAGGTTTGTAAAAAATTACTATTACTTTAATACAAGCAGGGTTTTTTTTAATAACCTAAAAAAAATATATATGGAGTTCCAGTTACCTTCAGCATGATTAAGGATAAATTTTTGTGGTAAACTAGAAAAATTGGCCTAACCAGAGAAATGAATAATGCTTAAAATTCCTCAAAGAGTCTTTTAACTCATATTTAAGAGGCAGTTATTGTGAGTAATTATAAGTTAATTAAATATTGATTATTACAAGAGTCTCTCATTTAAAAGGTAAAGCTATAAGATAAACTGTGTTACTTTATAATTTAAATTTATAGTGGTAATAAATGTGCAGTGACACTTTATTGTTATTAAGTAGGATTTGTCTCATTATTCAGCTCTAAATGGTATTAAACATTAAACATGTTAGATATTGTTAAGCACTGGAGAAACTGTTCTAAACATCTACTAGAGCTAGAGATAGTAATCATCCTGAACATTCAGAATGTTTCTTTCAAGTTTGATGATGCTGGGATGTTTATTGCCAATTGATTAATTACATCATATTATTAATCCTAACCTATTTTAATTTCACGGTCATGACAACTTGATTTATCTTCAGTATTTCCAATGGATCCTGAAGTCAGAAGTTTTTGTCGTAACAATCAATCAATTGTAAAATGTTATGTAGGAAGTAGAAATATTTACTTTTAAGTGCTGTGAGTTAGTTTTTAGAGCCGCAGAGTAAACTCTTAAATTTTCTATCATTCCTTCAGCTACCAAACAGGAGAAACATTTTTTAAGCTATGGATTAAGCCACTGGACATTTTTACCACTTTTTGTTTTGGTGGAGGGTCTACTATATATTTGCAATGAAAGATGATGGAAAATATCTGCTTTCCTTAAATATCTCTTGAAGCATTGTTCCACATCTTTGTTTGTGCAATATATTTCTGTCAGTTTTCTGCCTATCTGGATCCATTTATCATCAATAAATTCCAGGTGGATTTTAAGGTAGCAAACTGCATTTTTTTTCCACAGGTAAAATGGGGAAATCAAGGCACAGAAAAACATGTAATCCCAAGACATGAACAATTTTAGCAGGAAGCAGAGAAAAAGAACTTGGAACTACAGATTCTGGATGAACTAGGTTCATCTCACTGAGGTTCATCTCACTCATAAAAAAGACCAAAACACAGAATCAACAAGAGGCAGACAAAAGTATTTGAACTAAATGCAGTTTCCCTAAGAAAATGATGTAAGGACATAGTTGTATTTGCTTATAAATCATGTGACTGAAAGTCGTGTAAGACCAGTTGGCTGGTTTGCTATGAAAACCGAAGATAATTATTTTTATATCTTACCAGTAATTTCTACTGTCAAGGTGATGAGAAACACAAAGAAGACATTGAAAACGGCATGTAGGGAGGGGCAAATGTTTGCTTTAGATTCTATAAAGAACAGACTAGAACCTTCTCAGGAATAACACTGGGAGCTTTTTAAGTTTCATGAAGAGAAATGACAAATATCAGGTTTAGTGTAATATTCCAATACCTGTTTCAGACACCTCAGAATCAAAAATCGTCCAAATATAATGCACAAAAGGTGTGACAGAAAGGATGCTTTTCAGCATCTGGAAAAGGTTGGGGGGTTTGTTACTGTTGGTTTTATTGGGTTTTTTTGGTCTTGTTTTGGCTTGTTTGGTTTTTTTAGGGGAGGAAAGATGAGACCATCATTTATTTTAGCTAAAATTGCTTTGACCTACCAGAGCTGGTAGACAGTAGCACTGGCATGATTTTGAAACTTCATTGTTTCCCATGAAGAACTTGAAGGGTTATCAGTAGGTGAGTAGGTATGCTATATGAGAGAGGAAGAAAATAATGTGAAATGCTGCTTCTTCCCATTGAGTAAGCAGAAATGTCAAGGAAAAGACCCACAAGCCCCCAGATCAGAATAGGAATGGGATCACCTTTGAATCTTGCTGCAGAAAGAAACCTACTGTATTGACTGTGAGGTGTCTCTTCCTGCAGGTGAACAGGCAGCGTGCCCAGCCTGCTCCTCCAGGCTGTCTCAGAAGGATTAATGGGTTTTTCTCACTTTTGCAAAAGGAATGAGAAAAAAACCAAGATCGTAGAGAAGCCTTTTTCGTGGCCTCTAGGAGATGTCCCTAAGGACTGCCCATGTCACAGCCCTACAGATCTGGTCAGGTCTCTTGTGCACCCTCAGGAGCAGGATCATCCATGCAAGCTGATTCAGTCACTCCTGACTGATTGGACCTGCTCCAATCAAACGTATCCCAGCTGCTGAAAGCACAGCTGGATTTCCTGTTAACAGTGCTATTGCTGCTGTTCTTGCTGCTATTGCTGCTGCCATCACTTGTGAAAGCTGGAAGCCTGGTAAACAAGTGTGGCTGTAAGTTGCTCTTACACAATTGCTTTCACATCCTGGGGCTGTCTGGCAGCAGGTCACGGCTGTCCTCTCAGTTGTGTCTAACTGTGGGGAAAAAAAATGTGCAGGTTAGAAGAGAAGAGCTGTCCAGTTAGGCCTATGAAGACACAGATGCTGGCAGACATCCGTGTACTGTCCTTTTGTGTAGGAGCATGTCAGAGGGCATGGCTGTGACCGAGCAAGTATATATAAACATGCTTATATGTATATGTATACACATAAAAAGCAGATAGGGTTGTGAGTCCTGAGGGGTGTGATCAGCCGCTGGGTTTATCAGGAAGAGATTGTCCCTTTGTACATCACCAAAGTGCCACCCAAGTATGGGCTTTTTATGTTGCCATCTTAAATACCCCTTTTCAAAGCATACTAAGCTTTTTCTTTATAAATTTCCTGTAAGCTTCAAAGTACTGTTTTTCACCAGCATAGTCTCAAATACCAAGGAGGCACTTGCCCTGGACTAGTAACATCTCCAAGAAAGCAAATATTGGCAAAAACACATGCTTGATTGTTTTGTACAACAAAATTGTGTTGAATTTGCAGCCATTCTTGTCACTTATAAATATGAATCACAAATATGTGTTGTCCCAGGGCATCACAGGGCATCATAAATTTATTTCTCCTCAAAAAACTAAAAAAAAAGAAAAGAAAAGAAGTCAAAAGCTCAAGTCAGCTTTCAGATCGAGAGTTTGTTAAAATGAACAACAGAGCAAAGGTGAATTTTGGAAGGTTTTATAATGTCATCAGAGTTGCCCTGAAAATCTTACTTCAGAAGAGAGGGCAGGGGGCTTTTCTTTAGTGATTCATATATATTGCTGCAAGTGGAATTACCTATACACGTCCAGTGTACATACGTAAAATATGACTAATCTTCAAGGCTATGAGCAACAAAGGCAGGAGAGATAGTATTGCACAAAGAAAACAAATAGCACCCACTAATGCGGATTGAATTTTAATAATTGGGGAAGTTAACAGATGCTGTTTGGTGTCATTCCAGGCAGGATTTTTATAGACTTGTCCCAACTGGAATTCTCTGCTGCTTGCATTACCAGGAGAAAATTGCGCAGTTCATTGTTCCCAGCTCTCTCCCATTTTCTAGTCTCAGAATTTCAAAGCCTTTGTGTTTGAATTCATAATAGGAGCCCAGAAACGGCATTGCCAAGCAAGACAACCACTTAGTCAACTGAGAATGTGTCAATTTCAAGACTTCACCAGTTTTCCACCATTGTAAACCAATGTCTTTGATGTTACTAATTCTTGTCTGCTCCAAGGATACTAAGATGTGCTAAAGCCTTACTATGAATACCAAAGAGTAACACATGTGATGTATAGTGAACATTTACAGCACTAAGACAATTTTTTCCGTTACTGTTGATGATATTCACTGGCTAGTCCTGTTGTTTACATGGGCAACACTTTGTGCTGTCCTGCATGACACTGAATCCAGCTCTCCCTGTGGCTGAGGCTGTAATGTTCATCCTTCATTTAGTAAGGATGTGAGTAAGAGTAGAACACTTCCATTTATATTACTCATATTCTATGCATCTCTGAGCATGTCCATGAAACTTGTTTTTCTTTTTTGGAAGTTCATACAGCTTTGTTTTTAACATGCACTTTGTGCAACCCATCATCATATTCTTTCCCCTCCAACTAATTTCTTCTCCCATAAAATTCTGAAAGGAAGGATGAATTCTGAAAGAAAAAATGCTTATGTTGATTATGGACAGAAGAGATTAACAATATTGGTCTTAATTCAGGAAGATATCTTCAGACAGAATCAATAAAAGGTATCAAATTATATACAACTCGAAGTGTAGGAACAGTCAGCATGATTGCCAGCTAACTACCTTACACACTTTAACTTGAACATACCAGAGCCTTGCACTACCTAGGCCAAACAGGTCAGCTTCTTTAATGACAGAAGTCACAGTGTAAAAAGAGAATTGCAAACCACACCTAGGCTGGCTGTGAGACCTTTCTGCTGTTCAAGTTTGTTCGTGGAGAAGTGAAGTACTTACACTATTAAGGATTATGTTCTTACAGAAGAAATAACTATTGGCTATTGCAAATGTGATGTTGCAATACCAAGACTTTCACCAGGATAAAAAGTGAAGCAAGTGACAAAAATAGTAATTTAGCCAACACCTAAAGTCTAAGGGTGTCAAAAGAAGTCCCCTTAAAAAACAGTAGGGATAAATTGTACTTAGATGCAGAAATGCTATTCCAAATAAAATTTAAGGAGTTTTATTATATATATATATATATATATATATTTTTTTTTTTTTTTTTTACACTTGAGGGAAAAAGTTGGCCCTTGCACACCCATGTTTGGGAACATGTAAAAAAATGAAACCATCTCATTTCTGAAAAATGTGTTAGTTTTGTGGGACATAAAAATAAATTGCCTATTGCAATTATATGCTCCCTGGTTGCAAAACATTTAAAATGCAATAGTCCAGGAGACAGTTTAGAGCAGGAAATAGGCTTTTAAGAAAATTTTGAAATCAACAAGGATGAAAAAAAGACATAAAACTCAGCAACCTTCAGTATCAAATTTAGAATATAAGTGTGTGTAATTCTGGGAAATGTTAGCAAAAAATAATTTTAAAAAAATTATAACCTCTAATGATTATGGACTGCTTCCATTTTTGCAATTAATTACAGAATATATTCATATTTCAATTTCTGAAATGCAGAATATTACAAAACTCCTTGGTGTCACTTGGAATCAGATTAAAATGTTGATTACTTAGATTTACATTGCTAACACAAATTTCTTTTTTTCCAGTGACCAAAAGTTCTTTTTACTTCCAACTGGCCAATACTTGAGATAGGCAATGCTTAAAATCCTTTGCAGACATGTCACTATGTGAAATATGTGGAAACTGGCCATTTTACACCATTCTGTTTAAACTCATTAGGCTTGGGTGCATCTCCACGCGATTATTAAAACAGTAACATGACAAAGTGTAACTTGTCTTCCAAGGTTTTTCCCCAGAGAGCTCAAGTTTAACTGGCTAGCAGCTGTTGATGCAACCTACTCTTGGCTTCTTAGACAGATATTGTGTTGCTGTATTTTTAAAATCAGATCTTTTAGATATTGTCTCTCTCTCTGCCCCATAGAACTAGTAGCTTCTGATTCCTTGCTGGGGGAAACACCATTCACCTGAAAGTATTGTGCTGCATTTTCTTCAATGGAAGCCAAACAAGGCAGAGTTAAAAGCAGGGAGCATGACAGAAGAAAGAACAAACCCAACAGTCAGTTGAAATGCTATATGCAGATATAGAACCTTAACAAAGCCAGCATGCCTTTTTTGTGACACTGATGTCATTACCAGTATCTAACAAGGAGCTTGAGAATTATAGCCAATATGAGCTTTAACTTTATGAACTGTGCATAAGTGAGAACAAAATTGTAGTGACCCCACCTGTAAGTGATGCACCTTTTTTATTGCTTTCAAATGTATTTCATGCATTTCCTCCATTTTGTCATGTCCTTTCATAAATCAGCTTAAGATCTTGACCTTTTTTTTTTTTTTAGATTGATTCATTCCTCACCAAGTTGCTTTGGGGCTATGAAACCTTGCATTTGTGAATTTGTGACAGTCTCAGACATCCTGAAACCATCTCTTTCCTCTTTCTATTCACAAATTTGGCAACTATCCTCCATGCCATTTTCCTTTTCTTCCCACCATATTGCAAGAAACAGAAAAGTTACCTCATTTATAATTTCACAAAGCCTGCAGAGTCAGCTAATGCTTCAAACAGTGTTTAATGACTTGATGAAAGTCTCCCAGTGTGTCTGAGGCCATACCAGGAAAGAGCTCCATGATCTTCAGGCTGTCTTCTCCTTCTTCTGTCTCTCTAGCACTAAATTTAAGTGCAGGAAAAATTTTGTCCTCACTCCTTGCTCATTATTTTTAGGTCTCTTCTAGTGATTTCTTATAGAAACTATTTCAACTTGCTTCTATTGGCCAGCAGATACTGTCAAGGATGATTCTCCTCAGGGCAACTTCAGGAATCAAAAGGATTCTCTCACTGCTCAGTACAGAGGAAAAACTCTCCCCCCATTTGCTGACTTCAGACTAGTAAGAATAGGAGTCTGGGCTTAACTTGCCCTTATCTCCCTGTATTTTTAGAGACTGATTCATGTAAATAGATGTAATGCTTATGCTCTCTGTTTTTAAGAACAAATAAATATAGTGAAAGAGGCAAACAAGTCTCCATTTTCTAATCCAGTTCTTTAAGGGATTTTGGTGGGGGGAGTCATCCAAAGCTTGCAGACACCAGGCTGTATAATTGCCAAAGTGACTGGAGGGTCATAAGTTCAGAGATGGGGCAGAGGGAGTCTGCTCTTACTGCGACTTGAGTAGGTGCCACGATGAGCAGTGTCCCAGCAATCCGACGACCAGACCACAGTGTGCACACAGCCTGCAGGATAAGCTACAGCAGCCTCTCTTGGTTCAAAAGTGGTATCAAAAGGAGCTTCACAGGATCTTTTCTCCCTTTGCCCCGTAGAACTAGTAGCTTCTTATTCCTCACTGGGGAAAATAACTTCTCCCTCGACTGTATCGTGCTGTGCTTTCTTTGATGGAAGCCCAACAAGAAAGTGAACAAAATAGGGAGTGTGACAGAAGAATGAACAAACCCTGCAGTCAGTTGAAACATTATATGCAGATATAGAACCTTAACAACCCCAGCATCATGGCTGTGGATATACACTCAGGTCCTCGGCTTTCTGCATTAGTACTGTCGAACATCACCGAAGGTTAGACAGCAGGTTTCCTTCATACTGGCAAAGGGGAAGTCTGGGAATGAAGGAGGAGTGTCCAGACCACAGATGCATGTGCTTAGCTGTATTTTTTGTGGTGTGCTTCATTGCCCAAGATCAAAATGTCTCCCAAGACACCTCCCAAGAGCCTGTTTTGCCTGACGCCTTTCCTCAGCCAAGGACTACAACCACAATATCTGGGTTATTTTATAAAGCATGAAATGCTCAAACACTTATATTGATTGTTTCAGAAACACGTATGAAAAAGATATGGAAACTGAAAGTAGTCAGATGTGCTCATTGGAGGGCAGAATGTGTCCCTATGTGGTGTTTTGGCACCCTAGGAGGAGCGTCTGTTGCATTGCACTAGGAAGTGAAGATGGTTGGACAGTGTTCTGACAGGCTTACCTCAAAATCTCCTTGCTTTTGTGGGTTTATATCCAACCACAATGTTATTTGAACACATTTAATTAAATACTGTAGCTGCTTGAAGTCTCTGACATTATTATTATTTTCATATCACTACAGCCTCATACTACTGCTTGCTAGCTGTTATAGCAACTTCCAAGAGCAGAGCAATTCATTCTGGACTCAAAGTTAATCTCACGGAAAATCCAATCAGTAAATTGATTAGGTATTAAATTACATTCTTTGTTAATGTTCTCTATTCCTTCCCTTACACTTCAAGAAAACCCATTACTTTTTTCAGTCCCCTCTTTTTCTCCTTTCTGTCTCACCCATTTCAATTAATATTACTCTACCATCAAATACACTGCTATGGTAGAGACTACCTATGGATTGTAAGTTACTGCTTTCTTGTTACAAAAAAAAAAGTCATTGGTTTGGAAAAGTCGGAAATTAAAAACATGTAAAATTGTGTTTAGTCCCGGGATGACCTAGAAATGTTCTTTTGACAATTTTTCAGTGATGACTATCCAGAATGTGCTTCACATGTTAACTTACGTAGAAAATATTGTAAGTAGCAGTACACCACTCTGACTTTGTAAACGTTTTGTTGTTTGGATTTTTTTTTTACCAGAAGTACCTAGCAGTTAACTTCGGATAACAAGTTATTTTTATGAGGGTGTTTGTTTTTTTTCTAATTGAAAACTTATTTTGAAAAAAACCCCCAATTCCGTTAACTACACTAAGTTCTGAAATCAGTGGGAACTGCAATCCTGTCAGGACAAAATGTGGTTTGTCGAACAGAAATTCTGGAAGTCATAATAAAGAGACTGAGCTAACATCAGGTTATTGCTGCCTGCATTTGCCAGACAGCCTACAGAAATATGCCTGTGATCATGGTGAGTCAGGAGATTAGCTGTGATTCCTGTGATTGCTAATAGCTCCTGCATACTGTGTTCATCAACGGGAAGTCTGCCACTGCACACAATATGGTCAGGATTTCATCCTTCTAATTTTGTTAGCCTTCCTTACAAATTGAAGGTACATTGCTTGCATCACATATACAGTTTGTCTTGTATTTCAGTCTTCAAGCTCTTTGGGCCAAGTTTCACAGTAAGAATATTATAGTAAAGCACTGACCCCTATTTGGCCCAATGCACTAAGACACAAAGTTGTAAACCTGTCTTAAATGAGCACATGTTTCAGTAAGAGCTATTACTGCTTCCGACAATTCCCACAGTTGTTTTGAAAGACAATGCTTTGCTTTTGGTTTTTACTTCTTTAGTGTTCCTTAATAAGCTTTTACAAATTTTAGTCCAAGTGTCTTTAAATCTCAGTGCAAAATTTTACGACTATTTCTAAGTGCATTTTGAGACAGTGTCTGAACTCCACCCTGTAGCACTAGACTAACAATTAGTCCATCCTTATGCATCTCATTTCAGCTTCTCAGCAGAATTCAGTGTACCTGTTTTTTAATTTAGTAACTCTTAATTTTGCCTCTCCTTCCCTGAATATGCTGTAGACCCCTAGTTGTTCTTGTCTCAATGAACACGCCATTTCAAATTGCTTGATGACATCTTGAAATCAGAGTGGTTTGAAACTCAGCTTCTCAATGTGCTTTCTTCAGAACACTCACTTCTTTATTTTGGTGTCAGCAGCTTCACTGTCTGCTGTTCCTTTCTGTGTCTGTCCTCTCTCTCCTCCTAAGTCGCAGCAATGGTCTCCTGCTGCAGCTCTCCCCTCATCAGGCAGAAGGGTGCCTGCCTCTCTACAGGAAGTGTTTGCCTGCTTTGGCCTGACAGCTTCTGCTGTGTTCTTCACACGTGTTTTACTTCCAGCAAATTCAGGTCCCTCAGTTAAAACCATCCTGTTTTATTTATCAGAATAAGAAGTTCTTCTCTGTTCTCATTTAGAGATGACTTCTGCGGAATTCAAATTTTTGGCCATGTGCCCTGGGTATTTAGATGTTTAACACTTCTGCCATTTTTTCCTCTCTCTGTTTTTCATCACACAGACATCCAAATCATTCCTTCGTACAGCTCTCCTGTTGTCTTTTCTCTTTGCTTTTAATTCCTTGAACTGTGTCCCCAAACCAATTTACCAAGGCCCCATGTTCATCTCAGTCAAATTCATCCTGAAAAGCCTCATCCTGTAGTCTGCCCTGAAGACTACAAAAAACTTAACAGTTAAATCAAGCTTTACCATTTTGTTTTTGCCTTGTCAAAGAATATTATGTGTCACTGTGTTCCACTTCTTCTCTATTCTTTCCTTTATTCCTTTTTCTGCATCTATGTTCCAGACTTCAAGCTTATTGAAGGTAAAATCTCTTTGTTTTTTTCTGAGGCATTTAACTAATCTGTGGGTAGGATGCAAGTATAAAACAATAATTATTGTTCCAAGGATGAATTTATTAATACTCAAAGAGGCATTAAATTACTTCTGCCCTAGCTTACTGAAGAGATAGCTGCCTAGGTGGTTCTCAGGAAACTACGGAAGCAAGATTGGCACTTTAGAAATTAAACATACATGCGAGTAAGAGCTCTCATTGAAATGAAAGGAGTAAGTCCCTGTTGCAGTGTTATTTACTGCTCTGAATGTCTGCTGGATCCGGACGTTCAGTTGCAATGTGATAAGCCAAATCTTCCTTGCCAGAGCCCTCTCCTGAATGCCTGACACAGCACAAACCCCATTTACTGTCAGTCATTAAGCAGAGCTGTCAAAACTGAGGGGAGGGATAAAAAAAAAATCAATCTAACACCACCACTGGATTCTAACAATAATCTCCTACATGTCACTGATTACTTTCTCAGAGATGCAAGAGATTACTGATTACTTTTAAATTACTAAGGCATGGATCTGTGAACATGGAGCCATACTTCTTCACAGAGATGTGGTTCAGTGAATCCCCACATTTAAAACTGAAAAGAAAACTAATCCAGTATCTAATTCATTCCTGCAAAGAGAACAAATTGTCAATTCAGGCCTTACTTATTTATTTAATGTTTTTTTTTCTGATAGCAAAAAATGTTGCTGTGGCTCTGGCTAGACATTAACTGGGAGAAAAGTAAAAAGTAAGTAGCATAATGATTAGGCACAACCTGGATGCCAGGATTACATTATGGCCCATTGTTTCTTTGATCTTGGCAGATTAGATAAATTTTTAATCTGAAAATATAATGAGTAATTATTTCATAGAGTGAGTAAAACTTAATAATATAAAATATAAAACTTAAAACAATAGGTCACCTTATCACCCCAGAAAAAGCATAATGAGATTTCACCACCACTCATACAATCCTCCTGGATTTAGCTCAAATACTGGTATTAATGTTATACTTGACTCAATGCATAATTCAAAATGTCTAATTTATTGGGCCAAATAATTTGCACCAGTTCCCGTGACTTTCATACTCTGAGATTAAACTTTTTTAGTTTAATCATACCTTTCAGACTATGCTGAGTTACAAAAAATGGTATTTCCAGACTCAAGAAGGGAACAAGAAGTGTTATTTTGTTGTATTGTGCTATCCACAAAAAACCCACTGTATATTGTTTGCAACACCCAATATGAAGTAAGTTTTTTTAGAGTTCAGACCTTAGAATCTTCTGATGTTGATGCCTGTGGCAAAGTCAGAGAATTCTCAAATAATATGTCTCATAGTTGTGCACATTACTGTATCTGGGCAAGTCTCAGCTGGGTATTGCAGAGGAGAGCTGAAAAGAGGTAGACAAAGGACATCTCTGCAGAATGTGGCATTTATTTGCAATTCCAGAAAACATTCCATGCACAAAATCATCCTTTTTATTCCACCACATGCTTGTAGCACAAATCCCAACATAATAATAAGTTACCACATAGCAAAGCCTCCTAGTAGTTTCAGATCCAAATCTCTGCTTTCCCTGCCATTCTGGGATAGATTTTTGGATACCACAGCCAAAACAGATTTATAGTTCTGTTGCTGTTTCTCAGGTTCAGGCATTTATCTGAACCTTTCCTCCTCTATCTGTCCTGACTATTTGCAAAGGTTTTCAAACTCTATTGAATAAGTTTTGGCTCTTTCCTGACATGCTTTCATACTCAGATCTGTGTACCAAGTGGATTGATAACACTGTGAGAAAGGAATTTTAAATCCAACACAGCCTATATTTTTTTTCTTACTGCAGTGGGAAGTTTATTCTGCTCACTAACCTCCAGACTAAATGGGACCTTTGAGATAAATTTTACATTAGTTTATCTCTCGAATTGAATATTACATGATTCTGTACTTAATGTCATGGGATTAGCTGTTAGCCATGCATCTGCCAAGATATTTCCACCATCATGGTGTCAAAACTCAAAATTAGTGATTAATAAAGTGAAGTAAGTGAAAGAGGAGCAGCAAGTTATTTGAAATGATGGGCATGATATATGAATATGATTAGCTTTTTCTTAAAGAATATTTAAATGATTATATGAATGCAAAAAGGCAATGCAGTATTTTAGTCTTTCTCTAGTCACTGGAACACTCGGAAGCAGATGGACTGTGTGACTGATGATTCAATAATTGCACTCATTAAAAATGTTCACGCTTTTAATCTTTCCCCCCTCACATTCTGTGAAGAGCTGAGGAATGAAATGGTTTTGTCATTGTCAGCAGATAGATAATTGAGTTTGCTTTGATTTCCTGGGGTGCCCCTTCCCCATCCCCATGCTGTTGGATTGACATCTCCAGAAGCGTAGCAGAACATATGAATCAGACCCAACTGTCTTAAAGGAGAAAAACATGATGGAAATACTCCTTTCTCCCTCTCAGTATTCACTTGTGTGCACTCAGCCAGCAACCTGCCTTGGTAGAAGACAGCCTTTGCTTTTTTGCCAGATTACCTCCCCCCATGACACAGTTTCCTACCTGTGGTGCTCAGGGAAAAGAAAGATAATTCTGCCTCGAACTTATGCACAGAATACTTTTTCTGTTTATTGTTGTGAACCAGAGTAAAGATGATAGAGGGGAGAGGGTGTCCAGCTGTGCAAGTGCCTGATGCCTGGTGTTACAACAACATGAAATCAACATAATCTCACAAAACACCAAGGAAAAATGGCAGGGGGAAGAGCAGTGAAAAAAAAAGGGCTATCATGCTTTCTCTGAAAACAAGGATAAAAATATCTTCCAGCTCTGCTGAAGAGGTGCTTCTTTTTGTTTCTGCCAGTAGGATTTAAGTTTAGAGTTTGCATTTAAATTTGAATTGTGTAACAGCAAAAACATTCTCCAAATGAGGCATTGTATCCACTCATTCTACCTACCGTGTTGTCTGGGCACCCATTTTCCAGATGTTGCTCTGGAAACAAAAATAGTAGAAGTTGTGTAATCTATGGCTTTCTGACAGTCGCCAGCTGCTCCAAGAGACTCTCACATTATCCATCATTTCTATTTTGCAAACCTCTGACTGAAATCAGGGCATCACAGAGTTCGGCCTTGCTCAAACATGACATGACAGAGCCCTTTGCAACTCTGATTAAGGTCTCTGAGGCGGACTTTCATTGCTCCCATGCTTAGATCTCACTATTCTGTACCTGTGAGCAGAAGAAAAATATTTTTTCTGCGTGGATCTTCTCTTTTTTTGACTTCTTGAGTATGCTCCCCAGGCTCAGCTGCTCCGTAAAACAATTATGAACTGCTGTTAGAGCACTTACACATCCTGGGCAGACTGCATAAGTGCTAAGACACTTCTACAGCCCTCCCTCTGTGTACATCTCTCTCAGATGCCTGCCATCTGAAATTTTGACACAAAATACACAGATCTGAAGTAAGGTGTTAGGTTCTCATTTCATCCTTTTCCTCAAATTCACTACACCCTCTTATTCCTTCTGTCTGCTGGGTACAAGGATTTTTAGACAAACTTGTGATACGCAGGTGCTTCTTCATATATTATTTCAACAATTGAAAAGGATGTCTCTGTCAGAAAACCAGGACATTTTCACGAACTGCCTTTGTTAACTACAAGGTTCTCTTTGACCCCATGCTTGGCAGAAGGCTGCATCTTCAGACCAATTCCTTCCTCTACACCCAAAACACCATTGCTCCTTTTTCTCTCTGTGTACGTGTAGATGAAAATAGTCCAAGTTCTAACGCTCCTTAGCCAACAATCTGTTCACAGTCAAAACCGAGAATGTCACTTCACCTTCTTGTCCCAAGATGTACTACAGAGTGAGAGCTTTATGTATGACACAGGGTATGTGTATTTTACAAACACAAACTGTAAAATATGAAGTGCACATACATCTTCTAAGTCATCACACCATGGCCAATTAAATGGGTTTGCCACCTGAGCAACAAAAACAAACAGCAGGATAAGAGTGGGCACTCTCATAGCGAAGTGACATGATTTGCGCACAATTCAGTAGCACTGGACCTTAACTGAACTGTTTAAATTAATATGTACAAGAGGTTTTTAAGTCTTGTACTCAATAATGTGACCAAAGATGCTTGAGAAAATGGATCCCTCAAGGGTTTTCAAGGAACAAACTGCCCATTGAATGGAGAAGTTTCTAAGTGGATGCCACATATAGACTAGAGCAGGCTACTTTCACCAGGCTAGTAGTGGGCTGAGGAAATTACCAAAACCTGTCTTGAAGTATAAAATTCCACATAATTAGCTACATTCTGATACTGCCTGTGGACGACTATCAGTTCGAATGCACAGATCTGTTCAAAAGGACAGGTCCATTTAGAAATAAGGCTCAGTGGCAATCACACACCATGCTGCGCAAACAAAAGCTTCCCAGAAAAATAGCCACAAGATGCAGCTTCAGACTTTTTATCTGGAGCTAAGCATTATGGCTATGCACTTCTTTTTTTCATTGATGATGAATGGACTCAAGTTTCTGGACTCTGCAATCCTCAAACATTGGAAAACTTTTGATATGGATCCAGAGCCAGGGCAGTTCAGAGTTGTCTCTTACTCCAGTGGGGTTATTTATAGACACATTTCTATGGATGCTGAAAAAACTCCAGCAGAGAATTTCTTCAGCTCTCTGCAGCATTTTTATGAGAGTTCTGTCTTTCCCGTGCAAGTAACTCAAAACACTGTTACAGTTTTGTAAACTTCTTGCACCTGCAGGTTGTTTTGCCAGATTATTATGGTTCTAACTAGAAAAACATTCAGAGATGGGTGTCTTAGAACTTGACCAATCCCCTCAAGGAGTGGATGGCAAAAAACCAATTACCTTATGCCACTTAACAGACTTTGCGAACTAACATATAAAAACCTTCTGAGAATTCATTAAAGTGCATCCATTATCCCTGAGCCTGGACTTTGTGTCGTTTCTCTACTCATCCGTGGGGAAAACAGCAACAATTTCAATCAAAACATTTCTCTGTTGAAGCAGGACATTACCTTTTAGGAGCCAAACACAACACACGGAAGGTCTGTGGTTTTTTTTGAATGCATGTCTGAGCCACACTCTGACCCAAATACATTCTATATGTGCACTGACTAGCTCAATCCTGCAGCATGGGCCCAGGAACACACGTCCCTGCCATGTGTCTAACATATGTCTTGCAGCATCATTTTGTAGCCAAGGATAAAGTAGATGTCCTAAAAGTAAGCTGGTGAGTATCCATATGCCTGTGTTTATTAACCTAACACCCTCCCACATCAGAGAATCTGACTGCACAGCTCCTGGTCAATAAATTTGGCATGTTTGCATCCACTTCTTGGCCCATCCCACACACAACTTCCTTACCCCTCAAAATCTTCAAGTTCTGAAATGTCATGTTTTCCTACTTTTCCAGTGACCCCTATCTCCCCTCCCTTTCTGAGCCAGTCGCAAGGTGATGCCCAGGTCACAGCAAGCTGTGAAACACACCACTGGAAATACAATATCTGCAGGGACATGGGAGGAAGCAGAAGATGGGTAAGATAGACATTGGCTTGTTCTCACTTTAAGAGGAAATGCTGAGACGTTGCACAAGACGAAAAAATAAACATTAATGCGGTCATCAAGTATCAAGTATTTAAAGGCACTGTTCCTTTATGGATTCAAGCACTGGAACCATTTTCGTCTTAAACTGCTGGTGAGTCATTGCTCATAATTGGTATCTATTTATCATTAAAATTATTTTTGTGCATCATTGCTTCACGTGAAAAAAGGTGATTACATTTTACAACAGGATGTGACTGTTCTGTTGCATAAATTGGATAGAGGTAGAAAAAAAGAAAAACCAAAATGAGAAACACTGTCAAAACAGGGAAACACAAAGAAAAATACAAAAGCAGTTCTACTAACAGCACGCACTAAATACGGCATCTGACAGACCAATGCATAGTCCGTATTGCAGTGCCCCCAGACAGTGTGAGTAATGTGAATAGCTTTCACAGAGTTCTAAGATGTCAATTTCAACAATTCATTTGTAGCATGGAAATCAAAGGATGTTTATCCTCCCAGAAACTGAACTTACCTTTTCTGAAGCAACTGAGAAGGGCACATCCCTCAAAGCTCTACAATACAGCTTATCTGCTCAGCCTCCAAGGGCAACCAGTCAAGTAAGCATTGTTTTGCTTGGGTGACCTTTGGTGGGATTCAGCTCCAGGAATCCACAAAAAACCAGAAAAACTGTTTAGGACAGCCTTTAGAGGAGGGTACCTGATGCATTTTAGAGTCTTAAGAAATTTTATGGAAGCATTCTTTGTTTAGGATTCATTCTCCCCGTGATAAATAACAACAGTCTTTTTATATCATTTCCTTTCAATGCTGATGCAGGACTTCATCACTCTCCCTTTTTTCTCCAGCAATATTATACAACTGTAATATAACCCTGCTTTAGGATAGCCTGCCTCTTAAAAATATCCCTAAACCAAATATAATTCCTCTAACTTTTGCATCCAGTGAGATCAGAGTATTGTCTTCAGGGCCTGTCATTATTTTAGATAGATAAAGAAAAAAATGGCTTGCCTGTGTGGAAAATTTCTGTTGTAACTGATAGCAAATACAGAAAGTCTAATTTGCATATAGATGTCGAAGCTTGCAACAATATACTCCCCTGAGAGAGCTCTTGTTGTTTAACTGTGTACACAGTCTGGCGCTGTGCTGCCCAGCACCTAATAAAAGCTAAATTAAAACTTTTTTTAAACTCTGAGGCTGTGAATATCTTTAAACTACCGGTTTACATTTGCAGAGAAAGGGCAGAACCATACCAAGCTAAGCCTCATTTAAGTGGAAAAGCAGAGGGTACGACGGCAAGGGCAAGTGGGAGAAATAACTTTATTTGAGAGTAAACATCAGTCAGATGTACTAATGCTTTAATTCATCAGCCTAGATGAGCTTTATTACAACGCTGGGATCAAGCAATACCAAGGAGATAAAAAGCAGTGCTGTGTAAAGGAGAGATGAGCTGAAGATTATTAACAGGGCTGAGAGAAAAACAGAGACAGAATGGCTGAATAGTAAGGAAATGATAAAATGAAAGGTGGAAAGAGCAGGAGTACAAGTGCAAGATTAAAGTAAAATCTACTTTTTTTCTTTCTGTTATCCTGTTTTATTTGAATTTTCAGTGTTTATCACAGAGAGTGCAGTGAAGGAATAATGTGATATTGTGGCAAGGGAAAACTAAAGGCTGTCAGGGAAGGAAAAGCAACAACAAGTCTGGTTTCATAATATCATTAAAATAAACTATCATAATATTTTTAATCACAGTGTATATGATAAACATAAAGGAAAAGTAACATAATCTCAGAACTAAAATTTACACAAATTCTAAGTCAGACTAAAGAAAATCCATGATTCACCATAGGATCAAAGAATGGCCTGCGTTGGAAAGGACCTTAAAGATGTTCCTACCCTGGACAGGAACATTGTCCATTAGACCAAGTTGCTCAGAGCCCGATTCAACCCAACATTGGACTCTTCCAGTGACGGGATTTCCACAGCCTCTTGGAACAACCTCTTCCAGTGTCTCATCACACTCTGAGTAAAGCATTTCTTGCTGACATCTAGTCTAAACCTCTAAGCTTTTAGTTTAAAACTGTTCCTCCTTGTCATATCACTATCAATCCTTGTAAAAGAGTCACTCTTCGTCTTTCTTCTAAGCCACCTTTAGGCTACTTAAGGTCTCCCCCAAAGCCTGCTCTTTCCCAGGTTGAACAATCCCAGCTCTCCCAGCCTGTCTTCATAGGGGAGGTGGTCCAGGCCTCTGACCATCTTCATGGCCCTCTTCTGGACCTGCCCCAAGAGGTCTGCATCTTTCTTGTGCTTAGGACCCCCAGAGCTGGATGCAGCACTCCAGGTGGGGACTCAAAGGTCAGAGTAGATCACCAGAATCACCTCTCTCAACCTGCTGGTCACACTTCTTTTGGTGCAATCCAGGATGCAGTTTTCATTCTGGGCTATGAGCGCACACTGTTGGCTCATGTTGTGGTTGTAAAAACTCGACGGGGAACTTAGAACTGCTCAAACTACCCCCTTTCAATTATGGAGGAGAAACCCAAAAAACCTCAGAGCAATTATACATTAGAGTGACAATTTACTACAGAAAATAGCAATAAACACAGCAATAAAAAGAAAATTATACAAAAGAGAGGAAATGGTTTAACCAACAAAGGCAAGATACCACCTGGTCCCCCCATAGCAAAACCAGGATGGCAGAGGGCCCTGGGTGCTGGACCACATGGCCTGAGAAGTAACAAAGAAACAATGTGACAAATTAATTCACAGGGTTTAATGCCCTCCCCAGATCTGGCAAAAACCTGGAAATCTATTTCATTGGAGTCAGGAATTGTGCTGCCATGGTGGGGGATGGTGGTGTCATCAGTGGCGTGGGCACTGCAACATCTCTTCAAAGCAGGGATGCCAGCCCTGCCCCCCACCCTGTCTCCAGTCCTGACCGAAAGAGAGTCACACTCTTCTTCTGCTTCCAGCCTCTTTGCCTTTCCTGACAAAACCACACCTCCCTCCTGCCCCATGCAGTGATGTGGATGGTATTGAATTTTCAACAATAAAACTCCACTCTCTTGCTTTGTAACAGCTCAGGTCCAGCTTTTCATCCAGAAGAACTCCTCTTCAGTCCTTTTCTGCAGGACCACTCTCAATGAGGTCTTCTCCTGGTCTGTAGCCATGTCTGGGATTGCTCCAACATGGGTGCAGTATCTTGCTCTTGGACTTGTTGAGCTTCATGAGGTTCTCATGGATCCCGTTCTTGAGTTTGTCCAGGTCCTTGTGGATAGCTTTGGTTCCTTGATATGAAAAGATTTTGAATTCTTTGAGGGACAGAAGCAGAACAAAAAAAGGGCATAATGGGCCACACTGTCTGATAGCTCTAGATCCAGATTCTATCAGCAGGATACAATAGTTCCCACTGACACTGCAGCAAATTACACACATTTCAAAGAATTTTTATACCTTGAATTTTAATTCAGTTCTTCCAATGCCTGTTAAAATGAATAATGTCCTGTGAACTTGTATCTGAACAGCACTCTAGCATCCAGTGGGACTTTGAACATGGAGAGACATGATACAGAGCCTGAAGGACAGAAAGAGGACGTGCTGAGGATGCTTCTACAGCCTTGTCCTACCAGGGAACGAAGAATGGAGACCTTCCTAAATGTGTGATTGTCCTTTACCTCATGAATTAACAATCCAGTTATTGTAAGCATATAACCCCATCCTGTCATCCCTCTTAGAGAATATTCTTCCTCTAGTCCTGTCTTCCGCACTGTGTCTCCTTACTACCCAGTGATAGGGACCGTTGGGATGAAACTATCACTTTTCACTTGATTTAATTTGTATTCATGTAAGTGTTGCAATCGGAATTGAATTTTTGTAACTATGTAAAATTGAAATTGTCTTCTTACCATTCCTTTCACTTATCCATTCTTATATTTAAAAATAAGTATTTGCCCATTCATCTTTTTCACTCAGATTTCCAGCTCTAGTAGCGTAATGCTGTCCATCATGCTTTTGCTTATCTCCAAAGAGTCTAAATTATTTCCAAAATGAGTGTTTCCCGGCTAGTGTCTAAAAGGTTCTCTTAATAATTTGATCAAGCATGTGCAGGAATGGTGAAATTAGTATTTATAATAACATGTTCTAAAGGAACACAGAGATCTACCTACAGCTTGTGCCTAGAGGCCTTTTGATAGAAGGGCTATGATGCTATCCAGATTTTGCAAGTTGTAGGAGCTATAGGGAAGGGAATAAAGCTTCTATCAGAGAGTGAGGGCCAGATCTACCTCAAGGGATCTGTGTACATGTGTGTGACTTTCTTTGGTATAAACCTTGGGTACGCTTTTAACTCAGATCTCTGGATCACTCACAGTGTTCTGGTTCAGATCACCAAGCTGTTATAAAGCACATGAACTGGGTTTCTTTTGGGCATGGCTAAACCAGATGTGGTGGTTCGGGAGCACACCCGATCTGTTCAAGTTGCTGGTGGACAATGGAAACACGGGACTAGGCAGCAGAGAGCCTGAAATAAATTCTCCTGATATACTTATTGCATGTGCATTGAAGCCTCTTCAACGGCTGTTCTGAGCTTTAGATCTACTCCTACAGGGCTGCACAAATACAGCCATCACACGTACCCATTGAAACAAAGCCGAGCTCTGAACATGATAGCTGCCAAAAACATTGATGGTCCTTGCAGGAAGATCCAAAGCCATTATCTCCCTGGCCTTTTGACAAATATCAGACACAAAATAATGAATCATTTATTTACTCCTCTAAAGCAGTTTTATTTTGACTTTATTTAATCATGTAAAAACTAAATCTGTTTTTCCCTCCAGTGCATTAAGTATGCAATCTCTTATAGATTGCATAATGTGCTAATTTGGGATTATATTAGTCAAAGAAGTCTGTATGTTATTCTATCTGTAGAATGTGCTGACCTTGAGGAAATTTATTTTAACCCTGGTGAATTTGTTGGTTTGAGGATAATTCATGGGCATCAGAAGGTTCACAGATAAAAATGTTGCGTTGACCTTCAAAGTGCTCATCACTAACATGTCATTATGCAAGTTGGAACTTTTCAATCCCTTCAAAATGCATCACCTAAGAACATCCTTTTTGCTTGTCACTCTATATTATTCCCATCTGAATGTCTTTATTATCTCCTCATTTTCCATAGCATCATATGCAAATGTCTCATTTGCACCTTCAATGCCCTTCACAACTATAATCTTTCTGTTTAATCAATTTTTTTTGCTTTTCCCTTCAGGTCCATGGTGGCAAACCCCTGAGTGACTGAGTATTCAATGGGATCACAACTCTGTGCTTCAGTACATAATAGCCTCCTTTTCTCTTTCCTGGTATTAGTTTCTGTGGCAAACCATACCAGATCACATTCTGCTTTCAGTCCCTGCAAGTATACATCACAGTTGTATGGTCTGCAAGGAATCAGCTGTTAATCTTACTAGGTGAGCTCAGTCTGACAGAGATTATTTATTTAAGAAAAATAAACTGATTCAGACTGTATCAAAACTATACAGAACTCTGCCAATTTGTTCTTGCCACGCTTTCTCCTTCACGCCTGCTGTTCGCAGTGATCGTCTATGGTCTCTTTGTTTCATATTAAATTGCATGCTCTTTGGGATTAAGACTTTGTTTATAATAGTGCTCATCAAACAGTACAGACAGCATCTCCATGCAGCGCTGTCAATTCAACAGTAAACCACGTATTGACACTGTATGAACTCCAATACTTGGTTTGTCCAAATAGGTTAATCACACTGGATTGTTGACATACCATTTCCTGAATACAGCATGTAAGCATTTATCTCTGACTGTAATGCTCCAAAAAGTTATAGAACATTATATTTGTTTACATCCATGCTCTTCCGTCCTGGAAGAAAGTGACATGTTGTTAGGAACCCCAGCCTCTGACAAATGGCACTGGTACAAAAAGTGGGCAGTTAATGATGCTAGAATGGCAGAAGTTTGATTATTTAATAAAGAATGACGATGTCTGAGAAGAAAAAATTGCATATAGGCACATATTTTCCCTGCCATTAGTCCAGAAAACCTTTCTTATTGCCCTTATATAGAAAATTGAAAATTTTCAGAATGGGTGAAGGACATCCTCAAACAGCACCTATTTTGTCAATCTCTTTTTATAGGTTTCTTAAACTCCCCCTTCTTCTTCTAATATTTTTTTAAAAAACCTGTCAAGAAACTGGAATTGGAAAAAAAGTTATTGGTTGATAGAAGAAACAGTCAAAATTTGCCCTGCCCTTTGGTATTATATTGGTTTATTGAAAGACTTGGCAGGCTGATGAATTTCGTCTGAAAAGAAAAGTCAGTTTTATCCATTTGCACGTTTGGATTTTGCTGGATTACATATGTAGATAAATGCAAGAATGTATTTTTTTTAGTCAAACAAGTTTGCTCTAAGTTAAAATACTGGTCTCCTGAAGTGTTATAAACTTTGCCAATATGATTTTATAAAAGGAATTCTAAGCATTTACACATTTGTTCTTGCATTTTCTTCTATTGCAATTCTTCATGTTTTAGGTTCTCTGTGCGAGTTCTCAAACACAACCTGGTGTCTACCACTCAAAAAAACATAAAACAAAGAAAACAAGCTACAGAACCATAGTAATTTCTCTTAGCATAATCAAGAGCACCTTCATTTGGATCTAGTTGCACAACTCTTAGATAAATTGATATTGATTCACTCATTTAAATGAAATGGATTGGAACGATATGTGAACCACCTGCATTTGTGAAAACGATACAAAAATTCTTTTCTATTAAAAGAATAATTGTAAATGGACAGCATGTGAACCTCTTTTTATATGCTGATACTGTTGCATTTAGCCCTTTTGAAGTCAATGTATTGAAATAAAGCTAACATCTTCAAACTATTTTAGGAATAGGGGCTTAAGGAAAAGTAAAAAAAGCATTTGACTGGGTCAAGAGAATGATTGCTGTCATTTCTCCTAAAAAGAGCAGCCTACGTCTAGGAAAATCCACTAAAGTCTGAATCAGATCACGCAGATCTTCAATTATGCCAGCATAACATAGTAGCAGAGATGAAGGTTTTTTGAAGACAAGTCAGGATGCCATTGACCTTCTTGGCCACCTGGGCACATGCTGGCTCATGTTCAGCTGCTGTTGACCAGCACCCCTACGTCCTTTTCCTCCAGACAGTTTTCCATCCACTTTTCTCCCAGCCTGTAGTCCTGCCTGAAGTGTGGCTGAAGTGCAGGACCTGGCACTTGACGCCACTGAGCCTCATGGATGGTCTTGGCCCGTTGATCCAGCCTGTCCAGACAGGCTCTGCAGAGCCTTCCTACTCTTGAGCAGATCAACGCTCCCACCCTACCTGGTGTTGTCCATGATTTACTGAGGGTATATTCGATTCCCTCATTCAGATCATTGATAAGCATATTGAACAGAACTGGGCCCAACACTGATCCCTAAGGGACAGACGGCTCTAGTGACCAGCCACCTACTGGCTGCAGCACCAGTCACCACTCTCTGGGCAAAGGGTGCACCTGTCCAAGCTGTGGGCTGCCAGATTTTCCAGGAGTATGCTGTGAGAGACGGTGTCAAAGGTTTTGCTGAAGTCCAGGTAGACAACATCCACAGCCTTCCCCTCATCCACCAGGCAGGTCACCTGGTCATGAGAGGAGATCAGGTTGATCAGGCAGGACCTGCCCCTCCTAAACCTGTGCTGGCTGAGCCTGATGCCTTGGCCATCTGATATGTGCTGTCTGATCTCACTCAAGATGATCTCTTCCATAACCTTGCCAGGCACCAAGGTCAGCCTGACACACCTGTATTGTCTAGGATCCTCTCCTTCTGGAAATGAAGAGGATGTAGAATGGAAGAACTCCCAGAGATGAGGAACAACTAAATTATAGCATCCAATTCACAAGTAATCTGACAGAAAATTAAGATTTCTGCCTCATAATATATTTTAAAACTAATTTTGACCAATGGGTAGTGATAATTCACAGAAAAGAAACCCAGCAAGAGAATGGCAATCCCCAATTTCAGGATAGAGTGTCGAAAATACCAGGACTTGCAGAAATGCAAGGCAGGTTTGTCACAGAATCATAGTCACTGGAAAACAATACTTTGTGCACACATGGTAGAACTGCCCAGAGCTTGGGAACATGGGCATCTGGGATTCCTGGCTTTCTGACAATCTTAAGGAAAAACACACAAAAACCTAACTCATAGCAGATCATCTAAAGAGCTCGGCAAATGAAAGAAAACTGGAAAGTTTCTCAGAAAAAGTTGCACTGTTCTGAAAACCTTTCAATTTCCACAAGACAGTCTTCCCCATGCCAAAAAAATTAAAAGCTTTTAGAATCAGAAAGATTCAGAAAGTCCCAACAAGCTTTATTTGTGAGAATTTATTTAGTAGTGGTATTGAGATCCTCTCTGAACCTGCACAACATTCTGGGTTTATACTATTTCTATGAACAAGCAAGGCAAATTTTCAAATGTATAGAGGAGAGAGAGAACGAAGTACACAGGAAAATAACAAAGAGGGATTTTCCTGCATTTTCTAACAGAGTAATCTATTAATAATACTTTAGATAAGATCATATGATGTTATACAATGTGCAATTCCTAGTGTTTAGATAATTAAAGGAACATTTTAAAAATGCATTCTGACTAGCAGCAAGGGATTATGCTTGGATTGGTTTTAATCTTCAAAAGACCAGATATAAAAAAAAAAGATTAATCCTACTATTGCTTGTATTTAACCTGATACAGAATTTAAACCAACATTTTTTCATCTAAAAATATACAAATACCTTCTATATCACACAATTCGTTTGCAAATTTCCATCAGAAAATCTTTACAGTACTACGACAGCAAAGCAGAAAAATGTCTTATTTACTAAAAGAATCAGCAGTTTTCTGGAGGCTTACTCAGATTCCTCTCTGCAGGAACTATGTCTAATTCAGATTAAAATGTCATTGATTTCCCTGTAGGATCTCAGAGACTCTCAAAGGCCCGTTCCTGCAGGGAATTTCTCTTGCCACTGGTCACCATAGCACATCAAAATGGTGCATACAGTCTAAATTAAATAATTAAACATAGTTATGCAAGTTAAGGAAAACACTTAAAGGATTGTACATTGATCAGCCTTTTGCTCTGCCTTTTAACAGTTCTCCACATCACGCTGTGTTTATATGACAAATAGCAGGTATGATACAATTGCACACAGGGAAGGTGGGCATAAACATGGAAGCAGAGGGAAGAAGATATGCTGTTCACCTTTAAAATAATTGAAAGCATACAGAACAGCTAGGAAAGAATTACAGTGTAATAGAACATGAAACCTAGTTTTAAATCAAAAAACCGTTTGCACCCATAATCATCCAACTTTTCTTTGCTTTTTTTTTTTTTTTTCAATGAGATTACTTCTTCTTTGTAATTATCTGCACCATAATCATGAGCTGTTGGCTTTTGACAGCTGAAATAAACCCTGCTCAGAAGCAGTAAAAAAAAAGGAAGAAAAAAAAATTCAAACCCCACAGACATCCACTACTGTTGGTTTTATAGGGCCCCCACAATGCAGACTTGAAAGTAACCTTTGTCATCTGCTCCTTCAATTTGCATAAGTAATTGGTAAGCGATGAAGAGCATGTGCTGACAAAAACAAACTTGGTGTGTGATGGACTGGGCCAATTCTCTTGCTCCAACTTACACTAAATTTCAGAAATATATTTTAAAGAATGATTATTTATTTAAAGAGTTTATGACCTTCAGGTTAACAGACACCCATGACCTGTCTCAAGAGTTATGTTCCTGAAGGTGATAAAACTTCCAGTGACAAACACAGAGCAAGAGACTAAGCTTTCATTGTAAACAGGGCAAGTTTGTGGCATTTATTTCCATTGGAGAACACTGTCAGCTCCATCCTAGAAAATACACAGTTTCTCCATCTGAATTAATTCTTACCAAGCAGCATAATGGGCTGAGAAGAAATTACTTGAAAAAAGAAGACTATGGCCTGCTATTCTACCCAGGGAGGAGAAAGGACTCTGCCACGGCTATTGTGGTAATCCACAGCTGCAGGTTTGGGACTGATAACTTCAGTCAAACCTGTCAAGTTTATCAGTCAAAAAATAATTTTGTTTTATTTTTTAAACTTCCGTCTTTCTCAGACCTGTCTAGTCAAAGTGTACCTGCATTTCAGAGTCACCCATGCCACTTACCATTCCTCTTCGCCGAGGGGAGGGGAGGGGAGGGGAGGGGAGGAGAGAGAATTCAAATGAGGGGTGAAATTATCTGTAATTAAAATGGCTCAACTTCCAGAAATCTAGTTTTGCAGAAGAAAAATCATAACAACAAAATGAATTTGAAGATGCTATCTTCATAAACATGAGCTGAAGTGATAATTTTATCTTTCCATCTGACATTATTTTTCACAATATTCAAGTCAAGACATAATACCTTAGAGTACTAGTAACCTGCTGTGATTACCAGACACAGTCACATTAAAATGATTTCATCACCTCAGTGGGAACTGAGTGAACATTTGTTTAGTTGAATTTGGGCAGATTCATATTCCAGGATTTTGCCCTTGAATTTCATTGAAAAATATGTATAAGAAATACGCAAATAAAATTTTTCATAATGGCAATAATCCGCGTAAATTAAGCAGAAGCATACAGTTTCAAAAATTTATGAAAAATCTAAAGACAGGATCAATTGTTTTTTAGTTTGCCATTTGCATCCATCTCTGCTCTACTCTCTTACACTGCAACAGAAATTCTTGTTCTGCAAGTATTCCTTCCGTTCATTACAACACAGTCTATGGTGTACCAAAACATACAACAAACCCAAATCCTATTGGTCCTTCCCTTAGCCCTTATTACTGGCAAGCTGATGCTTGTGTAAGAGACAGAGAGGTGAGGAGGGCATAGGATATGAAATAATTACTGCTATTCATTGTCCTGTCTTTGGACTGTGTATACCCAACCTCCTCAGAAACTGTGTCATTCCTGTGTTTGAGAGTGTGCTGCTTTCAACCATACAAAATTACACGGGAAAAAATGTAGTAAGTCCACGCAGTGATACATTTGCTGTAGGGAAAGTATGTGGTTGTTCAGGAAGGGCAAAATTTGCTACCGGTTAGTTGCTGACTGAGGCTGCTGTGGTGCAAAGACAGTTGAAGGCACAATGGAGGCTGCTTTTCAGCACTTGCACTGGTTACTTCAGTGTCTGGAATACAACCATCCTGATACATTAGCCACAGAAAAAAATGGAAGGGTTATAAGTCAGCATGAAATGGCTTCTGTGAACATCTTCTGGAAGCTCGCTGTGTGGCTGTAGATGAATGTGAACTCCTGGAATTAATCAAGCAGGGCATGACCTTACTGAAACATTTATGAAAATGCAGTTCCACACCATGGCAACAGTGTCTCTCTCTCTCTCTCTCTCTCTCAGGTGCAGAGGCTGTCTCTTCACCAACCCCAGCTTCCACAATTCTCTGGAGAACAAAAGGGACAAGGAGTGCTATTGATGTAATTGTTTTTGTGAACTGCAGTGGTCACTTTCTAGCATTTGGCTGGTGAGTACCTGCTCTACTTGATGGTCTATAAGCAGCTGTGTGGAGCTCTCATAGTGCACTGTATAAATTTGCTGAGGTGCAGGCTTCGTTTTAGTGACAGCAAAAAAGAGAAAATGCTACACTTTACTAAGTTCGTTTCAAACAGAACCATTTCGGAAGAGTACTCTTTGTGTTGTGCTGTTCTCCGTTTCACTTCACTCATAATTTTCTGTGCTTTCTGGAAGCCAGCAGATCCCCATGAAAGGCAGGGTTGAGGTGAAGTCTGTGCCAAGCAAGAACCTTTTGGGCTGTACTAGGGGACGTCATAAAATTCTTCATATTAGACCCTCATTTTCCCACATGTGAAACTCACACCCTCACTAGAGAGCTTGTCAAAGGTTAAGCTTGTTTGCACAGTCACTGATTTTGTTTTCACTGCAGCTTTAGGTATTGTTGATAGTTACTCTGTGTTACTAAATGAAGGATGTTACCTATCTCTGCCATAGTGAAATGTTACTCTTGGCTCTCCATGCAAGCTCATCGCTGTATTTTCCAACTTTCCATAATAACCTACATACTGTTCTTCATGTTATACATTTATTTTGTACCTGTCCCTATCTTCATATGGAAATTGAAAGAGGAGTGACAGGTCAATTGGCACTTGCCTCAAACATCCAAGTAAGAGCACCCATTAAAATCTAGCTAAATTATTGGGATGTGAAGAGCAGTAAAAAATAAGACACTTCATTTTTTACTGGAAAAAAAATACTAAAATGTTATGTACATAGCTAGAACAATAAATACTGATTGTTTAAAAGTAAACCTCTCCTAAAAAACCGAATACAGATACTCTAGTTTATGATGGTCTTTAAATGCATGTTTTCATACTTAATCAGGTTAACCACTGTCCCATTCTCTGTTATGTTTTGTGACTATTAATCACTGTCAAGTCATGCTTTATTTGTCCTCCTCCAAAACGTCACTCTTTCTTTCAGAACACTAAGCAAAGAGAGACTATAATTATACGTTTGTATTTCTACCTCAGTGTTTCGTACACCTTTTGAACAATGTAGACAAAGTGTTTCAATAGAAATAGTCACCATGCATTTTCTCCTTTACTCCTCCCTTCCAGTCTCTGTATTTTCACCTACGTTTTTCTTAAAAATGTTTTTTTAGAAATGGCTGTTTTAAACTTGAAAAAGTTAAATTGTCACATACGCACTAACTCTGTTTCCTACTTCCAACTGCAATAAAAAATAATATCTGAACTATAAAATAAATAACACATAGATTGGTGGAGCTTGCCTGGTAAAATTTTCCTGTTTCACCTAAAATGACTGAACTCAGCCTTTCCCTCAGTGAGAACACTAAAAACATTTCTCACCTCTATCTGCTTTTCACACAATGTGAAAAGCTGGGTATTAGAACTCTGCTGTGTGGATACCTGTTGCAGTTAATCATCAACTACCCTCTTAGTTTCTGCATAAGACAAAGGACTGATTTCTGGCAATGGACTGACAAGAGACCCAGTGGTTGACTGAAATCCTAACCACCCTTATAGTTTCATAACAAAGCATTTGACATTTTTGCACAGAACTGTGAGAAGCTGAAGTGTTATGGTTCATGGTTTAAATGTTGTTAAAATCACCAAAGTACTTTTGTCCACTGTAGCAAATTGTAAAAAGAAGCAACTGCTCATCTGGGACCACCAAAGCCCACCCATCCCCAAATACACCTCCTGATGGGAACTGGAATGAGAGTTACTGGACTGTGAATTAAGCCACCTGCCAGAAACTTGAGATAAGATAAAGGTAGTAAACTATTGTCCAATTATCTCAGGTCTAAGGAGAAGTAAACAAGCCTGGAGGGGGAAGAATGTATCTGCAAAGAAAGGCATTCTCAGCAGCTGTGTGGAAAGTCATCTCTGAGTTGGGTGGGGGTAGCCGTAGCCCACAGACTCATCTGCTGAGGCCAGTTTTGCACCCCACCCCAAGGAGAGGCTCTAACCCTGCAAGGCAAGATGGTGCCTCTTATCATGCTAACTGCCCTCCCTTACACAACTCACTCAGTTGTAGAAGTCCCTTCCTACCCCTGGGGAAGGTCTGATGGGGCTTTACACTGATGTGAGAGGCAGCTATCAGGTCTTAGAAGGTGTCATAAACCATCAAAGACCACCGAAGTGCACCCAGACTCATTTCTGGGGCCTTCCACTAGTAGACTGGAGGTGATCAAGTAGTCTAAAACTCCTCAGCCCAGGGGAGATACCTAGGCATTCCCACTGAGCCTGAGCACATTTTAAACCATCCGACATTGTGTTTCAGGGGCTTCCCCCACACCTGACAGGACAAAATTGTGACCATCACTTTGACCAACAAACACTGAAATTGCAAAAATCAAGTCTTGTCACGACATCCTTGGGTGGTGTCTTTGTACTCTTACTCCTTCTCTTTCTTTTCCTTGTACATTTTCTAAAGTGATATTTTAAAGATTTCATATTGCCATATTACTATAGATAATAATAACCAAAATGGCTACATACTTGCTTTCCATTGCAACCAGATCATTCTAAAATAATATATATACACACATATATATTACAAAAATATTTATGTGTATATATATATATATATATATATAATTACAAATACCAATCAACCAATCATTGGTGTTATTTCACTCTTAATACACCCCAAGGGATCTATTAACAAGGACCTGGATCCTGGATTACCCTTGCCTTCTGGGGCCGGTCATAACAAGGATATCTCCATCAATAACATTTTGGACAGTCTGGACATGTCTCCAAGCGGTCCTTGCTGTCTGTAACCAAATGATCAGCACTGTTTTCATAATTAAAGAGTCTTGACAAAAAACACAAGGGAATTAAGCCATCACAGCTAGTAGCTCTTTCTGCAGAATTAACCAAATTATATAAACCATTTTAAATAATTGGTAGAAGCTTTTCCTGTAGATACATGAGTTGACAGATGCCTTCTACGTAATTTGAGATAATTGACAGAAATGAATCCTGTATGTGCTGAAGTGGCCACATAAAATTGGAGGTGATTTGAATTGCAAACATCTGGCCAAATGAGAGATCAAGAATCTCCTCTGAACCAGCTGAAGATGTTATTGTAAGGACCCTTGCATTGAAAGCTCTGTTCACCATCTACAAAGTGTCCAATCACTTTGAAAGATTCAGAGAGAGAGAAATATCGAATTATCACCTTTCACAGTAATACGTTTTACACTCTTCTAAATGTACATTTAAACCAGAATGAATCAATATTTTATGATCCCATACAATGAGACTAAAGAGACAATATAGAAATACAGAATTATCCTCTGCAAAGTAGCTCAATAAATCAAGGATTTTCTTTTCAGCCATAAAACACTGTCTGTTAAACTCTGTACAGCAAAATAATCCCAAACAGGGGGAGCCAAACAGTATTTCCAGAAGTTCTCAGAAACTTCAGAAGTTCCTAAGGAGTTCTTAGAAACTTAAAATCTTCTTAGGAACAAAAGTTATTAGGGAGTATTTTACACAGAAAGCACTAACTATAAGGACACCATATGCTTCTACTCCATCCTCAATATGAGAATTAAATCTACATCAATATCTGTGTTGTGTTTGAAATAGCATACTTTGTGTAATCATCCATTCCTGCTGAAAAGATATGAAGGTAATCACTTTGTGCTGAACATAAAAATACTGAAAATTAAAATGCTTTTTCAGGAATATACTAATTTCCGTTTTTAAGGAAAACGTAAATGTACTGTGGTTCTTTTGTGTTTAGTTCATCAGTATCAAAATATTTTATTAGGACCCCTTTGAACGACTAAACCAAATTATTTTCATTTAATTCTATTGTCTCTTCTCATTCTTACGTAGGATCATTGAGTTTCAAAATTCACAAAATTCTGCATATTGGAATGGATAACAAAATTTATAATATTTTCTTAATTTGAAGTGGTGTTAAAGATTTTTTTTCTTTTTTAAAAAAGCTTTTGTTTCCTTTTCCTTTATTCCTTTTCCTTTTTATTTTTTTATCTCTGGAAACCCTTTCTCTCACTGTCTTTCTCAGTCTCTTAATTTATTTTTTGTCATGTTACTGTCAACATGAATGAGCAAAGTCAGTTGAAAATGTCCCACTTATCTAAAAATGTCATAGAAATCACTATGTCTTCTTTGGCTTCAGTGAAGCATCACAACCTTCTATGAATGATCTGCCTTTCTTTACCCATGACATAAAGTTAGCATTACCTTTAGATATGCATATTTATTTCAATGTTCCCTATTTGCAGGGATTAACTGACACAGTTGAGGCAAAAGAAAACAAAATATTTCCATAACTTCAAAATAACATCAAAATAATTGATGGACAATTCGAAAGATTTTGTTCTATAAAAACAATGACTTTTTCTGCCTGAGAGGAAATGGCAAAGAGGCACAATTTCCCAAGTAGAGAATTTATACTTTCTTAGCAGATTCAAAAAATATTTACTAACAGACCACTACCGTAAGTGGTTGTCACACAACATTACATGGGAAGAAGGGATTTCTCATTCTCTTAGAAGAATACAAGTGGCAAATAAAGTTTTATTTAGCTCTAACAGAGGGTATAAGTGTAAGGCAAGAGAAGAGTCAAAGCCCAGAAAGTTTCTGTTCTTTACTAACAATAACTAATATAAGTAACAACAGGAAGGCTTTGGACACAACCATTCCCTTCATTTCTCATGTTTTTTTTACCTGTGCTGGAACTGATTCTCGTGAGATCATTTCACCATTTGAACAACAGGGTAAGTCATGGTCACGTCATATTTCATGACAAAAGAGTACACAAAATAACACCTTTTACAGTCTCTAAATGCGCACTTAAACCAGTAGTGAATCAATATTTTATGATCCCATACAATGAGACTAAAAAGCCTTTCTCTCCAGTATGCTTGACCTAAAGGGAGGAAATGAAAAATGGTCTATAGCTTATCTCTAACTGCCTGCCTACCATACTAATAGTGTGTCTGGAAAAATGGTAAAACTTAAAACACATGCATGAAAGTCAGAGCCTGGGTTGAAGAAAGAAGAATAATTCAATATTCTACAACCAGCGCTGCCAATTCTTCCATGGACAATCATCAGTAGTAATTGTTGCAATATGAAATGGGTCCTTAAACTGACAAAGGTAACTTGATAGGTTAAAAGCTCCTCAACTTTCTCTGAAGCTTTAATGCCTGAAGGAGAGGAATTATCCTCATTCTGGTTTATTTTCTGACAATCTTCTTTTTCACTAGTGCAAGCAATTAGTCCTTAGGCTCACTATTTCTACATCCTTGTCAATGTTCATCGTTTTACAAAACACAGAAACTCTTCAAACATCATTTAACTCCCTTCTAGTCCCAATCAAAATGTGTGTGTATGCATGTGCCTTATTCAACCCAGATTTTATTTTTTACAAAAACTTAAGAAGCAGCCATGATCAGAAAACAGAAACTGTGTTTACTGAATTTGATAGTACAAATATGTATATATGTGCATATTTACATTCATATATAAATCTAAAGTGAAACTTTTAACTAAGGGATATTCACAAATACGTTATAACAATGGGTAAAAAATGGAAAAAAAGTGTTCCCTGAAACCCAAAATGTTTTTCAGCATACCTGAAAGCTAGCACAGAACAGATACACAACTTCTATTCAGGAATTCCCAAGCTCTTGTTAAGATTACTGAGTATCATTGTTTAACATCAGCCAGCATCTAAACTCCACACGGTCCCTCCCTCACTCCTCCACAGTAAGATGGAGGAGAGAATTGGTTGTCCGAACAGGACTCTGCTAAAGAGTTCCTGCGAACGTCCCTCAAGCTTTGGCCGAGGAGGAGCTGTCTTCGGAGTTGCTGCTCCCAGACTAGCAGATTTAAATTTTATTAAGTTTGCTTCAAAGGATGGCTGGGAACCCTCAGAGGTAGGAGGGCCAGCCAGACGCCAGAGGACCAGTACTTTGAGTTTTATTTGGCCTGCGGAGTATTGGATTGAGTAAGTATTACTTCGTTTGGGTCCCCTTTTATACTCTTTTATTTTTTTTCCTTTCTGTGCTGGGAAGAGCTTGCTGGGAACTCATGGGTGGAAAGCAATCTATTCCCCATGATCCCCATAAGGAGGTAAATAGCCTCATTAAGTTTTATCTTAAGATGGGAAAATCCCCTTTTTCTAAGAGAAACCTGATAAGTTTTGTCTGGTGGTTGTTTAAACATTTTCCGGGTGTGTCTATAGCTTCTGTTCAGTCTCTAAATTTCCAAGATAAGTTTGGGGAGAAGCTCACACTTCTCAGAAAAACGGGAGATACTTCTGTTGTCCAGTTTTTCTCTTTGTTAGTTGCTATTTATCACTCTGTTAAAAATACAGCAACTGGAACAGTAAGGCCAGGGAATTCGGGTCTCTTTGGTGATGGTGCCCCTTTCTTCCTTCCCTCTCCCTTTGTCCCCCCACCCCCAGACCCCTGGGGAACCCCAGAAAGACAGAATCACATCTCGGTGCAAGGGAGCCACCAGCCCCTTCATCTTTCTGGGCGTCCCCTACACTTTCTTCAGGTCGGGCCCGATCAACCCTACTCGAAGAAACCCTCTACCTTCTTTCCCACCCCCCAGGTCCCTGTTCGGGCGCCACTGAAAATATTAAAAAGGTTGTGGGGGTTATAGGGCGGTCAGAGATAGCTGCTGTGTACCCCAAATCATCTCTTGAGAGGGACAATTCAGGTGCAGACTAGGCTGCTAGCAGACCGTTCTTTTTGCCCTGCACTGCTGAGGCGCTGGTGGCACGCACCCCACACCTGAACCGGACAGCTCAAATATTACCAGAGACAAGGAGCCAAGGAGGGCCCTCCGCTAGCCCGTGTTCCACGATCAAGGTTTATTCATCAGCAGAGGTGAGCAGGCGAAGAGAGAGCGAGACCACAAGGTCTCCCCTTTACATAGTCTCATCTGAGGGCATGGGGGTGGTACAAAGGCGGGGCCAGGGAAGGGAGCCAATGAGCAGGGGGAAGGGGCAGGGCAGGGGACCAGGTAAGGGAGCAACCAGAGGCTGCTGGGAGAGGTAGTCTTACTTATACAGAGTCTGGGGGGTAAGGTTACATTCCAACCGCAAGGACTTGTGGGAGAGGCTTTTCCTTTCCAGAGATAAAAGGTATTTTTCAAATGCCTGAGTTTTTCCACCAGCTGGCCTCAGTGACCCCAACAGGTTAAAATGAAAAGAACTTGTGGATTGGCATAAAGACAAAGTTTAATAAGTAGAGCAAAAGCCACTTGCACAAGCAAAGCAAAACAAAGAGTTCATTCCACCCTTCCCATCAGCAGGCAGGTGTTCACTCCTCCTCAGGAAAGCAGGGCTCCATCTCACATAAGGGTGACTTGGGACAACAAACACCATCTCTCTAAATGTTCCCCACTTCCTTCTTCTTCCCCCAGTTTTGTTTGCTGACCATGACGCCGTGTGGTTTGGGATACCACTGAGGTCAGTTGGGGTCACCTGTCCCAGCTGTGTTCCCTCTCAACTTCTTGTGCAGCCTCAGCCTCCTTGATGGCAGGGCAGTACAAATAGCAGAAAAAGCCTTGATGCTTTGCAAGTACTGCTCAGCAATAACAAATCCATCTCTATTATTATCAAACCCTTTTTCATCAGAAATACAAAACACAGCCCCATACTAGCTATTGTGAAGAAAATTAACTCTATCCCAGGCCAAATTAGCACACTAAGTTTTCTAATGATGCTGTTACACCGACTTTGAAAAAAGATAGATTGACATAAGCAACATGTTACTGCCAGCAAGTAACATCTCACTTTCCTTGATATCACTAATAAAGATTGTTCTGGCAAAACAGATGAATGTCAAACCAAGGATAGTTACACAAAAAATTGAACTCTACTGATCTGAAAGAGATATAAAGGTCATCTTTTGGATAAAGTGGAGCTTAACAATAAAACTGAACCTGGTTCCAAATGCTATGAATTATAGGGTAGTTCCAGGATTGTAACTGTTCTTTTCCTTTCTAGAAAGGGATAAAGAAAGTTTTTCTTCATCATTTCTTCCAAACTGAGAAAGCTCCCCACACCTCTGCCTTTTATGGCCTGGAGAAAAAGGATTGCTGATGAAGGAGCCTGAGGCAGAAGCAGCAGCTAGGGAGTTTCTGTCTCACTAGATCTTCCACCCCACATATATGTATTTGAAGGGAGAAGAAAGGTAGTCTGCATCTAATATACTTTACCTTTCCCTGTAGGAATATTTCAGACTCTTGTGGCATGAACATAGAATAAACATTTCTTGACTACTCCAGGATTTTGGTCCTGAGAAATCTGAGGAGCCTTGATATTTAAGGTCAACCCACATACGGTCTTACCATTTGAAGCTGATTCTTTTGCAAGTACAGTTTTATGACAGTGTAATAACTTCAGCACTGAAATATCAAGGAAATCCACATGTATATTTTAGATCATTAAAGTAGGTATTTAGAGTTTTGATTGCCACAGACAACACTCATTACTTTAGTGCAGTCTGAGAAGGACTGGAACAGAGACTTAACCATCAGATTTTAGGAGAAGAAAATTTAGTGAGTTGATGCCCATTAGAAATATTTTAAAAATCTCATTTCTAAAAAAATCTATAGCTTACTGATTTTTCAACAATGGAAGACCATTCACTGCTTTTTCCTTTTTTTATACCAGATGTGACTGGACATTCCTGAGGAGGGGGTCTAAAAGCAATATACCGTTCAGTTACTTGAATCTGAAATAAGATGACAGAGTAAAATATTTGCCACATGAGCATCGACTAGGTCCTTTGAAAAAAGGTGAAGCAGGAAGCACCTTCTCAAGCTCGTCACTGGATTGATTAATGGACATACTTGGCCTTCAGTTTTAACAGGGGAATTTTCCTTCAAATCCTCTTGAGATCCTTCTCTCTCTAAACAGCTTAGAAGCTCATGTTAATTCTCCATCTGATTAAAATGCATCTGGGGGATTTCTAGTCACTGTATCTTATCTTTTGTTTTGAGGTGCTACTTAAAACACTTTCCTCAGATCCTGTTACTCATGTCTGCATTAGAGCACATGAAGAAATGATATTCCCCTTCTTTCGGCTCATTTAATCACTTCTAGTGTAATAGACAGTAATGACATAAAAACCTACATGATTCTGAAGGGAAAGCCAAAAGGAGAAAAGAAACCTGACTGCCAGGTGCAATGTTTGTGTCTTAATCACTACTGACACACTGGAAAACTATGAAATAAACTAATCTTTATGTGGTAAGATGTGACTGAAAATTTAATAGGTCCACTCATATTAAGAACTTATCTAAAACATAATAGAAACAATAATTAGACTGCTTAGGCTTTGCTCTCAACTCCAGACAGTACACATTATCTAAATATCATTTGAATTTAGATAGTGTAGTAATTCTAGTTGTCTTACCATATCTGTTAAAACGCTCTCACTTGTACACAAAATCTTATAGGAAAAATAGTGTGTGTTTAGTAAAATGAAATTCACATCAAGGCAGAATGCCCTCTGTCTCACATGAAAGCCAAATTATAATCAAATTATAATCAAATATTCAGTCTAGACCAAATTCAGGATTTTAAAAGTACCTTTCTTTCTGCTCTATATTTACCATGTCATGAGCCTGTCTGTGCAGTCATTTTGCCTTGGAGTTACTTGTACATATAAGAGCTCACCGAAGGGAGTCAAGGTTGCAACACAGTTAGAAAAAAAAAGGTTAACTTGGTTAAGATCCAAAAATAAGAAATCCAAAAAAACCCACCAAAACACAAAAAACCAGAACAGAACAAAACAAAACAAAACAAAAAACAACAAAAAACCAAAACAGAACAAAAAAGCAAAACCAAGTATACTTATTCAGCAGACAAAAACTTTAGGGAAATAAACTAGAATTCTAAGAGGAGAATTTATTTAAAAAAAAAATCCCAAATGTCAAACAGCAAATCTGAAAATAAGCAAAAAAAAAAAAAATTCTGTAGCACTCCTCCACCCTGCTCCTTGCTATCTATTGGCTGCTCTCTGTGTATAACATTGGCAAAATAAGATAAAAGAGCTAAAGTTCTGGGGTGATCAATTTTAGCAATATTAGCAATAACTGTTATTAAAAAAGTCAATAAAGAGAAAATAAAAAATAAATAAAAATACTCTTGTCATATTTGGGTATAGTCCCTAGGCAGACATTCTTTAAGTGAAAAAAAAGCCATCAGCTACAGAGAGACTTTGACTCCACAGCTGAGATTTCCATGCAAGCTCATCACATTCCAGACACTTTTCCCTAAGTGTGTTTCAATTCCTTGATTCTTCTTCCACTTCAAGAGTAGGCATGTGGTAACAGAGTTTGCTGGTGGCATAAATTGAGTATGCATTTAAATAAAGCTTTAATAGCAAAATATCTTACAGAAAAAATTGAATGCTCCTGAGAACTAAAGTAACAGGGGCAGAACAAAATGCAATGGTACAATGAAAACAGTGCATTTAGTTCTTACTGTGCTTTTGCTCTAAAGGAAAAAAATAAATTCACTGGCTGGAACCAGAGGACAGAGTGATCAGACATCTGATCTTAGAGCAATTGATGTAGATGAAGTAAATATACAGCAAATGAAGGTTTTCCATTAAAAATAGCAAGGTATTAATTAAATCACGCTTGCCATTACAAAGACGCATTGCCATTATCATGTGGGACACTGTTTTGTTCAACGCTATTTGAGAAAGACATATTTACGCTTCAAAAGATGTCAACTACAGAAATGAGAAAGACCCAGAAATGGATTTTCTCTGTTTCGGCTGGAAACTGAAGAGAATGGGCTGTTTTAAGCAACAAAAATAAAAGAGGATACAAAACTCACTTAGGAGAGAGGTAGGAGCTATAAGCACATGGAAGGAGAAGCTCTACTTAGTACAAAGGATAAAAAATGGCACTGCCTTCTGTCTCAGGGAAGCGAGAAAACAAAAAGTTCATGCAGCAGCTTGAGCAAAAACAGATGGGAACCTGGTGAATCTCTGATGTTGGTCCCCTCTTCACAGCAGATGGAGTTGATGGATTTGGTGTCCTTTCTTTCACTGGGTTGGTTTTTCTGAGGTCTGGGGCCAAGATGGAGAGGCCCCTCAGCTTCCCACTGGTTCACGGCCGATTCATCTCCCGTTGATTGTTCTCTCTGAACTCGGACCAAAACCAAACCAAACAGTCCCAGAAAACCAAAGGCCACTGAAGGATTGCTGCCTCAGTCTCCAAGGCCAGGGAAAGGAAAAAAACCTTCCTGCCTAAGCTAACAAAAACCCAAGCTAGCTAAGCAAAAGAAGAGAGCCGTCTGCCTGACATGACCGACACCTGGTGAGGATGAGGCTTTGAAAAAGCCCATACAAGAGCCCCAAGGCTCCCCGCTCTCCCAGACCCACCTTAAATTTACAGCAACCATTTCTGGGAATAGAGCAGACAATCAGGGAATAGAAGACCACCCCAAGACAGAAGATTATCTCACTGATGTTTCAAATGCCAATAAGGCGTCATGTTCCAGCATAACACAAATTATCTACACGGAATTCATGCTCTCTAGTTTGCTTTTGAGTTTGCAGTTGCAGTATCTTACCAAAATTATTAGAAAGAAAGTTCTCAAGAACTAACTTCAATAGAATAAGGAAAAGAGCTTACACTGTTTCAGTATCTTGTCTCTTGTACCTTGTTCAAAATTTTGAGTTCAGAGCTCTAATAAAGAGAATAAAAGGACAAGTTTAGCAGAATGCACTGGTGGGGGGCGGGGGGGAGGGGGGCAGAAATGGTTGCAATCCCTTATACTTTTTCTTTTCCTCAAAACCTGAGACTAAAGAGTACTTAATTCACGTTTACTTATTGGCACTCAAAAGCAGCACACATTTCTGATCATAAAAATGTAAGAACATCAAGAATTGTGATGCTTGTCTGTGGGAAAAATAGCATGTGAGTGAATAGATAACATTTTGAAAATATATCCTTCAGTGCTGTGGAACACAAAGGGCTTGTTTTTATTCAGCGAAAACATCCTTCCAACAGTCAGATGTGGGGTAACAGGAAATGAGAAATGTAGCCAGTTAACCCAGATGAAATTGGAATTTCGCAATCACAAATATAAAGGTAAACTTTATTTTCAAAGGCAAGTGGGAGGAAATGGAGTGCTACTCACAAATCCTGCTGTTATTTGCTGTAAATCCCCAAGCATCTATTTAATCCACATAACTTTACATCTAAGTATTGCTTTTGGAGTTGGAGCCAAAATCCAGGGAAAGATCCATTTTCATGCCTGCAGTAAGGTGTCTAAATGTATAAATTTGTGTGGTTTTTAGAACTGTTGAAGAGTTGCCATTTCCATTTATTGTGGAGGGGTTTTTAAACTGTGTAGAACTCATGAACTTTGGGCCAATTAATTGCATGCCTTCACTTCAGTTTTCCTGGCTAATTTAGGAAGCCTAAATTGACCAAATGATGCTTATAGTAAGAAAAAATGGTATCAAACTTGAAAGCACCCCAACCATCACTGTACCTTTTGTTCTTCAGTCACTAAAGCATGACTATGGTCAGTAAGTGGCATTAAGTTAATAAAGGCATGATAATTTACAAATGAAATACAGTTAAATTGTTTGTTAATGTTTTGGCACTGTGGTGTGATGGAAACAAATGCGACAGCAAAGATCACTCATTCACGTTGCTGTTGCCCATGTGACCCCAATATTTAATTGCAGACTTGAAAGGGTTTGCTTTAAAGATAACTCAGAAAACATTTGGGTTTATTGGGGAAAGCAAAAATGGTTTAGCTGTTGTGTGGTGAGCATATTTTTTAACGCTAGGATTGGAGGAATGTAAGAAGTTGCTGAAGCTATAACCTTTGTAGGTAGTTGTTTTCAAGGGGGAGAAGGTTGCCTCAGATTTACAGAGATAGAGGTTGCTGAAGGAGGATGTTTTTCTGATAAAGATATGTACCTTCTCTTGTGGTGCCCCTCACTCCTTTTGCCTCAAGAGAAGGAACAGTAGGCACACCATGGGGAGGAGGGGAACAACAGGATAGCGAAACAGAGTTTGCGCTGTGTTAGGTAAAAGTGCACACCAACAGTGCAATTTTGTCTACATATTCCTGGCAAGAAAATAGTAACTGTAATTATAAACTCTTCTAATTTTATTCAGCTACGTATAAGGTCAAGACTGGGTTAATACCGGAACAAGAATGAGTGAGGATGAGAGACTCCAGCCTACGGTCCTGAACTGCACTGTATCATTCACGAGTGGCAAATTGTAGTTATATGTCTACTTTATCTTTTCTTTTCATGCAATGCAAAGTCCTTACACAATACAAAGTCCTTATAGAAGCATCTACTTAAAAGTTTTTAATGAAAACCATTATTTAAACTCTACGGGAATCTAATTTTCTATTGTTCCACATCTTTATGTCAGTTAAAATCCTCAAGCAAAAGGATCAAGAAATAAGTGAAGTGCAAAATGCAAAATGACAATCTTGAGACACAGAGACTTTCTTCTCTGTGCTGATTTAGTATCTTCTTGATTCCTCTGCAACTTTAAAACAGACTTAGTCTATAAAAGTTTATTTAGTGCACAAAAAGGTTGATACACTCTTTGGCTTCACAAAAATGCAAAATATTCCAAATAAAGATCAACAAAAAACTCCCCACCTGGGTTGACTTTCTACTAATGTATCCAACAGGTTCTCAGTTGTTCTGTCTAATGTCCACACGGATACCCATCTGTAATATTTCCTTTAAGTTTTTCAACAATAAAGGAAAAATCCTTAATTGGAAAGCTAGAAGGACAAAGTTTGTTATGTTCTGAGATCAAGGAAAAGTCTTTAAAGGTTTGTGTGCTTTAACTGGTTCTACGTTTTTTTTTCCATAGAAGAAATCCAACACAGAGTGGTGAAGAGTATTCTTACTACATCTCAGAGTCATAACAAATTAGGGTTGCAGATAAGTGTGGGTTTGTTTGGGATTTTTTTGTTAGGATTTTTAAGTCAAAATCACCTCCCATGCTGTAAACAATGTGACAAATTCAAACTAGGAGTGAGCATCTTGCACACACATCTCATGTATACTTCCTTATAAATACAGGCAATCCATGTTGATGAGAGCATTAACTATCTGTTCCAGGAAGCTGACTAGTGGAGGGGAGTGGTGTGTTTATAGAGTCCGGCAGGCCTTTTTTGGTCAGTGTACTGCATCACTTACATGGCAGAAAGGAACAAGAACAGGAGTGGCGAAACCGTAACGAGGCTTTATTTCCACTAATTCATGTATTTTCAGAGTGAGACAATGACAATTACTTCTGATTCACCAAGATCAGAATTACAGCTGTTTTTCCACCGTAAGTGTACTATTATTATTACTATTATTATTTTCTTGCAGCAAAAGCTTCTTTAATGCCTCTAAAATGTAATATCAGCTGCGGTGCTAAATTCCACAGTTAAATAGCAATTCACACATTCCACTGCAGGTATGTTCTTGCAGTTACCAGCGGGCCTTACGGTAACCCCATTTGCTATGGTCTGGGAAGTAGGAACACTGGCAAATAAAGAGGCAGACATATTTACCCATGTGCATTTGCTTTGGTTATATTTCTAATAGGCTCAATTGCTTAAGGAACCTTCTCTTTCCCTCTAAACCTTCGTCACACTCAAATCTAATTTTGATGCCCTTTTGCTCAGCTAAGAGGCAGAGTGATTGATCTGGGATTGGGAGCAAAGGACTGCTGAAAATGCTTTCCCTCTTGTAATTTCTGTGGTAGCTTATAGCCTTGGTGTTTTCTGTTCATGAAGCGAAGGACAGGAAAAGGAAAGGACAATGCTCTCGGATGTATTTTCAAACAGTAACCTTTCTTGTCTCATCTGGGGTCTGCAGCTTTGTGGTACGGTGATAGATGGGATCTGCCACTCCTGTGTAAAATCTGAGAAAATCAGCTGTTTGTGAACTCTCATATATCTGCTGCAGCACTGCAGATGGGCTGAGAGAGGCTCTTGCTTCTGGAGCAGAAATATGCCACTCTTTGCTCACTGCTTTGCAGTGGCTAAACCAGCATCAGTCAAAGGATTTTATCCTCAGTCCTGCTACCTTCTCCCTGAACAGCAGAGGCCATTTTCACCAGAGCCTCCTTGTTCCTTCAGTTAATTTTTATTTCTTTGACTTTAGAAGAGCATATCCAGAGAAAGCCTCTAAAAACACTTCCTATGAAAAAACTCCCTTTTTTTTAATATTCTTCCTCAAATTTTATTCCTTCAATTAAAATGACAGGAGTCCTAGTCAATACCCTGTTACTTTCATAGAACATAAAACTGGGTAGGTGTTCTTCACACAGCTAAATTACATTATTTTCCCTGAAGGAATTGCAGCTTTGATACAGAAATATGATTGATATTTCTTCTATAACTCAATAAAACTAAATTTGTTTCCAACCCAGTTGGAAGAATTGAGAATACAGTGCAGCTTGGTACTTTTCTTTTCTTTTCTTTTCTTTTCTTTTCTTTTCTTTTCTTTTCTTTTCTTTTCTTTTCTTTTCTTTTCTTTTCTTTTCTTTTCTTTTCTTTTCTTTTCTTTTCTTTTCTTTTCTTTTCTTTTCTTTTTTTTCTTTTCTTTTCTTCTTTTCTTTTCTTTTCTTTTCTTTTCTTTTCTTTTCTTTTCTTTTCTTTTCTTTTCTTTTCTTTTCTTTTCTTTTCTTTTCTTTTCTTTTCTTTTCTTTTCTTTTCTTTTCTTTTCTTTTCTTTTCTTTTCTTTTCTTTTCTCTTATGTAGATGACCATTGTTTATATTGTGATAAGTGTAGGATTAAAAGCCTGTTGAGGCAACCACTGCATCTCTGCCTCTGTGAGGAACTTGGAAGCCTAGGGACTACTCCTGTAATAAGTTGTCCACATAAAACAGAATGAGGATTTTTTTAAGGATTCTTACATGAAACAAATAAACAAACAAACAAAAACCCCCAAACAGCAACAACAACAACAAACCAAAAAAAACAACCCAAAACCCCACCAAAAACCAAAACCACAAAAAACCCCCAAAGAAACAAAAACCAAAAAATCAAAAACCATCCAACCAACCAACCAACCAAAAAAACCAAAGAAAAAAATCAAAGAAACCAACCAACCAAAAAAAGCAAAAGCAAAACCAACCAACCAAAGCAACCAACCAACCAAAAAAACCCCAAAACCAAAAACCAACAAAAACAAAACCAAAAACCAAACCAACCAAACAAAAATGACAAAGAAAAAAATCTAGCATCTTGGCCTATCCAGTGAGTTGAGATAGAGTGAAACCACCTATACAAAATATTAGCCCTGAAGATATTGCACTCTAAAGAGACAAAGACGGGAAGATTTTATTGATTGTCCTTCTGTCATTGTTTAAAAACTTACCTGTTTTTTAAAATACTTACCTGATCTTTATGTTCTGGTTTTGCTTTTGGTTTTCTTTACCCTATTGAATAATCCACTCTTAAAGAAAGTGAAAGAGAAAAATGTGAATAATAAAAAAGCTTATGCATATTTCTGGTTTTGAGATGCAAACCAGTCAGGAAACACTGCCTTCATAGGCATAGAAAATACCCATCCAAGTCTTAAGAAAAAAAAAAAAATTTTTTTTTTGAAGTTATACTTGCTGGAATCGTCCCGTTTTTTCTTTGGTAACAGTCTCAGTGGGCAAGCATCTCATCATAGACATACACAGGTATGTGCAAACCTGTTCAGTTCATCTTTAATTGAAACTCTGAAATAAGCCACTTGGCACTAAGAGGCTTTGCTAAACTCCCAATCTGACTCTCAAATTAGCACTGTTGACCCTGCTGTACTTAGCTGCTTGCATACTAACTAGGTGATCAATTTTTCTTTTATTGTAGTGCTTAAAAATGCCTTGTCCTGCTTCAGTGTACTCTTGTTCTTAGTCTTTCATGAATAATTAGCAATCAAAAAGGAAAGGTAGTTGGTTTTTTTAAAGTAACTTCCCCATTAATCATCTGTGATTAGCTGCAAAATCTCCAGGGCTACTATCATTCTTTGAAGCTCTGCTTAGTATCATTTGGCTAGTTCTTGCCTGCTGACTGTGCCAGTGATAGAATTGACATGGCCATTTAAAAAAAACTCCTTGATCTGCTTTTGTCCTGAACTTTCATTCACAGTGCTGCACTTGTCCGGCACTTTCATTCACACACAGAAGCAAAGAATCTCACTGTATTACAGAAATTTAACGTACAAGAACCTACATAGAAGATTCTAATACAGTCATAATTATCTTATTGCACTTTACATATTAGAAGTTTTGTACAATTATTAACTATGTGATCTCCACAACATCCTTGCGAGACAGAAAATTATTAGTTATTATTCCAGTTTCACACCCATTAAAAGTCAGACATGAAAATCCCCGATTCTGCAGTGTCCTTAGCACGAGCTGCTGAACTGCAGAGGAGATTAAGGGAATGTGTCACTTTTGGGAAGCCCTTAATAGTTGATCAGATCTGCTCCCAAGTGTTTATTACATGGTTATATTTAATAAAGAAATATTCTGCACCCTGAATCTCTTGTTAAAAGCAATAGAGTGTCTGCAATTGCTCAGTATGTGTGCTGTCTCTGTTAGATCTTAAACATGAACAACTCTTGAGCATCCTAATATATCTGGACTTGATGTTAAAATGAGCATTTGTAAGTTTCTGTCACTATTTCAGTTTATTCATGGAGCTGTGCCACCCACTCCAAAACACTTCCCTAAACCTCTTCTCTGCACTCCTCAGTACAAATAGCAGATCTGAGAAGGAAAGGGCCATAATTCTTGTTCAACAGCCAAGGGCTAGTTGAGCATGAGGCAACCCCAAATATGGCTTGTGTAAGTCAACCATCCTCCTCCACAAACAAAAGACAGCCCAGCGCCTGTTGATCTCTCCCATGGGACAGCAGGCTGCAGCCAGGATCTCCCCTTGAGCAGGGGACACCTCTCAAGGTCATTCCTCAAGGTTGAGAGATTTCTTGCTGTAAAAATAATCAATTGTATTGATCCTTGGTAAGTGATCTTCAGGATCCCAAACTTTGAAATCCTGCCTAAGTGATATAAAGGATTGATTGTGGCCGTGTGATCATTCAGACATGAGCCATTTACCAAGTCTGGGATTAAGTCTGGATCCAGCTGCATGTGAGCTCCCCTCATGAAAGAAATTTAGAAAGCAATGGGGTCCTTTCTGAACCTCGTGACTCAACAGCAGGGTCTCTGATAGTTCTGCCTGACCCTGTCCTTTATGCAGTAAACAATCAAGAGCTCCTTGCCATCGAATCTGATTAAACCACTGTCACATTTACTATTGTACTGGTTCGGCACGGCCTGGTTTTAGGTAGCAGGGGGGCCACAGAGATGGCTACTGTGAGGAAGCTGCTGGAAGCTTCCCAACATGTCCAGCAGAGCCAATGGCTGATGGCTCTGAAGATGGTCATGCTGCTGGCCAAAACTGAGCCAATGAGAGAGGGTGGTAACACCTCTGTGATGACATATTTAAGAAGAAATTAAAAACAAAGTCCCAAGATTTTGGATTCTAGTCAGAGAAGAGGAGAAGGTGAGAATGTGTGAGGGAAAACAACATGGCGACACCAGGGTCAGTGGAGAAGGAAGGGGAGGAGGTGGTCCAGGTGCTGGAGCCGAGGTTCCTCTGCAGGCTGTGGTGCAGACCATGGTGAAGCAGGTTGCCCCCCTGCAGTCCATGGGGATCCATGGGGGATGCAGAGATCCACACGCAGCCCGTGGGGGAGGTGCCTGTGCCGGAGCGGGTGGATGCCTGGAGGAGGCTGTGATCCAGTGGAAGATCCAATGGAGAGAGAGGGCCCTGCTTCCAGGCTGGAGCAGCCTGTCCTTGGAGCACTGCACCCCGTGGAAAGAGAGAGCCACGGCACAGCAGTTCTGGGAGGGATGTGTGCCCGAGGGAGGGGCTCACGCTGCAGCAGGGGCGGTGTGGCTGCTGCTCCTGAGAGGGGACCCACGCCGGGGAAGTTCACGGAGAACTGTCTCCTGTGGGAGGGACCTCACAGCCTCACAGGGGAAGACTCCTCTCCTGGAGCAGCAGAAGGAAATCTCAGTGATGAACTGACCAAACCCCATGCCCTGTCTCCCTGACCTGGTGGCGGGAAACAGGGAGGGGATGGGGGGTGGAAAGTGTTCTAAGGGCTTATTTTGCTTCTCATTATCCTCCTCTGATTCTGTTAGCAATAAATTCACTTTGCAACTTAAGTTGAGCCTGTTTGACCCTTGAAGTGTTTCTTCTGGTCCTTATTTTATGCAGCCTTTGTTAACTTTTTTTCCCTTTTCCCTTCTCTGCCCAGCTGTGGCATGGGAGGGTGAGCGAGCGACTCTGGTGGCTGCCTGGTGCTGGGCCAGTGTCAAACCATGACAACTATGAAACTTTGTTAAATCACTGCTTTATACCAATAAATATGTTACTGCTTCTCTCAAATTACAAGTTAAATACATCGCCTTGGGGTAAATTGATGGAGAGCATCTGTACATCTGTATTTCATTCACCTCTGGAAATACAAGAAGGTTGGTGCACTCTCTCCAAAGAGTCTTTACAGCAAAAACTCCACACTGCAGGAAGGATTCCCCAAATATACTGCCTCTAGATTAGGAAAAATAAGACCTGTCATACTTAAAATGACAGAAAATCTAAGAAGTCAGTTCAGCAATCAACAGCCCAACCCAAAGCTTTTGGTCAAGTAAGATCTTCATGTTTTTCTGGTTGTACCTCCTGATCCGACAAGACACATTACTTCTGTTCCCCAGCCTGGTCTTACCAGATCAAAGAGGCTTTAGCCCTATTTTATCTACGCCCTTTTCAATAAAATTAGTCTATTGAAAGACTAACCATATACAATTTTTATTTTTTAAAAAAATAAATGAAAAGATTTTTTTTATATTTACATTGTGATAGGGACCTAAATATCCTAAAATATTTAGGTGGCATACACAAGTAAATGACACCTCCAGGAATGCTTTCTTGCACCAACACAGGTACATATACTCTACAAAGACTAAAGAAACAGTCAGCCAATAAAAAGACATCAAGGAATGAAGGAGGCAGAGTGTTAGTAGCCCAGTTTGAATTTGGCCCGAATACAGAAACTGCCTTATTTTTCAGGAATAAACTCCCAAAGGTTACTTTTTTATTTCAAGTTATATCTATTCCAGGAATTCTTTTGCAAAAGGCAGTCAGCCCACAGACTAACCCAGTAAAGAGCTATTGGCAGCTAGCTGAAGTTGACACAGGGGGCATGTTTTTTAGAATCTATTTTTGAAAAGGCATTTTCGTGAACAGCAACCTGGTATTTTTAGTAACTTAAATGTGAAATAGAATTTTAATATGTAGTGTATGTTTGACCAAGTTATATTTTCAAAGTGCAAGCATTGTCCGTAATAAGTATGGTAGAGACGACTAAGGAAGCTCTTCATGCAAAAGAAAATCTAAAAAATATGCTATGCACTTGCTGACAAATAGCGTATTATCACAGACATGTTCCTCCTCTTTCATGTAAATGTATATCTTGCAAATTAGTAGTAGTTATTAGAATTAGAATTTTGGTGTCTTGCTTGGTGTTATTTCACTTTGTATTTGCAGATAAATTATTTTACTTTTTTGATGTGCTGTAAAATGCATTCAGCTGCTCAGTACTGAAACCAAATGTATAGATCTAAAGGCTAAGTTTTAGGCTTTTTTTCTATTCAGGGAGTTTTTAATGAGAAAACCTTAATCTAAGGAAGTATTTGTTAAGGAAGGCAACACTTGCACTGCCACTGTGATACATGTTATTCTTCTATTAACCTTGCAGAAGAAAGTTGAGAGATGAAACCTATAAAGGACTTTGGTACTCACATTTTAGTTACCTGTCCCTGCCAAAGGGGAACTGAAATGAAGATACCTCGGCTCCAGAGTGCAGCTGGGTGAACATCTGAGTTCATAGTAGTGTTTCTGAGAAGCAGATCTGTTGAAATCTCATTTCTTATGGGGCTATGCTGAACACAGATTTCTGACCACCCTTGTGTCATTCTCAGGAAGGAAAATGACTGAATGACCAAGCAAACACTCTGCTCTTCTGCCTCTGTCTGCATGTGAGTGAGTCACATTGCTGAGGTTACCCAGATGTCTCTGTTTTCTCTTTTCCACTACCACACATCCACTGCAGTGGAAATGGACCACTTACTACACAGGTATAATTATCTCACTGTGAAGAAATAATAAGGATAGGCACTAGGAGATTTGGACCTATTGATTCTTCAGACGCAAGCACAGACAGAGCAGGGCTTGACCTTTTTAGAGGTTCCTAATGTCTTTCCTTCCAAACTTTATTGCAAAAAAATTACAATGCAAAAAAAGTTAGGCAAAATTCTCTCTGATATCTGACTAGATTCACACTCACATTTCCCTGGAGGAATACATGTGTCTACCTAGAGGCAAATCCGGTGTTTCTGCTGGAGAAAGACTTGACCACTGCTTAGGTTTTTGCTAAAATATCAGAAAAGTAATTGTTTCAATACTCAGATGTTTACCCTTGTAGACAACTTCAGTCTAGAACAAAATTTTAGGGGCATCTCCCACATTATGTTTTTTCAGGAGTCAGTCTGTTTTACTCCACAGTAACATATTGTACTTACATACTAACAGGACAAAAATAGATTGAAGGAAAAATAGAACAGCCATCCTTTAAACTCATTAGAATGAAGCAGTGAACATTTTTAGTATGATCTCTGTTGACCCAAATCCATAAAATCTCCATCTTATTTAAACTAAAAATAATTTATGCATGGTTTCCTCATAGCATGCTTGTTTTCATCTCATACCACCAAGGACTAAGCTAGTGGGGCTTGAAAACTTATTTGTTTGCAAAAATTGACTTTGATATTTGAATGCTGACCAGTGCTGATACACGTGAAAGAAACCTTGTATTTGTGGCAAATCGCAGTAGCAATGACATCTCTCTGTCCCATCAAAAACCCCAAGTCCTAGAAGAAACAAAGACATTTACTGGACATGACATATCGAAAACATCATTCTCATTCTGGATTTCCCCAAAATACAGAGTATTCTGCTCTACCTAAATTTCACTGAGCGTCTCAGGAAACTGTTATTTGAAAAAACCTTGGATTTCTAGGTCTTTAGACACTGCTTCTTATACAGCTAATTTTTCCCTGGTTTTTGGAAGAGCATTCTATTGTGAAAGCTTGCAGGAGGAGAAAATCAGATCATAATTAAGTTAAAAGCTACAGTCTTACTGTCAGGAAATATTCATACCTTCAAAAAGTAGTGATGGTTGTACTTAAAGAAAGATGTGGAAAATACGGGAAATTAGTAATTAATCATAAAATCATATAGCCATACAATGGCTTGGGTTGGAAGGGACCACAAAGATCACCCAGATCTAACCCACCTGACACAGGCAGGGACACCTTACACTGGAACAGGTCACTCAGAGCCACATCCAGCCTGGTCTTGAACACCTCCAGGGCTGGAATCCACAACTTCTCTGGGCAACTTCTTTCAGTGCCTCACCATCCTCACAGTAAAGAATTTCTTCTGTGATCTTATCTAAACCTATTCTCATTCAGCTTAAGGCCATCTTTCCATGTTTTATCACTACATGCCCTTGTGAAAAGTCCTTCTCCAGCCAACAAGAAATGTTGGCACCCTCTAGGTACTGGAATGTGCACTTTCTCTTCTCCAGTCTGAACACTCCAATTCTCTCAGGTTGTCTTCATAGGAGAAGAATGAAGAACTAAGCACTTAAAAAGATAATCTCACTCTTTGGACTATTGAAGGAATGGTGAAATCAGTTTTGCCTGTCAAGCGTGTTTTCACTGACTCTCTCACTGAACAAATGCACAATGAACAAAACTTCAGTGAGTAGGGCAATGTCACTTAATGACATCTGTTTAATACTTACACAACATCCTTGTGCAGAATCCTGTGCCATTTTGAAGCATTTTATGAGACAAAGAAGCCTAAGACAGAGAAATTAATGGAACGCGGTTACAGGTACTCTCATTTTTTTTAGTCAGAAGTCATAATTCACAAGATTCAAGGCCCAATATTACAGGATAAAAACTTGGAATATTTCTTGAAACAAGTTTCAATATTGCAAACCATTTTTTTCTAGAAGTTACATAGTACTTGGTGGAAAATAAACTTGTGGTATAAACCAGAAATGTCATTTCTCTAATTTTCATTTGTCTACACCATTTCGTTTATCATCTTCTGATACTTTATAAGTATGTGTAAGTATCTGCATCTCACAATCCTTTTTGAATACCTATTAAAGTTTTCTTTTCTTTTTGGCTTCAGAGTTGTACTCTGTTGTCATAAGCCATCTGTCACCTAGAGCTGAAATATTAAAAAAAATAGTTAAAGGGCAAGAGGCTAATATTTAAATTTAATTTTTTGTTTTTAAACACAGTGCAGTCATTAGGAAAAACAATAAAGAAATAAATTTAAAAAATAAGACAGACGAGAGTCAGGGAAAAAGAAAATGAGGAAATTGTTTGATTAAGAAAAATGCTGAATTCATGTCTGGTTTTTTCTATTCAATCAGAAGTCTTCTCTTTTGCAGTGTAGGTGCTAAAATGGTCCTAACTGTCCCATTGTTTCTCTGTACCCTATTATGAGGAGCCGATTCAGTTTTGTGATGCCTCAACAATGGTTGTCAGAGGCATGTGGAAGAGGGGTGCACATATACCAGGTGCAGGAGGCAACTAGAAGACACCTCGTCTCTGGGAGGACTTCGCCTGGCAACACCCCACAGGCAGCAGGCAGTAGGAGACACTGTGGAGGGGCTTCTCAATCAGGTCGCGAAGAGTGTCCACCAACGGACGGCAAAGGAAAGTTGGACTGGACCAAGGGTCCTCTGTTAGCGGGCAGACGTTGGGAGTGGCCAGGGGTATAAAACTAACTGGGTTGCTGCTCACTGGGGCTTGCTACTGTTCGCTGCTCCTGCTCGCTCCCTCCTTTGCCCTGGCCCTAGCCTGCCTGCCTTCTGGCTCTCCTGTTCTCGCTGGTTTGCCCTCACACCTGTCCTGCCTTCCCTGATCGCCGCCTTGCCACTTTGCCCCGCGTCCTTGCTTGGGCTGTCTGCTTCCAACCTTGCCACCCCGATCACTGCCTGCCCTGCCTCCCCGATCCAGCTGATCGCCACGACCCTGTCCAGGGTCCTGGTCCTCCTGTCTGAGCGCCCGCTCACTGTGTGTCTGGTGCCATCACCATGGGAGTCGTGCCTTTGGAGCCGCGAGTCTTGGGGTGACTTTGTGGTGTGCATCCCAATCCTTGCTCTTGCACAGAGGTTGGTTTTGTGTTTTTTCTGTGCCTTTAAACTGAGCCTGAGTGGAGAGAGAGAGAAGAAAAAAAAAATTCAAGGACAGAGATAGCAGAGGGCTCAGCTCTGGGTCGGCCGAAGAGGAAAAAACACCCTGTTTTTTCCAACTTTTGGTTTTTCTCCGGAGAGTTGGACTTTGTTGAACTTTGTTTTTCCTGGACGTTTGGATTTTCCTTTTCTTTTCCTGGACTATTTCAACATCAGAACACATCGGGATTTTTTCTTCACCGAGGTGGAGGCCTCAGAGGAGGTGGGGGGGACCAACCCATCCCAGCTCCGAGGAGGAGGGGAGAGGTTACGGAAGGACTCTGATTTTTCCCAAGTTTTTCTCTACAGAGAGGGAGTTTTACTATTTAGGATTATTATCCTTTTCCTGTGTGTTTGTTAAATAAATAGTTTTTATCTCTTTCACTTTCCTTCGAGGAAAATTACTTTTTTCCCAGACCTGGTGGGGGGAAGGGTGGTTGTAACCTGCTTTTCTCTCAGCAGATATATATTGGTAGATTTTGGCCAAACCGGCACACTGCGCCCCTCTGGGAGCCACGCAGGTTTGCTAAGACCCAGCCCGGCAACAGGCAGGCAGTGTGCGCATCCCCCCTGCCTGGATGCCAGCAGCACTGCCCTAACTCACTGGTGGTAACGCCCTTTTTTTCTCTCTGTCCCCTCTCCCTCTCTCTCTCCTCAGCCCCATCCCTTTTCCATTTTCCTTTCTTCTTTTCTGTCTCTTCTAGCTGTATTTTGCTCGGGCAACTCCTTTCCCTTCTTCTTTTTATTATCAATAAACGGTTCTCAGATACAACATTTGCCTCGTTTGGCTTAATTTCGTTCCAGACCATCCATTTTTAAAAGAACTCTTCGCAGTTCCCTGCAGTGGAACACGACAACTATTAACCGTGGTTTGTTGACAGGAGATCACACAAAGGCATTCATTAGCTGAACTAAGTAATCACTTTTTATCTCCAAAAAACCTAGAAAAAATCATTTCTATTTAATTACCGTGCATAGTTCTTTTAGAGTTTGCTAATAATCAATACCTTTTCTCACTGAAGTGGCATTGATCACAAATTTACACTGTCACCTAACTGATTCAACATGACAAATGTCACAGACCAGATTTTCAGAGCCATTGCTTTTGCATACGTATAGTGAAATCAATTTAAAAGGCAATCCATACTACACATGTAGAGAAGTAGATATTAACACGATATTATAAAGAAGTCAATCCCTCCAAGAAGATTTACTTCTCTTGAGTAGAGGTATGTAATTTATTTAATTAACTTTAAAGAGGCGCACTGACTTCTTTCCCTTTTTACTCCCATATTACCTCTTTCCTAATCCTGGTTCACAGTCATTGCAGTGAATGTCATGAAAACTAATCGATCCATTTCAGTTTAAGAAAAAATGCCCCCAATTGATGTTTTAGCTGTCTTTTTAACAATGTTAAATGGCTGGAAACTGTTGAAGTGAAAGACTTTTACTGCTTGCTGCAAGTGAATAGTGTAAACAGTATTGATCTGCTATGAGGGCTTTACAGTAGAGAAACATTCAGTACATTATTTAAAGGATAAATATCTATTTGATTTATTTTCAGCTTTTATCTGGACATTTTTAAGGTGGCTTTTCCTTCCTTTGCAAAGCTTTCTTTAAAAATAAAAATAGCATTCAGGCCTCTGTTTTAGATGGACTTGCTCCTGTTATCATCAGTAAAAGCTGAAATCCTCTCAGGAAGAAAAGGAAATAAAGCAGTGGTGGGAGAATTGATGCTCCTGTAAGCGGTGAGACTGAGAACTGAGCATCAAGAAGAGGAAGTGAGAAGTTATTCTGATCTTCCAAGCTGGAACTAGATGCCAGAAAGCAAAACTAGAGACACTAGAAGGCACAGCCTGGAGTCTTCAAATCTGCTTCAAATTTGGCTTTTTGATAATATTCATCCAAAAACTGTGAAAGTTACAACCCAGAGATCACGAACTTGGAACAATGAGAGCTAAAGGAACCCCAGAGACTACGATTGTGACATGGGAAAAAAAGGATCATGCCTGATTTTTCATATATGATGTGAAAGACTTTTTGTCATAACTTGTTCAATGCTTTCCAGAGAAAGGAGGGGGTTTGTTGCTTTCAACACACTGCATTTAATTCCTTTGTTAATAAATCTATACAAATAGAAAGGCAGAAAGTGCTGTTAGTTATAGTATGGTTAGTTTATGCTTTTATTTGTGTTGCATAGCTATGTACTCTTTCACTGGCCTCAGTCATAGAAGTCAGTCTATCAGGTATCTTTTTCTTAGCAGTTTGCATTGGTGGACTGCAGAACAAAGTGCTTTGAACTCCTTCACAGAGATACACAGTGATCAGATCTAGCTGGTGAGACAGAGAAAAAGACAAAAGCTTTTTCTCCTCTCAGAGCAAGCCAAAGTGCGCCTTGACTCACCTACTGCAGAAAACCAGATCTGTACGAGATTTCAATGTAAACTGACAGTAGAATAGATGAATTAGCATAACTGACTGTTTCACTTGCAGAATTAAATAGCCTTTTACTGCAGATGTTTACCAAGGAAAATGCTCCCTAGTGGAAGACTATAAACAGTTAAGATGGATTTGATGAGAATTTTAATTGCTGTTATGCAACTGGTAATGGAAAGGTTTTTTTAAATGCCATGCAAAAACCAATCTACATTTTTGAGCAAAAAAAGATCTTGGTAGCTCAATGTTTGGACATATAACTATTTCAGGCAGGAAGGAGGTACCTTCTTAATTTTTGTTCCCATTCCTTCTATCTGACTTTTAAGAACAATTTCCTTAAGACAGCTAAGTCACATTTCAATGAGGTAAGACCAACCACCTAAAAGCAAAAACACCTGACCCCCATCATCTTTTTTTTCTGAACGCAGCTGAAAAATTGCAGTGTGGACCTTTGCCTCTCTCCTTCTTCAGAAGAAACTAAGTAGTTTGAGTACTTCTTTTGGGAAGAATTCAAACAGATTAATTTTTTCACATGATGGTAATTTGCTTTGCACAGGAAACAGCTAAGAGCACTGCTGTAGGAGGTTATAGGGTTTTTTTTCCAACCTTCCACTAGAAACTGTTCCATTTTGCATGAAACTATTAAATATTCACCACCTCTCTCGCCAAAAGGATAGAGGGAGAGGACATAGCTGCATAACATAATGGCTAGCTCTAAGAGACCTGGCTTTCTTGCTCCAATGGATACTTCAATTCCCTGCTCCAGTTGGTTCATGAGCTGGGACCCATGTCTTCTCCTTCCCAAGTGAATGCAGTAACAGACTACCACATCACGCTTAGCTTCACCTCTAGAATAATTATTTACTGGGCCTTGCAAGGTGCAATAACATTTGGTTAGTAGGGCACTCACAGCAGAAACACACATTCAGGGCTTCATTCTCTGCCTGCTTGTCTCTCTGAAGCCAAATAAAGAATCCTGCTGTCCTACCTGCCTGAAAAGGACAGTACCCCCTTCATCACACCTAGGATGCCTTTGTCTAAATGCAGTGATGTGTGCTCCACATATTTGTGTTAAACAACATGTATGAGGATGTAATTTCTGTGTAAAAGTGGACTGTAAATGCTTAGCACTGCCATTAGGTAGGAATGTCCCACAGTCACTGGGGCACCTAAGAGGTATAAAATCTATTGGGGTGCAGCTGCATCTGAGTAGGGCTCTTAACTGAAAGAAAACTCCAGGAGAGATAGCACACATTAGGTAAACTTCTTCAACAAATTATGAGATAGAAACTGTGTTTATTGAGATTGCATCATGACGGCTTTTTTGAGGGAGCAAAAGAAATCAGTGTTTTAAATATGAAAACATATTGGAACCAAACAAACAATTCAGTGATGCTTCTAAGGTGGACACTTTCTTGGTAGGCAGCACTAATTGCTGCAATAGCTTTTAGGTGTTCTAATGCACTCAAGTGAATTATGCACCACACTGCTTCTGAATGACACAGCCATTTCTGACTCCATTAATATGGAAGATTTCAGCCAAATGCTTTTAAACGATAGCTTCTCTTTATTTGTAATTTCAGACTCTATTGATTTCCTTCTGTTCCCTTCATTATGATTTCAATTGATTACCTTGGCAACTGCAATAACAATGATTGCACTTGACACTGTCTGAGACTCTCGAGATGGTATTTGAATAGGAATGGTATAATTTGGGGGAAAATGGCTACAAGAACCTGCCATTAATGTTACACTTACACTTTACTTTTATTGACTTCCCTCTTTTTCTAACAGGCCCTTGTCAGGGACTCTCTTGCTACATATTGGTTAGGATTTCAGTAACTCCTTGAAGTAAAAGATTCTTATTAACAAAGAGAACACTTTTTGTACTAGTGTTTTTTTCAGCACTGTGACAGTTCAGGGAAACCTCCCACCCTAGATGAGATTTTTGTTCCCTTGCCAGAAAAGCTACCAGTTTTTATAAACAATGTTCCTGGCCAAGGGCTTTCTTTTCCTAACTGTATTATGTCCTTGCACACAGAAGAATGTCAAGTACAAAGCATTACTTCAGTTTAAAAGTTAATATGGATTTACTCTGTTTCATTGCAGTTTATGCGATGTAGATGAGAAATTCCACATACTTTTCTCAGGGGAAAAGCAGCTGTTTATCTTATGTAGCATTTCAGTTCTTCAGTTTGTACTTTAGCTTTATTCAAGAACTATCCACAATGTAGTAGCAGTATCCTACCTTTGGAAATAGTACTATACTGGAGGTCTCTTTCCTTGTTCAAGGTATGTCAGAACTGTATTTAAGTCAGAGCAAATATTGCAGAGAAGAGGATAAAGCAAAAGAGGGAATTTTCATTCTCTGAAAATTACAAAGGTAATTCACATTTATGAATACAGTTTTAGAAAGGCACAACTTAGTTTCCTGTTGTTCACTGTGTCCATGACCTTTCATTTTGGTTTCATGACACATCAACAATATCTTCTGATTAAAGCTACCTTCTATGAATGTCACTCATTTGGTACTTCATATAATAATAGTATTTCCGCTTCTAAACCTACCATTTCAGTTTTAAAAAGAAAGAAAGGACACATGACAAAATGGATCTTTTTCCTTAAAACCTAGGGAATTGGACGTGATAAATAGCAAAGGAGTAATTTTATCAATCTGCCTTTCTGTTATCAGTTGTGCAGTTGCAATGAAGAGCAGTGCTCTTCTTCACCAGCCACTCTATTATAGGGGAGCTGAATAATTACAATTAGTGACTACTGATAGTTGAAGTCATAGGTTAGGAGAGGAACACTGGGAGTCGGGCATGATAATTTTCTTCAGCATGATAGCACCCTTCTGCAATCTGACCAACAGACTCAAGTAGTATGAGAGTCAAGAAAAGGTAATTGTAGAGTAATGAATATTGCATGCTGTCGCTATACTTTCTACTGAGAATATTTATCCATAATTATCCATATCAAAAATGGAAGTGAACTTTTCCTTTTATCCCTTGCCCTGATATGCTTGGTGAAGTAAGAAGACTCTTGGGTAGCCCAAGTCAGTCTTTGATCAGATTTTTCAGCCATGAAATTCAACTATGCAGAGCTTTTTAAAAGTGATTCAGCCTGTTACTTTATCTCTGGTGTCATTCAGGGCAATGCAAATTTTACCCTAACTCACGTGGAAACAGCTTTAGAAACTATGCTTAAGGAGTTCCTGAAAATTTCTGATTCAATCTCATGAGACTGGTCCAAGTAAAAAGTGAGCAGTGTCCTTGCATTGGTCTATATAGTTTTTTTACATGAATCATGAAGAAATTTGAGAAGTTTAATTTCATAAAATGCCATCTTGTCTTCCAACCAAGAGCTAGATGTTACAGCTAAGTCAGGAAAAACTGGTGACATCAGTAAGTGGGTAGGCAAACTTCAAAATAAGATAAGTTTTTTTGGAGGACAATTAGAAAGTATAGTTCAATAGAATATTGTACAAAGTGATATGGTAACCCGATAGGAAAAACCCAAATCATTTAAGAAAATGGACACGTTACCCAGATGTCCTATTTCTGTAATTCGTTCACTTATGAATCCTAGAGGAGTTCTCAGCCACACAGCCTGAGATTTGATATGGGGTTGATCAGAATAATTATTTTCTAAATAAAAGAGGGGGATATCTAGCTGAAAACCTAAAAGATCCTTGGGAGGAGAATGAGACATAGATTAAGAAGGAGAGGGAGTGAGAGAGAATTGTACGGTAACTCCTTGCATGTGTAGATGTATCATCTCGTTGCTCTCAAGTAAAAAATGGAAAGGAAACCACTAAACTGAGGTGCTATAATGAAATGGTGTTAGTGTAGGCTAAACGAAATTAAATTGTAGTAATGACTATTGGGAGTAATTCAAACTTAAACGATGTAAAAATATTAAATATTAATTAATTTATTTGGCTGGATTCAAGTTTCTTTAAAGTCACATAGTCATACCTGTTTCGAATGTGAAACACTGAGATAGCTGAACTTGAACCACCTCATCAAATATAAGCAATGCTGACTGAACAGTTTATCAGCAGCCATTGCAGCAATTTGTTTATGTTATGCTTTTTAGATATTCTTATGGTGCATAGGAGACTGACTGCTCCTTTAAGGGCATCTGGCCAAGAGATTTTTCTATGCAAAAAGTGAGTAATAAGGAAAGGAGGAAACTATAAACAAGAAACTTCAGAGACACAAACCTGAATAACAGGAAACAGTGAGAGAAATCAAGTCTGCCCATTCACAGTAATTGATGAGGACAAGTAAGAGCACAAGAATGTTTGTTCCAAAACAGTTTTCTGATAATGGATGTTGTTAATCGGGAAACTGAGTGAAAAAAGGGAAGCCGGAAACAATATATACAGATACTCATGTCTAACAAACTAAAAATGGAGACAATAACAAGAGACAGCCTCACCAATCATGTCAATTGATGGGCTAGCAAGAAACTGCAGATGCTCTTTGCAGGAAGATCAACATGAACTTCGCACCAGATATTATCACAAACCAGGAGAGATCCTGGGGTCTGGGCTGAGAGAGGTATACAAACCCATGAAGGGGTGTGCAAACGGAGGGAAACCACAAGGACAAAGCAGGAGGCAGAAAAGAGTTGTAAAAGGGGCTGGCCACTCTCAAAACAGGACAAGTCTGTACTCATTTCTGGCTGAGCCCTGCACCTGATCACCACAGTCTGTTCTATCTTTTTGTGTTTTTGCTAAATATTGTCTTAATTACCTCTGCAAAATTTCACACTTCAATCTCTGCATATGTGTGCTGCAAGGACTAAGTGCCGGCGACGGGCAAGACCTTCGTGTATGAGTGAAATTTGGGGCCAGCCGCAGGAGTCAGGCTGAAGCTACTGGCAACTCTGACCTGTGGTGCCAGCTACTGAAGTGAGTGATGTCATAGTACCAGTGACTGGAGCTAGCTGGAGCCTTTAACCTCCATTCACTGGAGCAGGAGTGGTATGCACCCTTAAAACCACCTGTGGAGGAATTGACATGACAGGAGTTGATTGACATGCTCAGTGCTGGCAGCTGAAGCAGACTGCTGGTCACAGCCCATGGATCTTGTGCCTGCTGGTGAGTGTCAAGTGGCAGTATCTTCCCGAAACCCAGTAAACATGTGGGAGGGATGTGTGTGTGTATATTCACTAGCTAACATCAGGCTGCACTAGCCAGCCAGAGGGACTTGTGAGTGTGAGGGTGCCTGTGGAACAAAGATGTGAATGCCACGTGTTTCCTGGAGAGCACTGAGCTGAACCAGCCAGAGGGCAAGGGGCCCATAAAGTGGGTCCAGGATACAGGCAGAGTCGATGGATGAACAGAGGGCGTGTGCCGACACTTGAAGGACCTGCAAATGAATATGTGCTTGTAAACTTGGAGAGTATCTTGTGTGCACTGTACTAGTGACATCCTGCCTCTTCCAGCGCAAGAGAAGGAGGGTACTCATCTGTCTCTGTGTTTTATGTGATTCCTTCCTTTGGGCGACGTTGAAGGCATCGCCTTGCCTGTGGCAGGCTGTGTGACCAGCTGTTTCTGTACTCCGTGTGTGCCTCCTCTGTGCGTGTCCGTGTTCATGTCTATGTATGTGTCCCTGGGATATGTGCTCAGCTTCACCTCTGGCTGAACCAGCAAATGGGACAGCAGCAGATGTGTCCCTCAGGCTGCACAGAGACCCCATGTTCCTGGGCACACCTGTCGAGCCTTCATCAGCCCAGTAGGAGGAAGTCCTTGGCAAGAGCAGATGGATGAGATGGCCACTTTCTTAACAACCCTTAAAAGGTAGTACAAGACCTCCAGACTGTTTCAAAATTCTCAAGCTCTGTTCGTTAACCTACAAAAATCTTGGTGCCTATCCAAGGGCCCTGGGTTTGCCATGTGGTTGCTAAACACTTTCAAAATGTCTGTATCTTATTTCAAGTGCTGTAACAGTTGCCTTTTTCCACCTTCCAAATGTTGTATGGGTTATAACTATTATTATATATGATATAAATATTATTTTATTTGGCATTGCTCAATTTGCATTTATTGCCAGCAAAGCAAGGACTAATTCATTCAGCTTCCCAAGTAGCATCTATACAATTTCCCAATACATACACGGACGGAAAAAAACCCAGAAACAGTGGCGTCACAGAGCACAAGGCAGGATTACAGAAGACACAGTAGTCCTATGGCTTCATAAGAGTGTATGACTAACAGTGACAAACCACCAGCTTTGTACGGAGTTTGCAATGGCTGAGTTCGCAGAGACTTGCTGTGTCCAAGTTTTTTCAACTGTTTGATGGCAGGCTGGTGTAACTGAAAGCAATATTTTCCAATGCGTATTATGCCGATAGCTCTAATGAGCAGTTATTTAGTGTAAAATGAAATATTTATAACTGTAACACAGTGATATAGAGCAGAGAAGTACTGGCGTAAGTGAAGACAAGAGATGTTGTATAAAACCCATAGTCATGGGATAAAAAGAGATAAGGCACAGCCTTGGCACTGTAGAACAGAGAGCCTTGAGCAACTCAGTGATGGCCACTAAGAGAGATGCAGATCTGGAACTGTACAAAACTGACATATGGTTTAGCAAAGAAAAAAAAATAGACAGTACTAACCAAACATAAAGGCATAATGTAGTGAATTCATATATAATGCCAAGCTCCTGAAAAAAGGGAAAGATGTGAAAAAAACATTTAAAAAATGCTCCAAGTTGATCCCAGGAGGGATCAATGTGCATGCCATATTCCTTTTGGCAGAGGACTCCAGATGCTGATGATTCACCATAACACCTGCCCTATCACCAGGCACAGGCTTCAGAGAAAGGTGACCATACCACCTAGAGAGCAGGTACAAACTAAGAAGAGCGCGTAACAACTTTAACCACATTATTATTCTTTCTTGTTCTGTTACATGTACAATAATAAGGTTTTGGTTCTAATTTTCAGTTCTACTAATACTACTAATTTCTTTGCTTGATTTATATGCAAGGTGGTCTCCCTTTATACTGGTAAACACAACATCAAGAAATTAAAAAGCTTTATTGCAGGAATTAAGTACGTTTGGGAACTTATTTACAGGCAACTGTGGGGTGAACGTTTATCCCATAAAAACCTTTCATTTTCTCCCCTTCTGCCTATTTATCTGTTTTATTTCTCCAGTTGTCTGTACTGTTTAATCTCTTTCTTATATGTGTTTTCCCATTTTTTCCTTCCTCTTTCCTCTTTTCCAGCTTCTTACTGTTGTGTCACTCTGCTTTTTATAGAGTCCTCTCTCTTCTTCATTCGGCTCCACTTAAAGTGCATGCCGGTGCTGCTGCATGGCACCTCTGGGTAGAAAGAAGACAATGCCCTTTACAGGACAGCAGGACAATTGAGTCTGAAGCCTCTAACAAATGAATAGGAAGTAATTCCCTTTCTTCGAGACTACAGCAACAGGACAGTGGAATTGCCTGCTTGGAAAAATCCTCCAGTCCTGAATGCTCCTTTCCTTGTTTTGGAAACTTTTGTTGCCTCTCCTGTTCATTTTCTGGGCTGACCCTTGGTTCTCTTTTCCCAGAATTTTATGGGACTTTCTGTGTTCTTTGACTACCACACAGCACTGAAAAAGCCCCAGATTACCCCAAAAGCTTTGAGAAAGAACTGCGAATAACTGTTTTAAAGGCTAAAATATTATTTGCCTCAACTTCTAAGTTTTACACCTCTTCAGTACATCTAAGCAGAAGGCAAACATCAGAAATGTGCTTGCTGCAATAAAGTTCTGCCACAGTTGTTGATAACATTACTTTCCAGCCCGCATTTCATCACACTGTTTATCTGCACTGATTCTATTGTTTAAGGATAATAGCCCCTTGCAACCCTCTTGTCTGTTTATTACCCCTTTAAGAATGTTACTGCTTGTCTATAGAGGCCTGAATAGATGTGTGACACATGGTACTGACATCGTGATACAACAAGTTTATGCACCACACACACACACATTTTTATCACAAATGGAAACCTCTCTCCATTTCCTTTCTTCTAAGTTCTAGCCTGCGTTGCATCACAGAGGAGGCAACACTCTAGCTTATATATCTGAGTGGTGGAAGTATGAGATTTAAACCTGTATATAAGTATATGCAATACCTACAAAGGTCAGGTAAAAACAGATGTAGTTCTATGTAGAAAATGCACCTTTTTACAAGTATTGACTTTTGTGGGAATATTTGAAGGAAACATAACTTTCAATAATAGCCTATTGTATTGAATTAATGTATCAAGAATTGCCTCTTGAGGTATTGCATCAGAACAGTACCATTACTTCCCTAAATGCAATTCTTGCCTGACAGTTTAATCATAGTGTATAATTGTCGCACACTAGTTATGATCAAAAAGATACATAGAATACTATAGGTAATGTAGGTTTGGAGGATTTTCAGTCGAAAAGTTTTCAAACTCCCCTGAAAAATGAACTAACTCAGATAAAGATTTTTTGGTTCAGCCTCATTTCCACTTTATGGTTCCTATTTCTGTCTCTCTTTCCAAAAAAAGGAAAAATTATTGAATTTCCTTCTGATTTGCCAAGTTGCTGACTACAGTGGAGAGTACCACTTCTCTGAATAGCAGTCTAACATTTTAAAACAGCCTACAGGTGCACCATTTGGTGTGATGGAGCAAGCACAATGTCTTATTACAGTGACTTCTATTCCTCACCGAGAAGTGAACATCAAGCTATTTCTTTCCTTTTCACATAAGTTTTTTCAAATAGTTTTTTTAAATCTGATGATAAATTGCAAACATTGTTAAGTAAACAAAGTGCTATTTGCATTTTGGTGTAAGATATTTCAATAATAGAAAAAAACCCGAAAAACTTCCATCATGGCAAAAATAATGAATAATTCTTTTCATGATAGAATGAAAAGGTTGCTCTGAAAATGGTAACTCCATTAAAGGGTAGTACTTGCTCTTAGCTTGTAAGTACTGTAGCTTAAAATGTATTAAAGAAGCTAACAGAATTAGCTGACTAAAATTAGGGCTGATAGAAATGGTAGATTGAAGTTGGCACAATAAAGTATCTCATTCAGTTGGACAGTTTTTTAATGCCTCCTTCTGTGGTCAGGAGTCGTCTAATCAGGTATCTTCATGGACTATGCTTCATATAATGGATGTCATGAACTTTCTTGTAGTGGTTCCCCTTATGAAATATGTTCAATTATGTGAAAAGCCAGGAATCAAAGAAATTATTCCTAAAACATCAATTTAAGGAGCTTTAAGTGCTGAAGAATTAAACTTCCCTTTGGTTGCTTGGTTTGGAAAAGTGAAACTGCTGAAAAGCTGTAACTGTCACCAACCCCTCAGTTTCATCTTCCCAAAGACAACCTCAGCATTTCATAACAATTCTTCCTGAGATCCATCAATTATTTCTTCCCCTTTCAACTCATCGTCCCTTGCAGCAAAAAAGCTGCAAAAATATCCTGCCCCCCAACACTCCTTCACCCCTAACTCAAACAAAAGAATGGCAAATGTATTTAGCCTTCTGCTTTTCCTTAGTTTGGCTTTGACTTATATCACATCTTTTCTAATTCTCAGTTGAACCTTTTGGTACATCTCATTCAGCCATTCCTGCCACTTTGGTTCCTCTTGTTTCCACTCAGCCCTTCCACTGCAGGAGTTTTGCTAGAGCTTCTGAACAGGTACAACATCCTGCCTTGTCACATACTCTGAAGGAAATAAGTTGGAGAAGACCTCTGTTTCCAAACAGTTTTCCTGCAACTGGCCTCAATCCTGTGGCTGAAGCTGTCAGAGTGAAGATACCTGGCTTCCTATTTGCCCTTGATCATCAGCCATAGATTACATTCCAGGAGAAGGTACCACCCAGCAAAGCTTTTACTTCCGTGACTGCTGTATGACCTGAAGCAAGTTGTAATATTCTATGTCCTGGGCTTCCAGCTGCAAGTCAGAAAGAAGGTGTAGAGTATGTGAACAGACAAAACATGAGATAATGTGCAGTGCCAAAATGCATTTCAGAATCATGAGGGCATGATAATTTTGCCCACTCTCATTAAAGGACTATTTGTTAAGGAACAGAGTAGACATACATATATATAATCTTTTACGTAATAGAAGTGCTATCGCAGTAAAATATATTGGTTTTCTGTAAAGGAAATGGCAACCTGGACTTTTTAATTTGTGTCAAGACAAGGTAGAAGCATATGAGACATCTTATGATACAGCCCCAGGATAATAATTAATAAATATGAAAATAGTTAGCAAATCCTACAAGACCTCTTAGACAACTATATACAAGGAGAATTATTAACAAGTAACAAAAATCACTTGCATTTCCTTCACTTAGGACCACCTTCTTCCCATACTGCCAAAAGTTCAGAACAGTTCCTATGATGCCAGGTCATTTCTGGATATAAAAGAATTCAAAGTAGAATTAAGCCTTGACATTTGTAGAAGTACAAGTGCTTTTAGGGAAAAAAAATCAAATCAAATCTCTACAATATTAATTTCAGTAGACTGGACAAGACTATTTAAAGTTTGTTGTTTGCAAGCTGGATTATTCAGGGTGAATAAAACTGCCTCAAATTTCTCATCTTACGCTCTTAGCAGAAGCACAGATTCATACAGACCAAATAACCTGCAAATTCATTTCAGCTTTGCCAAATTTTCCCGGAAGTTCAAAATACCTAATTAAAACACAGTCTCCTTAAATATATTTTTTCCGTTCATCTTTCTGGTTACTGGATTCACTTTTATGAGCAGTAACAGAATTGAAAAATGTCAAAAAAGAACCCTAGTTAATAGTATACACCTAATAAAGTAAAGCACAGCATATCTTCTCAGTCTGTACTCATTTAGATCTGTTCTTAGATGTGACCTGAAGCAGTATGTGTCTGAAAGGTTTTGTTTTCACCATTTAGAGCAGCTATACAGTCTAAAGAAAAGTGGCACTGCTGCAGGTCTTGACTTGGAGTCTTAAAACAATGCTCTGGTATAGGAACCTCTTTCTCACTGATGGCTTAACACACATATGAAACTGCTCCATCAATGGATTACACAGAAAAAGAACTTATTTATTGTTAACCCAGTCTGGAACCATACCAGCAATGATCTTTGAGTTCTGAGGAGGCCACGTCCTCCAGATGAGGAACTGGTCATCTGCACATCATTAAGGATAAACTGTTGCAAGGCCAAAACCCAGGGTACTCAAAAGGCAAATTTTTTCTGTTATCTGATTGGCATCTAGACATGTTCAGTAAGAACTGAAACATTTTATGCAATGGAAGGAAACAACTTTTTAGGTTAAAAAGCATTCTTTAACATTTTCCTTTACAAGCCAAGTATATTTGGTATTTTCCATCTGCCTAAAGTGAGTCAGTTAAGCCAAAAGTTGTCAAAGTAGGTTGTGAGTGAGGAAAAACAGATGCTGAATTCTTTTCAGAGTAATAAATGAATGTTTTCCTGGTAAGCTGCTATACACTGTTAAAAAAAATTGCAAGTAATATGACATTTGGATTACTAAAAGCTTCTCCCACACAAAACTGATGTGCCTCTCAGCCACTGCCCTATCTGTCTGCAGCTCACTGAAGAAAGTTTGCAACCCTTTACTGGGACAGCAGCAGCATGTTGGCAGGACTCAGGCATATGCCTATACTTCCCACCCTTGATATACCTAAGAAATTTGGGGTTTAGGCAATTGTTAAGATTCAGACAAGAAATTAACATGAACCTTTCACAAAGTCATCAAGCTGAGAATGTCTCCATATCATAGGGTAATTCGAGGACATGGTGCAGGCCTTGAGAATCCTAAGAATGATTGCATCTTCCTTGGAAGGGAGTGACATCCGACTAAATGTCTGCTAAGTTACTGCTGTCATCAGTAACATGATAGGCCAGGTGTCAAGCACCATGGTGTAAGCAGGTGGCATGGATGAGCCTGAAAGCACAGAGCATCATCCAGTAACTGCTCCTGAGCATGCAGAGACATTGAAAAATGCACAGAAAGTCAGCCCTGCACTTTATAACACAGGGAATAAGCAGGTACAGTGAGGGTCTGTTTCCTTAGTCTGTTCTGCATCATTCTCATTACTCAAACCAGTTTAAAATCCCGTACGGAGTTCGTCCAGCTAAAATATTTTGAATGGACACTAAACGAAGTGTTGTTGCATCTTAGTTTCCAGGGTTGCTTAATTTCATTTTTCTTCAATGTACTTTAAACTTTAAATGCATACAACTTCCATTCTTCCCTTCCCTTTTGCCCTTTCTCTTCTACTTAGTTTCTTGACTATGTTACCTCTAATAATTATCTTTCTGGGTATTGTTCCATCACTTTCTAAGAAGATAGTTAAATCTGCAGTGAGCTAAAATTCTTCTGATTGAACTTATGAACATTATATTCAATAGGAAAACTGCCTGTCAAAACCCCGTATTTTTATTGTCATTGTAGCACAGACCACTTTGATGACGTTTCAATCATATTCCCTATTAACTATATACACACATTTCCTCCTGCTGCAACTGTCAACAAGATTTTAAAGTGGAACCCACTGAATGTATGGAATACTTACACCAGCTCTATACTTAAAATTTTTCTGCAAGAGAGCTGGAAAAGGACTTTGTTCAGGAAACCTGTAAAATCAATGATGCTTAGAAGCAGTTGTACAAAATGTGTGCTACAAGATTTTGAGGCTTACTTTTCTGAGCTTAGGCATAATGCCCATTGAATAAACTACAGTTCCACAGTTTAACCACAAGTTGGCCTTTCTTTTTTTGTTGTTGTTGTTCCTTTTTTGTTTGTTTGTTTGTTTTTCTTATTTTGGTTTGGTTTGGTTTTGTTATTTTTGGTTTTTGGGGTTTTTTTTGCTGTTGTTTGTTTGGTTTTTGATTTTTTTTTGTTTGGGTTTTTTTTGTAAGAATTAATGCACTCTTTGGCAGAAGAAGCAAACAGTTTCCAGGTATTAGCCTCCCAAGGCAAATCATAAATTATGCTTAAAGGAAAACCCATTACTGAGCTTCAATCATTTATTGCATAATGAATGTATATTTCAGATACAGTGAAACATTTATAAGGTTACTGAAAGTATAGCAATTAATAAAGCATAGGTGAAGGCAAACAGCAGTGCATTTGGCATTTAAGAGTTTACTGGTGATATATTGTATAGGATATTAAATACAGTTTCAATATACTACCTTGTCCCATCCTCTCCCCCCTCAAAGCCCCAGACTCTTATTACATCATTAACAGAAGTAATCAAATACATTTATGATGAACCGTTCATTAACGAAACTCTTAATTTCCTACATAAAAAAAAAAAAGAAAGCTGTCTTTTTCTGATTAAGATAATAGCAAAAATTAATCTGGCACATCATAAAGGTCAGATTACACGTCTCAAGTGGTCTTTTTTGGTTGCAGTTATGATCACATTCTTCCTCCAAGCTGAGAAATGTCTGTTCATATTTCATATGCATTCACTGAATGGAAGTAGCCAGATTTGCTCTGCTATAGTTTTCAAGTTCTGAAATTAGGTAAGATTGGAAATGCTCCCATCCTCCATTTCTTTTTCTAGTAATTCATGTGTTTTGGGCTCATGAATGTGGTTTGTGATTCTGTATGAGAACATTGGCATAAATGATAATCAAATTAATGAAAATAATTATTGTATTGAGTAAGACTATAACAAATCTGGTTTTGCCTGCATGAAGAAAGTATGCATGGATCAAATACTTTTAATAGAGATGATCTATGAAACATATTGAATATCCATGTATCTACTGAGAGTTTCTACACATTTACTTAAGAAACTGTGATGATAGAAATTGAATGCAGGGCCCAGTTTATTTAAAATGCACAAATAAAATTTTACACATGATTACAAAAGCAGAGTGCAACGATTGACAGCCTGTCACCAAGAAAGTTTAGCTCAAAACAAACTTCTACACAACGTAAGAAAACATTGCAGCTGCTGGGGCAAAGCCTACCTGACGGCTCAGGCAAAGGAGACTTTGACAATATTTGCCCATTTCTAACTGATTAGATCATTGAAATGTGAGCTGAAAAACAAAGCAACAGAAAAAATTTGTCACATAACCACTGCAAGACTCACAGTTGTGTAAGACATCTGGAGCAGGAGAACAGCAGATGACAAAAACCCTGGTACAGCTGCCAACTGGCCTCAGATGAGGAATCACAGAGACTGGCCCTGAGCCATGTCCTCAGTGCATGCCGGATATCTGACACGTAACATAACAGCAAAACCAGCAGTTCCTCACATAGGGACACATGTCCACAGGTGTCCAACACTGTATTAAGGCAAAGCCTGCATTGCAGCCGTGGTATATGGGGAGACCACTTGTCCAGATATTGGCCTGAGCATCTTGGGCCTGTCATGCTGCACTGGGCTGTGCTGGTCTGTGGGGCAGCGGCTGGTTCATGTGAGTGTGAAGTGTGTGAGTGTAACTTACAATAAAAATCTTAGAAGAGGAATTGCAATCCACTCGCTGTACCCATTGTGCTTAGGAAATTCATGTCTGATTGTGTGTCACTAAGCAATGTTGTTTTGCTTATGCAGATATACCACCAGCATTCCCTGTGACAGCAGCAAAGATTTCATAAAAGCATTACATACATGCTCCAGAAAAAAATACGTGATGTTATTTCTCCATGTGGTAGAAGAAAATCTGTGTTTAAAAAGAAGCAGATTTTTTTTAAAAAAGAAGCATTTTTCATTTATTGGGAACAGATTTATTGCGGTAAATACAAAAAATGTCTGAGAGCACTAGAGACAAAAAGTGTGTGGAGGTTTCTCCTTTTTTGCACAAAAGAAAATAACTATAGTACAATTACGGCTGCATATGAAGCCACCTGAAAGTAGCCTCTAAGATTAACTGTGATGTAAATCGTTTTATCGTGTGCAGGTCTTTAGGAGAAGCATTGCAAGAAAAGTCATTGTGGTCAAACATTACCTAAGTATAAGCAGAGGAAAGTAACCTCTAAGAACTTATTCTTGTTATCGGAAGAAATTGAATACATGTTCTGTAACATATGGGGAAAATCATCACAATCTTGTTGGTATACCTACCCTATGAAAAACGAGGACCTTCTTCAGGCTTGCTGTAGCGGCTAACTTACAGTGTTCATTTCAGTGCTTTACACTACTGCCCACCAAATGGTGTGAGAGAAGAAAGATGATGAACTCCAATTATGACTAAAAAGCAGGAAGTTATACATAAAGGTTCACTAGAATTGCACAACTGACACATGAGAGAGTATAGCAGATGGTGAACAAAAACCCTCTTCACACAATGTTTTGGGTTTGAATGTAATTGCTGGAAATATAGCCAGTACAACTGTTTATCAAAAATGTGCTGTGACTGTAAGAGAAGATAAGTGTGATAATTATGAATGTGCTTGTTTGTGATACTTCAGAGGAGGAGCAGATCATTGAGACTTCGCCAAGAACCACTGCTGCACAACCCTGTTTAGCATCAGGTCTTCTTTCATATAAGGAAAGGCAAGCATCTGGGAAATTTAACTTGAACTGTACTTTCTAAATGGAGAGAACAGAAGCAAACACTTACTTCACACTGTGGTGTTTGGCGTATAAGCAATTCTTGGTGTGCCAGTAGTAACAAGCATAAATGTAGAGTCAATATTGTAAAGCAGTAAGAAGTGAATGGTGACATGTTTACAGCATACCAGACTGTATTTGAAGGGTTTGGGTGTGTTCCAGGAAAACAAACCATAAAAATGAACTCAAATGTTATACTAGTAGGAAAGTACTGGGGAAAGTAATGGTGACATTACAAAGCAAACTAAAAACACAGCTAGGCTCTGTTGGAGAACTGCAAGTTAGAGAGTTGCAGAGACTCAAAGGCAATTGTTGATAGATCTGAAAGGACTCAGATAAAAATGTTTGGGTCCTTGTAAATCTACCTACAAGAAAAGAACAGTCTTTGCATATTACTGGAGAAATAAAAAGCAGCAGAGAACAGAAAATTATTTATGCAGTAGTAGTGTTTCCAGTAATTCTATTGGCCAAAAAATCAGAAGCAGAAAGGAATCTGCAACTGTACACTTTTGACAATTTTTTTAGAAAGGTAAGGTTTGATGGACAGCCATTTGGTATCCAGGAAACAGATGTATGCCCTGGCATGCAGTGGCAGGACATTGAGGGATGTTACGATAGTTTATCTGAGACCACGAGAGACAAAATAGGAGAAAAGATTTCAAAACATTCACCTTTTTGGTCACATTACGACATAGAAAAAGTTGAAATCAGATATATATAAAGACATTTCAAAGTGATTTTGGCAGCAAGTAATATGATTTTGCAAATACCTTTTAAAATAATTAACTCTTTGAAGAAATTTTGCAGTTGTAGTGCTGCAGTGCAGTGATTAGTGACATCATTCCAGCCTTTTAGAGAGACAAATACAATCATTCATCAAAATGACAATACATGAGAAAGTACAGGAGGTGCTAATACTTCCTTTTGAATAGTTGAACACAAAGTGGGTTTTGGCTTATTTCCTCTAACAGGGGATTCAAATTTAATATTGAACCAAATTTTCTAATAGCCATGTCTTCACTAGTATTTTACAAGTAGGCTGTTTATTTCTCAGTACTTGTAATGCATATTCAACACAGGTAGCCCAACAACATAACCCTGTAAAAGAAAGGAAAAAATTATAGTGTTGTGTTTGGCTCTGGTCAACTTCATCAGTATATCTGTAAGAAAGACACGAATGAACACGTGAATTGGAAGTCACTTGGAGTCACATTTAGAAACACTGTGATAAGCAACACTTTACCACCAATATACAGAAAGCAAGTTACCACTACAGAAATGCCAAATGAAAGCTGGATACAAGCCATGAAAGTGTTCAAAGGCAGCAGATGTCTTTTTCAGAGCATATTTGCATTATGGAAAAGACTTGAGCGTGGAAGTCAGATCATAGAGAACGTTTGCATGAACAGTTGGGACATATTGTGGTATATTCTGTGTCACCGTGACTGATCCGTGGTCTTTGCTTCCCCTTGATGTGTACCACTATGACAATATGACAATAAAGAGAGAAAATACTGGCCAAGTGACACTTCAGCCACAATAAATACTAAAACATTACAGAGACACATCACAGCTTAAAATCAATATTGTCCCTTGACAATATTATAAAATAGTTGTTTTAGTAGAGCTCCATACAAGAAAGATGTAAATGAGCTACCTCAGTGAGTTACCTTCCAGTATACTTTCACAGAGCCTTTGTCCAGTGAGGACACACCTGTATTTTTAAAATGTGGCATTTTACAGTGAATGGAAAGCATAAAGAGGCAGCAGGTCAGGAGCTGTTACTTGGCTCAAGAGAGAAATGAGTATGTAGATGCATACATACCAATACACTATTCACTGCTCTGTCTCCATGCTTCTTTCTCCTTAACACTAAGAATGTACTAGGTTTCACCTTGAAGCTCTGTCATCACATCTTTTCTGTATTCTGTCATCGTGTCTGGCCCACATCAAACCATACTCATGGCTAGCCCATATCAAGTTTGTAGCATAAATAACCACTCTAGTTGCTTCATTCATTTGCTTAATAAGTCCATGAATAGTTTGGCATGTAATATTAAACAAAGCCATCACCAAATTCCTGCTCTGAATTTCAGAGGTGACCTCAGATCATGGGTTTGCCCCAGTGTATATAGAATTTTCAATAAGTCTTCATTAATTTCCTTTGCTATCAACTTCACTCTTCTGTCATGTCATGAAAATAATGCTTGCCTCTCAGGTTCATGATGTCATATTGCAAGGCTGTTCAGCTTTATAACATCACCTCACACTGTATCTCTCTGAGTTTAAATTACTGTAAGGTAACAGTTTGGAAATGTCTTTATGGACCTGATATGCAAGAATGCAGAAGTTTCAGCAAGGATGAAGGGACAAAGTTCCTACAATAATGGTTTTAATGATCTCACTAATGTATTTATTAGTAAGCGTGTAGAGCGGAAATGAAATTTGATTTATTTATCATTATGATTTCCTCCATCAGTGTGGTTCTATTGCAAAGAAAGTGTCAGATTTGCTAAAGGGAGCTAGTTCTGTTGAACAGAAAGGGTACAAAGCTTTCTCACTTTCTAGTATATTGAATTACAGATTAGGTTTTTACTCAAGTGCTTGACAATCCCAGGAGGAAAACTGCAGGATAGCAAGGGTGAAGTTTCAAAATTGTGTGTATGACATGGGGGACTAATGACCTCCTAAATAATACAGGTGCTATTAAAAAGGTTCACTGTACCCTCATATTACTTTTGTATGCCAAAATAGCCAGTATTGCTTTATGCAAACTTGTCCTTGACCTCTTATTTTACTGTACCTGGGAGTCAAATGCATTGGCCAAAGTTTCTGGAAGGATATATATAACACTCTATACCTGATTTCTGGTGTTTCTCCTCTGATTTTCATATGATAAATTAATTAAATTGCTGCTTACATTCTCTTTGTCTAGAAATAAAGCTAGTATGAAATAAAACACACTGTAAGAATTTAGTCTAAAGTAATTAGTTAAAAATTGCCTGTTGTCTTTTTAAAAATATTTATTAGTCTCAGAGGGTTAATAGTGTCATAATGAACAGAGACATAGAGTGATTGTGTCAATATTATCAAGGTCAAATGAAGTGCCACTGACTCCAATATGGTTTTGACACAATGCAACCTGAGTAATAAAATAAAAAACTAATTTAAAAAATAATTTATCTCCTGTAGACCTTAAAATGGATTTTACTATTGAAAACTAGCATGTTTTTTTCCTGATAGGTGAAGCAAATGAGACTGTAGAAGCAAGTAGATGTTGACAAGGGCAAACAAAATGTCCAATGAGATGGTCTATCCAATCAGAAGTAATTTTGAACATTGTCCCTCAGTGTTTAAACACAAGGGTTTTCTACTGCAGCCCAAGCAAATAAACCCATAAATTGTTTATTTAGCAAGATGTTCATCGACAAGTGTACTCACTAGAACTGTTCTCCAGTGACCAAAAATGTTGCCTAAACCCATGAGAGAAAAGTGCTCTATATTATTTTTAACTAGTGGTTTGTACTAGTTTGAAAGCAAACCAGTGAGAGACTCAAAATCAGAACTACAATTTAATAGGAAAATTAAAAATTAATGCAGTAGTACAGAAATATTGACAGAGTCAGGATACGACCTGACATCCTGTTGGTCAGGGTGGTGGTAGCAGTCTGATTAAATGGTGGCTGCAGTCCTCCCGAAGTGATAGATGTGGTTCTGTTGAAGCGGTGATCCTGTAGAAGGGTCTGGTCTTCCTCTGAAGGTCTAGTGGTGGTTATGTAGCTCTTGTCCTCTGGGAATCCAGTAGGTAAGGGCTGGCTGTGGTGTTCCAAACCTCAGATTATATCCAAGTAGGAATGCTTGGTTCCTTCCCCTGGGCGGAGCATCTCACAATGGGATGATGTAATTCTATGAGTTACGCAGTGAGACTTGATGGCCCATTAACAGAAGATCTACCCCGGAGGGAGTTATCAGGGATGTGTCATGGAAGAGAGATAAAGAACACTGCCCCATCTGGTTTTAACAGCTGGCTCATTAACAGAAGATACCCCCCAGAGAGAGTTACCAGGGATGTGTCACTGAAGGGATAAAGGACATTGCCCCACCTGGTTTTAACAGGTCGTGATAGAATACATACTTTTGGTTGCATCTTACACTGTAACCTAAGACATGGTTAAGAAAGACTAAGACTTCAGTGAACTCTGTAGAAGCATCCAGCACAGTTCCTCAACCTGACTTTGCCTGCGCAGAACAGTTAGTAAGCCATAGGCAGAAACATTCACCTGCACAGGCGTGTTTTTACAATTACAGCTCCATTTAGTTTGTTCATATTTTAGCTAGGTTTTATTTTACAAAAGGAATTTCAGGGAGCTGAACCTGAAAATCTATCAGAAATCCCTTAGAGGACAAAAGGGCAAGATCTGCAGACTCCTAGGCATTAGCAGCTTATAGAGGTGACATCTGCATAAGAAAGAAACAAAGCTGACACATGTCAGATAAAGTACAAGCTATATACTATATATGACATATGACCACAAAAGTATTTTGTTTTAAATCCACAAATCATGGTAAGTGGTATAAAATTCCAAAGTTTCAGGGTTTGGTTCTTTGAATTGCCTGCATACCTGAAGCTAAATATTTAAATCCCCATTAAAAGATTAGTGTTAAAATGGTTTCCACTGAGGAGGGCAAAGCTGCTTTGTAAGACAATTTTCACACTTGAGAATAAAGTGAAAGGAATCTTCCAGAGACTCTTAAGTCCAACATATTAATATACAGACTGGATGGGTAGTCTGGAAACTGGCTAACAGGTTGCAATCAGTGGGTGGTGATCAGTGTTTTTTACTCAGGCTGGAAGCCTGTAACAACTGGGGTTCCCCCAGAGATGGCCCCCATGTCCCTTAGCTTCTGCCCTGGGTGATGGGATTGGAAGCACCCTTACCCGACTGGGTGGTCAAGCAGACACAGCACTAAGGAGAGCCAATCTTGCAGAGAAACCTGGACAGGCTGGAAGACTGAGCTGTTAGAAACAGTCTGAAGATTAATGAAGACAAGTGAAAAGCCTGTACCTGGGATGACATAACCAACGAGCGCAGTACAAGCTAGGACTGTGAGTTTGGGGAGCAGCCTTGCTGGGAAGTCCTGCTAGACAACCTAAATAAACATGGATCAGCAGCGTGCTGCTGCAGCAACAAAGGCAGAACTGACCATAATCTTCATCCCCAGGGACATTATTAGCATACATAGAAGTGGGATCATCCCAATCTTCTCAGTGCTTGTCAGACCACACCTGGAATATCATTTCTGGTTCTGCTCCCCACAGTTCCAGAAAATCATGGACAGAAGAAAAGGGCGCAAAGGAAGGCCACAAAGATGATCAAATATAAGAAAGAATTTTTTACAGAGAGAACAACCCTTCACTTGAACAAGATCTCCAGGGGTGTGTTAGTGTCCCTGTCTCTTGAGGTTTTCCAAATGCAATTGGACATGGTGCTGGATAGTTTAATAAGAGCCCTCTGTCCTAGGAAAGGTCGGACTCCATGAACTTTTGAGGTCACTTCCAACATGGGCACTTTAATGATTCTACAATTTCATTAACTTTCCACAATCAGATTTGAACATTTTTGTCCACATGATTTCTTGTCAGGTAGTCAAGTTAGTAAAATAAAATAGACAAATGTAGGGCATATGGGAAAAGAGAAAGGAGACATGGTTCTATTGCTAGTGGCAAACAACAGCTCAAAAATTGTGGCTGACAAAGTCTTTCAAGGATTTCTTCATCATACAATTCTACAGATAATTTGAATTAAAATGAAGTCTCACATTATGAGATGCCTGTCTTAGCTGGGAAGCCATAACTTATGGCCAGAGTTGACAAGGAACAACTTTCTGAACACTCTCTTAGCTTTAACTTTTTAATGGTTCTTTTTTTTGTTGTTGTTGCCATGGCCACTTCTCAGCAGCTTCAAAAAAACTTGAACAGGCTGTTCTAAAGGAGAGCTTTGCATTGAGGCAGACTGGTCACACCATTACATGACCAAGGACAACGTTTTTTTACTTAGTCCCATTTTCCCATTACCTGACAATGCAATATCTCCTTATTGTCACATCTCCAAATCAGATTTCTGGTCTATCTACTATGTCAGCCTCATAGAGGCCAAGTAGTTAGCTTTGGAGCTGAAAGTCTGGTCCCCTCCTGCCTGCTAGAATGTCTAATTTTTCATGTTAGCATGTTTTCTACATAAGCTGAACTCTCCTAGCTCTGACACTGCAGGTTTAGACACACAGAAGATGCTTGTGACCACACAGTACCAGTTGCAAGACAATGAAAAATTTCTAGAGGGTTGCATCTGCTGCCCAGAACAGTATCTCCTTACCTTTCAGTTACTGAAGATGAGAATTACTTGATATAAATCACTGGCTAGATTTAGATAATATGGGAAAAAAGGCAATCACTGGATATGTAATTGAAAGAATTGTGATTATATTAGATACATAAAAGACTGATTGCATTGCTCATATAAGGTTTTTCTTTGCACTCAGATGTTTTGCTTTTGTGGACATCCTTTCATAATAAATTGGAAAGATGTGCTCATATTACAATTTTGTTTATTGTATTCCAGATTAGTTGAATAGTATGTTGTATTTTCTTATTCGCCGTGAAAAATGCAGCCTTCAGAATTCTTGAGTCCTCTCTCAGAAAAAAAAAAAGGGCTTTGAATGATTTCTAGCTAGATTAGAAGGGGTGAATCCAAACTTGAATCTGATCCTTGCAAAACAATGTACCTGGTAAGTACACTGCACATCCATCCTGTGGGATAATGTGGATCAAAGTTTAGATATTAGAACTCTTGAGAGATCCCTCAGTTCAGACTACCCTCTGATAGTTCTAAAGTTGTGTCAAAACCACATTCTATAAATATGAAGGGGTTTTAGTTTGCATTCCTTCTCTTGCCACCCACTCCTCTTAAAAAAAATTAAAAAAAATTTGGTGATTTTGTCCTTCCTTCCTTCCTTCCTTCCTTCCTTCCTTCCTTCCTTCCTTCCTGCCTGTCTGCCTGCCTCCCTCCCTCCCTCCTCTCTTCTCCTTCCTTTCTGTTCCTCCCTTCCTTTCTCCCTCTCTCCAAAGGACACACCAGCCTCCTGAAAAAGCAAAGCTTCCGTCAATTGGTTTGCTGAGAAAGAGGTAGGTATACCTCAGTATCCATGTCATCTCTTTCCCACTCTACCACCTCCTTCTCCTCCACTGATGAACTATTAAAATCAAGGGCTGCTTTCTCCTGTCCCCTCAGACACACAGGATCTCTCAGTGCTGCATCTGCTCATGCCTGCCATACTGAATTTAGGCCTTAGTCTTTTATCCTGTTTTTGGTTATCTGATGCCTGGCATTCTTCACTAATATATACATATACATATACATATATAGAGTTTTCCTGGCTCTTTCAGTTTAGGAGTTCAAAAATGGTAGGTTCATCAACAGCATAGATTTTCTCTTTTTAGAAAAGGAGACATAAGGAGAGAGAGAAGAAAAATATAAAAGCAAGGGTAGCTGTACAGTACATGCATACAAATGCTTGATTAACCCTCTCCTAGGAATAAACATGGTTCAGTGAGTTTTGCATGAGTAAATTACTTTCTGATCCATTTGTAATGCTTGCTAGAAAATATTTTCATCTTCTTTAAATACCAAGTCTGAATTCCAGCCTTTTGTTGACCATTCTGATGTACACTTAGAAATGCTACAAACTCAAACAAAATGCCTCACCCACATGACTCATTTTTTAACTCCATGAACTCCATGTTTGAAATTAGGAGTGTCAGGTTCTTTACTGAGATGAACATTCACTGCTACAGAACTTGTCTGTTAAGTGACTTCTTCTCACCTGGCACTAATATGATGTGCCTTGTCTTCTTATATGTCTTCAATCAACAGATATTTATTGTTCCTTAAATCTTAAAATGCTGTTTGACTCAAAACCCCAAAAAGTACCCAGTTTTTTTTATTCCCATCCTCCAAAGAAAGTATTTTGATTCTTTGTCTTTTCTTAGGCCAAAGAATTCTATACTTCTCTATTGCTCTTAGTGCAACAACGAAAAGTGTAAACTTATTCTGAAAATGGGGTTAACAATACTGCAAAATTGCTCAACAGATTCTGTATAACACTGAGATTAACTGACTGACATCCAGTTGAAACAATTAGTGAAAATGGCAGCATAGGTGGTTGAAGATACAAATGGTTAAGTCAAAACAAATGACAAATACTTGTACAGTCTTTCCACATAGGATTTTTATTCTTTTCATAACAACATTACTCACGTTCAACATCTCTTTATACACTGGAAAAAAAAAAGGTATTATTTTCTTACCAGTGATTTCACAATTGACCTGTGTGTGTCCCGATGATAGTAGTCAGTTCTGGCTCTTTGTCACAAGCACAAGTGAGTAGGCACTAATTCACTTTTCTCACGTGAGCTGTTCTCTTCTAATATGTGTGTAGTTTATGTGATCTGAAAAACCTTAACTGATTACAAATCTCTGCCCTTAGAACATCAGCTCTAAAAGAACAACAAAGCAGACTGGATATTCCCTGAGAATTTTCACATTATCCCAAGGAATTGCAAATGAAATTAAGGTACTATCCATACTAAATCATATTCAGTATTGGAACTGTTCAGTCGTACTCAACCTTGTAATGAGAATGCTTTTATGCCTTTTAGAGGCAGTCTTTTAAAGTACTTGAGCCAAGAGATGACAATACATCAAACAAACAATAAAACAAACAAGCAACAAAACCCAAACAAACAAACAAACCCTCAGGAAGGTCAGCTCACATTTTACCCCAATGTAGACAGAAATGCAAGTCTAAAGTCTATTCATAGGGTCCTCCTTCTTTCCCTTTTTGAAGATGGGAGTAACACTGGCTTTCCTCCAGCCACAAGGCACTCTCCTGTTTGCCATTATGCCATATGCCATATGTCCATATACCATATGGACAGTGGCTTAGCAACAACATCTGCCAGCTCCTTTAGCAGCCTCAGCATCATGGCCTATGGATTTATGGGTGTTAAGTCTGTCTAGCCGATCTCTAACCCAACTTTATGACCAAGGACAAGTCTTTCTTTCTCCAGCCTTATTCTCTTAATTCTCTTAGTTGAGATTCATGAGGACCAGCCTCAACACTAAAGACTGAGGCAAAGAAGGCATTCAGTAATTCTGTCTTCTCTGTGTCTTCCATCACCAGGACCCCTACAGATTCAGCAGTGGCTCCACATTTTCCCTATTCTTCCCTTTGCTGCTGATGTACTTGTAGAAGCCCTACTTGTTGTCCTTGATACCCCTTGCCAGACTCAATTCCAAGTGGGCCTTGGCCTTCCGTGTCGAATCCCTGTATACTCTGAGGATGTTCCTACAGTCCCCCCATGTAGCCTGTCCCTTTTTCCACAATCCATAAGTTTCTTCCTTGTGCTTGAGATTTACGAGAACTCCCCGCTCACCCATGCAGGTGTCTCTCCTGGCCCTTTTGCCTGACTTCTTGCTCATGGGGATACACTGGTCTTCAGCTTGGAGGAGGTGATGCTTGAATACTGACCAGCTGTTTTGGAGCCCTCCCTCTACTAGATCCCCATCCCATGGGATTCCTCCATGTAGGTCTTTGAAGAGGTCAAAGTTAGCTCTTCAGAAATTTAGGGTTCTACTCCTGTTTGCGGCTTTTTTGTCTCCATGCAGGATCCTGAGTTCCACCAACTCATGGTCACTACAGCAAAGGCTGCCCCCAACCTTCATATCTTCAACCAGTCCCTCCTGGTTTATTAGAACAAGATCCAGCAACACACCTTTCCTTGTCAGCTTTTCCACTGCTTGTGTCAAAAAGTTATGCTCAGACGTCTGTGGGAACTTCCTGGACTGTGTGTGCTGAGTTGTGCTGTCCCTCCAACAAATATCACAGAAGCTGAACTCCCCTGGGAGAAACAGGACCTGTGACTGTGAGGCTACTTTCAACTATTTACAGAAAGCCTCATAAACTTCCTCCTCCTTACTACAAGTGGCCTGCAGTAAACAGCCACAACAGTCACCCATATTAATCCGTCCCTCAATTCTTACCCATAAGCTCTCAACTCTTTCGTCTGCCCCTGCACAGAGCTCAATAAATTCCAGTTGCTCTCTCACATTTCCTTCAGTTCTCTTTTTCTTTTTGCTTGTCTGAGTTTTTTTCTCAATCTTTCCCTCCTTCTCCTTCTCCTTCTCCTTCTCCTTCTCCTTCTCCTTCTCCTTCTCCTTCTCCTTCTCCTTCTCCTTCTCCTTCTCCTTCTCCTTCTCCTTCTCCTTCTCCTTCTCCTTCTCCTTCTCCTTCTCCTTCTCCTTCTCCTTCTCCTTTTCCTTCTCTTTCTTGCCCTTCCTTCTTTCCTGCATTTCTGGATGCCTGCCTGCCCACCCTCCTGCCTGCCTTCTTGCCTTCCTGCCTCCCTCTCATTTTGCTTTTCTCTATTTCTTCCCTGTATTTTATTTCTCTCTCTTTTACTCTATTTTCACAGTTACATGTTCCAGATATACCGTAATTAAGGCCACAGAAACCTTCACAATGAAAGCTTCAGTGAAACAGTCAATTTTAAGTGAAAAGGGATTTAATCTGTAACTTGCTTTAATTTGTAAGCACATCATATGTATTACTTTTCATAAATAAAACTAGACACATCTACCAATTTATAAATATGAATGTACACATTCTTAAGCTTCCTGTAAATGTATGAGAAAGCTATCTAGACTGGAAAAGCACGTTTGAGTCTCGTCAGTTTTGTTAATGAAGAAATGAGGTGCAGATATATAAAAAGATAAATTACTATGCTACAAATAGCACCTGGAAGGAACTGAAATAATAGTATGAAAATATTAAGTAAAAGAGATGAGAAGTATTTCCTATTTTATTGTTTCAGCAGAGCACTGTTTATCTATAATATAGACTCAAACAATAAGTCCAATGATCGTAAACTTTTGCAGTGGTTGAGGCCACCACAGAGTGACCCAGGAGCTGCAGGGCCCCCAAAACAGCTGAGGGTTGCTGGTGGGCTGGCACTGATGTCTAAAGACACCTCTGTGGTCATGGCGAGTTCCCACAGTCCTTTGTTCTATTATGTAGATTATGCACTTTTGGTTGGCCCATTGGCCTACCACCCCTTTTATTCCCTATAAGCTCATGTTCTAGAAAGTTCTCCCTTCCTCGATACCCCATTGCTTCTCAGTTCCCTTGTCCCTCCCCTCACCTTCCCCATTGGTTACTGTTATGTCACCCCATGTCCTCTCCACCCCTTGGCCCTCAGTTGATTGGTTCCGATGCTCTGCCCGCCCCTTGTTCCACCCCTGTATAAAACCCTGGACCCCTGTGTGTTCTGGGTCCTTTGTCTCTGGATTCCTCTTTGGAATAAATCCCTTGGAGCTCCATGCAAAGGATCCCTCCCGCCTCTTTGTCTCCGGCTGTGCTAGAAGAGCTATCCTGCATTTGTGTGAGTGTGTGTGGCTGCACGTTATCACCTGCGCTGTGAGTCTGGGTGTGTTCTTGTGTGTGTATATGTGGCACCCCCGAGCAGATCCTATGCTGGGATGCTTTTGGGAAGGACGTGGCATCCATTCCACCAACCACATCTCACTGCGTCAGTAAACTGTACCTCAAATCAGGATCCGCATGTCTTAACAGAAAGTGTTTGCCATTTTCAGCAATGATGGTTGAGTATTCCACTAAATTTTTAATAATGCTTGTGAATAAAAAGAAAACAGTTTAATAGTTTACATTGATCACTCATCATTGGACTTATTTCGAGACATTTTCCATGAAAAACCTCCAAATGTTCCAAACACATGAGACTTAAAAACTACAACAAATAGGTCATCAAGAAATCACCACTAACCTGGACTGAAGGACATCAACAGACAAATGCAGTCAGGAGGCATCATACATGTCCAATGCATCAATCAGCATTCAGCCTAACATGATACCACAGCAGGTGAAGATACTGCTGATGTGTGTTTACCATCAATCAATACACCCCATAGTCTGGTAAGAGGCAGTGAATAAAAGATACGTCTGTTTATAGAGAATATACAGGATGTGCTAGAATAAACATAGCTTTCATATTTCTTGACTGTCCCCGTGAAACTCTTCAGTAATAAGATAAGGCTTTGTGGGGTGACCTTTTTCATTAAAAACCGTGAGCCCCTTTCACAGCGTACTCTGTAGCTGTAATGCTTATATAAAGTCCTCTGAGCTACAAGCAATGCTTTCATTTATTTTTTTAAGCAGTTTTAATATTTTTTCACTGTCTCTAGAAGTACTGATAATACTGATAATACCTATTAGACAAATCGTTGATATAAGATGTCATATTTGTCTTGGATAACAGTGATGTGAAAAGGGGAGAAAGCTTGTCAACATCATTCCATTTCCATTATGTTCATTTCATACTGTTTTATAATGTTTTTAGTTTAAGCCACCCCCAAAAAAATCTTTTAGTGCAGTGCACAAATTTGGCACTGCACCCTCCCCTTTCTAAGAAGATCTGTTCAAGCAGAAGTTCCGCATACATGCACTTTAATTTTGATGTTACACAAACAAAATGAAAATTCCCATTCCTGCTTTTTGTTTGCAGTGTGGATTTGGAAAGATTAGAATATTCAAAACCAGACTAATCTTCTTATGCTTGTATTTAGTGATGCGTTAATGGCTGTTCATGATCATTTTGGGAGAACTCTACAGTGTTACTGTCTAGATTTACAGATTAAACTCTGAATCTAACAAACAGCTTGGTCGCCGCTCCATTTGACTTTAATTGTCTTATTCTCAGTGTGTCACTGACATCAACTTGTTTGTCTTAAATGACCTTTAACACTTTTAGGAAAACAATATCCATCTGCTCCATGGTTTCCTTGCCCACTTTTTTTCTAGCAGCAAAGTTGAGACAAGGTTCTAGAGTAGAGACAAGTCTTTTTTCAGTGTGGATTTCACCCAAATGTGCCAAATAGATTTCTGTCTCATTCCATGGCTTTCAGGCGAGAGAAGCAAGAAGTACAAATTCTCCAGTATAATTAAAATCTAATATATCCTGAAATCAAGATCTTCCAAATAAGGGATCAAAATATTTGAAGATAAAAGCACCTATCGCATTTTCCTAGTTTGTCTTCAAAGTCCAAAGCTGACTATGATCTGTGGGCCAAGTGTGCTATTTGTTGGCAACTATGAAACTATTTTTTATTATCTATCTAGTGCTTTAGCTCTTGCAGTCATAGTGGGCACCTTAGCTGCTTGTAAACAAAAGGCTAAGGATGATAAACCAGATTTAAAATGAAATTTTTGTTAGACCTATAGGAACTTTGTTTCTGTTTGACAGCTATTCTAGAAGTAACTGTGTTGCAGGAAATTCAGGCATGGTAGTGGAATTTTTTTTTTTTTTTGTGCAGTCTGCTTGGTATCTTCATAAGAAAAAATTATGCGTTTTTTTAATAAACTGTTCCAAACAGCCGTAATACCTCTCTTTCACTCATTTAACTCTTGTATACTATTGCTGACAACCTATGATCCCATTTTCCTAAAAACAAGAACCCCAAAACACTGTATCTATGAAGACTGTAGCATTAAAGCTCACATTGTCTCATAGCTATTTAAAGTTAGTTGAAAGCCCACTGGCTTCCTGTGTGACTTAATTGTCGTCCTCCCATAATTTTGAGTTTGAGGATGTCACAGCATCTTTTGAAGCAGCATAATACTGTCACAGACTGACAAATTATCATGCAGGCCACAATTCTGCTTAGCAAAGTGCTCAGCTTCTCCCTCATTAACATTCCAGATAAGGAAACACCTTTGCTTCTGATTTGCTTAAACCACACCAGCAGGCAGTGCACTAAACTCTTCAAAGGCAGCTGCCCTTAACCTTTTATGTTTCAGCGCTTTTCTTCTATAATTCCTTTCAACTATACTTAAAAGTTCCTGCTTACTTCATTGCCAGTCCCAGGGCAGGTTTGATATATAGCACTTCAGCCAGAATCTGTTTTGCCCTTCACAACTATTGACTTTTCCTATAAGGCTGCAATTCTTCTGAGAATATGTGTACACATGAAAACACACATGAAGACACACACATGCGTCGCAGATTTACAGCACCGCAGTGCTGTATCTTACCGCAGGAGACAGCCCACTCCTGCTCCTTCTCACAGCCGGGTCAGCTACAGCAGGTGGCCTGGGGAGGGACATGTCCAGGCAAGTTTGAATACATCCAAGGATGTGGGTTCCTCGGCTCTGGGAAACTTTTGCCCAAGTTTGACTCTGCCATCACAGTAAAAAAGAGTTTTTTTATGTGTAACTGGAAGTCTGCATTTTTTTTTTTTTACTTTGTGCTCTCCTCATGCCACTAGACAGCACTGAAAAGAGTCTGGTTTGTCCATTATAATATTTATGTATTTTTAAGATTTCTCTGAGCCCATTCTTCTCCAGATTAACTCTACCAGTGCTTTTAGCCCTGCCCCTCTCCCCACATGACAAATGCTCCAGTCCCTTCAACATCTTTGTGATCCTCTGCTGGTCTCACTTCAGTATGTCTGTTTGTCTCTGGGAAGCCCAGATCTTAATACAGCACATGGATGTGTCAGAGATGTAGCAGAGAACAGGAATCAAGTCCCTTGATCTGCAGACAGTGATCTTCCTAATGAAGCCCACAGGACTGCTGACCTTCTTCTTGGGAAGAGCACAACATTTGACCATGGTCAATGTGGCCCACTGGGATTATTTGTCACATCACCTTCCTAGTAACTGAGGTGTGGCATACTGCCCTGTAGTTCCGTGGATCCTTCTTTTTAGTATTCTTGGAAACAGGAATGACACTTGCATTCCTCAGATCCTCAGGATGATGTATAACCTCAAGGATAAAAATAAAATTCCTAGATGTGGAAATTCCGTGGTGGTACAAGTAAGTAATAACAGTGTTTTGTGGACATAGCTCAGGCTATTAAGGATGTTCTGGATGGTGAGGAAGTGGAGTCCTTTGTGGAGGGCTGTGAGCCCTTGGCACAAAAGCCCTCTGCACTCCCTTGGAGGAGAGAAGGCTGAGGCCTAAAAAGACTCTACCCAGAGATAAGCAACCTTCCTCTGAGTCATAGTGACAAAGTGAACCACCCCCAGCATGCCTTGCTTCTTTATGGTAATAGCTTGTACCCAGTTGGCTAATTGGTTTCTACCCCACCCCCTGCCTTTCCTATAAAAGGTCTGTTTCTGCCCCTGATATAGGGAGTCTTTGTTCCTGGCCTCCCCTTCACAGAGGCTGCTGGGCAGTAAAAGATACCTCTGTGGAATTGCCAAACGAGGCTCAGGTCTCTCTGTCCCTGAATTCGCCTTGGGTGATTTCATGAAGAGCTGAATCACAAGAGCTGGAATCACTTGTAGCTGAGAAATCGCTACACTTGCTGGAATCACCCACTGTCCAGGGAGGCCTGCCATCGCCTCTGGAGGAGTGGTTCTTTGCAGGATGCTCTCTCTAGGAAGGTCGCAGCATACGGGTGCTGACCAGCATCGGACCTCCTGCGACAGTCCTTCATTCCTCTCTCCAGAAAATTCGAGATGGCAGCTCTGAAGAATTAGTCATCTTTCCTAAATGCAATCACATATGTAGAGTTGAAAGAACCATCTTCTCTCACTTCTTTATGATGTTAAGTACATTCCTGAAAGTACATGTGATGTAACATTTATTATGCAGGTTTCTGCATTTCTTAGCCAAGAAAAGATCCTTTTCAAACTGTAATTGACATTACCATGTTTTACAGGTGACTACAGATTTTTCAGTTCCAATATACTGCTGTCAGCCCAACGGCAATATTTTCCCCTTTCGCACTTTTCATGAAACCTAAGTCCTGCTTCTTCATTTACTTCCATGCCTGTGGAACTAAAGGTGGCAGGTCTGGGTGCTTTTCGCTCACAATTATGACCTAAGGAAGCTACAAGGAACAGAGGAGGGTTTTTTTTTGCATTTTGGGGTTTTTTTGAAGTCACAGTATTTCTGAACATAGCAGTTGGAATTGAGGTTGAAAGGGGTCAGATTTTATGTTAGGGAAACTAGAAGTTCTATACATGGAGGAATTAAAGAAACTTTACTTCCTAGACTGTGGACGCATTCTCTGATGTCTGATAGTGTGTCACAGCTGATGGGACTTTTTTTCTTTAAGTTAGATTATTAATAGCTTCTCTGCCTTATGTGGCTATTCTCTTTCTTAATAATGCTTCAGTGCATGCTATTGCCTTAACCAAGGGAATAGTTCTCATTCACTTGTTTTTATTAACTCTACTCCTTTGAATTCTGTAATCTTTTGATGAGTTTCAATGACATTTGGAAAAGGATTCAAAAGAAGGAAGAAAAGAAGGGGGCTACATACGTAATATGAAGGGGAAAAAGCAGTTTTAAATTTGAACCACAGATTTTGCCTAAGGAAACTAAGTTGGAAAATGACATGCTAGTGTCCTAGCCTCAGTTCAGGGGGTAAATGTAAGTACACACCGTGATGCTATGCATGAACAGAGACCATTTTTGGAGTGAGGAGGGGCAGGTCTTTCTTCACTTTCCTGTATTCCTACTTCGTCACTTGTGTCAGCTTCTGAAGGAAGAAAAGAAGAAAACAGTAGCCCGTGCCTTACTCCTAAATAGTTGTGAAGGGCTTTCCATGCTTATGGATTACAAATAGATAATGCGCAGGCTCTGCTCTTCCATCTTCCCTCACAAAACCAGAGGGCATTAGAAATGGAGAGCTTTTGTGGCAGGTCTGATTTTTGGGTATACATGAAAACAGAATGTGTTCAGTTTTGTTCTGAACACAACCATTACATGATTATCCTCAGAGAAACATCAGCTGAACTCACAATAAACACTTGCACCCGGTGCCTTTACACTTCCAACACTGCTTCTCAGTGATTGCTTCTCCTAGAAAGAGACAATTCTGTCCTGAAGATGTGTTGTAGTCATGACAAGTAATCTATCTTCTTTCCAATCGTGTCTTTCAGCTGCCTATATTCAGTTTTTAGTATCATCTAGGTGTGTTAAAGACTATAAATATTGTCTGTAAGCTGGGAACAATGCTATTTTCTCTGAAAAATATGAACTTGGGTAGTGTCAAGATCTATTTCTCCACTGGATCTCTTTTACTGATGTCTATCTCATCTTTGCTACTTCTGGTGCTAGAATTCCTACTTTAGTAGAAGGAATACCTATTTTCAAATTTCTCTCAAGCTCTTTTTTCTCCAGTATTTTATATTGCTGACACTAACTCCAAGACACTTCAGAAACACAAACAAACTCTTCTACAGTGAAGAATAAGACAAAAAAAAGCCCTCAAAGCTACTCATAGGAGAGGTACCAGATAGTTCCAGCTGCTGTCTTGTGGGACTTTAAATAGATGTAGATTCAAACTCACCCAGATATGAAATGACAATCCACAGCCAGAATAAATGGCTTTCCAATATATATTATGAATAAAAGGTCTGACGAAATTCCAGACTTTTACTGGTGGCTTCCATGCCACCATGCCTTCCAACCTGCAAGTTATATCCGAAACCTGCAAGACACATTGATCTTTCAAAAATTAAAACAGGAAAATACATTTAAAGGTTGTTTTTATGTCCAAGGCATCAGAGTAGAACCTTGTGTTTTCTGTTCATATGACCAAAAATAAGTCCAGTATCATATCAGTTTTAGTTTTTCAGAAGACAATTTATTAGGTCAAGCAAACATTCAGGTTTTTCTTAGTTATACAGTACTGACTGATTTGTGTCTTGTGTATATAAAAATAAATAAGGAAAAATGTCCTTCATGTCCTCTATAACCCTTTTTCTCCTGATGGTGTTTTTCATAATCACCACCGCATGAACTCATGGATGACACCTGTCTAACTTTTTACATTAAGAGATAAATCTTCAATTATTGTGCTGAATTGAAAAGAGAGGTCAATTCACCAGTGTTACAGTTGCTGTGACTGTGTGACCCAGAAATAAGCATGATTACAAAAATGTAGTCCTCTGAAAACTTAAGGATAAATAAAAGCAGCATTTGGTTGTCAAAGCATGCTTTAAAAGCCTTTGAACTAAACCCAATACCGTGTTAGAAAATACAGCATTTAAAGGACCAATGGAAGCGGATGGGCCATGGACCTGAACTAATGCCAGCTGAAGTCAATAAAATGGTTTCCATTCTCATCAAAAGAATTACTGTCAATCTTAAAACATGACATTCCATGTCACAGATTTATTCATAATTGGAAAGTTTTTGTCCCCTGCTAATACTTGGAAAACTGCTTTTTTGCCTACCAGGAAATATAGGACTTTGTTACACAGACCATTAAAGGTCTAGAGCAAGTTGATGGTGAGGAGATTTCTATGGAAAAATACTAACTGCAGGTTGTTAAAAATTTTGTATAAAGGTGCTTGTTTCTGTCACCTCAAGGAGAAGGATGTTTATGAGCACAGGGAAATTACATACCTTTAATTAGTTTAAATTAAAAATAATATACAAAAGGGAGTCCAGTAGACCAAGGAATATTTCAGACCTGTGATCTAAGCAAAAGGACTGGCAAATACAACAAAAAGGCTGCATGTGCAGTCTTACCACTGAAAATTTTTCTTAGAGTAGGGGGAGATGACAGACATCGAGACCTGAAATGGTAGAACAAATTGAACTACTGTGTAGCAGTGCAGTACCTGCCAAATTTAAACTACTGATCTGGATCCTACTTCTTGAAGGAAAGGGTGACATTTGATTTCTTCCATTTCTTGGAGACCTTTCCTGATCTCCAGAGTCTCTCCAAGATGATTGAGTGTGATTCCCACAATGACATGGTCCAGCTCCCCCAGTCAGAGTGTGTACGTGCCGTTAGGACATGTGGACTTGTGTGAAATCAGCTCATTTGAATGTTCACTAGTCTGATCTTTCTCCAACTGAGGAAAACTTTCAAGTATGCCAAGCTTTCCCATTGCCTCAGGGGTCTGGAAAATGTTGGAGGCTGGTCTTACCAATAAAGACTGAGCTGAAGAAGGCACTGAGTATCTTGGCTTTTTGTCCATCCTTTATGCCCAGATCTCTCCTGTGTTCATCAGTGGATGTTCCTGTGAAGACCATTTGCAGCTGATATACCTGTAGAAATCTTTCTTGTTTTTCTTCATGCTCCTCACCAGGTTTTATTCCAGGCAGGCTTTATCTTTTCTAATCCCACACACTTCTGCACTCAGATAGTGTCTCTTTCTATTCCCCCCTGGTCACCTCCCTTTCTTTATATGTTTTCTTGGAAGCAACTTGTCTATCCATGCATCCTTCTGTCATCTTTGCTTTATTTCCTACATAGAGGGGTTAGTCATTCCTGAGCCTGAAGTAAGTGATACTTGAAAAATCAATCTCTCTGGAGCTCTCCTAGACTGTTCTCCATAACCATTTTCCAGAGGATTCTTCCAAGCTAGTCCTTGAAGATGTCAAAAGCTACTCTGATGAAGTCCAGAGTTGTGGACTTTTTTCTACCTTGCTGCCTCCTCTCAGGATCCTGAATTTCACCAGTTTGTGGTCACTGCAGTTAAGGCTGCCTTTGACATTCACACCCCCAGTGAGTCATTCCTTGTTTGTGTGTGCAAGATCCAACACAGCACCTCTTCTCATTAGCTGCTCTACCTTTTAGGTAACTGCCATTGATGCTCTTCAGGGACATCCTGGAGTGCTTTTCTTTCTGGTGTGGTGTTTCTCCAGATGATATCAGGGTAGTTGAGTTTACTCATGGGAAGCATGGCCTGTGAATTTGAAGTCACTTCTAGACGCATCTACTTGCTCTTCCTGATCAGGTGGTCAACATCCATTATGCCACCCTTATTGGTCTGCTCTTTAAGCCTTACCCATAAGTTCTCATTTGGCTTATTATCTGTCTCCCCAGGCAAAATCACAGAATAGCTTGGATTGGAAAGGACCTTAAAGAGATTGAATTCCAACCCTCTTTCCATGGATAGAGATGCATTTCACTAGACCAGTCTGCTCAGTGCTCCAGCCAACCTGTCTTTAAACTCTTTCAGGGATGAGGCATCCAGAACTTCTTCAGGAAACCTGTTCCAGATCCTCACCACCCTTACAGTAAAGAGTTTATTTCTTAATATCTAGTCTAAACCCACTCTCTTTCAATTTGAAACCATTCCCCCCTGTCCTTTTGCTAGGTTTTTACTAGGACGTGCTCTTGTAAAAAGTCTCCTTCTCTCCTTTCTTGTAGGTTTCCTTCAGGTACTGGCAGGATGCAATTTGGTCAACCCAAAGCCTTCTCTTTTCCATCCTGAGTAATCCCAATTCTCTCAGCCTTTCCTCACAGGAGAGGTTCTCCGTCTCTCTGACCATCTTGGTGGCCTTCTCTAGACTTGCTTCAGCAGCCTGATGTCCTTCCTGTGCTGGGGATCCTAATTTAAAGCCTTTTTTACTAGTTCAGTCTTACTGGCAAAGATACCTTCATCCTGCTTAGTGAGGTGTATCCCATCTCTCCCAAACAGATGTTGACCCTTGAAGAGGTACCCATGGTCATAGAAACCAAAGTCTTGTTGCTGACACCAGCTCTGCAAATAATTGTTGATACACAGTACCAGTGCCTTTGTCCTTAGACTCTTTCCCCTCACCAGAAGGACTGAGGAAGACACCACTTGGGCCCCCATTTCCCTAAATGCCACCATCAGAGCTCTCAAGTCATTTTTGATACACTATGGGTTGCCATTGTGTGGATATGGAAGAAAAGCTTTCTAGAAGTAAAGGTCTCCGGTACTTCTCACCTCTTTTGGAAGCAGCATCTGCTCTGAAGTTACTCAAATAATTCCCAGGAATGCCTCAATAGTCTTCAATGACTTTCCCAGTTTATTTGGAAGGTCTCAAAGCAGGATCAATGAAGTATTTCACAAACTGCCATGTTTATTGACTGCCTCTGTTTCCAACACTGGGAGAGAAGAAATAAAATAAAACCAGTCTTTAATCAAAAACCTTTTGATGCTTCTGTCTAACATCACCTGTACCCTACTCTGACCTTCCCGTGCATTTCCCCCACCCTCAAAGCACCCTTCTGCTAATTTACCTCAAAGGTGAGTGGGTATTCAAAGGGTGCTCCTGAAATACTCTTCATAGGACCTCCACATACAGAGCCACCTCACTCACTCTTCCCCCTTTGCAGGTCAACAGGAACAACTTTCATAAAATCTAACTACGGTGCTTGTGGAAGCCAGGAACTCTTACTACGAGCTCGAAAGAGAGCCCTTTCTACACAGATGGTTATCCTTGCAGTTTTAATTTTAGTACATGGATTTCTACGTGTCACAAACTCCCTCAAGATTTCAGAGGATTGGAATCACCTTTCCTATTTATCAGAAGCCTGCAAGAAGGCTGAGTTTCCTGGGTCTCAATGCTAACCATATCTCTGCCATTTCTGACTGATTATATCAGCTCCTAAATGAGCTCTTGGAGTTGGCTGAGGTAAAATGCACCCGTAACAGCAAATTCATGAAAATTAAAATTAAAAACAAATGAAAAAAATACAAAAAAACCCTTCCAACCCCCACCCCAAACCAAACCAAACTGAACCAAACTGAACCCAGCCCAACCCAACCCAACCCAACCCAACCCAGCCCAACCAAACCAAACCAAACCAAACCAAACCAAACTGCAAAAACTGAAGAAGATAAAATGAAAACATGAAAGAGAAAAAACCAAGCATTTTTTGACTTTCACCACCATCAAACATTTTCTGACTTTCACCACCATCAGACTTACATGATCTCTCTCCTTACTGGCATGGCTACTTTCCTTCGTCCTGAAATACATGGTTCTCAGGCTGCATTTCCCCAGGGGGGCCCATTCTGCTGATCTGCATTTGTTCTTTCTGCTTTGACACCACTTAGAAACTGCAGTCATGCTTTGTCATTTTGTTTTCCCCTTTCTTTCCCTATTACAAGCCTATTTACCTCTAACTAATTGAGGAAATCAGTTTATAAAACTGGCAAAATGAAGGACGAGTTATCCTGTTTGGTGGGGCAAATATTTTTGTGGTTAAACAGATGGCGTGGCTGTGCTTTTCAGTCTCCCTAACTACTTTATCCAGTCAGGAATTAAACAACTATATTATCTTCCACAAACACCCACCAAAAAATTACTGGCAGTAAGTATACTTATTGACTTGTATCTTGCTTACTGAAGTGTTTGTGCTTATATGAACCTGAATGTTAATTAAAACACATACTGAATTTCTGCAGCTGGAATAGACGGATAATCTGAGTGCTGGCTCTGATTGGGATGAGATACTTTGAGATAAGAATGGCCAATGAATATCAGACTCCTCGTATCCAAATTCTTGCTTAATCTTACCTTTCAAGGCTGTTTTCTAAGGACACTGAAACGTGTCCTAGGTCAAGTTGTTTTATAAATGATAGTTTCCTTTGTTATACTGGAAAACTGATCTTACAGTAGCTGTTCCTACTATTCCCCTAAATGCCATTAATTTAATCATAGTTGCCAGCATCCTTTTTTTTCTGAATGACATTCAACCTGTTGATGCTATTGTCTTATTTTGTGCTACATGCTGCCACACAACGTTCGCTATAACACCCTGTTTTGTAATCAGGTCAAGTAACTGTAAAATATTTCCTTTATTGACTGGTTCTATGGACCCACCATGGCCTCTCAGTGCTAATTCTTTCTCTCCAGGCACAAAAGATAATTACTTCTATTAGTGTCTAAAATAACATATTTAATTGACAGTCATTTTCTGAAGATGCCCATTAGTTCAATGGCACCTCAGCTTCCATGTGACAGGGATTGAGTATGTAATTTATTTATCCTTGAAACCCCAGTACAACACTAAAATCTGATGAACAGAAAAGAACAATTTTCTACTCTGTTTTTCAGTGTGCTTTAAGAGAGACTAAAGAATGCTAAATAATCTTGACACTGTAGAGGAGCTAGGAGGAAAGAGGTACTCAGGCAGCTGTGAATGTCCTACAAGATATTGATGGCCTTTGTCAGTGGTTTCACAAGGACAGGGAAAAATGAAATTCTGCATAGCATCATATGTGAGACATAGAGAGAGAATTCTCCTAGCAGATGCCACAATTTATGCATGCACAGATAGTGCCAGCTTCATACAAGGTCAGAGTTCTTGCAACGTAGTAGTCACTATAGGGGAACTATTCAGATTTAGTTGAAGATTTTGCATTGTGCTGCCTCCCAGATTATGCCTTCAAGTAAAAGGAAAAAAACCCCAAAAAACCACAAGAAAGCCCACACCAAAAACAAAAGCAAAAAAGCACCCCACTGTACAAGTTATAGACTGTGTATAATCTCATTCATTCTTCCAAAGGCCTCCTATGTTATTTTATAAAACACTAATTCCTCCCCTCCCCATCCCTTCCCTCAAACCAGTACTTAACCTGGAAAGGCACCTGGTTACTTGGGTTTTTTAACTCTGGAGGTTACTCCGGATTTGTTTTTGAATTAAGACTTTATTTTGGGGGGTTTTGGAGTGTTGTGTGTTTTGGGTTTTTTGGTTTAATTTGTTTGGAATTTTTTTGGTTGGTTGGTTGGTTGCTTGCTTTGTTTGTTTAAGTAAATCAGATCTATTCCTGTTCTCTGTGATAAATTTAGTGTACTCAAAACCTATTTTTTTTCGTTGAGTTTGACCAGTTTTGATTATCCCTTAGTAAGCCATACTTTCTTTCTGCCTAAAGGTCTTTTTCAAGTCTTATCCCCTCCGGTGACACACACAATAATATAAAAATCCTTAGGTACATATACAGTTTAACATATGGAAAACTTTTTCATTACAGAGGTGTGCTGATTATTTTAAAATGCAAATTAGTCAACAGGTGTGCAGTTTCATATTCACCTATTTCCTCTCTTCATTGAATCCTGGCGATATAGGAAAACAATATATTTTCAGTCTACATTTAAATTAAAATAATTTAGTTTAAATTAAATTAAAATGGAATCAGCAATGAGTGGGTATATGTTTGTAGATGGGATCTTTTGTCATTTTAGGTAGGATCCATGTATACAGTATATCCTCTAATTCAGAAGTGCCGTAAACCAACAGTACACAGCAAAAGTATGAAAACATGATGCCAAAATTTTTGTCATAAAGGCATACCTTCTGCTTTCATTTCTCAATTTATAAAGAAATATATTTATTTATTATAAGCAGTTATAATTCTTTCTATGTTTTATGATGTTTTACCTTCTTTCCCCTCTACATCCAGTATTTTTGTGAATAGTTAGAGAAGGCTGGACATTATTTTTCCTACATTCCCTCCAGGACATCCAAAATTTAAATAAAATTTTCAAGATAATTTTTCTAGTGCATATCTGCAGAGACATTAAACACAAACAACTTGTTTGACTTAGAGACAAAGAATGCAAAACAAGTGCACTTGACCCCTAAACCCTGACAGTCTCTCACATGATACCTGTGCTTGCTTACCCACTTAGAATAGATAAGTTTTTGTAAGCATCCAAAAGTATCAGGTCTCAGGAATGTCAGATTTAAAAATAGCTACCATTAAGTACTATGACAAAAAACCAACAGTTTGAAAATCATACAAAACTGTGTACTTCGCAGAAAAAAAGCTGTCACTGGCTAGTGTAATTACTAATATAATTAATGAATGCACTGCTTTGTGATGAGGAAGACCTTTCTGTACTGACCTTCCTTCATTTTGCATCAAAGTTCTGCACCGGACACAGTAATTGTAGAGTGGATATTTCAAGCCTAATGTAGTATGGACAAAGCCATAACAAATTACTGGGTAAGATGTTGGGATAGTTTAGACTTCCCTTGACACAGTCGTATTTTCATGGACTTGATAGAGAAAGTAATGTCTCCAAGGGAAAAAAAACCATCACTGGTATGATCTAGTTTCTTCTTAACCTGATTTTGGGAGGCATAATTAATTAGAATTTATTCCAGATCTCAAAACTGGAAAGCACTTCCTACTGGCATTATTTTTATTACTACATTATAAAATAATACTGGGAACAGTAATGATGAGTATCTTTTTTGTTCTTACTACTGGAACCGCAGTAAGCTGGTGAGCTAAAAACCACTTGGGAAGTTTGGTCATCTCTTCAAGTTTCAACCAGTGACACAGAGGTCACAGAAAAGCTATAAGCAGTATTCCAAACTCTGTGAGACCTCTGCCTTTCTTGTTAGGGGAAAGCCCACAGGGAATGCACAGAAGATCATATTATAAAGGATTGCTAGTACAGCTTTGCAGGCTCAGCTGAAAACAAATTCCTAGCAGTGTGTTAAAGGCTTATTAACAAGGATTCTTGTGGACAAAAAAAAAAAGAAAGCCAAATTAATGTTCCTTAATAAAATAGTGGCAGGGCAGCCTTCTTATTTGACATCCTTTCTGTCCTTGGATCCCAGAAATACTGCCTGTACAGCAGCTGGTTATCCTCCAGCAGTAATAACTACTAGCACTGGAGGAGAAATGTTTTTCCTGCCTGTAGAGCAGGTCATTGATACTTCCTATCACAACTGTATGTCATGACTGAAGTGAATAATAAAGTGAAGTTACTGGTAATAAAAAGCAACTCTTTTGTGAACCATTTCAGAAGCCATATTCTGCAATTGTTTAAAGATGTGGTGTCTGGGAGGACTGAAGCTTGTTATTCCCCTTGCTGTTTTTGTGAAAGAAGAAATAGTACCATGCGGCGTGGAATGCTGGCGTCTCAAACGACACCCTGTTATTTTCTGCTGCTACAGGCAGACACGGGGCACCATGTTGTGGCAACTGTCTATTGAGTTGCCACAGCTGATATGTGGGTGAGAGACAGCAGGATGTACTCCAGTGAGTTAAGAAAGAGGGGGTAAGTGCTGAAAAAGGGGAGTGAGTCAAAAAATCTCAGACAACACTAAACCGATGAACAGGCTTCACAAGTATTCCCAGTTTGCTTTCTAACCTCTATCATTCTGAATGCTGTTGGAATACAATGTCACCTCAGATATTTTTTCACTATTTTACCTTCTTTGTTCGAAGACGTTGTGCTCCTTTTCTTCTGACAGGGACGTGTGTGTCACAGTTATATGTGTCACAGTCATATGTGTCAGTCTTGCCCTCTCTGCCTCAGGAAGTTCTGCCTGAAACCTAGAGCTGGTGAAAATGCTACTGTTCATCTGATGAAAGGAATACATCTACAGACTGCCATCACAAGACCTGTTGCATTCTTGCCCAGTTTTCCTTCAAATACAAAACTTGTATTTAGGATACTCTGTTATGGGTAGACTCAATGGGATTCTGAAACTTCTAAGACAAGCTGGAGAGAATCAGTGAATCTTCAGCCCAAGCAATGCTGTACAGCTAACCCACTTGAGTTTTCACGGAGCATACACATGTAAGGAAATAAATGCATCAACTGAAGTTTGTCTTAGAAGTCTGCCTAATTCTTGAGTATATATGAATGTTCATCTAACACATGCCAGCCTTGACTTGTGTTAAGAGAGCACAGCAGGTTAAAACCTTCACTTCTCCCTGATGTTGATGCCATGATGATTTTTTGCCTTTCCTTTTACATCCCTTTTATATACCTTTTTATAGCTTTTTGTATTCTTAGTGTTTTTCAGCCTACATTCTTAGACTTATTTTGTTAAACTAGGAGTCTAAACGTCTTAGAAACTTGTAGTTAGGGATCAGTGTGCCCCAGACCCCAAGGTCCTCTCCAGAACACATTTTGTAAACTAAGATAGGGCCGTCCAGGGGGAAGGTTCCTTGGGGAGGGGGGCTCAGTCAAGCCTCTCCTTGGGGAATCTTTGATAGATGTGCTAATTAGTAAGACCTATAATGTTATACCCGAGCTAGTGTGGGTGTGAATTGCGGTGTGCATTTCGGCGCATTCCACCTGGACGTGGTGCACCTAAGGATCCTTAAAATAAATACCAAGGTAAAATCCCTTTTTCCCTTCTAACTGTGTTTGATTCTTGATTTTAAGACCAGGAAAAGGCATCAATGTCGAAGTAGTAGCAGGTGAGAATGACTACTGACAGCACTAAAAGTGGAAGCTAGGCACTCTTGATGGCTGTTGATTGTTGAACTGACAATGTGTAGTGCCTGTGTTAACCTACATGACTTCTGATGACACTGATTAGAGCTGATTTCCTAAAGAAAAGCCATTTCCCATCAATAGCACAGTAATGAATCATGCCTAATGTTGTTCTCTGTTTCTCTGACAGTTTAAATACACTACTTTGAAACTCTGTCATGGGTAACCCAAAATGTTACTGTATTCCATATGTACCTGTGCCCCAAATGGTTACGGTCGCTATAAGGCCCTGCAGTTGGGAAGCTGGGGCAGGGTGGCACCAAAGGCTCTTTTAAAGTCTCCTCCAGCAGGCAGCTCCTGCTCTTTTGCTTCATGGTTTCTGCCTTGCTTGGTTTTTTTGCCTTAGGCAGAGGCTTTTTCCTCTCTGGGTTTGTTTTGGTTTTTTTTCTTGTCTCAGGGAGACTACACTCAATGGTTTTGAGCTGCCTGGGGGTGAATTCCACAGGTGCCTGCCTGTCTCCTGGGCAGAGAGCAAGCGGCCCCACTCCATCAAGCCAATCCAGCTCGCCAAGGAACACAGCTGAGGAGAGAAGACCACAAGTCACCCCAGCACAACCTCCTTGCTTTGACTGTTCCTGCCATCTCCTCCTGCGAGAAAGGTGAAGTCCCTCTGTGAATTCTAGCCCCTGGATCCAGAGAATGCCAGCTGGTGTTGGGGACATGAGGAGAGCAGGGCAGTGGAGGGAGACTGACACCCTCTTTCCTCTGTCCTTCAAACCATGTGCTCGGCTGCAGAACACCATGTTGGCAGGAGCGTCCCTGGTGTTTTGGATCTCCCTTTGTTCTATGGACTCTGCGAAAATTAGCAGTTTCGTATCTGGTTATTATTTGCTGATTCTTGACTGTCCTGCTTGTTAGTAAACTGTTATTTTTTTGCTTAAATCTACTCGTATTCATTCCTTATTAGCGGAAAGTAATTGGTTGAACCTAGAGAGAGGCAACTCATTCCAGAGTGTTCTCCTTCAAGTTGTTTTAAACCAAGACACACTACTACTGTGCTACTTCAAATACCGCAAAAAATGCTGCTCAAGTTTCCCAATAAAAGTAAATACAAGTAAGTGTATGAAAACCTGTATGCAGCTGAGTTTTGCAGAGGACACAGGTTCCTTAAGCATCCTCATGTTTCTTTGCAGTCCAAAACACGTACAGGGAAGGATGAATGACGTAATTATCAGCATGACAGCAGCTTTGGAAGAAACATTCACTATTAAAGAGAATTAAGAAGTGTGAATAGTATTCATTGTGTCACCTAATTTAATCTGCCCACCGGAGAGGTGATTCTCTGACAATATACAGCATTAACAGGTAAAGAATATCTGGGTAACTAATAAGGTTAATAAGACTGGGTATCATTCTGCTAATTTTTTAACAATCTGCCAGTGGCTTTTTTTTGAGCAGAAAATTGTATAAAAGAGATTCTCTAAACTATCATTTATTAAAAGCAATATTTTATCTCAAAACCTGCACTTGTTCTGACAAGGTGTTGCAAAGACAGAAGTTTTAACACTCCCAGAAGGAGGGTAGTTTCTGTCTTTCCCCTATTCCTAGGTAATTGGTCACTGAATGAATACCTTTTGTCATTTCTGAAGTTTAACAGAGGCTTGGCGATCAATATATTGGAGCATGTTAACTCACTCTTCACCCAGGACTACCCATTCCTGTACACCAGCAGCTAATGACAGGCATGACGAGGATTAGCGCTTTGAATACTTGTCACCACCTTGCTCTTTGTTGTTTTTTTTCTCCCATTATCTGAAGGGTTTAGCAAAATAAGTCCTATACATTTGAAACATTTTGCTTATTGTTCCCTTTAGGATCCCAGAATCTAGAATTACAGAATTTTCAGAATGATGACAAAGGGGGGAGCATTTCGAGACTGACTAGAAGTAAGTCAGTAAATCATTGATACATTAATAAAACGTCTATCAACAGTTTTTATTTTGACTATCCTTAATTTAAGTTGTAATCCAAAAATGAATGACTAGGATACAGAGATATCCCTAATCCAAAATGGGTGACAGGGATGCAGAGATGACCGTTTCGTCCCAACTTCTTCAGTAAAAGCCCCAAACATATGATTTCATTTTATACATGTATTGAATGTTCTGAGAGAAAGAGCAATTGGCATGTTGCACAAACTGTCTTTTCTTCCTTGGTGACACCTCAAATAAGATTCATGGGGACATATTTTTCCCTTCTTCTAGAAACAAAGGAAGCATGAAACCTCCCTGGACCCAAATTTGAAAGGTAAAATGTATTCAATCATATCCAAGCAGCAAGACTTATGGAAAGCAAATTAATCATCTCTTATGTGTACTCATTTTACATGGGTCTTTTACCCTTTCTTCAAAGGTTTAATCTTGGAAACCGAGGTCAAAGTTTATTCTTGGTTAACAAATGCTTAGGTAAATATCTGATCAGTGAACACGGCAAAAAGCAACACTTCTAAGTACTTGGTAGAAAAACTTGTACAAATTCCTCACTGCAGACATCTGATGATTTACCCTGTTAAAGAATAATGTCAGGTAGGATGCATTCTAGTTAATTAGTAGCTGGAGTAGCAATACCACTGCAAACATAGTGGTTCTGTTCAAAGAAGTCTACTTACTCTGCATGTAAATAGTGAACTTAATCCTTAAATTGTAACATTAGCATGTTTGATCCCACAGTAGCTGATACACAGCCTTTCCTTTTCAAATAAATTCTCAGTATAGATATTACATTAGAATTAAGGGAAACAGGGTTAATAATAATAATCATTCATATTGCATAGCTTCACTTATGCAAGCCTGCATTCTGGCATAAAGTGTGTTGTGAAGTGAGATGGGACCCTGCCAGAGTCATTATTCTTATTTATTGAGTAGCAGACTAGTTATAAGAACAAAAAATCCATATTAATGGCTGGAACACAAGTTCAGCCTGACCCTGAACAGGACTTATTAAAGCAACAGCATTTTCTCTTTTTCTTTTCTTTTTCTTTTTTTTTTCTTTAAACAAGACAAATTTCTTGCTGTGGCAACACTCTGCTGTTTAATAATATCCACGTAGCATATACCCATCTTAGAAAAAGTGTATGTGGGCTTTCAATCCAGCAAACTCAAATGAAAAGTACCAAGTCCTATGTATCTGCATTTCCCTTAGGATCTCATCTAGATATCACACACTTTTACTTCTGCCCTAGACTTTGTGCTAATTAGGGCTGTACGTGTAATTGACTTTGAGTTTTGTCTGCCAAACTGAAAAAAGAAAATAAAATTAAAATTTACAGAATTTTTCTTGTTTGCCGCAGCAAGAAGGAAGAAAAATTCTCAAAATACACTGCTGTTATAGAAGAAAAGCATTAACAATCTGTTCATGCATTCTGCTGAAAGCTGAGCCATTCTTTTACAAGAAGCATCAAAGAAGTAAAGAAGTTTAAATGGGCGTATATGCACTAGTTTTCAAGTGAATAAAAATATCCTTCTAAAGAGAAGAGTCTGAGCCAGATACCTAGCATGTAAAATTTCTACCAATTTTTTTTTTTTGGTTCATGTAGGCAAAGAGAAAGGAGTTTTAACAGAACGTATAAGTAATTTTATCATAGAATGTTTTTACTGATACAAAACATTGAATTTAGAACCATATAATCATAGAATATCCTAAGTGGGAATGGACACACAAGAATTTGGAAGTGGTTTAATTTTTTTTTTTCATGAAAAAAGTACAAAAGAAATCACAGCTGTTCATACTCTTCCTCATGCATGCTTTTTTTTGGTTGGGTTTTTAATTTTTTTGTTGGGGGGGAGCATTCCGCTTCAAATCAACAAACAATTTTTAACAACAATGTATGTCATATATGAATATTTTTAGTGTTTACAAAAATTACTTTCTGAAATTCTTTCTGAAGAGTTTCTTATTGTAATTCTTCAGAGGAATTTCTGTGCAGTTAGTTGTGTTTGTTTGTATTTTGCTTAAGACTCTATGGAGTTTCTTCTATTAATCCTCCAAGAGTTAAATTATATCATTCTGAGTTTGGCCCTTCAGATTCCAGCTCATGAAACAGATTAATTTTGACCGAATTAAGACACATCCTCCTGAGAAATGAAGCTGTTATCAAATTTCATAAACTAAACTCTAGCCAGAGTTGAAGCTAATCTTTTAATAGTAAGGAAAAAAAATTCTCAGCTCATAACAGATTATGTTACAATTCTTGCTTATGACTTGACTGTTGAGAACAGAATGGATGTTCATAGTATTTACGCAAATTAGACAAATCAGCGGGCTCGCAATTCCAAGCAATGGTTTCCAACTGAAAGAAATGCATAGAAACACAAGCTGTCGCTGCAATGTACTTGCATTACAGATTAGCAAGCAGATTTGTATACCTTCCCTCAATAGCCAAGTATATCAATACCTTGTGAGAGGAATTTTATCATTTAAAGTTTAAGAATCAGGACTTCAGGTTGAATGAAACTTTGTTGATTTCTGATGTCGATCAAGATTTGTAAGTACATAGGTAGAACTGCAAATAACTTTGATTTTAATTACGTTATTCAAATGTAGTAAAAAAACCTCCTTAGTCTTGAGGGCAACACTGCTTTCATTTGGCAGTGGATTATTTATAGCTCTTGCTGATGGAGTCTCTTCCCAGAACAGGTTGAAGGGCTGAAGCCATCAGTCCATAATAAAATCTACATCTTTCTAAACCCTGCAGAGAAACGTCAACTGACTGAGACTAGCATCAGTTCAGTACTTTTCCTGATCGATTAGGCAAGTCAAAAAGATGTCCACTGAGATGACCCTGTGGAAGAAAAGTGATTCACAAACTTAAGCCCCACGATATATCTTTTTAAAAAAAGGCTAAAAGTGGAGGCAGAAGGAAGATAACCATCTGTGTATGGGAACAATATATTTCTAAGTTACATCACTGTCTCTTTCCGACACAGTTATTTCTCTCTCACATACCCTTCCCTATAGAATTATGGAATGAGGTGCTTAAGAAGTAAAATGGAATAAAGTACATAACACATTATAAAACTGAACACATATGGAAATCTGTTCTGAGATTTCATGGCTCAGTCATATGTAGAAAATAGAGGCTGAGAACTCAGGGAACATCCTAATGTTATTTTAATCTTGGGAGAAGAATAATTCAAGCTATTTCAAACTTTTGATAAAACAAGATTTTTCACATAAGTCTATTTGAGCTAACATTTCTGACATTGACATTTATCTCTAGAATTTCATCTGCAAATTCCATGTGTAATTAGAAGCATCATATAAATCACAAATCAAAGGTCACTAAGCAAAGGTTATCAAGCAAAAATTGCTAAATCAAGTTTCTTCACTTCCTACTTACCAGACTTCACCTATTAAATCGAATAACGCTAATTACCTTAGGACCTTTTATGTGTTTTATGTGATGCGATGAAAGTTTTTCCACAGATGTCAAAGAGTTGACTCAGTTTCAGAACTTAGCTTGAAACTATTAGAGAGTATTTTTGGAAAAAAAAAAGTTTTATTTCTATAAATGGGAATTATTAAGTCTAATTCTTTGAGGATGGATTTGAACTTTTTAGGAGCACATAAATTCATTAAGGAAACTAAAGCCTTAAAAAAGATTTTCCACTCCCTTCACGTCTGAGTGTAAGAAAACTCAAAAGCCATGTATTCACAAAACTTGATTTCTTTTGATTTCTTAATATGCTATAGACAGTTTTTAACAGCAAGAAATAATCCAGCACTTTTTACCAAATAAACACCAACTTGTTTAGAAGGTACTTGGGTCAACACTGTCTCACTGAAACAGTGCAAGTTTAGTTTCCAGAACATCAGCTTGAGGACAGGAGCACCTACGAAAGAAAGGTGGTAAACTACAAAATAGAGATCCTTTCTTCTCTGAATGTCTGCTTTGGAGAGGGATATTATCAGATATATTATGACTGCAAACTCAGAACTGACTGAAACAGTTGTATGGCTGGAAGATCAGAACAGGTCTTTCTAAGTCTAGGCTAACAAGTGCACTTGTAATAAACAATAAGAAAAATTCTCTATTTGGTCCCATGATTCAGAATTTCAGATGGAAATCAATTAATTCCAGTCGAATTTGTACTTGTGAGGGATGTGAAAGCAAGTTTTCACTGTTGCAGGGATGACATAGTCTGTGCTCAGAAGGCAGCAGATATATTTCCAGAACGAGCTAAAACAAAATGTTGGCCCAAGACTCGGCTGCATCAAGCAAGAATGAAAGATAAACTTCACACAAGTTTACTCAGTGGTGTGCATTTGCTGGTCTAAATTTCAGCTAACTGTTAAAATTCTGATAAGTGTGTATAAAATCAATTTCCTCAGGTGGAAGTTATGCTTCGATGGAACACTTAATCCTCCTCTGGGAAAAATAGTTTTCATTATTCGGAGTTGCCTTTTATAATACAATAGCTTCCATCTGTTTGTGAAGCAACTGCAGTGGGAAGACGAAGAAGGAAGAAACTGTGCCCATCTCTGTGAATGAATTGTCTTTAGGCAGCCTACTATTGCCCAAGCTGTGCCTTTCCTGCAACAGCGCACTTCACACATCTGTCTTTAGTTCCATTGATCTAAGCATATGGGAGATTGCATTATGCCTGCGGACTGAATAGGCTTATCTGAATAATAATAATAATGATAATAATAATAATTTTGAAAGGTTTAAGAATTTCCGACTTTCAGCTGAATGACATGATTTCTTGAATTTTTGTCTTAAGAAAAGGATAGCTTTCTTAATCTTTTAAATAATAAGACATTTATTCATGTTCTTACTATTTCACTTTAATGTATAAGACATATACATTATATACATTATATATTACCTACATATATTGTAATGTGACAGTAAGAGGAATAAAAAAATGTGACACCTATCTGAGCTGATCCCTCTGCTTTTATTGACATCAATAATTATATTCTCTCTAAAGTTTCTTCTTCTAACCTAACCCAGAGGAATCCACTAGTATCATAAATAGAAAAGTATTTTATCCAATCTTCTGTTGGTCCTTCTCTGAACCCGTTATAGTTTGAATTTATGAGAAGTTTGATATATCTCTTTACTCTGGTGCAAGCTCTTCTGTTCTTCTGGAAGTCTCTGATGTAAATATGCACCCAGTATTTCTTCTTCATTCTTGCATCATCATGGAGACATAGTTACTCTATTTTTATAAAGTACAAGGGTTTTTTCTCCTCTTACACAACTGCTGGCCAGTGATCCTGAACTTAAAGGAATATCACTAATCCCTAAATTCGTGAGCTTGCATTTTATAGCACTGAGATTTCTCCCTCTTTTTTTTTATCTCTTATGCTTAAGGTCATCTGTTCTTTATATGTGATATTTAATTGTATTCTGGAGTTTTAAGGCCTAAAGTTTTTGCCATCAGAAATTTTCACTAACATTTGCTTGTTTTCTTTTTCTTTGAAATGCGTTAAAATATTGACTAAATTTAGTGTACCTATCACTGAGGAATTTCCCTGGTGACCTTCTATACAGCTGATATTTCCTCTAAGAACATAACATATAAATACCAATACTTATCAAATTCTTAATACACTCACTATTCTTTTAAGTGGCATTGTAGCACATGATTTATTGACCCAAAATTTGTCATATCTATAGTAAATTTCCAGTATCTATTTATTCTTTAACTGAGGATCTAAAGAGAGATACCTATTAGGTTACTTCAGCATTCTTTTTTTCTTAATAAAACTGTATTGCACCTTAGTCAGATATCTGTTTCCCACCATATTTTAGTAATTCTTTCCTTCAACATAAGAGCTTCAAATGTCTTTAAAAGTGGTTCTTTTAAAATAAATGCATATAATCAAAGAACATTCTCACAGAAATATGAAGGATGTTACAAATATGTAACCTTTGATTTAATTTCTTTTTACTTTTGAATGAAAAACTTTACTTATGACCATGAAAATCTAACCTAGTTAATGATAATCTTTTCCAAAGCCATTGAAGAATAAGGATTTATTTAGCTGATAGTTTGGCTTGTGCTTCAGTTCAGGAATGATTAGTAAGAATGTCAAAGTATAGGATTCAGGAAGATCAGTACTGTGGACTGGAATCTGCTACAGATCGTGAATTATTATAGGTATATAAATTCAGAGTGTGTAGATGAGTTGCTTAGTTGTCAATATCTATTTCATGTTACCTGTAAAGACTGCTGATATACCTTAGTATATTATCGTGAGTGGACAGGATACACTTTTTGCTTTTCTGCTCATTTACCATATTCAGCACACTATCCTGAATTAATTTGCATTAGTAATGGTCATTATAGAAAATAATTACAACTGTTCTGGTTTTTTTTGATTAGCAGAAGTGTATTTATAATAGCAGTGTTATAATTGTTACCTGCTTATAAGCCTGGAATATTATTAGACACAAGTCATTTTTTTCATATGGGCTTTTACCACTCCCAGATATTTAGAATTATATCTTTGGGAAAATATGAGTATTAAAAAGCTCACTGACTCTGTCAGTCTACGTACATTTTATGAGTTTATATTTCTAAGACTCTAATAACACAGACTTTATTTGGTGAAGGAAATGCACCACAATGAAAATACGTATTTTCCATTCACTTGCTCCTACAATATTTTTAGCCAATATATTAGTAATAAACCAGTCTGAATAAAAAGTAGATAGATTTTAGTTATATTAGAGTTTGCTAAGCAGTTAAATCTAAAACTGAGATGGTGTGAAAACCTCAACTGTAAAGAATATTACAGAGAAAGACATGCATTACTTGATTTCATACTTTAAACTTGATGTGGAGTAGGTCATTAGGTTGTAAATTCTACTCCTACATAATAGCAAAACTTAGGTCTGGCCACTGTGTTAAAGAAAAAGCAAATTACATTGTATTTCCATAGTCCTCATGTCTGGACAACATTGTAGAATTATACTGATATTCTTGAACCTGCCCTCATGTCTCAGAACCATTTAAAAGAGGAATTCATCCTAATAAGCCTCCACTAAAAATCAATCAATCAATCAATCAATCATATTGTTGGAGAACAAAGAAAAGGAGACAGTGCACCACTGTCAGCCAGCAGCATTAGGTCTATTTGTCTGTGGTATCCAACAGCTAATATTATTTTACACAGAAGCAAAGTTACACAAGCCTAAAATGACTTACCATCTAACAGGATCTCTCAGCACCGAGACATTGTGCTTACCACGGCTTCTTCACTATCCCTTTGCCAAGATGCTAGCTGCTTTCTTAGGACAAATCTGATAGGTAGATAGTAAAGAGGAGGAATACAGACGAGGGGAACCAGGGCCCAGTTCAGAAAAATGTCTGAACAGATTCTAACTGTGAAGTTAGTAATAATACGTACATTCGTCACAAACATTTGAAAGCATGTGTCTGGATATGAGTTAGCGTCCCTACTCAAAAATATGCCTCAAATGTGAGGCAATACTGATGCATATGAGCTGATCATATACCCCTGTGCATCTTACAAGGGCCTTAGGTGTTAAGTAGAAGTTAGTGCAGTTTTCCTAAATAGCAAACCAGTGCACCAAAATAACAGTTGAATGATGAGATGGATTGTGATAGCAGATTATCTGAAGGTTATCCACAGATAGTTTATACATCCATCCTTCCTTCCTTCCTTCCTTCCTTCCTTCCTTCCTTCCTTCCTTCCTTCCTTCCTTCCTTCCTTCCTTCCTTCCTTCCTTCCTTCCTTCTTCTTCCTTCCTTCCTCATTAGTTGCAACTTTTCAAGTTTTCAGTAATCTCTTGATCAAAATGATAGCATATAATTATTATTATCTCAAAGTACATCTTTAAAAACAAATATAATTCTGTTTCTGACATCAGGAATTGCAGCCTACTCTACCCTTCTAAGTACAGTAAATGGTACTTAGTACCTGCAAGAGCTTCCCAGAGACATCAGCTGCAGAATAACATCCTCAATATTTTGACTCCTCTCAACTCACTAAATACACCTGAGCTCTGCAGTGTAGTGCCTATAACTTCCAACCTCAGGGATAAAGTAATTATTGCAGATAGGATGAGAAGGTGTCTCAAAACAAAACAATTCAATTTAATTAGTCTATCTGATGCAATGGGTAGAAATGGATGTCATGGAGGCAGACCCCTACTGAGATACTGAAGAGGTTCCCAACTGAGTAAGAAAGGACAGTGCAGAGCGGGTCATTAGCATCAACACTGGTACAAGTGAGATAGGAAAAAAAGCTCAGCCCTTTATGGCTATCATCCTTCTTTGCCTCATATATCTGCAAACTTTAATCTACTCAACATGGGCTCTAACAGCCTTCCCTTCAACTCATCTTGCTTTTGTACCATTGTAAAATGCTATACCTTCAAGCAAAGAAACATGAATAAATTCATTGCGTAAGTGAAAAGTGTATTTTATACAATAAAGAAATTCAATAATTAGAGTTAGGAAGGGACACATCAGTGTCATCTTCTTTTAATTTCTTGCTTAGATTGTACTTCTCCTGCTACATCCAATACAGACGTTACAAACCTCAGTTTAAGCATGGAAATTTGCTTCTCTGTACGTGCAGGGTTTGTTTCCAGGCATTGTGTACAAAGTATACAGTGATTTCACCAATATTTATATATTCTCTTATTGCAAATTTGTCTGCACAGATCCACATATACTCTACCTCTAATGGAATAGCAATATATGTGGTTGTCACTGTTAAAGAAATTCCAGAGAATTTTCAGAAGTACAGCTTCAGGTGATAAAGCAACTTTTACCATTCAAGTAAAGGATGGTATCTTGGAGCTGACAGTCACACAAAATTAGAACTTTTTTTAAGAGGAACCTCCTAAATTTCTCTCATGAGCTGGCATTTAAACACATTTATTGAAAATTCATTTCTGCTAAAAAAGTTCAGAATAACCAGAAAACCAAAGAATTGCCTTTCCCCAAACACTATGCCAAATACCTCTCCACTGGTAGGATAAGTGTATGAATTTACCACCAGACAGTAGGTAGTCATATGAGCTACTTTCCTGTATATTTATTTGAAATTTTGAGATATATAAAACTGTCCATAGTTCTAACACCTAGAGATAAGGTAAAGCTGTAAGGTACAACAATATATGATAACTCTTAAGCAAGTCCTTGAAGCAGCAACAGTGAGAGAACAATACACTCACAAGAATTTTTTATACTTAGGGACATTGCCATATCCTCAAGATGTCCTGGACCAACCTTGTGTTGCTGTAACTGCTGTGCTGCCTAATTCTGTATATATTCCGTGACTTTCTTTAAGAGATGGTATCACAGAATCAGAGTGGTTGATGTTGAAAGAGACCTATGGAGGTCATCTGGTGCAATGCCACTGGTCATTCAGATTCACCTAGAGAAGTTACCCAGGACTATATCCACAGACTTTTTAATAACTCCAGAGGTGGCAATTCCACCACCTCTCTGGATACAGTCCTGTGCCAGGACTCAGTCAATCTTACCATGAAAAAGTGTTATCTGACATTCAGACAGAATTACCTGTTTAGTTTTTTCCCCTTTGCCACCGGTCCTGTCACTGGGGCACCACTGAGAAGAGCCTGGCTCCTTCACCTTTGTCGCCCTCCCTTCAGGAATGTATATGCAGTAGTCAGATCCCTTGGAGCAGTCCCAGTTCTCTCAGCTTTTTGTCATAGGACAGATGCTCCCATGCATCATCATCTGTGTGGCCCCTTGCTGGGCTCTCAGTGTGCCCATGTGTCACCTGTACAGGGGAGCCCAGAAGCGGACAGAGCACTCCAGAGGGTAAGGATCCCCTCCCTTGACTTGATGGCAAGACTTTGCCTAATGCTTCTTGGGATACTATTGGCATTTCTTGTGATGAGGGCCCATTTCTGGCTCATGTTCAACTTGGTGTCCACCAGGGACCCCAAAGCCTTCTCAGCAAAGCTCTTTTCCAGCCTACCAGCCCCCAGCCCATATCCCAAAAGCCTGGGGTTTTCCTCCCTAGGTGCAAGGCTTCGTCCTTTGAACTGAGGATATGGAACGTATCTCTTATTTTCCTGATCATAATTTAGGTATCTATGATTCACTTAGTTTTAAGCACAAAACCAGCCAAGGATGAGAGATAAATTGCAGTAGAAATATATGTGTTTAAGTTGCTCTCTCCGAGGAACCAAAACCCATTTATAACAGATGCTGAAATCTTCTTGTTGGACAGTAAAAGAAGAGGCTATGTGGCTACAGGGATCAGCTGAATTTGCAATTAAGTCCTTAACTGATGCCAGTATCCTTAATTGTCCATTTTCCTGATCAAGCAGCAGATATCTGACTTGGCACAACCCCTAACCAGACCAGGTGGAAATCAACAGTTGATATGACCTGATTTATGAAAGCTTGGAAAACTAGGCATAAAACAGTACTAAAAAATAATATTAGCAGCTTAGTAAAGTATTTCGCTTCCCTGAATCCAGCTGAGATTTCATTGCAATCCAAAAGCTTGTTGGGGGATGTACCTTGGAAGGAAACACCATGGGGTTGGAACTGTCACCATAATCAACAAGGTTAAAAAAATAATTTGTGTGTCATTTAAAAAGTTTTCTGCTTTCTCACACAATAATCTGGAGAAGTACTCTCTACACCTAAAATTGTCAATAACTGACAATCCACAAAATTTAACAATAGCTGTAGGTTTTACAAGTAGAAAAGCAATTTAAAACTCACCAATTCACTTTGGTCAGGCACCACTTACACGTCTGAGATTGTAGTTGATTCACTACATTTACTAAGCATTCCCAACCATTAGTCTCGATTCAGTCTCCCTGGACTCACTTTCTAAGACACAGGATTTTTGCATAATAGCCCTTACACCAAGTTACTCTCACTTAACCGGGCAATCAGCTCCCTGCCACCATCATGACCAGAGACTTTTGCTCTGCCCAAAACACAGCAGTAGAAAAGGAACTTCTGACCCCCTGAACTTCTGCTTCACAGAAGGAAAAGGTGTGGGAATGAAAGCTTCTGCAGTGTCAATTTTCCACTTTTAAAGAAGTCTACTGTCCTCTCTTCCCCTTCTTAGATGGTTGGTTTTAAATGCAGTCTTACACTTACTTTTCAAGGCTTTAATCCTCTCCTGCCTCATTGCAGTTGTATACATTCTCTCATAACTTCCACAAATTACAAAAAGACGACATGTAACAGCAGGGTCATGCAAAGGCAGAAAAAAAATCCCTCTTTTTCCGCTATGTCATCACTATTACTACACAGTGCACAAAGTATAAATATGTAAATGAAGAGGGAGAAAATTCTTAATCCTTGTTGCATTTACTCTGCCTTTTAACACTCTTTTTCCTTTGCCCAACGTTTTTATTTTTCATCTATTTAGGATATAATGATAGGCAAAAGGGGACAATCCAGCTTCTTGCTTTCTCACTCCCATCCCACCTAGGTACATACATACACTACATACTCCTCTCCCTTCCAACTTGCATTCTTGCCCTTTAAATATCTTTTCCTTCCACTCTTTCTCAAGACCCCTTGGATTCTTGCCTTTCCACTACTAAGCCTCAGTATGTGTGCGATGGGACCTCAGACCCTGCTCGGTGTATTCAGAGAGCAGGAGCCTTCTCCTCAGGACTCAGATCACAGAAAGGCTTAAGCACACATTTGTGACAGAACGTTGTCATCTGCCATGCAGAAAGTAAAGTGGCAGTGAAAGGAGAGGGAAATACACAGCAGTGCATCTGTCTATTATATTCCAGCAAACCTGCTGAAAGACCAGGTGTTGTCTGTATAAGTACCACTTTCTCCTGCTGAGGTATTAGGTGCTTAGAGGGCCTTAGACACGCTTCTTTCTCTATGAGCTGGTCCTGAAGCCTATACATCCCCTTTACGTTCTCAGGATACCCTGTCACCCTTCCTCCAGACAGAGGTCAACTTCTTTCTGCTGAAGAGTTTTACCAGCCTTTCAGAAAGGCAAGTAGATTGTGTCCTCAATCCATTTTGCACTCCACCAATCCATTTTCCAGAACTTTATTTCTTTACTTTTACCTAAAAAAATAAAAATAAAAAGTTAGCTTTTATTATTTCCCTTAAGTGTGCAGTCTTTCTTTTCTCATTCTATAAAATCAGACTTTCTCTTCTCATTCTATGAAAGCATCTATGACCTCCAAGCCAAACCTGTATTTCTACCTATAAAAGTAAGGAAAATGTGTTCCCTACAAACAATTTACTTGTGTCTTTCCTATAGCAGGTCCTCTGTACTGATAACCTATTCTAGTTTTTCCCATCAGGTTAAATAGTTCTCTGAGGCACACAGGACTCCAAAATTAAATGAATGTCCTCTTGGCTTTCTGACCTCTGATTAGTGGTGAGATTTCTCCCCTCTATAGTAATGGGAAGAAAAAAATAGAAAATTGAGGAATGGCAACAAAAAAGCTGTTAGAAAGGGAAATGGGATCTTACAATACCTCTTCAGTATGAAATTATCTGCTTCACTGGTAGTGTTGGGTGATAGAAGCAGCATTGTTTTCTATAATCTGACTTCATTTTTACTCAGTTCCTCTTTTATACAATCATCCTGAACAGCACTTCATCAGTTGCCACTGCTCGATGTACCTTCTCTCTATGTAGGTCTTCATTTTTTTGGTTTACCTAGGTTAACATTTCTGATGTGGCAGATACACTTAGCATTTTTGAAATCTGCATGTTTGTTTCCTTTGCTTTCTACCGGGATTGGGACAAAAGTAGCAAGGCTAGAGATTGTTCAACAGGACTCTTTAAGCCTTAGTTACATTCTTGAACAGTAAAAATGCAGGTACATTTAGGAAATAAACATATTCAAAAATACAGATGTCTTCAGAAACCACTGCGGCAAGGACAAGGGCAAAGAGAAGGGCAAGGGCACAGATACATCAGGACCACCCTTCTAACATAGTAAGTGAGGTGTTGTCCAGGAGATGAGGCACATATAGCCCATCTCCTGATGCTCAAGCAATTTGTGTTATTTGTCTGAATAGATCTCCCTCAAAAAAAGCTTCTTGTTAATAATTCCTGAAGCAGAGTCAATGTGTCTTCATCCTTCTTGGCAACATTTAGTCTGATTGAATTTGCCAACGGTGTTCCATTTTTTGAATGTTTTTTGTTTTCTACTTAAAAATCAGGGTATGGTTCCCTTTCCAGATGCTCCTCTGAGCTTTCAGTTATGGCAAGGAAAAAAATGGAAGAGGAAACCTTGACCTGTTCCACAGACTAAGGCAAATTGCAATGGAAACCATTGCTGAAGAATTATTGTCAAAAGTGTAAAGTCATGATTGTGAGAGGTTAATTTTTTTCTAATTGTGATCATGCTGAGATTGCCTTCTCAGGAATACCATCTGGAGCCCACAGCTGATTTGTTTCAATATTTAGGACCAGCTCTTTTATGATGCTTTTTTGCTTAACAGAGAACGTACTTAGCATGTGTGGACCTCATTGGTCTTCCAGTAAATAGTATGAAAATAGTTGGTTTAGGTTCCTTTTGTGTATTTCTTCTTTTATTTATTTGCTTCTTTGGGGTTTTTTTTTTAGTCAGTTTTAACTTTTCAAACATGTAGGTCACTACAGACTTTTAGAATAACTAAAAGCTCTTGTTTCTTGGGGCCTGAGGGCAAATAATTCATGATTTTTGCATGGGTTTCAGTTCTTTTCCCCCTTGGGTGGGTTGTTTCATTATTTGTTTAGCATCAGTAAAGTTGCTGGGCACCTAGTATACATTTCTTTGACAGTCAATGTTAAAATAGCCCTTGTCCTCATGAGCATCTTGCTTGTCAGCTTGGGAATTTGTTAAAATTCCACTTGAATGGAATATGCTGTTATGCAAGTGATACAAGAGGAAAGAAATAAAACAAGAAAAGTTCATCTCACATGACTGTCCATGTTATTTTTGACAGAAAACCAGGTGAGAAGCCAGGAAAGAGGAGTTGATGTCTGGATTCCATTGGTGGAGAAGTTCAGTGCACAGTTAATGATACTTTCGACCTTGCACCTGCAGTCAAGACCAGTGCTGAAGGGTAGCTGCACATGTAAAATGTTGACAGTGTTCTGCACTCCCTGCAACAAATGAACAGTCAGAAGAGTAGGAACCATTATAAATGAGGTAATGTGTTTTTGACGTGCAATGCTGTTTTGAAAGTAAATACTGACCTCATGGTCTTAGAAATGCTGGAGATGGATTAGTGATAAAAAAAGGGTCTTTCACCGTTGTGTCTCTAGTGATAATCCAGTACATATGAACAGAAAAGGAAAGCTTATTAATTTGTGACCTATTTCATAAGACTTATGTGAAGTGAAGCAATGGACTTGGAATCTAATTTGGGTTGAAAGGGATCTTTTGAGGTCATCTGGTATAAATCCCACTCAAGACAGAGACAACTTCAAAGTTCCATTAGACTGCTCATAGCCTTGTCCGGTATCTCCAGCAACAGACATTCCACGGTTTCTTTGGTATATCTATTTTTGTGTGTAACGAACCTCATTGTGAAAATTTGCTCAGCTTCTAGCTGACATGCAGCTCCTCTGGGAGAGTCACATGCTAATTCCCATCAGGAAGGTCAATATTTAACATGCAAAGAAGCTGACTTCTCTTGCTTTTGTATCAGATTAATGATAACGCCAGTGGACCACACGCTGCCTTTTCCCATGCAATTAAGTTCTGCTGAGTTTTTCAAAAGCTGCTCTTCTTTCCTTTCCTTTCCATTATCTTGGGGGAGGGACAGGGCAGGGGGGGGTGAGAACTGAGAGGGAGAAGACCTTTTTTGTTTTTCTTCCCTTGCTGATTAGCTAATAAAGAAAAAACGATGTCTAGGAAAAGAAAGTTCTAACATATGAACAAAATATCTCTTATCTCTAGAAGAGAATCCATCCCACTAAATATATTCATCCTTGTTTTGAAACCTTTAATGAGAAGTATCCTAAGGGAAAAGTTTTCTTTCATTTCATTTAAGAATCACACATTTTATCATTTGGGTATCCGTCGGCCATATTAAAATTCAGAAAAATATCTGCATATTTTAAACGTCTGCCTGAATACTGAGATCATTTGTCAATGTCCTCACTGAATTGTTAGTCAGACAGTTGCGCACATTATTTGAGACAGCAAATGAACTGTTTGGGTTGCTATGGTTACAGCCGTGGAGAAGATAAATTTCTGCAGCTACTATCTTTCTTGAGGGGCTGGGGTGGGGAAAGATAATTGAAAAACTGAAAGTTAATCTGACATGTTAGGGTAGGGTCAGAACTGCAACAAAGCTTTATGTGTGCACTTCATTATATATGTTGAAGGAACAATGTATCCATAAAAGTAAATAAATATTGATGGTTGCTTCCCTTACATTCCCTTTCTCTAAATTTATGCTGCAATTTGTACCAGTCAGGTAGCAGTGATTGGGCTTGTTCAACCAATTGGAATTGTTAATTTGGACAAATCTGATTTAGAACAGCATGATGAGGTGATGATTTCCTCCAAAATTACCACTAAAATTTTGGGTTCATAGAAAAGCAGAATCGCAGAATCATTTAGGTTGGAAGGGATCTTAAGATCATCTATTCTACCCTCCCTGCTCAAGCAAGGTCACCTAGAAGCTATCCAGGACTGTGTCCAGTCAGATTTTCTGTGTCACCAAAGATGGAGATGATCTCTGAGTAAAAAAGTTTTCCTTATGTTTACACTGAATTTACTATTTTTTAATTTGTGCTCATTGCATCTTGTTCTCTGGGCACCACTGAAAAAAGTTTAGTTCTGTTTTCTTCATTCTCTCCTGCCAAGTAGTTACACACAATAATAAGAAACCCCTTGAGCCTTTTCCACAGGCTAAACACTCTCAGCCGTCTTCGCATATGACAAATGCTCCAGTCATTTCATTATCCTTGTGACCCTGAGGTGGATATGCACTGTGAGGTCTGTATCTTGCTTGAACTTGAGAGCCAACACTAGACACAGCAGTCTGGACATGGTCTTGTGAGTGCTGATCAGAGAGGAAGGATCACTTCTGTTGATATGCTGGCAATGCCCTTTCTAACACAGCTTAGGATACTATTCTCCTTTTATGTTGTAAGGATGCACCATTGGCTCATGGTTAACAAGGTGTCTACCAGGACCCAGGGTCCTTCTCTGCAAAACTCCTTTTCAGCCAGGCAGCCTCTCAGCTGAATGAAGGACTGGTGTTAGTTATTGCCAAGGCAGGACTTTGCTCTTCCATTTGTTGAACATAACGTCCTTCTGTGTCTAACTCTCCAGTCTGTCACGAAAGCTTGGAATGGCAGGATAATCTTGTGGTGTATGAGCATCTTTTCACAGTTCTATACCACTTTAAAACTCCCTGAGGGTGCACTCTCTTCCACCGTACAGGTTATCAATGAAGATGTTAAACAATAATGAAAAGTATTACTTGACTAACATGATCTCTTTGTATGACCCTCCTAGTAGATGAGGGAAAAGCTGAGTGGGGTATTTCTACCTGGACTTCAATAAAGCCTTTGATTCTGTCTCCCACAGCACTTCTGGAGAGGCTGGCAACTTCACCTCATTGTAGTAAGCTATTAGGTTGTATAAGCATTATTTCCCTTTTGTAAATCCCTGCTGGCTAATTCCAATCACCTGCTTTTCTTTCATGTGTTTGGAAATGCTTTCCAGATGGAACTGAGCTAAAACACAGTGAGCTGTGTTCTGTGGATATTCCCTCAGCCTCCCTGAATATAGGAGTGTCATTTGCTCTCTTCTAGTCTTCTGCAACCTCTCCTGGTTGCTATGACTGTTCAAAGATAATCAAGAGTGGCATCACAATGATGTCAGCCATCTTCCTTGTGATGCCAAGTTCCAGAGGCCATGGACTTCTGTATGTCATTTAATTGCTCCCTAGCCTGGTCCTACTGTACTGAGACTGAGTCTTCCTTGCTCCAGGCTTTCCTTCTAGTGTCTGGGTCCTGCATTTCCTGATGGCCAGTTTTACTGATAAAGACTCAGGCAAAAAGGCACTGAATAACTTGACCTCTTCCTTATTTCTCATCAATTTCCCTGCTGCTTTCAGCAGCAGTCCCACATTTTTCTGAGTCTTCCTTTTGCTGTTCATTGATATGCAGAAGCCTTTCTTGTTGCCCTTCACATCCCTTGCTAGATTCAATGCAAGCTGGCTGGAAAGGTCAAGGCAGCCTTTCTAACTCTGTTGCTGCAATATCAGATAGCAACTCCTCTTGGGTCATGTATCTTTGATTTCACACCTTGTGAAGTTCCTTTTTATGTTTGAGTTCAGTTAGGAGCTTTTTGCTCGTATAGGCATTCTTCTTCACAGAATCAGAGAATCAACTAGGTTGGAAAAGACTCTGGAGATCATCAAGTCTAACCTATGACTGAACACCACCTTATCAACTAAACCATGGCACTAAGTGCCACGTCCAGTCTGTTTTTAAACACCTCCAGGTGTTTAAAAACACTCCAGGGACAGTGACTCCCCCACCTCCCTGGGCAGCTCATTCCAGTGCCAACTACTCTTTCTGTAAAGAATTTTTTTCTGTTGTCTGGCCTAAACTTGCCCTGGCTCAGCTTAAGACTGTATCCTCTAGTCCTGTTGTTGGTTGCCTGGGAGAACAGACCAACCCCCACCTGGCTACAACCATCTGTCAGAGAGTGATAAGGTCTCCCTTAAGCCTCATTTCCAGGCTAAACAACCCCAGCTCCCTGAGCTGCTCTTCATAGGGATTATATTCTTGACCCCTCACCAGCCTTGTTGGCCTTCTCTGGATGCGTTTGAGCACCTCAATGTCCTTCCTAAATTGAGGGGCCCAGAACTGGACACAGCACTCAAGGCATGGTCCAACCCGTGCCGAGTACGAGGGAAGAATCACTTGCCTGGTCCTGCTGGCCACACTCTTCCTGATACAGACCAGGGTGCCATTGGCCTTCTTGGCTACCTGGGCACACACAGGCTCATGTTCAGCCACTGTCAATCACTCCCCCCAGGTCCCTTTCTGCCTGGTTGCTGTCCAGCCACTCTGTCCCCAGCTTGTAGTGCTGCAGGGGATTGTTCTGGGCAGGGTGCAGGACCTGGCACTTGGATTTATTAAACCTCATATTGTTGGACTCAGCCCATTGATCCAGCCTGTCCAGGTCCCTCTGCAGAGCCCTCCTGCCTTCCAACAGATCAACACCAGCTCCTGTCTTAGTGTCATTTGCAAATTTGCTGATGGTGGACTCAATCCTCTCATCCAGATCATCAATAAAGTTGTTGAACAGAACTGGGCCCAACACAGATCCCTGAGGGACAGACACCTCTAGTGACCAGCCACCTACTGGCTGCAGCACCAGTCACCACTCTCTGGGCCCGGCCATCCAGACAGTTCTTAACCCAGCAAAGGGTGCACCTGTCCAAGCTGTGGGCTGCCAGATTTTCCAGGAGTATGCTGTGGGAGACGGTGTCAAAGGCTTTGCTGAAGTCCAGGTAGACAACATCCACAGCCTTCCCCTCATCCACCAGGCAGGTCACCTGGTCATGAGAGGAGATCAGGTTGATCAGGCAGGACCTGCCCCTCCTAAACCCGTGCTGGCTGGGTCTGAGCCCTTGGCTGTCCTGTAGATGCTGTGTGATGTCACCCAAGGTGGTCTGTTCCATAACCTTGCTGGGCACCGAGCTGAGCCTGACAGGCCTGTAGCTTCCCAGATCCTTCTTCTGGCCCCTTTTTGTAGATGGGTGTCACATTGGCCAGCTTCCAGTCATCTGGGATGTCCCCAGTGAGCCAGGACTGATGATAAATGATGGAGAGCGGCTTGGCGAGCTCTTGTCAGCTTCCTCATCACCCTAAGATGGATCCTGTGTAGTCCCATAGGCTTGTCAGATCTAAGTGGCTCAGCAGGTCTCTAACTGCTTCCTCCTGGGTTAGAGGGGGGTTATTCTGCTCACTGACCCCATCTACCATCTCGGGAGGCCAGTGGTCCTGAGGACAACCTGTCTTTCTGTTGAAAATTGAGGCAAAGATGTTAAGTACTTCTGCCTTTTCCTCATCCTTAGTTACTGAATTCCCTCCCACATCCAACAAAGAATGGAGGTTGTCCTTGCCCTTCTTTGCCATTGATGTATTTATAAAAATTTTTTTTATTATCCTTCACAGAAGTGTCCAGATTAAGTTCTAATTGGGCTTTTGCCTCTCCAATTTTGTTCCTACATGGCCTAGTAACAACCTTAAACATTTCCTGAGTTACCTGCCCCTCTTTTCTAAGGCGATACACCCTCTTTGTTTCCCTTAGTTGCTTCAAAAGCTCCTTGCCCATCCAGGCTGGTTGTCTTTCCCATCCGCTTGTGTTTTGGCATGTAGAGACTATCTGCTCCTGCACCTTCAAGTTTTTTTTCTTGAAGTATGTCCATCCTTCCTTGACCTCTCTGTTTTTAAGAGCTGTTTTGCAAGGTTCTCTCCAGATCAGTCTCTTGAACAGGCTGAAGCCCACCCTCTGGAAGTCCAGAGTGGAAGTTTTGTTGATGCCTCTCCTTGTTTCACTGAATATTGAGAACTGGCATACAGTGACTATGGTCACTGTACCCCAGACGGCCTCCTACCACCACATCTCCACCAGCCCTTCTCTGTTTTTAAACAGCAAGTCTAGCAGAGCCTCACCCCTGGTAGGCTTGCTCACCAGCTATGTCAAGAAGTTGTCCTCCATACAGTCTAAGAACTTCCTTGCCTCTTCTCTGCTGTGTTGAGTTCCCAGCAGATATCTGGCAGGTTAAAGTCTCCTACAAGACCAAGGGCTGGCAATCTTGAAACATCCTCCAGCTGCTTATGGAATAGTTCATCCACTTCTTCATCCCGGTTGGGTGGTCTATAACAGACTACCACCAGGATGTTGGCCTTCCCCCTAATTCTTACCCATAGACACTCTACCTTATCATCATTAATCTCAAGTTCCACAGCGTTGAGAGCCTCCATAATATACAGAGCCACCCCTCTACCTTTCCTACCTAACCTGTTTCTTCTGAAGATGTAGCCATCCATTTCAGCACTCCAATCATGCGAGTCATCCCACTATGTTTCTGTGATGGTGAGAATGTCATAGCTTTCCTGCTGTACCTTGGCTTCCAGCTCCTCCTGTTGGTTACCCATGCTGTGTGCATTAGTGTACATGCACTTCAGCTGGGCTCCCGATTCCACCCCTGACTCTGGCTTACCACCCTTGGGCTCATTTCTGGAGAGCCTGGTTGCATCCCCTTCCCCCTTCAAACCTAGTTTAAAGCCCTCTCAATCAGCCCTGACAGCTCACAGCCTAGAATCCTTTTGCCCATGGTAGATAGATGGAGCCCATCTGACTCTAGCAGGCCAGGTGCCGTGAAAGTTGCCCCATGATCAAAGAACCCAAAATTTCTTTGATGGCACCAGTCCTTAAGCCATTTATTGATAATGTAGATTCTCTTGTTCCTTTCATCATTCATCTCTGCTACTGAAGAGACTGAGCAGAACACCACCTGTGCTCCTGCCCCATCAACCAATTGAGCCAGAGCCTTGAAGTCCTTTTTAATTGCCCTGGTGCCGTTCTTGTCAACCTCATCACTGCCAGCCTGGACAACCAGCAGTGTGGTAATAATCAGAGATCTGAATAAGCTCAGGGAGTCTCCTGGTGATTTTCCATACCAATGCCCCTGGGAGGCAGCAGACTTCCCTGTGGGATGGGGCTGGTCTATATACAGGGCCCTGTGTTCCCCTCAGAAGGGAGTCACCTACTATGACTACCCTTTTCTTTTTAATACAAAAGGTTGTGATCCATCTGACAGATAAAGTGTAACTGGGAGCCTTGCCAGACAGATAATTTTCTTTGGTGTCATCTGCCTGAACCTCTGGATCCAGGGCCTCATACCTACTTTGAAGCAGCACCTGGGAAGGTGATGGGGGTCAGTAGGGAATTTTATTACCTCCCCGAGTAGGGACCTGTTTCCGTTCCCTCACATCTGCTAGGGCTTCTTCTGCATGATGATAAGAGGCATGGGCTTATTTGAATCCTGGTGGGCTTCTCTCAGGGATGGAAGGATGTGACTCCACCAGACTATTTCCCTTTCACTTTCCCTAATACTCCTTTCCCTTTCTACTTCTTCCTTAAGTTCTGGCACCAGACAGAGCAGATCATTCACTTGCTTGCACTGCATGCATGTGTCCATTGCGCTATCCTCTGGTACTACCACCAGGCTCAGACATTCCATGCAGCTAGTGGCTTGGACAGCTGTGTCCTTCATAGGGGGGTTCTGTTTGTATTAGTATGCTTTTACTAGCAATGGCTTTTGATTGTTTGGAAACCATTGCTAGGGAAAAAAAGAAAAAAATGACACAATACAATCCACCACCAGGAGTGTGGCTACAACCCTGCCTGCTTGCCCTGCCTATAAGTGCAAACTGCAGTGCAGCAGTGAGGGCCATGCCCTCACAGACATGCCACACCTGTTTGCCACACTCTGGGTCGTTCACGCTCCCCATGGCCTTTTTTAAATTGCCTGTAATGGCCTGGAGGTCGCCCTTCCTTTTGCCTGAATGGCTGACAAGAAGGCCTCCTTTTCTTGATTCCCTAGTTGTTGGGAGCTTGGAGGGGGTTGTCTTCTGATATTAACAAGCTCTCCCAGACCTGCCTTCTTTCCAGGGCTGCGTCCCATAATTTTTCCAGGCAGAGAATGTCAAAGTTTGCTTTCCTGAGGTCCACAGTTGTGGCCCTACCTTGCCTTCCTATCTTCTTTTTTGTGCTGAGCTCTGCTGTATCATCCTAGCTGAAGTCAAAGGTCATGCTGACTTTCACATCTCTGGCCACTTCTTCCTTGTTCAGGGTCTAGCCATGCATGTCTACTCTGTAATGTGGTTTCAATTTAGTGTGTAGTATGAAGTATCAACTCCAGAAATCAGTGTCCCAGACCTATCCTTTCACTACTAAGTGTCCTAATTACTAAGAAACGTATTCTATCCCCCAACTTCCTTGAAGCAAGGGGGGCAGCAAGGAAAACATTCAGTTCGTCCCTAACACAGTTTTCATTTAGGGAGTATCTTTTTGAGACATTAGGGACTGTGTAAAACCATTCAGAATGAAGAAGGTCTTGAAACGCCTGTGCTGCTTTCTAAGACTTTTCTGATGCTATAGCCTATGTGCTGGCTGTAGCCAAACTGCTCATATTAAACTGCATATAGCCTAAACGGAGCTTGTTCCATGAAACTATCCCATATTCCTGGTACCAGGACTTCAGGTTTTCCAGAACCACAGATGTGGGAAGAAGCAAGTAAACAGGATCTTCCAAATCCTACTGCGTGTTTTGTTTTCATTCATTCCAGAAGGAAGTCACACAAAATTCAGATAGTATTGGTCTTTCTCTTAGTTGGTATCTTTCAGTTTAGTACCTAGAAATACAAACTTACCAAAGACATGATTGAAGTTTGGGTTCAGTTTTCTGCTGGGAGGTCTTTTCTGATGTCATCTGAGGTGGTACTTAGAGCAGAGAAATAGGATCGTTACCTATAACAAGTCACTGAAACCACTATGAATATAATGCTTGACACATTTATTCCTATTGTGAATTATTTATGCAGCAGTCCAGAAATCTTACAATGCCAATGCTATTTGAAGCCATCCACTTGTGGATTACTATGTAAGCTAATTTCATGAGTATTTTTGCATGCTATTCACTACTGGTCTTGCTGATTGCTAAGATGCTGTGTCTGCTAGCTCATGGTTACCTTTCTGAGGAAAAACACCCCAAACATTTCCCAAAACAATAAAAGGTGAAGAGTTTCCAATGTTACTCTGATCTACTAAGCACACTAAGGGCTTTTGATGCTGTGAGAGAAAATTTTGGAGGTGAGTAATAACTGCAATTGCTAATGTTCATTAAACATGTTGAATCAATAAGAAAAGATAGTGCCGAAAGGTCTATAGTTGTCAAAACATTCCTAAGTTCCGAATAAGCACCAGAATAAATTTGTGTCCTTACATCACCACCATTTTCCCCACTCTTCTGTGGATCATATTAATTTGCTTTAGGAATTGTATCAGTGGTGAACTGTACTCATGCAGTGCTTAATACTAGGTTTTGATTGAACCAGGTTTAGTAAGAGATTTAATGACCAAGATGGTTTTAAGGAAAAAAATCTCTTAAGAACTAAATTCATTTTAACAAAAACTTCTTGTAGCAGGCAGGATTATGATTAGCCAAATCTAAATTAAAACCTGAAGTCCTTTTTCATACCAGTACCAATGTTTTTAATTTATTTCTTAGGAAGGATTATGTCAGATATCAAATAAAATTAGATTAGACACATTTTTCTTGCACATAGATATAAGATGATAATAACTTTGGTAAAAATCAGAAATATCTTCTGGGACACAGGAGAGCTCAAGAGTGGTGGGGGCTCCCCATGGTAGGGATTGGCAGCTGGATATATCCCACTGCCCCAGTGAGGAGCAGGTCAGGCAGGAGCACTGGGGCTTGGAACTATCTTTCAGGTAGTTATTTAAATGCTGTACATTTCCAGGGGGCTATTTCAGGGGATGTAGATCTGGAGCATGCACAGGGAACTGGGTACACAGCACGAGAGACTTGAGACTAGCAGAGCAGATTGAGGAGCCCTGGAGGCCAGGTGGGCTGGGGAAATGATGGTCACCATATACAAGAAAGTACTCTGCTGAGGGGTCTGCATGCTTTCTCTTCAGGGACTCCTCTTAAAGGCTGTCTTAATCAGTCATAAACCAGTTCCTCTCCAGATACTAAATACAAAGTACCAGAGCTGAGAAAAAAAAATGTCTAACAATGTCTTTTTACTCTACTTCAGCTGATTTTTCTTGTTTTGGTTTTCTTTTCAGGTGTGAAAATAAAGCCAATATGCAGACATTTTTATGACACTGCATTCCTATAATAAATAAAAAGTCACATTAATACAATAATTTCATTTTCCAGTTCACTGGCCCGTAAAGTGGCTTATTGCAATTGGGTATTTAATACAAATACAGAAATGTTTTTACTTTGATATATTTTAATTCTATCAAGAGTTGTGGTGACATTTTAACAATAAGAAGTAGCAAATGGGTTGTTTGGACCATTCATTTCCCTTCCAGATCAGCATTAAAATCCAGCTGAGGTGAGAACACATAATATTTAAAATAGTTTTTATCCAGGATCTGAAGGACAGTAATGTACAGAAAGATTTATTTAGAAAACACTTGCTCCTTGGAAGGCATAGGAGATACCATTGTTTCTGGATATAGATGCTGAGTGGCCACATAGGGTGGGCAGAGGCCCTTCTTCTGCAGTTCAGCTTGGGGAGCTGCTCTGCTCTGCCCACACTGAGCTGCATCTGCCCTGGGGACCAGTGGAACAGTCACTAATGTCACTACTGCACTCCCCCTGCGGTCCCCAGACATTCCAGCCCCTCCTGACCCGTCCCCTCTCTCTGCCCAGCTATCCTTTTAGCAAAATAGGAGCAATTTCAGTAGTCAGAACTAGCAAAAGGACAGGAGAGAATACAATTTTTATAGAACAATTGGCTCAGAAATCCTGGACTCTCACATATTAAGAAGTGATACATGGAAACCCTTGAGCGTTACTGCACGTGGTCCATTCCTTCTCTTCTATTCCTCAGGTATTTAGCTCTCCTTGAACCCAAAAATTTCTCTTAAATTTTGTGAAAGTTGCACTTTTCACAGCTAAGTGTGAAATGCAAGTGTTTCCAAACTCATTGACATGCCAGCTTTTGCAACTGTAAAGCCCCAAGACAAGTCATTTGGTAATTTTTTGCTTTTCCCCTTCTCATACAATTTTCTGGCTATGAATGGCCATTACAATGAGACAGTATTCCCATCTTAACTGCCCTTGGAAGCTAGTCCTATTTTTTTGAATCTGGGTGGAAAGAGGCTTGAAAGGTGGTGAGAAGCTATGGGTTTGAACTGCGTGAGAACCTAGGAAGAACTACTCTTCTGTAATGCTGAGCAACCACCGTAACAAAGCGGTGGGTGCTGTTATGAAAGGGATCACACTGCTGTTTGTGAGGGGCTCGTGTTGCTGGCAAAGTGCACAGTACGTAGTGAGCATCTAGCAGAGTGGTTTCCTTTGAGGAAACTTAGGCTGAAGAATGTCTTGATCGCTCCTCAGGATGTGACAGATGGGACAAAAACCTGTGCACACCAATAATGCTGTGTGTGCTCAGACACATAAATCTCCGGTTATGAGTTAAGAAGTTCAAAAGACAGATGTTCTTGAGAGATGTACTCTGTGCAAAAACTAGGGTGAAACAAAGATCTAGAACTTCTGTGCCGTATGTGAGAGGACTCCTGTTTTGACTCTGAAGAAAATATTTTTCATAATCTCATTTTAACTAATATTTTTTCCTAAGACTTTCTGCTGCCGATATAACAAAGCAATACATCTAGCTTTACAGAAATTAGTGTATCCTGTTTCATGTAATTTATTCAACATTTGTCATACAAGCTAGGTCACAGGAATGGAAAAGTCTTACCTTATATTTTAGGAATTTATTTAACCTGCTAATAGTTTAGATTCATTAGTTTACTTTGGATTCATGTTTGTTGCAATAGGTAAGTTGTTAGCCCAAAAAGGAATTGGATCACATGATTGAAGCATGAATGATCATTTTGCCTGGGGTAATAGGCTTCTCTTGGTGAAAGAAATTATTAGTTAATTATTATTAGCTCATATGGCAGAAAATTTCAAATGAGAGTAAATAAAAATACCTTCAAAGGAGACTATAACTATATTTGGTTCCATAGTGCAAAAATCTGAGATCTGACTTGTCAGAAGATGTTTCAGCACAATAAGTAATGTGGGTATTTTCAACCAGATAAAGCTGAAGTAATTTTTTTCCAAGGAGAGAAAACTTTTAAACATGGCTCTAATATTCAACTCAACCAGGCAGAACTGCAGTAGCATATAAAATTTCTGTGGCATTCTGTAGGAAGGAAGAAGAGAATGACATGTAGATGATTTTCACAAATTCATGTTATATTGCTTCTTTATTTGCCTACTTGCTTTTTGTCCTTTTTTTCTTTCAAAATTGTATCAGGTATGACCCACAGAGAAAGAAACTCACCACACATGTAGTGCCTCAGTCATAACTTTTCAGTCAGATGTCCTTGTCTTCTCTTCCTGGTATCCCACCTAATCCTTTGTCTTGCACAGTCAACCTTCGTTACTCCTGCTCGCAATGGGATCCTTTGATAAGGAGGATGCCCCACCTTTACCAAATGGAATTTGGAGTATAGAAATAGTCTGCAGAATCATTCAGGTTGTAAAGGAATGATCCTTTTCTTAAATGAGGCATACTTATTTCTTTCCCCTGACCTTCCCCACAACAGTAAGTAAATGAAAAGCTGTGATGTTTCGCTTTGGACAAAAAACCAAAAAAAACCAAACAAGAAAAAAACCAAAGAAAAAAAATATTTTCCTGTGTCTTGTCAATTTGGTTCTCACTTGTTCTGTTACTTTTTTTTCTGGAGAAGTTTTTATTTTGGATTTTTATCCTTTTCATCTAATAGTGACACAATTAGGTGGCTGTTCTTCACTTGAAATGACTTGGCTTTTCTATGTTTTCTTATTTGAATCTGATTGTAATTAGCAAATTTACCCTTTTTTATGCATCTTTCATCTCTTTAAATCTATTTATGCCATGAAAGAATAGAATTTAATCCTCAAAATAAAGTATACAATGATTGTCCTGAAAAAAAACCCCAACCAATCAACAAAAAGAAGAAGGAAAAGGGCAAAAAAAAAATTGTGCAAAATCTGCAAGCATATTAAAAAGATATTTCGAGTGCTCTTTGTTTTTCTTAATGCTTATTTATGCACTTGTGTGATGGGATGCCTTTATTTCTTTGTTTTCAGCCCTGTCATCAGTCATATTCTCACTAAGCAGGTAACTTTTTATCACTTCCAGTGAATTCAAAAGTAACCGCATCCTTGCCTGTCATTTCTCACAGAAAGAGATACACTTGACCTGCTTCCACCTGCGTCATCTATCAGTCACAGCACTTACAACACCACTTGCCTTTCATCTCGGTGAAATAATCTAGTCATACAACACACAAGAAACTACTGATACTTGAATTGGTCATCAGGTAAAGTTTGTCCCATGATGACCTCTCTGTCTCCCAGCTAGACCACATTTTCCAGAAATAAGAAAAAACCCAAACCAAACAAATGATGCAGTCCTGTCCCACCTGTTTCTGTGGAATAGCTCTCCTCTTTAGTTGTTACTGAATGTTGCATTGGAAAGACACCTGTTTCGCCTGATACAATGAGACATCTAGACAGATAGCCAACCCTTGCTCAACATGTAGCCATGTTCTTGCTCGTATTTGTCCAAAACTAGTACAAGCTCAAAACTTCTTGTATTTTTTCAGGCTGTGCAGCTGACATTGTACTAGTGATTATGTGAATCTCCAGCTTAAGCTAATAACCTAGGTTAAGAAGCCTGGAAGGATCTGATTTTAAAAAGGTTGGTGCCTTCAGAAGTTCTGAAATGAGCGCGTGAAGTTAGCTATAAAAAATTCATGAGGCAAAAAGTCCTCTGAAAAGCTGAAAAATAACAGTCTGTGTTTACAGACCATACTCCAGAACTTCAAAAAGGAAAGTGAAGATCAGGTGTGCTAGGAACTACTCTTCCATGTTTCAATGCTGCATTTTCATTATCTTCAAGTACAGACATGCAAGACAAGCATGTCTGGCCTAATGTGGTTTTGGAAGAGTGAAAAGTCCCAGTGGAGGAACAGTTCAGTGCGGATACTCTGGCTAGCTTCTCAAATTCCTGGATTATGCTACTTCTAGTTGTTACACATATGTGGATCAGAGATCAGAGCTTACCCATTGTGAAAAGCTATTTTACATCCATATAAAACACCTTATTTCACAAATGAACAAGCCAAAGGTTTAGCTTATTTGAATATCTGAATGAGATCCAAAACAGATTTAATTGAATATTCATTTCATGCAGCTTTAGCCAACTAAGTTGCTTAAGTGATTTGATCCCATGAATAACACTCTATGTATATGGATACTTAATGAATGCACTGACAGAAGCCTTCAGCAGTGTCCTGCATAAAGTGGCAACAGAGTGATGAAAGAGTAATTTGTACCCTAACACGCAACAGTTTTACAATACAGTATGAGGATTGTGGAAGTAATACATTAAACTTATCTTTTACAAGCTGTCAACTTGTCTTCTGTCTACTGAGGCACCAAGCCTATGCCATGCCCATATTTGGCATAGGCATGCCATAGAGATTCACATCTTTTCAGGTGCACTCTAATTTTCTCAGTGGGATTTAAGAACAGCTTCTATTTCCCTGCCAGTGTACTTCTCTCTTCATCCAGATATTTGCAGGCCCCACCATGGAGCACTGCAGCAGTGTCCCGGCCAAAGAGGTATTTGCAAGGGAATGCATGAAAACGCATTTCTGAAATTTTCTGCTATCATGACTTTTGAGCATCTTCTTTTGCTTCTTTAGGTTAATTACTTTTCTCAGATAATTAAGATGAGACTAAATAAAGACCTTAATCTTCCTCTGCCTTGTGAGAGAAAAGAAAGGGGATGTACTTCATAGTAGTGCTGTTCTTCATACCATGTGATTCTCACCTTTTCGTGCTTGCTACAAAATCTACATGGCATAAGACATACTGTTCCTTCAAAAGAGTGGCAAAACCCAAATATTTCTCATTAACCCATGTAGTGGGTTGACCTTGGCCAGCTGCCAGACACTGACCTAGCTGCGCTTTCACTGCTACTCCTCCAGCAGGGCAGAGGAAGAAAATAAGATGAAAAAGCTCATGAGGCAAGAATAAATACAAGAAGATTACTTACCAATTACCACCACAGGAAAAAGAAATTCAACCTGTGGAAAATTAATTTAACTTATTGCTAATTAAAATAGTTTTGGATAGTGAGAAACTAAGACAAATTAAAACCACCCTCCACACATACTTTCCCTGGCTTTTCTTCCCCAGGCTCGACTTCACTCCCTCACTCCTCTACCTCTTGTACTACCCTGGGAGGCCAGGAAGATGGGGAATGGAGTTTTGGGGTCAGTATATAATTGGTCTTCTCTGCAGCTACTTCCTCCTCACACATTTCTCCTGCTCCAGCATGGGTTCTCCACAGGGTGCATTTCCTTCTGGAAATATCTACCTGCTCCAGCGTGGAGTTCCCCATGGGCTACAGGGTATATATCTGCTCCAGAACAGTCCTCTCTGTGTCCTGCAGTGGAATCTCTGCTTTGGGACCTGAAGGGAAGGACCTCTTCCTCTTGCTTCTTCTTCGCTGACCTTGTTGTTAACACGGTTGATTGTCATGTGTTTATTTTTTCCCTCCCTCCTCACTTTGGAGGGGCATTTTGCCCTTCTTTAAACACACTCACTAAGGAAGGGCATTATGCCCTTCCTTAAACACATTTTCACAAAAGTGCTGATTCCCCATGCTATGAGGCTGATGGCCTCAGCTGCATCTTGCTTGGGTTCATTTTGGGGCTGGCTGGAACAGGTTGTGTCCAGCATGGGTCCCTGGCCTCTTGTCAGAAAGGCCACCCCTGCAGTCCCCCCCTACCAGCACCTGGACACACACACCCAAATCATCCTGACTGACTTTCTGTCCGGTGCATGCTGTCCTACTTTCAGCAGATGTAACAGCAATCTCTTTTTTGGGAGAGTGTTGGTACACTCCAGGACACTGTGTCTTTCTAAAACACAGGAACATGCTTGTGAGTACTCAGAAATGCTAACTGTAAAAATAGAGATTTTTTTTTTTATACAATTGCTTTAAGAATCAACATGTGGATGTGAAGAGAAATAGACATATAAATAGAACATGAGCCCTGGAAAAATGTGGCTAAAGGAGTCTGAGGTTCATACATTTCATAGAGTGAACAAAAACTCTTGTGGGCTGATAGAGGTTCAGAATTTCAAGCAGCTCCTGTGTATGTTTTTTTGTTTCTCCTGTTAGGTTTTGTGCATTTACTGTAAATATAAAACTCCAGATTTAAAAATAAGTGTCTGTTTTTCAGTTTCTCTTTTAACCTCATTTCTTTTAGTTCCTTGATAATAACACTGCTCCTTTGTAAATTCGTGCTGACTACTCCCATCCATTTTCTTATCCTTCATGTGTTAAGAAAAGATTCTCAGGACTACATGCTCCTTCACTTCCTCAGGAGTTGGTGTGAAGCTGGCCAGTCTTTCAGTTTCTTTTACATCCTGCTGGCATGATTCTACTCTGCTGGATTCCCACAGTGAGCAGAAAAAAGCCTGTCCTAGTGTACACTCCACTGGTGAAAGAAATAGAAAATTTTGAGTCCTCTAACTGGATCCATTTGGATCCATTTCTACAGATCAGTACAGTTTAGGGCAAGGACACTCAGGAAGAAATTAATCATGATGATCCTTCTTATTCCATGATGAAAAATTAGAAACTAGGGTGGAGAGTTTTTTTGCTAGCTACCTGTTTCATACCACACCTTCCTTGTTGCAGCCTGCTGTGTCTAAGCAGGAGGTTACCACTCAGCAGTTGGAGCTTGACAGTTCTCAGCTCTGTGGGACATGAGTCCATGCATAAGCTGTCTTGGCAAAGATAAGGACTTTCTAATGCAGGTATCTTATGCAACAAGTCTCTTCTCTCACTAGAAACAGCCTGTTCATGTGTTCTTTCATTCCTTCCCCTGAAATCACAAGAGATAGACACTTGTTTCTCTCCTTTGAAAAAAGAAATAAAGACAAAGACTGAAAAAAAGCATAATCAATGTATACATTTGGTGCACTAAATTAAGACCATGCTGGGAATGCTACACTCTACAATATCTGGATAACACCAGATTCACATTGCTCTCGGAACTTGTTTGTCTGAAGCATTCAACAGTGAAAAACAGTGCAGATGTTTTAATTAAGTGGCATAAGACTTCAGCTTGCATTAGTCTTGATTTTAGCCTCTGGACATGGCTTTAAATCAGGCAAATACAAAAACCTATGGATCTTCAACTAAGGCAAAAAATACACCTCCAAGAAAATTGCTTTCAATTTTCCCTCTCATCTGAACAGGCACAAAGCCGGAAAATGGCTGAAGAGCCACTGAACAAACTGCATCTAAACCACCAATTTTTCTGGAAACCAAATAGCTAATGAGAACATGAACAGAAACACAAAACGGAGTGCAAGGGCTGAAGCATACCCCACTTCCTCATGCTCATGAGACAAGAAACAAGTTTTTTTCAATCATAAAACTCTTTCTCCCATTGGAGGAACTGTAGCAAGTGAAATAGAAAATTCTGGGCAGATGAGAAGTTGAAAATTAGGAAAATCATTTCAGTTGTTTTCTTAAAAATACTGAATAATTTGTGCAAGAAATGTATATAGAAATGTTAGTACTGGACTAATTTTCAGAGGTAAGAGTAAGGATAGTATATAATCTGTTTTACGCTATCTGGTTCCACTAACCTCACCTACAACTGAGTCATTACAGAAAATATGAATGCCTTCTGAGATGGAAAATTTAGTCAAGGGTCTGACAAGATAAGAGATTTTCCTTTGTAAACACAATGTCTCTCAGAACCAAGGAGAAAAGATGAAATAAATGTTCTAGCTAAAAATGATGCCACTAAAATGTCCTATTCAAACAAATCAAGTACCCAAAAAGAAAAACATGAATGACACATTGTTTCTGAAAAGCTGAAATAAAGAGAACATCTTCGAGTACAAATTTTAAGAATGACTCTACTGGGTTCATGTATATACTTATTTGTGTAGGTATATATGCATGTATGTGTGACTGAAGATAGTCAAAACTCACTTCTTGAGAAACAGAAATGTGTGTTAAATAAAAATTTCTTCAGATTTTCTTCTTACTTTTGATGTTCAAAAACTGAAAATGACATTGAGTGAGATAAGAAACCTGGCCTTACAGAACTTCAGGTTCATCTCTAAAATGCAGATTTTATGTTTCATATCTAAATGGCTACTGTTGGAAGGGACCCATGGATGTCACCTGGTCCAACCCCACTGCTCACATAGGATTACCATTAACAAGCTGCCCAGAGAGTTGGCAGAACTGCCATCCTTGGAGATACTCATCTGGATACAGTCCTGTGCCAGAACTCGGTCAATCTTACCATGAAAAAGTGTTATCTGACATTCAGACAGAATTACCTGTTTAGTTTTTTCCCCTTTGCCACTGGTCCTGTCACTGGGGCACCACTGAGAAGAGCCTGGCTCCTTCACCTTTGTCGCCCTCCCTTCAGGAATGTATATGCAGTAGTCAGATCCCTTGGAGCAGTCCCAGTTCTCTCAGCTTTTTGTCATAGGACAGATGCTCCCATGCATCATCATCTGTGTGGCCCCTTGCTGGGCTCTCAGTGTGCCCATGTGTCACCTGTACAGGGGAGCCCAGAAGCGGACAGAGCACTCCAGAGGGTAAGGATCCCCTCCCTTGAGTTGATGGCAAGACTTTGCCTAATGCTTCTTGGGATACTATTGGCATTTCTTGTGATGAGGGCCCATTTCTGGCTTGATGCCTTATGTTTTAACTTTTATATTTTTCAAATCCTGTACGGCTTTGTGTGTAACTCTGAAGTTTCTTGTAGCCTGTTAATTTCTGCTCTCTCGTGCTAGGTAGACATAACAAAGCCTCTCCAGGCCTGCTCTTCAATGACACCCAGACCGTCCTAGGCCCAAAAAGTACAAACCAAAAAGCCTTTAAAGGGGCGCAAGCGGAGGGGAATTACATCATTAAACTGAAGTTTTAATTGGAGAATTAACCCTAATATGCAAATGAACCAAACCTATAAAAGTATGAGGAACTTGTGACCTATCATCCATCTTGGGGTCCATCTTGGCAGTAGCCTCTGTCTCCCCAGGGTGTACGTTTGAAGGCCTTTCAAATAAATACCTACCTTTATTCCCTTATTTTTGTCTAGTCTCTGTTTTTAGGTGGCCTCTCATGGCATCAGACTCATGTTCAACTTGGTGTCCACCAGAAACCCCACGCCTTTTATGTAAATCTACTTTCCAACTGAATGGCTGGGATTGTTCCTTCTTAAGTGCAAGACTTAGCAGTTCCCCTTGTTGAACTTCATGAACGTCTTGTTAGTCCATTTCTCTGCTACGCTGAGGTTCTGATGAGCATCACAGTCATCTGGTCAGTACTCCCAACTGGTGTCATCAGCAAGCTTACTGGAGGTATATCCTGCCTCATGATCTAGATCATTAACAAAGCTACGGAACCGGACTGGACCCAGTACTGACTGAAGTACATCATTAGCTACAGGCCTCCAACTAAATTTCAGTAGTCCTACTGGAATCAAACTGAGCGATAATTTTAACAGTATGTGGCTCCTAATCACCTCTAGCCAAAATATCACCTGGGAAGAGCAGTACTCAATAATCTTGGGTGCCCTGACACTTGCTGCAATCCTTAGCCATGAGTCCAGTACTTATGACTCCCTGAAATATATCAGCTTAAAGCTAAACCATGTCTACAAGAAGGGTGCAAACTCAACTGAGTTGCTTTGCTGATACTCTGAATGGACAGCTGCTCCTGCAGGAATTGCATAAGCTTTGAGAAGAAATTTCCCAAATTCATCTGAAAACATGAAGTAGGTTTCCCTCTGTTTTATGCTTATGTAGAAAAGCCCTTATGTTGCCGCTAAGAAATGGCCTGGTAATTAGTATTGCCCTCACTTGGGCAAACAGAATGGTGGAAAAATAAGTTGCAGCTATCCCAGAATTCTCAGGAACCTAGCAGTTTGCCACTGGGGATCTGTGCTACTTGTCAAATCTGCCCTCCATCTCCCACTTCAAGTTGTAACTGATTTTTAAAAATTTGTTCTGAACTTACCTACAGTACTGGACTGAACTGGAAAAATAGCAGGGCAATAGTCATTCTGAGAATTACTCTGTAGGATGCCCAGTTTGAGTTTGAGCTGCTTTGTTGCATTAGATGTTAAATACACAAGCATCCAAAATAGCTGACAACTGAGTATATTCTTGAAGAAATTTAAATGTTGACTTAAAATATCAAGTAGACAAATTGATATGTGCATAGATAGGCCAATATTGCACAGTTTAAAGGCACAACACACAAATAATATTTTAGCATATCACAGGACTGTTAGAGAAAGAGCCATTATGGGCTTTGAGGTACAAATATACAAGATGGAAGAGGCTGAGAAGCCTGTAATAATCCTATAATGAGTGAAACCTTGCATTTGAGAGCCTTCAGCTCTGCCACGGAGAATAGATACACCACATGGTTCTGTTGTGTCAGATTTTTGGTTCAGATGTAGCCTCTTCAAATTTTCCTGACTCATGGGGACCTGTAAGTGATTCAGTAGCCATTTTATACCACTTAGAGAACAGAACACACTCAGCTTCTGCTTCATGAGAAATGTTCTGACATTCATTCTTTTTACATCTTTTGCTCTTCTGGAAGAGATCTGGAAGATGCTGCTTTCCTCTTAGAAAAAGTTATTTGTTTTTAAGTATGTTCGTGTCAATGGACAAAGCTTTCATCAGCTTTTTGAAACCACTCTATTCTAAGTATTTCCATAAAGCCATCAAGTCATCTGGTTCAAAGCTTCCTCCTCAGCTTCCTTTTCTGCCAGATACTGAGAGCCACTAATTAACTAGTACCAAGAGGAAAAAAAAATCACTATCTCTTTTTTCCGTTTCTCCCTAGTCTGTTTAGTGTGGTCATGCTAAGATGGCCTTTTTTTACTTATCTTTCTTGTCTCCTCCCCTTGATAAAATAACTTGCTTCAATAATAGTTTTAGTATCCTATTACATTGATGAAGGAGGGAGGGAAGAACTTTGTGAAGTTTGTGTTGACATTAAATTTCATTGCCTCTCCATTTTTCAAGGATTTGTCCGAGCTTGTTGATTCTGAATTTATGTTATTTGATTCTGTAGCATCCCATGAAATAATAATTTTGTTGTATTTTATAGTGATTGATGCAGGTGTGTGCTTATTGGCAAGCAAAATCTTTGCCCAAAGGAAATTTCTGTCAAAATAGCCAAAGCACATTGATATTAATCTCCCTCTTATAGCTATTAAAAGGAGGGCAAGGTCGAAATATAAATCATACTAGAGTGATGCCAGCAACTACCTAGAGTGGATGCCATCAACAGAATTTATTACATACATCTCTCTCTCTTCCTTTGGAAAGAAAAACAAAGCAAAACAAGCAGAAACCCAAGTGTGTAATTAACTGTATGTTGCTTCTGTGAGCAAATTCACTTACAAGCAGAAGTTTTCTTGTAACAGGACTAAGCTTTTAACATTCCATTTGATGAAACACTCCCAAAAGCCTGTAATACAAAAGCCTAACTTTTTCTTCTGCAATATCTTGTGTAGAGCAGACCATGTATATCTATAAAAGAACACAACTTTCAGCAGGTAATTAGCCTTTTAGCCCTTTCAGAATTTACTCCTAGCAATTATGAAATTAACACAATCACACAAAGTATTATTTACTCATTTAAAATAACAATTTTGTAATCAAGCAAAGGAGTATGTCCAGCTGGGTCCTCAGAAGACATTGTCAAGAAACAGTAATGTAACAAAACACTTCTAAGGAATAAATTAACAGCATTTCTAAATCCATTCAATCTCCATAATTTTCAGTTTGAGTACTGTTAATTTTAAGAGATAAAAATCCTGTCTGTGCACAGAGCCCCGATGTTCATTTTCCGTTATTTCTAAAGAGCACATGTTTTAAATTATTCAGACATAACAAGTCTACACAAACTTTTTCACACATCCTCAAATAATTACCAAACATCAGATATTTACCAAACATCTTTAATTTGCTATATTACTTATTTGATATTACTTAGCTAAAATCCCACTAGTAAGGAGCTCAAAATAGGAAATAAAAATCTTTTCTTGAAGACAGGATTTTGTTTGCTTCTAGATGGTTCATTTATATCTATTTAAGAAATAAATATTCATCATTTTAAACTTACTAAAAGAAAGACTTGAAATGCGTTCCCTTATTGTAAATGTATTTGTACATGCATTTGATTTAAGAAGTAGCATGCAGGAAGGATAGTAGATCTTTCACTTCTTTGAAGAGGCTTTCCACTTTGGATTAATTCTTCATCTAGCCAGACAGACCAGCGGTGGTGATGCATTCATGTGTGTACCATGTGTAAGAGCAAGGTCTTGACTGAAGCTCCAATGTCCTCATCTGTGAGGTTTGTAGACTTTTACTTTTTTTATAGCATTTGCAAAAATTGACTTTTAGTCAGTTAATGTTGAGAGTGTTTATATCTTTGTGCAGAAGCAGCAGAAAGAAAGCAGTGGTCAAGCACATTTATTACAAAATGGGAAACAGAATGTTACTGTCTAGAAACAGGATAATAAAGTGTGAGGGATAAACACTGCAACAGAGTCTGCAGAAAAAGTTTCTCTGCAATTGTCTCTCCAAGAAGATCAGCTAAAATTTGTGGTTGATATCTGTCTTGGAAGTTACAACTGCCAATAAAAATCCATAGCCAAATGCTGTGGGTTAATCCTTGGCAGCAGTTAAGCTCCACACAGCCATTTGCTCACTCCTCAGTGGGATGGGGAAAGAATCAGAAGGGCAAAATTAAAAATGAGTTGAGATAAAGACAGTTTCATATGAAAATTAGATGGTGCATGTGAAAGCAAAGAAATTAATTCACTGCTTCTCATCAGCAGGCAGATATTTAGCCCTTTCCAGGAAAGCAAGGCATTGCATGCAATGGCTACTTGGAAAGACAAATGCCTAACTCTGAACATCTACCTTTCCTTCTTGCTTTACCCCCTTTTTGTTAATGAACACAACATCATTTGGTATGGGATTTCCCTTTGGTCAGATGTCCCAGCTGTGTTCTCTACCAGCTTCTTGTGTACCCCTAGACTAATCGCTGGTGGAGCAATGACCTCAACACCCTGAACACTGCTTTGCTGTAAGTAAAACATTGGTGTGTTATCAACACTGTTTTGGTCAAAAATCTAAAACATAGCATCATAAGAGCTGCTATGAAGAAAACAAACTCAATTCCAGACAAAACAAAAAACCTCCCAACTTCTGAAAAAAACCCAGCTTCTAATTTTGAATAAAGATTGCCTTTTATAAAAAAGCCCTACAACCATCAAACCACAATGAACCAAACTCAAACCACCCCAAATACCACTTGGAATATTGTTTCCCATACCTATATTAGATTTAAATAGAAGTCCACATTTTTTCTCTTCTTTATCTATGAGAGAGATCTACTTCACCATGCTGATATGCTGCTGAGATGCCTGCTTACTACACAAGACTTACTCTGCAGCTGTATTCTACAATGTGGCTGAATGGGTTTCTCCCTCTAGGCTGAGTATGTAGGTTTGGGTCTCAATCTGTCATTCCAGTTTTCTGCAAGGTGCTGTAAATCTAGGGTAGGAGTTCTCTAAAACTGTGAGGGACTAAGCTTTAAAGCAAACAGTAAAAGAACAAGTATAAGCATTTTATGAACACGGAATAGGAAACGTTTACGGACAAAATGGAATGAAAGGCGTTGAAACAGGAGGTGAGAATGTGTGAAATGCCCACAACACATTCTTTGGAAGTGTGGACTAGTGAGACGATGTTGCATTGATAAACATTTTATGTCTGTGAAACAGAAGCACATGGTTTTATTGTTGCCAGTGAAAGATGACTGTTTTGCCACACCTGTGTTCAATGGGTACTATGTACATGACAACATGATGTCACTATTTCTGGTGGTTTTGGTGTGCTTAATTTGAAGTTCCACAGTGCCTGAATTAGATGCCTTGCAGTGGTAGTGCAAGCTGGTTGGTTTGGATTTAGTGTCAGCCATGATGCTGATGTAGCTTGTGAACTTGAAAATCCTACCTAGAGCTTCTAGATGATGTTTTGTTTTCTTTTACTGCATGGATGAGAACTTGCCGTGTGTTTGTAAATTGCCTGCTACAACCTAACGCTAGGCTCATACAACTCCTCTAGATTTCAAGAGCAAACTGGATTTTTGAAGACCAGAAGTATAGAAACTCTGATGTGTTTTCAAATAATTTCCAGTGAAGAAAATCTTATATTCAGGTTCTCTTGTTTTTATGTACGAGAGAAGAAAAGGCATTTCCAGGCAGTTTTGACTTTAAAGATCTACATTCCATATCCAATAAGGCTGTTGAATATCTAATGAAGTACTTTTATTGGCAAAGAAAGGTTGTTTGCTTGTTCCAACTACAATAATAAAGACTTCTGCTGACAGAAGCAAGCTGAATGCATTTTGGGTTCAAAAGCATCCTATTTATAGTCTAGATGCAAAATGATCTCTATTCACTACAATGTCTCATTTGCAGGTTATCATTCTGCTTTCCTCTGAAAGCTAGTCAGCAGATGTTTCCTTCCATCTTGACTCATTGCATTAGCGATAGAAAAACATTTTGCATCCCACTATGGAACTCTTCATAAGCAGATTTGGAGGACAGAACCAACTTGTTGAAAACACAGGACAGTGTAGAGAAAATTCTCTTGAATATTAGTATAGCTGTGATATTCAAATCCTTTAGGTTTTGAATCAAGTAAATTTCCAAATAGTTGCAGTAGCACTGCATTAATATTCCCTTCTTAAAAAAAATAAATAAACAAATAAAAATGTAGTAAAAAAAGTAAACAAATCAAAATTAAATTAAAAAAAAATTGCCACAGGACTTTAAAGGAAAATTTGGTACAGCCTCACACCCCATCAGTGTTTTATTTCCCTGTGCAAAGGGAAAGAATGACAAAAATACTAGTCTTTCAAACTTCTGAAACTGCTTTAAAGGTATTCTTTGACAGTGAAAGTAGTATTGATACCATTTGGTATCATCTGTGGACATTTCTGCCAATTTGATTCAGTGCTGTTGTTGAAGCTGTCATATTTCAAGGTTTCAAAACGCAAAGATATTTCATAGAATTCAGCAGTTCCATGGGCAAGATACATCTTTTTATTTCATGTTAAGTGTTGTAGAAGAGGAAGTGATTTATCACTTCACATACCATCACTGGTATGTTGGCTTACACCCCAGCAAATTTGCTGGTAATTTTCTTCAAAATTCCAAAGTCTGTGAAAAATCATTTAACTTCATTCTGCTTATAAAAAGGGCATGTTTGCATCTGAAGTAAAAAAGACAGCAATTTCTAGGAAGACTTTTTCCTGGTCCTTTTTTGACCAATGATGGCTATAATGTTCTTTAGGCATCACTAGGTACTGATTCAGTTGATAGTGGAGTGAACTCTTCTGGGCACTGGTTAATGAACAATTTCTTTTTATACATTCCTCATCAGTACTTTTTCAGTACTTTATCACCTTAACAATAGCTCACTTCTCTCCTAAGCTTGCACAGACTGGGAGAAGCAGGCAATGGGTAAATTTATAGATGGCAACCCCTTACTACCCTAGAATCAAGGCTGACTCATTTTGAGAGATACTAGCATGAATGAACATCAAAGATTTGGGGAATCTGGGAATATGGTCCAAGCGATTGTACAATATAGAAAAGATGTAAATGTTATTTTGTTTGAAAGTCTGTAGCTATTGCTTTGCTTTGAGATGGGTTAATTTCACATCTGAACAGAATTTCTGAACAGTAATGATCTTGAAGTACATGACATTGTTTTTCTGTGTTAATCATGAATTAGGACTACTTTTGTTAAAACCCCATTAACTTAGAAGTTATTAAGCCATACACAGCCAAATATTTTTGTCAATACTCATTTTCACACTTTATTATGGTCCATGCTAGACGCACAGAACAGGAAAATCCAAAGAAGTCAATGCTGACATTAAAGGGTACCATCTAAAGCCACTCAGATAGTTAAAGAAACCCTTACATAACACAGCTCTAAACCACCTTGCACAGACTACGCAAAAAATGTTCAAGTCAAAGGCAGCCTGCAATGCAGTAATTGTAAAATCCACAGAAGTCAGTGGAAAAACATTAATAGGCCTCTGTAAGAATACCAAGGCTTCACATTTACACTGTTATCACCATCTTAAAGTGGAAATTATGCCAAGAACAATACACGTTCTTAGAAATCACCCTAATGTTAATGTCTTGCACATCCTTCCAGCACAGAGAATTCTTTATTAACATGTAATTAATACTAATTGCTAATAGACTGTATTCTCTTACAAAGTAATCTTGGAGACAGAACCTGCCTTCTTTCAAAACAAGCAGACAGAGCAAGACTTGTTTTCTTTAAGTAGATTGCCATGCCATGCCCCTTGTAGCTTGCCTCAATATACCTGGTGTGTTTATTAATCTAAAACTTTTCCAGTGTGTTTAAAAACTTTACCACAGTATTTGGATAGTAGCCTCGCAGACTCACATTTGCACTCACTGCATATGCAGTGCATAACAGAAATCAGTCAAAAGTCATGACGGCTTGCCACAATTTCAGTAACTGAATTCTGACAAGTGACTTTGGATTTACCCCAAAACCTGCCAAATCTGCAGGAATTAAAAATGCACAATTCACCTCAAATGTGTGGATATTTTGCCCTCTTTTGAGTTGCACCTATGAATGGACAGAAATCTACTTTCTCAGTGTAGTGATATAGTTCTAAAGCACAAAGGGGAACTCCAGAGGCATGTAAAGTGTGATAATTTCAATTAAGCTCATGAAGCTATGAGAATTTATGCCAAAGGGTTTGCCTATTCTGGCTCAAAACTTGCTGCTGAGGATGATATATATTTGCTAACCTAAGAATGCATTTTCCACTGTCCAGCAGCCAGTTAAGAAGATTAATGACTGCTTTGTAGTTCCAATTAAACTCCTTTATCACCAAGAGGGACCAAACAAGTTTTGATTTCAAAAGCACTGCTTAAGAAAGAAGACCAGGGCTGCATAACACTGACATTTTATTAGAATTCATCTGTAACAAATGGAACTTGTGTCAGCAAAGAACTGATTTTCATACAGACTTTCTTTTGCCACCAATGTAACGAAGTAAGAAAATAAAAAGCACGCCTTTCATTCTGTAAAACATTTACGCGTACTACTAATTAGAGGTAATTGTATCTTTTTTAACAAGCCATTTTACAAGGTAATTTTTTAAAGTTTTTCAGTCTATGCATCCAAAACAAGAGCAAAGAACACAAGTTTTATAATCTTTGTAAAGACACTCCAAGCTTGAATGGCAAAGCCACATAACGGATGGTTATAATGAGACCTGCAGCCTTCTGATATCTGTGGAGTATCAGGGCACCAAGGGAAAAAAAAAAAAAGAAAAAAGAAAAAAATAGAAAAAGAAACATAAAGAAAAAATGGGAGAGAATAAAAGGAAAAAAAAAGCAGTGCTTTTTTTTCCCTTTTTACATGTTCTGTGTCTTTTAAATACATACAAGTGGATTTTGTAAGCAATTTCTTACAGATGGGTTCAAGTTATAACATTATTGGGTGTAGAATCAATAGGGCAGTGCATAGTACAAAGGTATATATAGAAAGTGCAAATCTCCTTAGAGGGTCACTCCTTCCCCCAGCCATCTTCTCTGCTATCTAACCACTCAAATAATTTTTTAAAAAAGAGCTAAATTAAACTTCTGTATAAATCATTTTTATATATTTTGTGGTTTTTTCCCCCCATTGCAACTAATTACAAAATTAGACATAACTACACACACAAACGTAAATAATAGCACCGTACTGGTTATGCTGATGAAGCCAATTGTAAGCTCGGAAATGTATGATGTATGTAGACAAAGATGCTCACAATTTAAATTAACTGCAAAATGCATATATAAGAATACAGAAAGTGGAATGCACATCAATGATGCTAAGAGCTATCTTAAGAAACAAAAAAACTAAACGGAGTATTTAGTTGTACAACAGTTTTTCTCACAAATTGGCTCTGCTTTTTTGTATTTCTTTTACTCCCTCATTTTCTTTGAGCTTGCAAGACGGTCTGCTAGGGAAAATGCACTGATCTTTGTACAGATCCAGTGTGCAAGAACCTTCCTTAGTCTATGTTTTCAAAATGACACTTATTTGTTTTGTATTTCTGATTTCCTATATTTGAGTTGAAGAACATGACCACACTACATAACCTGGCACTTCAATAATTATTTCAAAGTATAAATCAAGAAAGAAGAAGAGAAAGAAACATAGTGCACATTCTTCTCTGGTTCAGATGTAAGTGATAGAATCTCATTCTGAGGTAGCCTTCTATAATACTTCTATTCCATATATATATATTTATATTTCTGTTTTGATTTTTTTGGTTTGGGTTTTTTTTTTTTTTCATTACAAAAGTGCTCAAATACAATTGCTGGAGTTTGGTCTTTCATTCTCATTTCTCATAGGAGTGGGAAAATTGGAAGAAGAACAAAAAATGTTGAGGCCATATTGAGAAGCCATAGCAATGCTCCTGTTTGAAACCCCAAAGAAAGTATCCTTTGATGCTGATGTACTGACAGTGGCAGAACACATGGTGACCACGGTCAATGTAAATGGCGTTCTACAAAGAGTCTCAAAAAGTACTTTGTGCTGTTTACAGAATTTTCCTTTTTCCTGGAAGAAAATCTGTCAATCTCCAATACGTCATGTGGGCTCAGTCTTGCTAGCCTTACATGAACTTTCCCACTGAAAGCAATGGTTTGACTTTAGCAATCTGTTGACACAAGGGAATGAGCAGGACTTGGCCCAAAATAAATTTGAAAAAAAAAAAGAAAAAAAAAAAGATGCATCATAAGCACTGCTGATGTCAACTGCTGCTACTGTGCTGCTACATCTCTGCAATGACAGATAACACTATAACCAGTGACACAGTGGGTTTTTAAAGCCAACCAGAAATAGATTTCCAATTTGTGGGCTAGTCTGTTATTAGAAATATGGAAAGATAAAGGGCCTTGACTACCTATGTGTTTTGGGTTATCATTTATTACCATCCATACTTGATTAGAAACTGGAAATGCATATTTTTCAAAATCGTCTGGTACATGTAGTAAAATGCTTGAAAAGAACAACAGAGATATAAACAAACTAAACTAAATACAAATGAAGGCTAACTTAAAGAAATACTATTCAAAATAGGCATCAAATATAAGGCACTCTAAATGTAAAATTAAAATAAACCCCAGCATCCCCAAACAATGCTGTATGCCACAAAACGTTTGATTTCACAGAGCAATGTGTGTTTGGCTTTGCCCTGTTACATACGATAAATGTAAATTATATAGCGCACACTATAGACAGTATACTATTGAATACAATTTTAAAACATCTTAATACCTAGTATATTACAACATTCTCCCCTCCTAAAGGGATATGCACTGACCTTTCCCACATGCACACCTCCTACATTTAATAATATGATTTCTTATTGCACTATAGTGTTACAAATATTGAACTTCACTTGAAGCCTAAATCACATACTCTGTGTGCGTGTGTGCATGTGTGTGCTCTGTATGTGTGCATGTGTGTGTGTTCAAGTGGAAATGTGGATAGAAATATTATTTGGGATAGAGATGGCATTCAAATATCAATGATGTGCATTCCTCGCTTCCCTTTGAAACAGAAGTTAATGGACCTTAAAAATGAAGAGCTGATCAAATAGTAGTTTGATATAATCGCAGTATGCGGAAAAACTTTCCCAATGCTTTGATAAATCCAGGTATGTAAGAATTGATATGTTTATGTGCATGTGTGTCATCTATTCCTCTGTATTCTCTGCAACTACACAGAGATTCAGAAAAGGGTAGACAGTAATACATACATATATATATAAAAAGAGAGAGAGTGTGAGTGTGCATGTGCATATGTGTGCGTGTGTGTGTATGTGCTAGCAGCATCTTTATACTTTGCGCCTCCCTGTTGATTCCAAAAGAAACCAAAAAGCCCCATTTTGATTTAACTGATTACAATGAGTATTTTCTTAAAGAAAAAAAACCCAAATAAAACTACAAAATTAATATCTAACAAGACTGTGGTACTGTAGGACTGCACAAAAATGTGCAAATTTTCAAAGTATCTAACATTTCTACAGCACAATATTACAGATAACAGTTCTACAGCTTAAAAAAAAATCTACATTTTTTAAACAAAAATATTAACAGTTATGCAACCTTTTCTTTAATTCACTTCATTGAATGATAAACTCTTGTTAAAAAAAGGAAAAAGTTTACACAGTTAAAAATGAAGCACAGGTCAGCAGTATCTTTACAATACTAAAAAACTAAATCAAGGACTTTCTTTTTAAACATTCCCACATTTTCCCTAAAGTGTTATGATGAGCAGTATGATGGGAAAGGGTGATGTTGAAGTAAAGAGTCCGCTTTGTTTGAGAAGCCAGAACCCAACCTTGCAACAAACATCTTGCACTGAACTGCAGTTCTCAAAATTCCTCTTTGCAAAAGCATGTAATCCTGAATAAGATGGTCACTCTTTCTGATTAATTTCCTCTTCCCTTTAACTTCAACCAATGTCGAACCCTTGAGGTATCTGTAAATGAGATCCTTCAGACGCCTCAGTGGTCAGGATTCTTTTATTATGGTTAGGTTATTAAACTGTGAATTCTTGGTCCACATGGAATACTTCTTGTTGGGTGGGGTTCTTTTTTTGTTGTTTTTTTGTTTTATATATCCCCAATATTTTTGTTCATTTGTTTTTTTTTTTATTATTTTTTATTTTATATATCCCCAATAATTGCTCCTTAGCTAAGAGTTAAGAAGTACTTCTAAAGCACATCGTATGGCTCAGAAGCGGCTCTCTGGATCTTACAGGGCCTGCAATAAAAATCCACAATGGGTTTTTATGTTGCATAGTGATCAAAGCTGCCCAGATACTCCAGTGCGGCTCGATAGCAGAACTGGTATTGATCCTAGAGAAAGAAAAACAAAAGCATCAAAAAGTCAGCTTGTTGGTTGGTTTCTAGTTTCTTTCAAATAATAGTGAGTATTTTGTAGCTACAAACAAATATACTGCAGAGGCATCTGCAGTTCAGCAATATTCACTTGCTGACATCAACAGAAAACCACTCTGAGCTACAATAGATGAAGATAGACACTCATTTAATGCAACAACATTTTCCACAGAATGCAGCTTGTTTTTGTGCAGAGACCATATACCCATCTACTGACAGTCTGTTATGCTGGATTAAAACAATATCAGCATAAAGCTTTTTTCTGATATGAACATGCTTGGGTGCTTTTCCCCCATGTATTTGAAAATAAGTAGCAAAATATACAATTAATTCCACAGCTAATACAACACACTAAGCGAAAAAGTCCATCATAGCCTTAATATGGAATGCTGCATGGAAAACCATCAGGTTAAAAACCATGTTAAGAAAGCAAAGGGAATCCCAACCTTTCAGTAATTAAGGCTTGGACGAAAATGTGAAGATACTTTATACTGTGGCAAGAAAAGGGCCTAAGTGAGAAATATGGAACTAAAGCACCTTATTCACATGAAACAGACTTAATTTCAACCTACACCTGAAAGCAGAGAGAAGTTTAGTGTGGTGAGAAATTTGCTTATACCTCCAATGAATCCAACATTGGGCAGTTTGTGTTATTCTCACCCCCATAAAGCAGTCCTTTTGCACATTTATGTTATATTGCACACTTAGACTAAAATGGCACATCTGTGTACTTATTTCCAACTGCAATTCAGAGTTTAAATGGTAAGAAGCAAAAAAGAAAGAAAAAAAACCATTAAAAAAATTGCTCGAAAATACCAGGGATGTCTGTTTATTTATCTGATAGTGCTATGTGGTAACCGCACAGGCTGTGCTTGTTAAAATCACAATTAAAACTCTTCTGGAGGCCAGGAAACTAATCAGGTACTTGCTTCACTGAAGTGGTGTGATCACTAGTAGTTTTTTTCTGTTAGTTGGAGTAGTTAGAAGAGCGGCAGAATACATTACACATATGCCTGAATTTTAAGTGTATGTGTGGTCCACATGGAAGTGCCTTGTTTAATAAGGATTAGATTTCCTGGCAGTTTATACCAGTGAATGAGAGATTTGTTTTCCACAGAACCCTGGAAGAAATGCGTACACAACACTTCTGCTTTCAGCAGTGGGGATAAAGGGTAGCATACAGAAATAAGTCAAAGCAGAGGGAGGGAGCATATATATTGCAGAATTAACTCTGCATTTGTCAGGTAGGCTCAAGGAAGCATAGTTTTTCTGTATACTGTAGTTATTTCTTGAAGCCAAAATGACAGAAAGCAGTCATTTTTCATTTTGCTTATCCAGAAGAATGATGGTAATGGAAAAGAAATGGAATTAACTCTTCAGTTTGGTCATAGTGATTTACTTGGCTAACTGACAAGATTAAAAAGAAATATCTGTATTTTTCATATAAGTTTTTATGAAGTTGTCTTCTTAAAAGTAAAACTACCCAGCTTCTACTGACCAAGTTTAATTTTCTTGTGGAAAATGGCAAACTCTGGGGAGCCATTTTAAATTTCACAGACTGTAATTTAAAGGCTAGTGTCAATCAAATTATACTAAATAAATGCGTGACCTAAAATGTTTCCCTTCTCTTGCCCTTTTTCTTGGTTCTCCTAACCTATTGGCTCTGGCTTAGTTCAGGTCTTCTGCTCAGAAATTAAAGTAAAAATTAAGCACAACATTAACTGATAATGTTTAAGCATTCTTTACGACATGACAGAGTTCCAAGCATACAGGCCCAGGTAACTGGTTTTTACTATTTATCCCTTTCTTTATTTCTCTATGCCACACTTGCTAGCATAGAAGTTATTTACACTATAGTTATCCTGAATGCTGAATTTACCATTATGATTTTCAGGCCAAAAAGCCACTTGCTTGGTGACACAAAGTCAAGAAAAACATGAAAATAATACAGTGGCAGTCTGAAGACATGATCAAGACCTTGCTCCCAGGGGGGAAAAAAAAAATCAGTGGATCCACAATTTGCCTGCTTCTTTGATACCACACATTTCCGCCAGGAAACAAAGATCAAATAAATATGCGTGATGCTTCACAAATGGATTTTCTCAACTACCATAATTTAGGATCCACTATTGAAATGATTTTTTTCTTTCTCATCCTGCAGTAACTACTGCAGTAACAGGAAATAGTTCTTGTAGTACCTTTGTGGCAGATTTTACCCTATAGTCAAAGGGCCAGTATATGACTTCAGATATAACAGTAAGCACATCTTCTACAGTCTCTATCCATGCGTTTTTTTTTGCTTGTGTAGGTACTGCTTCTTTTCCATCACCATGGCATATGGATACTATTTTGCTCACCTCTGTCTGTACCATGGCTGGCCGCTGTGTCCTTAACATTTTGACAGTCTGGAAGATGTCTACAACACCTTCATATCTCATTCTTTCTAACACAATGCTCAGGGTTATGAATACTCCAGTTCTTCCAACACCCGCACTGTTGAGGAGAATGAAGAGAAAATAAAAGGAAAAAACAAATGTTAATTGACAGTTAATGCTGAAAGAATTGGCTGACAAGTTATTTGTGGTTACAACACACCATATGTGTACAAATTTCTATATGGGGAAAGGCTCACTAAGCAAAATTCCCCAGCAAATTACCACACTGCACTCAAAAGAATAACTGCACTCAAGCAAACTTTACATGCTACTGAGTACATCCTGACTCTCCAGCCTTCCCTGCAAAGTGACTTGGTTTGTTCATCCAGATATACAAAAATCAGTGCATGGTGAAGGCAAATGTTAACATTTGTTGCCAATAACATACATTGGAACTGACAAGAGAAAATGAAGCCAAAATGCATTTTACTGCTTGCTTTACTTTAATTCGTCACGTATATGCCCTGTTTTGTCCACCTTCACTGTGCAATTTTGCCTTCTACTTTGAGTTAGAAGTATGGATGTTCATTTAATATTGAACTTGTTCATACATGCTTCAATTCAAATAATGGACACAAAAAAATCTCAACTCAGGTCTTACTCAAGTCTGGCAGTCTGGACCTTTGCTTTCCAATGCTGATACGCATTTACCATAGTTGTCTACATTAGTCTTAAATATCTTCTTTGAGTATGTATGGCTTGTTTGCTCTCTGTTCTGTCCTGAGTTTCTGCTATTAGCTTTAACCCTCCAGAAGTGATAGAAATTCTTGCAATCAATAGAACCAATAGGTGCCAGCTTTCAAAATTAAACAAACACTTATTCACGAGGATTTTCCATGGCTCAAGAGACAGGTAACTACACAGAAGAAAAGATTTTCTAAGTCTGAACTTCTATGGGTGGAAACTAAGCACCCTGTCATCTCACTGTTGATGCTAATAATTTCACAAGGTTTTCTCCAGGCAGACAACCTTGGGAAGCTGAATATTTATGAGACTTATTCACCAGACAAGCGAATGGAACAGCATGAACAACAGGGAAAACCTGAAGAACTCTGAGTGTTCATATGAACTATGACAGAAATCCAGCAAATTTACAAAACTAGTGTGGAAATTGAATGTTCAAACTGTATGATGGTATTTTAGTGTTTGGTCTAGGTCAGTGCACTTCTAGGGCTATTAGACATATTGGATTTATCAATTTTGCATAGGCTGGGTGCCCTCAGATTTCTGAAGCCAAAGGACAACTGACACACCACTTGACAGAATATCATGCTGTCAGTGATGATTTACCTATATGGGACAACAACAGTCCTGGACATCTAAAGCAATTGTAGTGTAAGGTACCTGATGAAGTGAATTAGACAGCTAGTAATTAAGAAATATCCTGAAAAATCCTGGAACCTGTTGATTGGAATGTGCTTGGACTTTTCAGAGATGATGACAGTGTGATCTAAACCAAGTAGCCCAGAAAATGATCAGCAGAATGAAGGCAGATTACCATTTTACAATCTCTTTGTTCCTGCTCCTGCTCTGCTATTTAAAGATAAAAAAAACCAAACAAACAAAAAACCAAACAAGTACGATTTTCTAAATGTGTGAGAGGATTTCTGGCCTCATACATTAGACAAATCTTTGTTTAAAAAAATAACTCGGAAATCTCCAGCAAAAGGAAGAAATTTATTTGTTGTCTTGTGTACTTAAGAAATCAGTAAGTATCACGAGACACTACTTAATGAGGAAGAGAGACTAATATGGAAAGATCTCGATGCTTGCAAATCCTAACTAGTCATCAAATGTAAAGTCTTGAGAAAAGTCTGTAGGAAATGGATCCTGTTCCCCTTAGAGTGGCAAGCAAACTTTAACACTGTAACAATTCCTATCCAAAAATGCTAGGGATTTCTAGAGTGAAGTTAAAGCACTCCTTCATGATGCTTTATCAACATTTTTTCACAGTGATTTATTATTTAAACTAGAATTTAAAGTTAGAATGCTGTAATGAACCATGATGAAGTATTGATTTGTTGTAAGAGAGAGGCGTTTATTACTACGAATACATCTTGAATGCATTCTGGGAAAGGTCTTCTGCACTCTTGAGCTAAAAGCTGGAATAAAAAGATTATAATTATCTAATATTGGTTGAAGTGAAAATTTTGCTTCAAGGCGAACAGTCCTTTGCTCTCTTAAATAGTTTTAAGTATCTGCCTCATGAGGTTAGAAATTTTTTAATTCAACACACTGACCTATTTGTAAAAATGCTAGGGAAAGAGAAAATTTAAAATTGTGGGTCGTGGGGTTTTACTGTGTAACAGAGAAAGCAAGCTTGTGAAAATTGTGTAGAGCGTGAAGGAAACCCAAAGGAAGTGACACTAGGGTAGTTTTAATTCACTGTACAACTCGTCATGGTACAAACTGGAGGCATTATTTCAGTAATTCCTCAGAGACTAGGAAAGTGCAGGTATCCAGGAACTTGTGATTCTTGGAAGAAACAAACAAACCTACTAATTTGCTAGGGACACTTCCTATCTATGTAAGTTGACTAATGCTGACAATGATGATTAGCATTACCAGTCCCTAAATTGTTATTACAATAACAATAAAGACATTTTAAAACCAAGCCATGAATAGTTACACTGAATTGACTTTGTTTCTAGCAAAGTCAATGGTAGAAATCCATAATTTTACCATGAAAGATCACATCCATTTGGGAGGGTTATACAATGTACTGTAAGCAGTATTCACTGTAGTTACAAGTGGACATGTCTGCATGGTACCAAGAACTTAGAAGAATAATATCACTTTGCTTTCTTATCTGCATAAAGGCATAAATATTGCTTATTACTCCTGTCCTCTCAAAACTCATTAAATGTTGAAGAATAAGCCTTATTCTTATCAGGGTTGTCCTTCATTTTCCCTTGTGAAATGAATCCCAACCAGTGCTCTGCAATGCTATTCTCCTCAGCAGGCCATAAAAAGCTTTAGGCACACAAAAAAAGTAGGATTCAAGTATTCCAATACATTTATTTTGTCAGTCTTTCAGATTAGGGGATCATAAAGAACTCAACTTCTGTTTACTCCTGACTTTGGAAAGATGAGAATTTCTCTCTGTTTACTAGGCTCTAGTAAACTCATTCATTTGTCTTCATGCTAGTATTGGGGCACTACTTGGCTTGGTAAGGACTTGCAACTTGTGCCAATATTTTGCATCTCTGTTAAAATAAATAATAATATTTAATCTACCAAAAAAAATTTCATATTACAAAAATGAGTATCTAAAATCCTAATGGAATTTATAGAAAACAATTCATTAAATAAGAGATAAAAGATAAAGATAATATTTTTGGCCATCTGCTGTAGACTCTAGAATACTGCAGAGAAAATAAATAAAAAATACAAGAATATTAAAAAGCCCATGCTGGATTATTCCTACCCACCGTGCAAGCTGTTTTCATCTGCATATCAATTGCAAAGGAATTGAAGGTACCCATCACATCAAAAATGAGCACTGAGTTCTGAAGTTAGAACTCATCAACTCAAACCTCAATGATTTTTTTGACAGGCAAAATTTCTAACCACCACTTTCTATTCCATTCCCTTTCTTGAGATACCTGCCTTTTTTTGGGTCTCATCTTGATTGCTACTAATGTGCCACTGAGGTGCAACTAGCTTGTTTGCAGCTAATAATTTCCACCAAAGTAACAGCCTCACTTTTAATTTCTAGTGGAAAAAATATCAGATGTAGCAGCCTGTGATAAGGGTCTTCCTATGCCTTCTGTGTGCAGCTTTGACCAGATTGCTTTTACGCTGCATTAGAGACATTTATAAGTGAAGAAAAAATAATGTATTTCCACATATTTCTGAAGAACTGTTTCTGTATAAATGGAATATTACAGAACAGTTCCCATTTCATAAAGCAGTTCATTGTGTTCCTTTTTAGATCTTCTATTTGATTACATTTTCTGATTGTTCACCTCTGAAATGTCTAAATATAAACCTTTGCCACAATCAGCAATCAGCTTTAGAAAAAAACCCAAATCTGCATATAATTAGTTTTTAAGCTTTGTTTACTTACCTGCAATGAACAGAAATTGGTCCATCCTGACCAAATTGCTCTTTTGTTTTATGCACTTGGCCTATGAAGTCAATAAATCCTTCTCCAGACTTTGGCACTCCTTGTTCTGGCCAGTCAGTGAACTGGAACTGCCTCACTGTTCGGGACTGACCATCCTTTAACAAAAGACACAAATGATGTATCACAAAAGCATGTTGCTGTGGCTTGAAGTCGGTCAGCCAATAATCATAAAGACAATCACAAAGTAAGGATGTTGAGAGGAACTGGAGAATGGCTAAGATCACATTTATGAAACTTCTTTCAACTGCAGTACTGGCTGAAGCTTTGCATTGGCCCGGAAGTGTCGTTTCATTAACAATATTGTGTTCCACACTGCATAGGAGAGTTGTCCGGCATTCTGACTGTGTGAAAAGGGTGTCTGAGGCCAAAGGCATAACAACCCCACCAGGGTATATGACTTTTTTGGTATGTTACGTTTTGAATCCTGTGGACTACAAAGTCCTTTATATACAGATCAGGTAGAATAAGGTCACCTAATCTGACTTTCCATTTCTGAGATATGCTCATCCACTTCACAGCAGGAATATCCTTACTGATAAGACTTGTTTACTCATTGCCCTCCTTGCAGATGCTATCTTTAATAGTAAGCTGTTTTCTATGAGGTGAACATTTTTCCTGGAAGAAGATGGATCAACAAGCCAGTTGTTTAACGAATTTCTCTTCGATAATGCTTCATTTAATTCACTAGCAGCCTCGAGTTAGTTAAAATTGAGAGGAAAGGCTTCCTTTCTCAAAACAAGCCATCTGAAGCTCTTCAATCCCTGTGGTTAGGAATACTAACAGCATTTCTTTAAAGTGCAGAATACTGCATCATAGTTATTTTTATAATGAAGCCACTGGAATTACTAAATGACAACTTCTGTTATATGCCTATTTAATGTGTAAAAAGTCAGGACACATAAAAAATGCAATACAAACAGATAAAGCAAATTTGTTCTGCATTTTCAAACATTGTGCTTGATGATTTTGACACTGTCAATCTGCACAGCTGAAATGTTCAAAATCATGGCAATGTGAGCCACTGATGTTAACTGGTGCCTCTAGACATCATGTTTTCTAAGCACCCACCCTGCCATGTCTTCAAAATGGTCTTCTATTAAGTGAAACTCATGAAAAATTGAAATTTCTTCTAAGTAAAACTCATGAAAAATTCAAATTATTACTGGAGATTCCCCTCAAAAAGCAGCAAGTTATGCTGCAGGCAAGAACAATCTTTCTCTCTTTATCCTGCTACCACAAGCACTCAGCTGTTACAGACCTTTGAAATGATACAGAAGTGATTTTAAATATAACCAAAGGAAACCCCAATGCTTTGCTTTTATATTTCCTCTGGTTTTGTGGGGTTTTGCCTCCAGTATCTCAGATGAGTAAGGAAAACAGAAAAAACTGTATGTGTACCAGCTACTACTCTGTGAGAGGACACACATACTGTCTACTTCCACTAGACCACTGTGACAATTTAGTAGTCTGTATCTGTGAAATGTTTTTTGCCACTTAAACAAATATGTAATGTTTGAAAATATTCACCCAATTTGATTTCTTGTGGGCATCAACACAAAGAACTAAATGTTTCCTTTCAAAATCGTATTTTGTTAATACAAACATCTCTGATAATAGTCTTTGTAATCCCGTTTCCCCCCAAGAAGACATAATGAAATTGCATCCTCCAGATAGCCTTAGGCACATGATATAAATTCATCAAGAAGACACAAGTATAGGTTGATTCCCCTCAAAATAACCTTCCATTCTTCTGAAGTAAAGAAAGAAAACCTGAAATCTGACTTACTTGCAACATGTTGTTAAGAAGATGGAAACTCTTCAGCAATTCCTGACTCTGATAGGACTTAACACTAAAGTAACAGTAACTTTTTCCAGGTAGAAGAAGTAAGAAAGACACTATGCAAGTGTGGTCTGTCATTGGAAAGGTCACCCATTTCTCTGTGATAAATAGATCTAATAGTAAATATTTCTTTTTCGGTGCGTATATATCACCTGTATTAGTATGTTTCATGACTTCAGTAACTTAGTATTCCAACGCAAGTCTGTGAAATGACAATAACCTCTCTTATTTAATGTTATTTAATGAGCAGAGGAGTAAAGTTACTTAGTCTATGTTAGACTAGCATTAGAGCATATTGGGAACGGATCGGCAATTTCTTACAATTCCCTCTGCTACTGACATTATAAACAGTGCTGATTTCTTTTAATGAGATTCTTGCCAACAGCAGTCCAGATACAAATGCCAAATTTTATTAAAATCTTTACTTTCAAATACTGTGACAGTTTGCACAGTTAGTTATCAAAGTAAGTGCTTTCAGATCCCTATGTGGCACAGAGGGCTTTTAACGTATCATCCTATATATTGGCTGACCGTTTGGATTTCTCCTTCTTTCTCACAGGAGATATTCAATTGTCTTTTGATTAGGCTGTAGAATTTATAATACTCTCTTACAGCCATCACTAATAGTTCAGCCTTAAATAAGACTGGCCCAACATATTGACCTCTTGAGTTTCCAGAGAAAGTGAGAACAAAGCAGTCAGAAGCAATAACTTGAAACAGTTACAGAGGTCAATTTCACCGTACGACAACTCACAGTTCAATTTTAGAAATAACAGAGAGTTCCACACCAGACACTTGCTGCTGGCACCTACAAAGGTATAGTGCCTCATTTTTTGTCACTGTGGAATAACTGGGCATCTTGGGTCTGCCAGAGCATGGATGGTATTGTAACAGTATAGATGGATTTGGAGATGAGAGCAAGAGAGGATGTTTGCTATCACTCCAGCATCTACTCGGCTTTGAATGCAATAATTTAGTCAAACTACCTCAATTACTGGGTGTGACAGCCACAAAAGCCTAACTAGAGGAAAACTATAATGTACATTTTGGTAAGTAATTTCCACTTCCTCAAGTAAATTTGGAAGGAGTTACAGTTTCTCAGCATAACTACAAAATTTAAGATGGTGCTGTCAGCTCACTGATGAGTTTAACAAAACTTGGACCACCAAGATAAAGAGATTTTTAAAATTTGAGAAGCAACAATATGTGATAGTCAAATGTCACAACAGGACTTCCAGTGTGCTTGATGCTTTTTAAAAGAAGTTTATTAATATCATGTCAAATAAAATTAATTCTGGCAAATTTAATAATTAATTACTTGACCCTCTTTTACTGGTTTGATAGCTGTAGGTAAGCAGCCTTTCTTAAATATCCTACTTCAATATAAACTTTTGAAAGAACTTTTTTTGAACATAATATGTTTGGAGACACGTCAATTACAGCTATGGCTTTTTGTTATAACTGTAATTTTGTGATCAGAGCTTTGTGAACTAAGTCATATAATAACTCTTCCAACTTGAGACAGATTTTTAATAGAAAATCAATTAAAACTATCAGCATATTTGCAGTGAAATTGGCTTTGACTATCTCTGCTTACAAGTGTGTTTAAGGACTGATGCTAGGAACCTGTTCTCCACTTTTCTTAAGCACAAATAGGTTAGAGAAGCGATGAGTCGTATGATCCTTACTACATTTCAAATAGAATGAAAATCAGATCCAATGTATCTACAGTTTCTTTACAAAAAACCTACACCTAAATCTCATTTGCCAAACAAAAGGTTCATATGCTGACTTGATACTAACAATACTATCCAATTTTACTTGAAGTTCACATTAAAAGCAGTAGTCTAGCTAACTGTGAGGAAGTCTAATATTTTGGATGCTGACAGGCAACTCTGAGTAGCCACTCATGTTATTCCTGAACAGTACATTCTGCTATTTTGCTTGAACAAGTATTATTACACAGTACCTACAGAAACAGGCACTGGCAGTATGTTTTCCTGCCACGCAGACTGAAGTGCTAGAAATCAAGTCTGAGAAATGCCAAATATATATTAAAAGTTTATGTATGTTTAATCTTATATGAGTGCTCAGTTTTGGACTCGGGAATTCAGATAAGAAATGCAGTATGAAAATGAGGATGCTAAGGTCACAGCTGCATGTATCTACTCTGCAGATATACTAGAGAGCTGGAAATATGCTATATGAAAAATCAAATTATAATGTGCAAAGCTTGTCCAGCTTTTCTTATGAATGTCATTTGCTCTGCAGTTTTAAAATCTCAATGTATTAACCTTCATACTCACTCAGCCTCAAGGGTGGTGCAAAATAACACTGTAAGTGGCAAAAATTGTACCCAATATTGATCAAGGGAAAAATAAAGAAAAAGAGGAAAATGGTCCTCAAATAATCTTATGTATTTTGGCACAAACAGTTCAGAACTATAAAACTGTGCTGCCCAGATGCTAGATCTGAATGAAGTCAATTGTTCCTACAGAAAGAGCCCACTTATTAAAAAATAACTTCATCAGCTTTTTTATTATTGCTTGTAGAAAGCATATCCATAGGGTTTTCTTAATAAGAATAAAAATTTTAAAAACTCCAAACATAGAAAAAGAAAGACATAGTCATTTTCTTTTAAACTTATGGGAACAAGTGTAATGCTATGTTGACTTACCCTTGCATCTGTAACCTTGAATTCCCTCAGAATATACTGTGGCATGTTGTACTCTGCCATTGGATCTACCACAAAATACTGGTATCTGGCTGAGCGCTCCGCAGGCCAGTACTGGTGGCATTTTTCCTACAAAACAACAAAATTAAATACATTACCTGTTACTTGAGAGCACTACCATAAACGGGTATAAACCCTTTTTTACTCAGCTAAGTGTGATATTCATGGAAAGTGCCAATAGTGACAAGAACATGAGCTGCTTGTGTCGGTGTAAACATTAAACTCATAGAGTATAAAATTATCTTTAACACTGCATTGCAAAGGGTTTCTCATTGGTCGCTCTATATCTGAACTTGCTTATACTTCTGCTCAGTTTTATTATCTATCAGCGACAAGAGCTATCCCTAGCCTAATTTTCAATGGTGAGTTTTTATCACAATTTAAATCCTGATACTATCTTCAGTTTTCTTCCTTTTTGCTTGTTGGAGCAAGTCCCCTCAGCCTCAGTCACGATTCTATCTCTGCATCCACTAGCCATGTCCTGAATAATCTCTATTCTCTCAGACACCTGGCCTAACTCAGATTTCACTTATCAGATGCCAGCTTTCTCTTGATGTAATCCTGTCCAGATAGCAGACTGCTTCGTTCTTTCCAGTAGACAGAGTATCGATGAAATGAGTTTAGAACTGTAAAAAACTGGGGGCTGAAACTTTAATGTGCAGGACAGAACATATAGAAGACATTCAGATCTCGAAAATACCACACTTTCTTTTAACATTTTTACAAGGAGATGCTGCAAAAGTCAAGTTTCCAAATAAGAGATCTTTCTTTTTCAATAGGCAGCAGTGCTCCCTCCGCATGCTTTGGAACACCAGCATGCAAACCCACCTGCTGAATCTCAGCGTGCCCCACAAAAACATGCCATGTCTAGTTTGTCTATTGCAACACATCAACAGATTGGAAAAATTTATACCTAGTGACCAGGAAGGCCACTCCTATTTCAGCAGGAGAAGGAACTAAAACTCTCATCTTTAGATATTCCTAACAATGAAATATTTTAATATAAAGAGCTGCTGTAACCAACATTTTAGTAAAGGAATAATAGAGCAGTACTTACTCTGCCCATTTCTCGTAGCTTAGTGAGCATGACCACAATTGTAGAATTATGCTCCCAGAGCATTCTCCAAAAGTCTTCAGTTGTTTCTGCTAAAGGACCCTGTGTAGCTATGTAAGCTTTTTGTTGTCTATGTAAAACAAAAGTAAATTAAGAATAATATTTTAATCAAAAAAGTGAATTTATACTCATGTTCTCTGTTTACATGTAAACATTGTCTAGAGGGAAAATGTATATACTATTAATAATGAGCGCATTAAAATCTTATTATGATTGTTTAATCAAACTATGGCTTTTTATTTTTAGAACTTTGAGAGGAAAATTACTCTGTTAATATTATGATGTATGACTTTATTATTTAAATTTTAATGCAACTCTAATTGCTCAATTTTGTGTGCTGTAAAAAGCACTTAAGAAACACTTAGTTGTGCTGGTTCATTTTATAGAAATAACTGTCTAACAATCTATTAAGTTTAGGAATTATAGCATCAAGCAGTTTCTTTATTAACTTCTCTTCAACAGTCTGATGCCTCCAGCAAAAGTAAGGCAGGAAGAAAATTTGGGAATGGAGTACGTATTTCCAAGCCCTAATATCCTAATAGTGGAAGCTACCACCAAACTGTTAAAGGACTGGATCAGCAGCTTTGTATGATGATGACCAGTTTGCATTGTTGCTTCTTTCAAGCAACAGAAACACCCTTGTGGGTGATAGTGGAGATGAAGTCTATTTTCAATTATGACCGGAGGCTTACAGAATTATCCCTGGGATACGGATACCCAGGCACACCTAAACTGACTTAGGCAAACTATACCATTTCCCTGTTATGCCTTTTTCAACCAGCTGCTTTAAGTCAGCTGAGGGCATACTCCTCTATGTTGTCATGAAGATGCTGGTGGGCTGCCCATCTGTTTACATAGAAAAGGCTTTTGGTGGTTAGGTCAAGTCTTAGTCAGTGCTCCAAGATCACAGACTATCACCTTGACACACAGAGTATATCTCCTGTATCTTATTTCTAGATATCCTTTTAAGCAGAATAACTGTGAAGAAATAGGGATCCAAATCATGAGCATGCTTAAAATCTTAACTTTCAGCATATAAAGCATACTGAGAGCTCTTAGTGGTTTAAAGACAGGTAAAAATATAATGTTTAAGATTCTATGTAATTTACAAAATTTTTCTATATTATATGGTGAAAAAATATAAACCCTTTATTAAAATTTAAAAAAACACCCAAACATGCCCTGAACACCTAACAAATACCAGATTTCAATAATAAGCTTTGTTATTTTCAGTGTAATTACATAAACAATTTTGTAAGCTTTTAAAGCAGTACAGATAAGAACACATCACTATTTGTACCTGTATCCATCAATGAAACTGGCATTAATATAATCAGAGCCTTCTACTCCTCGGATAGGCTGCAAGCATACCCTTGTGGACTCATATGGCATAATATTGACAAGGCGATTTTTGAATTTATTACATGGAAGGTTGGCACTGATGAATCTTGAAGTGTGAGCCTTAGAGCTAGCAAGACGCTGTAGAAAAATTTAAAATAATTAAGGCCAGATATAACAAAAACAAGTGACACTATCAGGTTTTATAATCTCTGCTCAGTATCCATTAATGAATAATTTCAATTTCAGATGCTTACTTTTCCATATTCTATTGCAATAGCCAAATATTTGTAAAGCTTCTTTTAACACCTTATACAAGTACAATGTCTGCTCTGTTAGTGCATTTGGACAAATTCCAGTATTAAACCACTACACTACACAAAAACATATTTCAAGATATAATAACAACAATAAAGGAACAGCATGGTTAAATCACCCTCACCGAATGGTTCTTGTCCAGACACCCATTGAGAATAGAATTGCACTTTTTAGAAAGAACCATCTTCCTAATTAAAAAATTTAGTCTAATGGTGTCTTTTATCTTCTGATTACTGAAAACAATTGACGGAGAACAGAGCAGCTTTAGTGTTACACTATTTGGTTTTGGTTACCCACAACATAAAATCCAAGTACCTTAAATTCCAGTTCCATTCCTGTGACATTCTCTCCTGTTTCTATCTGTGTCAGCTTCTGGATATATGCATACAGGTTTCTGGCTGGCACTTCGGTATTTCCACATGTCACTGCTTCCAGCAGGGCATCATGGATAAAGATGTATTGGTCCTCAGTTTGAACCATGTAATTCCTCTGTGCTCTCATTAGAGTTACGTGGCCATAAATATCTACAGTCTTTTCATGCTTTATTCTCTCTAACATGGCATCTATCACAATGAAACAGCCAGTCCTGCCGACTCCAGCACTAAAAGAAATGAACATGGGAGAGAAAACATGGACTGCTTCATTCACTGTGCTTAAAGTTTCAAAGTTTTGTAATGCTGATTTGAACAGCACGTTTCTGAATATGAACATCAGCTCTTATAAAAGAGGTTGGTGCCCTGAAATAAGTAAATTCCTTAAACATCCATTACAAGCAATTGAGAATACAGAATGCTTTTATATGAGATCTTTGCATCTTGCATTTTCAGGTTTGACTATAATAGAAATAAAACACCTTGCAACATGTTCTCAAAATATTATGTTCTTAAAAACGGGAATTGATGGAGATGATGAATCCTCTAAGAATTCAAGCTTTATTTGTAGCATGATTTCTAAGTCATTAAACATGCTGTTGTTGCTATTTTCTTTGCAGGGGTAAATTTACAGGCAAACAATAATCTTACAGAAAATGAGTCTTATATATTTCTATTGTACTTTGGTGGCAAACTTTCCACCCCTCTCCCAACTGCTGATGGGGCTTCTATTAACACAGTTTGTTCTGTCCTCTGCTGTTTCACTTGGCTAGGACATACTGTTAGTCTTTGCAATGCAGACCCATGACTAGATAGCTGTGCTAGCTGTAGGCTGGGGAAAATCCACTGTTTGGACACCAACTGTACTGAATCAAATCAGACCATCTTTTTGCAGCCATGGGTATGATTGAACTTTATGAAGTTTTTTTTCAACTATGTGGATACACGTAGCTAAACAAAGCTAAAGTGTAACACGGTTTTGTACATCATTTTTCTGTCCAGGATCACATCATGCCTGTAAAAATGAATGACGGTTTCAGGCCTTCTAAATGCTTAACTTTTTTCACTTAGTGACATGAAATTAAGTACACAGTATAGTAAGCAACAGTTTATAAACTCTCAAGACACTGAGATTAGCTAAGAATATATAAGAACCCCACAAACTGTGATTTTTTGACTATAAATAGAAAGAAACAAAAATAATTATAACCCAGCTTCTAGAGGACAATCATAAAAGGCAAACCTTCTCACAGTTCCTGTATTTTTCTAAGATATTAACTATCTTAAGTCCATCCTGAAATCTACAAGCAAGGTCAAACATTTATTTCTTGCATGACACCTTAAGAATCTTTGCCAATTACCAACAAACTGAATTTACTTATAACCAAATCAAAAGAAAGTACAGAAGAAAGATATTTTGTCTCACATGAGGTAAGTCTTCTTTCTAAGATTGCATATCTACATATTGTTAATCATGTATTCTTGCCACGGATTACTCCTCCAAGCAGCAGACCCCCTTCAAACAGCTGAGGACTTCTGCTAACAGACCAAATGCATCAGTCTCAACTTCCTTAGATGCCACTCTGACAAGAATTAATCAATATTCTGAGTTTAAGAAAATTTACCAATCAGTGATATTCATCAGTGGGAGTTGTAAAGAAGGAAAAATAAAGAGAAACAAAATGATGGCTATCCTAGATAAACAGTAGTTCATTTACTGTGTATAATAAAAGTTCTTCATTCCAGGAAAACCCGTTGACATTAACATTGCTAAAAATCATGGAGAAAACCTCAAAAAGCTGTCTCACTATTGTGATTTTCTTTGGGTTTTTTTGTTCTTCCAAAGGCAATGAAATCAACAGAAGTAGTGCACATTTGTATGTCAGATTGGTTTATATCAAGTTTTAAACCATTCCTTCAATGATTACTCTTCACATTCAGTTTTCATCAGTTTAACAAGTGTGGGCCAAGTGAGAAATATGAAAGCTTGGCAGTGCAGATTTTCTCAGTAATCTAGAATATGGTTCTTTTCCCTATAATGTATTAATGAATTGCTGTTCCAGCATCATGTTTATAACTGGATATGCCATTTTTCAGATCAAACATCAAAAAGTTCACTGGTACCTGCAGACCACAAGTGCAAAATCCCAAGCCAGTTAAAAGCTTGCACCTTCAGCTGGAATGAGTACTTTTCAGTTCTTCTTTTCATGTCTTTTATTATCATTTACATGTTTATTTTTTTCCATGAGCAAACTCGAAGAAGAATAGCTATTAGCATACTCTAGCACAGAAGATACTTGCTAGTCTACAGGTTTATGCAGAAGTTGTGAAGATCATACCATCAGATCCAAACACATCATTATGCACTGATTTCATGGTAAGGATGGAGGGACTGACACACTTCATTTATGGAGGCATTTGGCTTCACTGGGTTCCTGACACACTCCTCTCTGGATCATTTTATCCAGCAAGATATATTACTCCTTTAAGATGTTCAGTACATTGTAATTCTGCCCACTAAAAATGAGCTGTGTGTCTACCAAACTACTCTTTTCATTTTCCACATAAAAATGGAACCAGTGTTACGAAGATTTTAACTTAATTCCTCTTTGAAACATGCTCTTTTGCCCCCAATACCTTCTAACGCCAAACTCCAACAGCTTATTATATAAAAGAAGAAACTATCCTATCCTAATTTTTTATCCCATTTCTCTTTCTCTTCTACTATCACACAGCCTTCTTAATATGGTATGAGACACTGCTGGAAAGCCATACATTTTGAATCCTCACTAATAAGACACTGAAATACGAAAAAATTCCCTGTATTTTGTCTGGTAACCATGTTAATTCACCTAATAAGAATAATTTCACAAATTATTTCTACCTTTGTTATTGACTTTGTTGCCCTTTTGTTTTGCATCTTCTGGTGTTACTGTCAGAATTTTACAAAAAACTATTTCAGCTAGTGAAAGATACTATTACACTTTCAAGTGGAAAACCTAAGATACCTATTAAATAGACATGCCTACTAGGAAACTGTTACTGCTTCAAATATTGTCATTTACAGTAGTATAACATTTGTTTTCAATTTCTAAAAACATGACTGACTCAGTCCCATGAGCAGAGACATGCTTAATGTCCTGCGATGCAATACAGCTACAATAGCTACAATTCAAAAAAGGAAAGTGAAGAGGCATAAGGGGGACATTCTGAATTCAAATCACTGTATGGATGTGTTAAAGGTTGGCTTTTGTGATTAATTTGTAGCTGTTTAAATGATGACCCTTTACTGATACTTCAGTGATTTGGCAAAGGAAGGCAGTGTAATTACCAGTATTCACAGATCATTTAATTGGAAGCAAAGACAGTAAAATATGGACCAAAAATCATGTAGGACATTTTTGACTCATATCAGGGGAAAATTTTATTGAATATTACTGTTTCAGATTGAATGAAGCTTGCATTTATGAACTGAAAGTACATGAAATTGCTTGTGATATGGGAAATATATAAAAAGGTCTGGATTTCATTGAGGAACTTCATATGATTGATTAGACTCTAATCCCACAGAAATTCTGTAGTAGTTCTGTCAAGAGCAATATTTAGATTATTTTCCCATTTTGCCGTTAGGAAATTAGAAGAGAGTAGAAAATCACCCCTCTGTCCAGGAAGCAGCAAAAAAAAGCCCCTTATGAAACCACTGAACATCCTTTTGAAAAGAAACATCTGATCAAAATAACATAAAGACCTTGTGCAAAGACATAAATTGAAATTTTATTTTAGAAGAGATACTGGACTGCTTCAAGAATTATGTACCATTTTATAAGAGACCTTTAAGAATTTATCTGCAAGTGTGGTTATGGCTGGATACCAGACAACAACGATGGTATACAGCACTTTCTTAGGTACAGTGCTTTACCAAATGGAAGACTTTACTGACTGAATTTTCTTCATCCCTAGGCTATGCATGGAGGCAACCATATTTATCACTGAAGCCACAAAAAATGTCTGAAAAAGAACATGGAATAAAAAAAATCAGACAACAGAATATTTCCCCACAAGCAGATAAAGCTCAATCTAGAACTCTTCCTAGTTTTCATAGGTAGTGGACAAAAGTATGGGAGGGACACAATCCAAAAGCCAGCCTTATATCTTTCTTCCTTTATGGAGCTTTAATAAGATTTTTCCTTTCAGTCCGTACATTCTCAGAATTCTAGTATTACCATAAATTCTTCAAATATAACTGCCCCAGATTTAAGCCCATATTTTTTTGTAATATGCAACTGCAAAAATATAATAATGTTCAGGAAGTAAATTTGTTCTTCATCTAATCCCAAGTACAGCTCTGGAGAGATCAAGGACAAGAAGCTGTTTTAGGAGATTGTAATTTGAACACAAATAAACAAACTCTCAAGCATTAAAACACACAGAATCAAAACTCCCAAAAATTTGTCTAACAAATCCCACGTACAGGGAAAAATTGTTCATTAAAATAATTTTAAAAGCTGAGTTTTCCATGGAGGCTAAAAATGTAGCATTAGTAACGTTCAACAAACCTTCAAACAATGACATTCCATTACAACACTTCAAATCCTCACACAGGCATAAATTAATGTTACATAGAGGACATGAAAAGAAAATGACTGTTCATTCTTTACTTGCCTAAGAAGAATTAGGATCGTGAAATGAAATGATGAGAATTTCAAACAAACAGGAAGAAACACATTGTTACAGAATACCATGTATGACAAAAAGAATTTCAGAGAGGAAAGGATCAATTAAGGGGATATTAACCAACATGTTACAGACACAACTTCCCCTACAGAAATCCTTTTATTAGATTTTGCTGGAATTTGGATAGGGACTCTGAAAAGTAACATTCTTCTTTTGAATCAACACTTCAGCCTCCAAGTACCTGACACCTTTAGGAACTCTACCACTGAAAAGGCACACCATTAATTTTGATAACTTGCTTCTCCTTTCTTAAAAGAGACAAATTATCATGACTATTCTACCTGCTTCTTTCCTGAAATCATGAATTGTTGGTGAAAAAAAATCTCTTATTGTTCTGCTTGTGAGATGAAATAGCAGAAATTATACATAACTGAAAAGTTCATTGACCTTATTTCATACCACTTATTTTTCTTATGACGGTTTCCCTTCAGAAATGATTGTTGATTCTGTATAACAATACATGCCATAATCTTGCTTTTCATAGAGGATTTTTACATATACACCTTACTTAATCACTATGTTATCTGATTTCTTCAGTTACCCAGACATATAAAGAAAAGAAATGAAAATAAACTTTATTCCTCTGTACTATTTTATCTGTGTACAAGGATTTACTATGATTTTTTATTTCAAAATTAATTCAGTTCTCAGATATTCTCATTATTTTCCTACTTCTCTAAATACAATCTTATATATTCAATGTACTGAATTCTGTATTTATCATCAGAGTAACTACCCTAAATATATATTCTCTGTGATATTTGTTGAGTTTCAGTGTATACTTTACATTTTTTGTACTGTACAATGCATTTGCAAAGCCTTCTTGACATCATGCATTCCACCAAAGAAAGAATGATCTAAAATTTACTGAAATAGAGTTTAGAAAAAGCAAGTATTTTAAGGTTAACTTTAAAAACACATCTTACTATGACTTGTTACCTTCAATTAAAGATAGATCTATGCCTGAACAGCTGTAGTAGATACAGAAAATGATACTTCTGGGTAATTTAGCAGAGGAAGTACACTGCGATCACATCTTCAATAAATAAAAGTGAAGATTACAGCACAGCAGAGAAGTCAATAAACAGAAATTATGCTGCTTGCTGCCAACAACTATTTTTTGCTTTCTTTGCAGTTCAACCTGCTTTGCATTCTCAGGGTGGAATGTTTTGAGAAGCTGCTTCGTACTTTTGAATATTTCTTTCTGTGCTTTGATTTTGTTTTCATAGAGGAGAGATATTAGCCTATCAGTAAGAGTAACAGAAGGTGAACTGATGCTGTCTAATAATGAATTAAAGAATGTGGGAAGAAATGTGTTCTGTAGTACTGGATAACTGCAAGACTTTGAAAGTACTTGTTAGCCACTTGGAATCAGCCATTCTGATTCCAAGTTTCCAAGTCCTCTGGACCCTCCCCTCATTCTAGGTGTTTGTATTCCTATTGTGGCCAACAACTGTTTCTTTTCTTAACAGCAGCTGCCCTTGGGATTTTTTCTGTTTGGGTTTTAGACTGACGCAGCAGTAATGAAGGCTGACGTCATCCAGACATGGGACTTCATCTGGTAAGTACAAATTAAAAGGAAGATGTATCACCAGGACTCCTCAGTCCACACCGGATTTTTTTTTCAGTACCAATCACAGTTCAAAGCCCTACAAGAATCAGTCCACAAATCTTTTTTTTAATCTTTTCTCACTCCCCTGCTCCCCCTTCCCCTACTCTGAAAACTTGGAAATAACCAGTAAATTACTCCTGAACATTGAAGCTGATATGACTTTGGTAGTAGGCCTATTGTTTGCGATCTCCATCTCAGAATGTTTCTTCCTTTTCAATTGAAAACTGATATACCGAGAGGATACGATGAGACAAACATGAAGTTGCCACCTCTAGATTTGGTTTAAACTGAAAGGGTTGCAATACAGTATTAATGCAGTGAGATGCTACACAGTAGAAATGCGAGTTAAAAAAAACCCTGAGGCTTCTCTGGTGAGCTCATATGAAGGCTAGCCCTGTTTTTTAGACCAAGTGGCGAAAAAAATAAATACCCTTTTTCATATCTGACAATACTCTACTGACCGCTGAAGAGGTTGGTTACTGGTACTCATTACAATGTTTCTTAACCTCTGCAATCTTTATACTGACATGAATTCTCTGTAACATAGAAAATCAGGTTGTGAAAGGTTAATACCACTAAGCATTTCACACTTCTTAATCACGACTGGTCATTTAGAGGTCAGACACTAATCTCTTCCCTTTTTTTCAGGATTTTGAACTTATGAGCAAAAACTGTGGACAAGTTATAATGAAAATAATGGGATTTTTAGTGTAGAAGTTTCAAGGTAGCTGTAAAATGAGCTTGGATATTATTGTAACATTAAAAATTATTTTTAAAATTCAGGTGAGAAAAAAAATAGACATCACAATGCAGAATTCACTTGGAACAGCACTCACTGACAAAATCTGATAGTAAGTGATGAGACCCTGAAGTAAGTCTATAAAAGTATGAAAAATGACGAAAGATTAATATTCAGGGCAGAATACTGATTGGAAAGCCTCCATGAAAAGATAACGCGACTATTTTTAAAGCTGCATTTTACTTCTAGAGACACGGGAGAGGATCTAAAGAGACTTTCATGCTGATTACTTTAGATAAAAATACAGCCTGTTCAAAGTTAGCCAAACACGCCGGGTAGCCAAGTTGATGCAATGTGTTCCAGTATACTCTGTGTCTATGGATATTCCGGAATTTAATGTAGGTACAGCTGGGAAATCTCAGAGATACCCCTTTCCAGAATTCAGCTCTTGGGTTATAAAAATATTTTCACATTTCCTGCAGATGGCTGGATTCTTTTCTTCACTCATAATTTTAATTCAGAATTCATTACGGACAGCTGCTGGCTCTGATAGAACCTAATTGCTCTTTTACTAGACTCAGCTGCAAGCAGTCAGATTTCCTTTTCCTTTGTAGAGTATATTATATATAAACATGGGTGGGGAGAAAAATAACCAATTAACTAAATACATATGGATAAAATGACTCACTAAGAGTGCTGATCAAATAATGCATCAAACTACAGCTTAGGTCAAAGGAAATTACAGGCCTTGTAGGACATGATAATATATATATGGAAATAATTATCAGCACCAACATATTTGTAATTTGAGATAACACATGAAAAAGGCATTGCCTTTGTTAAAAAAATCTTACAGACAATTATTACATTTTAATGAGAGGCAGGTTATGTCACCAAGTGAAAAGTCATCAGTCTTCAGCAGACCTGCTCAATTGAAACCATTTGTTGGCCAAATCAAAGTCAGGCCTCAGTATGTCCACTGGGCAACTTAGAAGAAAATGTGGCAGAATCAGACAACTATTTTTACTGCCTTACCTCTTATAAAAAATACATATCTAAAAAAAAAAATATCCCCAGGGAATAGTTACTGTTACTCAGGCTACCAAAAAAGGGTATGTCACAAAATGAAGGAACAGAGACAGCCAGCAAAAATGTCGAGGGATGTGAGAACTCACTTCCACCTCCCTCCACATGACAAATACTGGAACGGGTTAGAATATTTTGCTATTCCAGTTTTCTATGATGGATGAACTCAAGGAAAAGTTGTAGACATGTAAAACATGAAACAGCATTAAATAACACATTTTTTAATCCTTTTGTCCAAAGACATTTAGTGAAATGAAGAGACACATATTTAAATTAAAAGTAAATAAATATCTTCTAACTTAATGTGTGAAACAACTTAAGCAAGGAAAAAGGTCAAAGAGAGTTAATACTGCCTGGTTTTTTCTTTAAAATGTGTGTACAATCATGAATATAAGCAAAAAAATATACAACAGTTTCTCTATGTAGCTAAAGGAATAAAAGGGAAAAGAATCAAAATCCTCATGAAGCAACTACTCACTAACTGCTTGCTGCTGGAGAGGAAACTTTACCGAAATACTGTTGACATTGGAGTTTTGTACATTCCCCTGGAATTTCTGACATTTGCCATTGTCAGAGACAGGATACTGGCCTAGATAGAATACTGATTCTATCTAGTAATAGCATTCCCTATGTTCCTGTACAGATTTCTGACTGCTACCAGAAACAAATCTTACCCTATGCAGTCACAGCAGCTTTTTAGGATTTCAAAAGATAATCCAGCCCTGAGTCACACCAGTGGGGGGTATAATCCCCTGAACCACAGGCTAAGTGCCAACCAAATATGGCTTTATACACATATGACTGATTTAAACAAAGAGGCCACAAGTAGGTGTTTTTCATTATTTGAACCTGCATGATGATACATTGCTATTACTTGTTATTTTTATGATTTTGAGTTTCAGTAATGTTTCCAGTGATACCTTCTGAGTTTTAATGCTTATAAACAATGGAAACATATACTGTACATACAGCAGCTTCATTCAGGTTTTAGAAAGGGCTTGTTTGCTCTGCAGAACTGGTTTCTAACTCGAAAGTGGATCAGCATCAGTTTGCTTGTGTCTGACACCTCAGGGAGGATTTCTATATAATGCAGCATAGTATTTTCCTACTCTAACAAAAAAACCTATCAAGGCCAATTTTAAAGGATCCTCCACACTGTCACATTAACTATGGTACGGTAGTTCTTGTCATGTTCATACTTCCAGGTTTTCATATGCCTAAATTTAAGGAGAAAAATTAGAGACCTAAACTAGTAAGGCCCAGACTGCTGTTAAGTTGAAGAGGGTTTGAGCTGGGAAATGGCATCTTTGCTATAAAGAGGATTCTAACTTGTGACACTCCAATTTGAGACAGAGGAAAGAAAATCTAGCATTACCCATCCATCACTGGTTCTATCAGCATACAGATGGGGATGCTGCTTTTTGTCTGTATAATTGCATGAACATATCCCAGTAATTACGTGAGAGCTCCTGCATGTTCAGCATAAAATATCCAGGGACTTCAAGGTTTCCGGAATCTACATTTTCACAACCTTGAAAGTTTTTATGGTGAGAACATGAAGGCAAATCAAAACTCCTGTCTATTTGTGACACCTGTGACATGTCCTGTCCATGTGTGTAATACCATACATTACAAAATTACCAAGGACTGTCTTGCTATACCAATTTTTTTCCATCTAGCCTTTACCAACTTTTCTTCTAGACTTTCTCTTTTTCCAGTAGATTCTGCAATTCCAACAATTGATCAAAGACAGAGAAACCATCCAAAAATTTCTAAATCAAGTGAATCCAGTTCCACTTCCCTAAACAGAGATCAAGCATCCATAGCATAAACTGTGCAAGACTTGGTATCATATACTCTATAATATACATGTTGAAATGAAATAGCTTCTAAGAATACAGGTATGTGTAGAAATGAAATTACTCTCAGTCAGTTACTCTGATTGCATGGTCTGAGTAGCTGAGACTATCAATACAGATGAAATAAAGGGAAAAACACGGACATTAACTCATTGCTACATTTTTATATTAAGAGGAACTATATATCCTAAGCAGGATCACTAACTATACATTTTTTCAATATGAGATTCTAATAAAAATCTTATCCCTTTCTGCTTTTTATTAGTGAACAATGACTATGAGAAAAAAAATATTTATGAGAGGTACAGTGATCCACAGCTAACAGCTGAAGAGTAAATAGTGTTACAGTGTTTTTGTATAGGCATGATACCCAGCACAGTTTAATATACAGTAGCAACTCAATAACTTCTGGACAAAGACATGTGGGTAAAGCAAAAAAAATTTAGAGTATTTATGGTATTAAAATACTTGTCATACTAAAATGCTTTCGCTGTCTTTTCCTCTCTAGAGCTTTAACCTGTCCAAGGAAGTTAGGAAGGGTCCTGGATTGAAGGATGCTGGGAAAGGATGAGGAAGATTCTAGTATTTTTCATTCTTATTTGTGCTATTTCTGAATATGTACTGGCGAGGTTTTTTCCCCCACCGTGAAAAAGGATAGGCAGTCATCTGCAACCTACTCACTGCAAGGATTAAAAAATGAGCACTTGTAAGGCCTATGGCAAGAGAAGCAGTTCAAACGATACAGAAGTGAAAACAATCCACTGGAAAATCATTGTCTTTGATAAGTAAATTTTTTTTCTTAAATATTCTATTTTTTATTCACAAACTGAACAAAATTAGGTAAGTATTCTACTTTAGGAAATAGAATATGGTGTTATGTTATTTTTTGAAAATTATCTTGTTTTTCACTCTGCTAACTGGTTATGTTAGTGTAGTCAGGCATAGATTTACTTAAAACAGCCACATTCCTCCAAACATCCAAGTTTTTCTGTTTGCAATAGCAGCATTAACAGTACCTGCCAAAGCTTGACAAAGTGTCTTAGAGATATGCCCCTTGGTGCTGGTATTAAAAGAGAGACTCAAACATATGGGATTGCACTAACATGTTAAGCTTTTAGGTAGTGTTACTGAACCAACGACTAAAGTTTCTGTGATGTTTTGAAAAACAGGAGCATAAAATTCCAAACACCCTCCAGTGCTGGTTTATTGTGATCTGATTAGCACCTGTTTGCCTGCACTAATCCAACTTCAAACAAAAACGTGTGTTTTCCCTGCTATCATTAGACCACACATTAGAGTCTCACCAATGCAGAATCCTAGGGTTTAAGCCTGCATTTTTTTCATAAAAGAAACAAGTTTTTCTAGATCAGCTCTGCAAATTAGGGCAAGTCATACAGAGACACCAGTGGGATTGTGGTATTTCTGAACTTCTGTGCAAAGGGACTGAAAGGGTAGTCTTAAAATACAACTGTAAATAAAAAAAAGCACCTATGTGCATCAACTATTTCAACCACCACAGAAAAATATTCAGAAAAATTACTCTAAATAAGCCAACCAAGATTTGAACACATTGTGTGAAGTACCTACAAACAGGATGGGACTGCTAAATTTCATTTGTGGAATTTTTTTTTTTTTAACACAGCTGTAATTTATCTGCTTTTCTCTCCCAAATCTCACACTGAGAATAAGGATCATAGAACACTTTAACTCAGCCTTGATTGAGGCTCTACTGAACTATCTTTCCTGGTAGATACCGACCGTAAACTTTTATCTTTCTTCTTGGGAAAAGAGTACAGTGGCATTATGCATTTATGTTATTACAACTATACCTTTTCATGGAGGTAGTTCTTCCAAAATATCTGATTACTTAAATTAAAAAATCAGCATTTAGATTAGGCCTTGATGTTTCCCTTGTGCTCCATAATTCTTTTAGCAATAATCTATGCTTTTTTTCCCTTAAAAATAACATACCTGTGAATATATTTTAGCTACCTTTTCCACTTAAAAACCTGCCGACTTTTCTGCACAAGTGTGCTGGTTTTGGCTGGGGTAGAATTTATTTTCTTCACAGACTTCCTGCCTCTGTTTCAGTATGTGGTGCAGCTCAGGGAAGCTGGGGGTACATAGGAGGTTGGGAGGAGACATAGGTGACCCAAGCTGACCATAAGGGATATTCCAGAACGCATGGCATCATGCTTAGTACATGAAGTGGGGAGAAGAAGCAGGAAGGGGAGGACATTTGGAACGATGATGTTTGTCTTTCCAAGTCACTGTTACGTGTGAGGGGGCCCTGCTCTCCTGGGCATGGCTGAACACCTGCCTGCCCGTGGGGAGTAGTGAATAAATGACTGAATTCCTTCTTGTGTGTGCAGCTCTTGCTTTTCCCATTAAACTGCTTTTATCTCAACCTACGAGTTTTCCAGCTTTTACCCTTCTGATTCTCCCCCCAGTCCTGCTGGTACGGGAGTGAGTAAGCAGTTGTGTGGGTCTTGGCTGCTGGCAGGGGTTAAACCATAGCAACAAGTAAGAGCTTTGACTGGTAGAATATCCTTATGAAATTCTCAACATGTTTTTGACTTCTGTATTAGATTCATATTCAATACTGTACAGGCAATCAAACTTATCAAAATTACATGTAAAGATGCCTGTTGCATATACATTAGTAATAAATAATTACCAATGTTTTTGGAAATTCTGACCATATAATTCTGTATTTCTTTGTTATCATCACAAAAAAATTATTAAAAATATTTCCATTTGCATATCTTTGACATACATTTACCAGAACTTGTCTTATCAAGTTCAGTAATGTAGAATGGTAATATGTACATTCTCAGTTAATTTCACTAGTTAGAACTATGCTTTCTTTTTCTGGTCACTGTTACATGAATAGAGGGCATTCAAGTACCTACAGTGTGGGTTCTTCAGTAGTCAGGTGTTTTCACCTTAGACTTCTTCCCTCTAAGCACATTGTAAATCATTAAAGAAATTCTTCACACATGCAAAAACCATTTCCTAGGAACAGGATATTAAACTAGCTTGCCAACGAATGAGGCTTTGATACAAAGTGGTCTGGGGCCACTCATGAACTGGGTCTCCAGCTACCTTCATTCTCTATTGGACATTTAGCTGTATCCCAAAACCATGGAGCAAACTAGAAAAACTTTTTAATCCCTTAACGGGAAATGGACTGAAAGACAACTGCTGGTCAGTATTAAGGCAGATGGGTAGAAATGCAGGAAGGAAAAGCTTGGGCTAAACCTTTCACTTGCAATACCTACCTATAAATACAAAATAAATAGGGGCTTACTCTGTAAGGATCAAAATACAGACAGCTGGCTCTTGTATTCCTCACCCACGCAGGGTGAGAAAAATTCTCCCTGTACTTAGTCGTCCGATAGCTTTTTTTCAGTTTCTATGGCTTAAAAGTTTTCAGAAAAAAGGCTTCCACAGATTCTTCAAGCTTATTCTTTCTTTTTATCCAACACACTTTGAAAGGCAACTCCCATTCTGTTTATACTTATATAACATGTGATAATTATAATTAATTGAGCTGTGATAGTTTGGTAGGTACTGGAAGAAACATAAAAGAAGGTATTAGTGATGTCTCAGATGGCTTACAATTGCCACTATGAATCCTGTGTTCCTTCTAGAAACTAAACTGAAATGACTCCTTCAGTAAGACATTGTTCAGAAGACTGCCTACCATAGGCAAAGGATGTAAGATATGGTTCTGTGTTATATTGTTTGGCTCTAGTCAGAAAAGTCTTAAGTACTTTTTAAATCTGGATGATGAAATGGATGAATTTAATGAAAAGAGATTTAGGTAGTCCTGAACACAAAATAGGAGACAATGACAGACAAGATACAGAACAAGGACAAGAGGAATATTAAAAAGGCTGCAGAGGCAGACTAGGGGACAGCAAAGGAACAAACGAAAAGCAAGAAGTTTGTCAAGAACAGAAAAATATCACAGTGGAAAAAAGCGACTAGTAGAGGGCAGTAAAAGGAGATGCTTGACAAAAATCAGTAGGAGAATGCTACTATTAGAATGACAATCTTGCTTCAGAGAAAATACTAAGAAAGGTACATATTTCATTAAATGGTTCAGAAATGTGATATTAACAGTGAAATGAGTTTGAGAAACAATGGAATTGAAGAACACAAATAGAATATACATAGAGGGGTCCACAGAATAAAGATCAGTCCAGACTTGGAGAGAAAAAAATTGATAAAAATGTGAGATGATTTATAATAAGCAAAGGAAAGATGAGAATGGAGAAACTTACAAAGTGAGCAACAGAGAAGAAAAGGGAAAAAAAATGGAAACCAGGTTCTAATTAAAAACCAGGTAATGTGCAGAGCTTGTACTTTAGTGTTTTAAATTACTTTTTTATGAGCTTGAAATGAAATGTTTGTGCATGTCCAGTACTTAAATTTCAAACCAAATGGGAAGAATTGTCATGTTGCTGTATGAAAGACATATCCTTTAGCCTAAAAATACTGTGGTGGTGCTCTATAGTTGTTCCTCTTTTGATTTTTTAAACCAATTTAATAACCACAGAACCATAGAATATCCTGAGTTGGAAGGGTTCCACAAGGACTACTGAAGTCTGACTTGTGGCCCTTCACAAGACAGCCCCAAGAAAATCACATTGAATTCAAAATGATAAGGCAATACAAATCTCTGAATATAATGTTACTACCATATGCCTGAAAAGTGACACTCACATTAACATTAGTATTGTAAGAAACACTTTCAGTAACTTCTTGTTAGTCTATCAGTTGGATAGCCAGCATATTACATTGGTAAGTTAATTAGCACATTCATAAACTTTGGACTGTCCAGAACACACGCTGCTAAATGTGCAGCAGATAAAATTTTTAATTACAGAGACATAAATTTTTAAATTTTTCAGAAACCTGGTTTCATTAATTCTGCTCACAGACAAATTGTTAGGAGTGGAATTTAAAAACCTTGCTAAAATAATAGGATATGTGAAAGTCTGTTTTTTAGAGGTTAGGTTGTATGAAGTGACTGAAATCTTATTGTCTCAAGTAACTGTACATAAGGCAAAAAGCTTATGTATAGCAGATTATGCTTATTGCAGAGTATTGATAAAGAAATTAATAGGAATTTGGGAGAAAAAAAGTCCCTCAGGCATCAAATCATACTACCTAACATGACCACCACTTTCAATGAAATCTGCATGCAAAACTAATGACAAAATAATGGCCTTGTACTTCATCAGTATCTCTGAGTGATAACAAGCAATGTATTTTATTTCATCTTTTCCAATGACTAGCCATAAGAATTGATTTAATTTGCCTATTTTTGCATTGAGGTAATTTAGGCTATTATATTAACTTAAGATCTTTCCCAGAATGGGAAGATTAATTTCTTCTGTTATGTTTGGGTTTGATTTAGAGTATAGCATCTTCACTGTCGAGCAACTTCGAAGGTATTTTATATATAGATCAAGCTAATGAAGCTGGTTCTGAGGAAATCTAAAATCCTAGACAATAATCAAAATGTTTTAAGACCCTGTAAATGCAAGTACAAAAAGATTTGGCTCCATTCAAGAAATACTCAGCAAACTTTATGAATATATTTGTGTTATTATTTATAATTATTCCACATTTTTAATCCTGGTTTTTCAATAAACATTAAATATTTGTGTTCCATGTTCTCTGGTATTTTGTAAACAGTCTGTGCCTTTCAGCATTGAAGTTCTGCTTATTTTGTTTTCCTGTTGACTTTATTTTCCCGTCTTGTTTACAGGAGCCTCTTGCAATCACTTTAAAAGTGTTGAAATTACCAGATTCCATGGCTGGGTTACCAATATGTTAAGAAGTCAGAACGAGACATGGTGGTGTGCTGTAATTACTACTCCTCAGCTTTTGGATGACAAAAACAAGACTCGTTCTCAAATATGCTAAGCATTTTTAACTTCAGTGATGAGTGTGTAGTAGCTCTCAGCCTTTCTAACTGAAGGTATTCCAAAATGAAGTTCACAAAAAACAGTGATCTTAGGAATTTGCTTTGAAAGGGGCTACACAGAAAGCTATACAATATATGACAACATTGTGCTGGAATGAGGGAACCCATCTTGGAGTTTATTTCTATCTGAATTGGTACATATGTTCTGATAATGTCCTTATCAACATGATTTTAAGGCTTTCTCAAAGATCCGTTCAGCAAATTCCAAAGAAGACATATCTCTTCCTCTTCATTTTCTTTAGTCCTAAAACATTAAGAGCTACTGACTTTTTTTCCTTCAGATTTTATTAATTCATACCTTATAATGCCTGAAGAGGTTTGCTACTTTGCAAAAAACCATGGAGCTCTCATTTCCCTGGAACTGGGTTCATATTGTTCCCCAGGTACATCCTTTGCATTTTCAGCTCCGCAAAGTCCTAAACTGAGGATTTAACCTTGAATACCAATTTAGGTCTTACCTATTTTCAATGAAACTTTGAATTTATGTATCTTAATTCATATGTTTGCTACTTTCTCACACAATATAAGTAATAATTTCAAAAACTGCATCATTGCTCAAAACACACTCTTCAATACTTAGGCTCTTAAGCCAATACCATCCTCTTCCTTTTTCACATCACATTCTGAATGCCACAGATACATTTGCATTTCCCTGCACACGTTCTCCCTGGAGATCTTTTGATGTTCTAAAATTAAATTAATTGTGCCCAGACCAAATATAATAATTCTAGCCTACCCAAGTCGGCAGTGCCATACTCAGGTCCTTGATTTGCAACGCAACCATCTTTTTCTTTGACAGACTCAGAAGTCTGTTTGAAAGAAAAGCATACTTTCATCTGCAACAAACCAGAAAGCAGTAACCTTGACATACAATGCTTTGAAGAAACTTCTGGGCTTACCTGCAATGCACAACCATAGGTCCGGCATCAGGTGGGTTGCAAGTCTTGACTCGTCGCAGGAAAGCCAAGAAGGGAGTTGGGTGTTCTGGGACACCATGGTCAGGCCAAGCAGTGAACTGGAATTGCCTCACTTCCCTTTTCTCACTTGAGCCATTCTATGAAATTTAAAAGTTTCATGACAAAACTGCTACTTGAAATGATATGGGCACTTTTCAATGAAACAACTGCAGAAGCACATATACCAGTGAAAATTATTTAAATAATATTCGGAGCCAGAAAGAAAAAGAACTCAGGCTGTGGAGAAAAATCCAAATTACAGATTCAAACAATGTAAGATCTTTAATTGTAATGTACACTTGTGCACCACAAGTGCCAGAGACCTAGTTAGTGTTCAGGCTTTTCACGGTGACCGCTCTGCATTAACTCACAAAACTTCATGTTATAAGGAAAATGCAGAAGTCCCAATGTTCAGTGCTGTTAGAAGGAAACAAGGTAGAAACATGAAGGGAGGAGAAGGGGAGAGAGGGAGTAAGGAAATAAGGGGAAAAAGCAAGCAGGGAAGGCAGGAAGCAAAAGGAAGAAGGAGGACAAGGTGACAGGAGGGAGATAGGTGATGGCAAGAAAGGAATGGGAGGGGAGTGAAAAAATTTCCAGCCTTTCAATTTAAAAGTATATAGTAAGAGTATGTAAGTATATATATACCTTGTAAAGTGCAAATGTACGAACACAGTATGTTGCCAATTCAACAGTGTCTAGAAGGGTCACTTGGATTAGCCCATAGGTTTCTGTGCCTCTGCTTGGCCAGTATTGATCACACTTCACCTGCAGTGAAAAACGTTATCATTTAATACATTTAATGCTGAAATTTATTACATATCTGAGTGTACATCACCATAGGTTTTAAATGCATGTGGAGATAGAATGGCCAACTTCCAACACAAGAAATTTATTTTATCATCCACAAGAACTGCTCTTCTGGTAGTAGTTTATGTAATGTCTTCTTCCATAATGGGTAAGTTCAGTAGGACAGATAATTGAGAAATGCTAATAAGCATAGATACACGGCAGAAAAAAACAATTTAAAGTAGCTTAAAATATGACCTGTATCTTCACCTTTCACAGTCCAGAATTTAATAACAGTACTAATCCCTTCAACATAGATGGAACTTGTTTTTAATATCTGCCATATTTTACATTAGTCCCCAAACTTATACACTATTGCTTGGATGTTAATACTTGCTATGTATAGAAATAGCTCAGTACAAACATGGATTTTTTTAGAAATATTTCAGTACACTTATAAATGGAAGGGCATCATATTAAGTGGACTGTGAGAAAAAAAAAATTCCTTCTGAGATCAGTGTTTATCAGAGAAGAAGCATATAATGAAATTGGGTCCACAGGCATTTAAAAACCATGGTTTGGTCCTTAAAAATTTTAAAATTTTAAAAAACACAGGACATTTAATTCAGAGGAATCTTCATTTTAAAGTCCCATAGTTTAGAATATTAAAAAATGCAATAATTCTGTATACGATGACACATAAGAGAACCATATTTTTGTCATCATTGCTAAGGCTCAATAATTTTTTACAGTTAAAAAGTGTATTTACAATGAAAGCTGTTAAGAAAATAGAAATGCTGAACCTCTAAACCTAACACAAAATGCAGTACAAAGCAGTATGGGGGTCAAGTAATTTAAAACACTTTACTTTCAGGGGCTGATAGGTGAAACTGAGACAGTCAATCTCCATTCTATTTATAACAATATAGTCTTACCAATTAGCCCTGCCTACAGTACAGAAGTTTAAAATGAGTCCAGTAATAACACATTGCTTTTTTTTAATAAATGTCTTCATTAATCACTCCAAGCCAGACTCATACCAAATTCAATGAGAATACACTAAATGTAAAAAAACATCAAAAGCAGAATATTGCACAATATTTCCAGAAAAAAAAAGTGAATTGTCATGCTAATTCACAAGAAAAACGGATTATTTCCACAAAATGGAAAATTAAGATATGCATCTTTGAAACTCATGCGTTCTCCAGGTTTTTCATTCTACACAGTACTTATTGATAAAAGACTTGGTATGCTTTCCAACTCTCCAGTCCCAAATAGTTTTTGCTCACAGATCATTTTATTTTGAGGCTCAGAGGTCACAGATCATTAACGGTTCACAAATCACAGTCTCAGAACAAGTAATCTAGATAGAGAGGAAAAAAAATTCTAGCCACTGAAGCAGGAGATAAGAATTCATTAGTGGCAAAATAAAAGGAAGCAATTTTTTACAGGAAATGATAGTTTAATTTATAGATAAGGAATTGCAACAAAATAACTAAAAATGTTTACTGATACTGCACTATTAAAAAATGGGGTTGATAGCAAAAAAAATTCTCTTATTAAGAGGAATTAATTACTTCCTTGTGCCATTTATTGAAAGATAAGTATTGCAAATAGTTCACAAATATCCGTGATTTATTTTCAAGTTTCCTAGTACTTGCCCCCTTGGTCTTCATAAACCAAACTCAAAAGCATGTTTTCAATTGAGACATTTAAATATAATTATAGTAAATCTACTTTCACTTTATCATTAATATAGAAACAATGCAATACATCTATATCGGTTACCTGTATTTTAAACGAAAAGGTTGTGGTTTATTGTTTATTAATTCCAATAGAATGACATATTTTTTCATGGAAAATGTTGATACATAATAACTGTAATTTGTAATCTTAGCAACTACAGATTCAGTATAAACCTCTACCTAAACCTGGGTTTTTTGAAGGTTTTTTAATTAATAAAAATGAATTTTTAATTAAAACAAGAAAAGTGTAGCTGTGCCTTTGCATGCCTAAATATGTAGTTCTTTTCTTCACCCTGCAGTTCTCACATATAAATTGTATGCTCATAGAAGCAGTACTAGCTTCCAAAAAGCATTCCTGAAAAATTAACCAGCTTGCAGTTTGCTAACAACAAAATTTGACCAGCTTGAAAAGGACAGAAAATGTTTTATTTTTATTTTGTAGAGTAATCTAATGTTGAGAATATACTTGGACTTAGAAGGCTGTAGACAACTTCTCCTTTTCAGTAAGGCTGGGGAAAAAAAAATGTGTGTTCTCCTTTAGGTGCAGTTTTTGTTTGGGTTTTTTTAATGTACTAGTTTATCTAACATAAACTGGAATTATGGTATGATTTTTCTGAAATACTTTCTGTGAGAGCTACGTGATGCAGAGGACTGCTGCTGGAAGCAGCCACTAAGTGTTCAATAAGAAACTCAATTTGTAGAGTAGTATATATCTTATTTGAAAGTGGCAACTGATGAAAATACGTATCAATACTTTTAGAAAGAAAACCTGATTTCAGGTTGATGTGGATTTGACCTTCTGGGAGAGCACATGAAGCATAAGTGGATTGAACTGCATCTTTTGTCCCTTTTGCCTATTGATTTTTCTCAGAACAAGAGGTCTTCTTCAGACATGTGTCCTTACGTGTCTCCTACACTCTTTTGCTCTGTGATCATAAATCTTATATTCCCAATACCCCTAACAATTTAGAGTCCAATTTATCTTTGTGAGAGATCAAACAATGTTTTCTATTGGACTTCACTGGCAGCAGAGGACCAGATAATGCAAGTTAATTGGTAAGACACTACTGTCTGAGACAGAGCTCTTTCCAAATGTTTTACTCCATATTCAGATCCCAGTCTTCAGCTCTCTAAGTGTCTGGAGATGTTACATATTCTATGTTCTTTTCAGAAAAAAATTCTCAACCCCCTTCACTCATCCAAAATTTAACACTAAATGTCAACAAGTCAGTTTTGAAATTTTTTGCCAAATGTGTTCTTGCTTTAGTTTTTTGGTCTGTGTTTAATTTCTCTGTAGTAAGGGCCATTTCTTCCTTGCTTGTGTCAATTGTTTGGAAAAAAAATTAATGTGGCAAAGTATGGTGATGATAATACAATCCCTCCCCAGAAATACAATTACAGTGTTTTTAACAGTTTTTTTTCTAATATACCTTCGATGAGTCCTCACCTCATAGTTCTCATCTTTCTCTTATCCATGTAGCTCTGAGTTCTAAGGGTTGATCTTTTCCCTGGGAGACTACTTTCACCTGCACCCAATGAGAGTTTTTCTGTGCCACTAACTGTACATGAGAACAGCTTATACCAGTAATTATCTAATGTTCTCTTGCCTACCACTAAAGATGGCAAGATGAATGAAGCAGACACTTGAGTGTGAAATAATTCACTGGTGATTTAAAAGAGTGTTTGTTAAAGAGAAATTAAATTAGAAGTACTGACAAGCATGCCTTTTAGTACTACTTTCACTATCTCATGATCATAAGTTGCACACTGCCAAAACCACTACATACAACATCACAGCAGCTCTCAAAAGACTAATAAATATATTAAGAAATCTTTTTAAGTACCATAGTAGTAGATGTAACTAGAATGTACAACTAGTGATAGGCACATTCTCTTAATCTGCCGCTCAAACATACACATATTTTCTTTCTCTACATTTCTTCCACTCAGAGCATGCAAATCCTTGCTCTTCATGGAAGCACAAGTATTCACTGAAAGCAAAGCTGTAAGAAAATGTAAATGCTTCCTTTTCCATTAAAAATGAGAAGCTTGAGACATTTTCAGACTTGAAGGGTTTCAGCTACAGAGTCCCTAATATTCATGGATATTCACACTTCAGCAAGTCATAGACACTAGAGAATGTGCCACCATGCATCAACAGAGCTGAAGGAAGTGTATTTCCATATGAACATATGAATACAAAGATTCCTGACATTCAAGGGTAGAGAAATAATTTTCCAGTACAAAGTTCCATCATTCAGGCTGAAAAGCTACTTCAGGTGATTCTTAACACATGAACCAGCTGTTACAGGCTATCTAAGATTATAAGGACAAAACACAGATCAGGAAAGAGACAGCAAACTAGTATCAGGCAGATACATATAGCACATTATTTGCTGTAAGAGCAGTGTATGAATTATGCTGAATCTAGAACACAAAATATCAGTAGTACATAATGAATTTCCTGCTCTGGTTTTCTTACTAAAATAAGCATGTTGCAGACAAAATTTTCTATAGTATTTTCAGATGATCTTCCTTCAGTAAAGGAAGAAGAATCAAGTGTCTCTCAAATGATGTTGAATGGTAACAATAACTAAGCAATAAGAATGGTAGTGCCAGTTGTTGGTGATGGAACCTGTCTCAAACCCTATCAGGCTAGTTTACTGCCTCAGACATTTCAGCTAATGTTCTGTCTCCAAACAGATGTTACTCTGAAGCCATTTCCTTTTTTGCAACAATGCCTTGCCACCTAAAGATTAGGCTGATTTGACTCTAAAGCTCAAAGTATTTGAGATTATAAACCAAAGATAAAAAAATAAAATCAGAATGTAGACACATGTTTTTACATCTTATTTGAACAAGATTTGCTCTAGTGTCACTCTCTGACTTCAGTCCAAGTCTAAATGAAAGATTAAAATATTAACTCATAGTCATAAATAAGTTTTAGAGTTTGGTCTTAATTACAGTAGCCACGAAAAAAAGTTGCAAGCAGAATTTGGAGGCAACATAAATGAACCATAGGCTAATCAATTCATAACAAACTTTAGTCCTCTATAAAGGCTTCAAATCCACCCTCAATACACCCCTACTTTCTGAAATTTCTGAGATACTATTAGTAGGCTAAGAGTTAATACTGACAGATAAGTGATAAATTAAAGAGATTATCCCCAAACTGTTTCAATTCTGATCCTTATGAAAGAGTGTGGTATGGTTATTAAAACAAAAAGAAACAGATATTGAAAGGAATCTTGGGCATGTTTAAAAGTGCTCTCTATCTCAATTTTTATCTTCATCTATATAAGCAAGGTACAGTTCAAAACTATATTGCTGATATCAATGTGAGACGCCCTTTTTGAGCTCTTTCTAACAGCAAGGAAGCCATGGTTTTAATGAATTCATTTTGAAGGATGAGTCTGTCAAACAGTTAAGTTCAGCAAGATTTTCCAAAAAGGTCTTGAAAAGGTATAAATGAATGGACTGACTGGAAAAGTGAATGTGCTGACTACTTTTTGTTTCATCCTCTTGTACTCAAGGCTGATCACTGTGTGCAGTCTGAATAATCCTTTCACTGAATAAGGTATTACAGTATGAAGAACACATTGAACAATTCAGCCTGCTATTCAAGTGCTTTAATGAAGATCTAGTATTTTCCATAAAAGAGAGCTATCTTTTTAAGCTGATATGAGTATTACATAAAATATCAGTGAAACAAAAGGATCAAAAGAAAGAAGCAACAGATAAAAAAAATTCTATTATTCTTGGTTTTGGTTCACTTGAAACAGAACTAATACAAGAACAGGAACATCGGAAAGCATTTTGGGGACCTAGAGGTCTTAGTCTCGATTTTGATTTTTGAATGGAACTTCAAGTCATGGTGAGCTTTCTATAGTTACTTTAATACATAGATAAAACTCTTAATCTCATAAATGTATTTCATACAGTTCCTGTTATATTAACCAGAAAATTACCCTAGCAAAAGCATTGATTACCAACCTCAGTACCCAGCTATGTCCATTAACTTTCTTAGAACATAGGACATCTATTAATGATGCAAAATACAGATCATAATATTCTCTTTCAGAGACACTTGCTGGAAGAACTTAAATCTTCATGATTTATTGCTTGCCAGAAAGGAGAACTGGCCTTGAGTTTTTCACCATAATCTGCTAGATAAGGAAAAGTAGGATTACTTTTTGATAAACAATACTAAAATCACTCACTGACGTTTTCAAGCCTCAAACTGCTTGACAGGCTACCGTGTGCTGAAGTAATACATTACAATGCTAAACCAAACATGAACTAATCATGTGTCCAGAGAAGGGCTGCAAAGATGGTGAAGGGTCTCAAACGTAAGTCCTGTGAAGAGCGGCTGAGGATACCATGGTTGTTCAGTCTGGAGAAAAGAAGGTTCTTTTTTATTGTGCTCTAGAACTACCTGAAAGGAGGTTGTGGCGAGGTAGGGGTTGATCTCTTTTTCCAGGCATCCAGCAACAGGACAAGAGGAAATGGCCTCAAATTGCACCAGGGGAGGTTCAAGATGTATATCAGAAAAATTTCTTCACTGATAGAGTGGTTAAGCATTGGAACAGGGTTCCCAGGGAAGTGGTGGAGTCACCATTCCTGGAAGTGTTCAAAAAAGGAGTGGACATGGGACTTTGTGATACGGTTTAGTGGGCATGGTGGTGCTTGGTAAAAGGTTGGATTTGATGACCTTGAAGGTCTTTTCCAACCTTAATGACTTTAAGATTCTACAGCAACTGAATGTTGAAAACAAATAAGCAGAATTTTTAATCTTCTAACTCAAAATGCCAATGGGCATTTTCTACATGTGGCATAGCTCCTCTGTCTGTATTAAGACAAGAATTATGGGACGTAGTAATGTATGTCTTACCTCAAGCACAAAGCAAAGGAACTAAGAAAATAAAGACAAATTACAGAGTTAGAATATTGTTTTGACTAAACCACTTGCTATACAGTTGCCTCATGGAAATGGTATTTTTATAGAAAACCATCAGTTTACTCTAACAGCTAAAAGAAACCACACAGAGAAACACAAAAAACTAGATGGTTGCCTTGAAAAATACTTTTGGCAATACCAGGTATTGCCAGCTTGAAACCATTTCAGGTAAGACTCTGGTGCAAACAGTTCTGGGAATCTTACAATGGAAGAGACTGCACAAAATATCCTGCAAAGCTTCCTCCATTCATGACATTACATTTTAGAAGTTCTTTAATAGTTCAGAATAAATCATCTTTGCTGCAAAGTTTATTTCTTCCTCCTTAAAGCCCCACAGGCAGGGAAAATGGCTGATTATTATGAAATTGTTTAACACCTTTTAACGTGCTGGAAGACTACTGTGGTTTTCTTCACTCTATTATATGTAAAACAAATCAAAATATTTCTGACTATTTCTCCAACATCTGACCACTACTGTTCTCTTCTAGATTCTCTGTAATTTACCAACATCTTTTCACATGGGGCATTAATTCTGTATGTTCTCAACTTCAAATGTATATAAGCTGAAATAACCAGACTTCCAGCCCATGCAGTGTGTAAAAGCAATTCCTTCACACAAAATTAACCCTCCTTAGAGTATGGCATTTCCATAGCTATTTTACTGGATGATATTAACAGTCTGAGTTTTAGCTGAGGCACCTTGGCACAGCACTTCGACTTGAAATGTGCCTAGAAAATGAACTCTAAGCTTTATTGGATTAGATTCTTACATACATTAAGCACCTATGACTGACTGCGTTTCAGTGAGAGCTGACCATGTTCCTGGCCTTGTGCTTCTGAGAATCCTTCCATAATAAACCGTTACAGTTAAGTTTTACAATTCTGACATTATAACTGGTGACTCCACCTTCTACAATGGTGTAGGAATTCTTGGACTGTGGCCATGGCATTCTGTTACAGCGAAAAAAAATAACAGTACAAACCTACACATTAAATTTTTATTTTTGTAAATCTGGTGAAATCATGGTGTACTCGATTTTGTGGTTTTCTTTTTTTTTCCCCCAGTGCTCTCATTCATTCTTCATCTAACTCACATCTTAGCATGCAGCGAGCACTAAAGAAGTGAAATAAAATTCTGATACTACATTATTGATACAGAAGGTATCAGTTTGCCATTAAAACTAGGGAATGAACAATGACAAAACTGCACATTTAATTCCTCTTTAGTAAAACAATACAATTCAGTACGAAAAATGCCATCTGCAACATGTCCTATCTACTAATATCTGCTGACTGATAAGTTAACTTACCACTTACAAGATAAAGACATGTAGAACTTTTTCAGTTGCTACAAAGCATAGCTAAAATTTCTTTTTATATTTTCCTGTTTAAATACATTTCACAACTTTAAAAAAAAGCACACTTTTACACACCTGTGCTGCCCAATAAGAAACATCAGTGGAAGTTTTCTGCAAAAATAAATTACAATTTGTCTAAATACAGTAGAATACAGGTGCACTTGGGACCATATTGATAATATTGTTAAATGTATTTTTAAGTGCACCTATTGCTGACTTCTCTACTCCTTTAGGGAAGACGTCTTATTGTCACTTATTTTTGATGCAGTATTTTGACAAGCAATACCTCCAGTATTACCCAAACATACTCAGAAGGAAAGATCTGAAATTTGCTGCAGAAGCTCTGCACAACAAATAGAGAACTAACTTCATCACAATTGCATAAAAGTCTGCTGCATTCCATTCATATAGACAGGAAAACTGTCTGTATCTTAGTTTTCTGTGCTCATTACTTACTGTGGTGCATGTACTCTTGCTTTGTCTTAGCTATGAAGTCAGATACATTAGATATCAGTGCCTAGTCTGCCATCAACAAATGAAGATTCATGAAAAATCTTGGCAACGTGCACATTTTGAGTAGAATAATATTGTATTCTTCCCAGATCTCCCTTTATTTTTTCCTTAGCTTGGTTGCCAAAGTTTGTTTCAAAGCTGTTTTTACTAAAGAGTCCCAATGTACAATTACATTTTCCACCGTGTTTTCAGTTTGTTGTGGGTTTTGTACTAGTTGAATTTGAATAAACCTTCCCTGATTTAATTTATTATATACTCCTTCAAAAACCCCAACCAAACTCACAAAGCAAAACAAACCCCAAACAATTATTTACTCCAGCTTCAAGACATATATCTTCACCTACTTGATATCTCTACTCTCACCCATTTTCCATTTTTCTTACACATGGAATAGTCTCTAAACCTATAAAAAATCAGCTGAAATACTCAGATGGGAGTGTTCTGATGATTGACACTTGGAACAACAGGAGTTCCTGTTTAGCATTTCAGCAATATCAGGAAAAATCCATTTACCTTTTCTCATGACAGTGCCATCTCTCCTGACTCTCTCAGGCATCAGTGACAAGTTGAGAGAAGTCCAGGGATTTTCAACTATCTTTTGGTGTTATTATGGAACAAATACGGGACCTGTGCAAATAGTCCCATGTGTATCAATAATTGGGAACAAAATCTGAGACAGGATACATGACTTTTCTGCTGGGCTTTTTTTATTCTCTCCCTTCCCAGCAAAGACTCAGGATTCAAGATGATTTAACCTTGACAAACCAAGATGATTTTTTCTATGCTTACAGCTTTTTAGATATTTTTGCTTATAATATTGATGATGATATCTACTTCATGACAGTCAAACAGGTGTTTGGACCAGGCTAACAGATTGCCACAAATGTAGTTTCCCTATGTATTCACTTAGTCATTAGCAAATTTTAAAGAAGCTGATAGTATCACTATGAAAACTAAAGCCTTCCTCATCAGTAAAGAAGTTCAGAATCTGGCTCATATTTGAATACTTGATATTGACATTATACTGTCATTTACCTGCTAATATTTGAATATTTGGTAGTGTCATTATACTGTCATTTAGCTCTGACCTGACTGGGTTTTTTTGTCAAAAGATTTTAAACCGAGAAACTGGGGTCCCAATATAGAAAATATTATAATGAGGTTAAGGAGGGAAGTAAGTATTTTCTATCAGTTCCAAGATGACATAGCAAATGTGTTCCAAATACAGAATTACAAAGCAAAGAAGGAAAGGATTGAATTCTCTTGCAAATGGACAATCTACAACAATATCCTACCCTGAAAAAGGAGGCAGGACTAAATGTTTCCTGTTGGAGGCCATGTTATCTTTTGCTATAAAGAGAGATTTTTCATCTGATCATTCATAAAATTCACTACAGCACATGAGTACTCAGAACATTCAATTAGTTGAGAGGAACAAAAAACCCCCCAAAAAACAACAACAAAAAATCTAGTCTGCACTGCTTGGAGTAGAAGAGAAGACAGAGAAGTGGGAAAGAGAGGTATCACACATTAAAGCTTTACATGTTTTACATATTTCCCTAGTATAACACACAACTGCTTTTTTTTTAAATCTCTAATTTATAACCTTCAATATTGTTCTTTTATTTCACTAAGATTAAACTCGTATCTGTGACAAAAATGCTACTAACCCTGTTCCATGCACTGCCAGTGTGTATAATCCTTTTTGATACAAATTATTTTCATGGCAGCTGAATGATGAGACTGACTTTCTCTCTGCAGTCTGGCTTAGGTCAAGGGAAATTCAGGTGATGACATTTAATATGAAACCGACTAAGTGTGAAAGGTTAGAAGTGAAAGATCTTCTTTTTTTTCCCTGCAGCTTCCTTATAGGCAAACAAATGAATAATGAATTCACTGTAACATCTTCATTTGATCTACTCAGCTGTAAAATATGAACATTCTCAAATCTGCAGTCACTCAGACATCTAACACATGCTAATGAACCAACTTTGTTTCTGCAGATGCAATTAAAATCCTCATCTTTATCTATGCAGTCCAGGTTAAAAAGGCTGATACCAGGCTGCAGAACTACATAATGAAAAAAAGCTAGCTAAACAGAAATGACGACATGGAGATGGAAAGCAGAAAGTCCCAGGGAGAAACAATCTTGCCTTGCAGCAGGAATAATGATCAGCCTGCCAAGACACAAAAGCAATCAAAACAGAATCAAAGGAAAAAGAGAAACAAAATTAGCAAAGCTCTTCATCCCTAATGATATGTAACAGTGCTTATATTCCATGTTTGAAATCTCACTTGTTTTTCTGCTATAAGAATATGCTATATAAAAACGATAGCATGAGAAAAAATAGCAATGAAATGTCATCACTGGGTTTTCTTCCTACACAGGGATTCCCACTGCTGTCTCACCATCAATACCATTAATTACTTTACGTGCAGCTACTGTATTAGAAGAGGTAACTGGTATGCCACATTCACAGAGCTGCAGACTCTGAGAGTGGGAGCTGAGTTATGTACTGGATAGCTGGTATGCAATGCTCTGCACTGAATGCATCAAATTCAACCTATGAACACAGAAGGCGCTAAATTATGCACAAAAAAATACACAAACATAAGCATTGAATGCATGAGCAATCCATTGCCTAGAATGTCTAGTTTCTTATTCCACTTAGGGAACATATTGCTTCTGAATGCTAATCACTTCTGGAGGTGATTACTATTCTGATGAGTGTTTTTTTAGGGTGCAGCTAACAAAGGCTAGAGTTAGCTTAAAACTCTGCTAGGCGATTACTGGAGAGAATGAGAAGAATTTCATTTAGTTACATCAAAACATCTTTCTAGACAGTGGCTGCCTGTGGCCTGCAGTATTAAGACAAACTTTCAAGTACTTAAGTATACCTTTTGCAATGGGCAGCTTATTAGGATCAGATTTTTTCTTTGGTCTGGTGTCATTTAACAGCAACTTTAAAGAATTAATTAGTGAAGAAATGGGCAAAATTTCATTTTCGCAATTCCAAACAGGCAGTGCCTGGACTAGACAAGGCCTGTAGACCCAAGATAAAATTAAAAATTCTGCTAAAATTACCCTCTGCTATGTACTAATTGCCATAAGGTGCGTAAAGGCAGTGGTGTTAATGTGGGTTGAAGTTACATGTGGGAAGTGATTCTATAATTAGAAGGCTATACATTGCTTGAACTGCATAAAGCCTACTCTACTTTTAGAAATGATGGAAAGGGTAAAAGAATAAATATATGTGTGTTTTGGTAAGCCTCCAGAAAGGAATGACTGCTGCCAAGAGGTTCAAGTTATGTAATCATTGCAATTATAGGTATCCAAGCATACGAAAAAGACATCAATGCCAACACAGTACATCATTAAGCTTTATGGTGCACTCCACCCTGTTCCAAGCTTACACATGCTAAAACATTTTCATTTTGAAATGGAGCTCATCGATGAACTACTGAAATATCAACTATTATCTGGTTACCTCTGTAAGATACTTTTACTGATTTAAAACCTTTCTGGATGACAAATCTTCTATCCTCCTCCCTAATCTCTTTCTATATTACTGAACTGTTCTTGATCCTCTGTATTTATGGCACTTTTTAACTGATTGCACAGAGCCTTCTATACCTTACCTTTCCCCACCTTCCACCTGCAGTCCTACAGCCTGCTTCCCACTTGCAGCTTCCTACCCCTTCACACAAGCTTCCAGAACAGGGTACCTCAGAATGCTTGTGGCAGTGTTGTTCCTGTAACACTCCTGTCTGTTACTCATCTCCTGGATTTGAAAACCCTCCTACTGTTGTTATGGCAGGGTCCCAAGGGAAGTGATTACCACTGATGTTAGAATCACCCCTTCTTTCTCCCCCGTTCTGATTTCTATGCTTTGTTGAAGTTTCTGGCTAACGATATAGGACTCATAAATGTGTTTGTAGAAAGCTCAGCAATGAACCAGCTGTGTAGCACTCTCCCTAGCCAATGTGTGCTCCCAGCAATGGTAACAGCATCATGAGCACGAACAACCCATGAAGACTGCAAGTACATCTTGACACAAAACACAGTTACTGCGGAAAAAGTTGGATGGAGGAACACCACTGAGGGCGAAATACTCGTTTGTCTTCCTGATTGGCTGCTGAGGATGAGTTTTCCCCATCTTTCTCTTCTTCTTCTCTTTTATTTTTTCCCTTTTACTCTCTCCTCTCCAATCACATTCACTCTTAGAACTGATAAATGTCACCAAATATGGACCCAATAGTAAATATTCAGGCAACACACCATGGTCTGTTAGTACTCTTTCTATCACTTTCTTTATCTTATAACAAAACCAAATTACTATTTTTTATTTCCCTTTACATATAGCACATATTTTATTATAACTCTTCTAATAATAGAATCTATAGTTCTATTATTTGAATAGTATCCTTATGCTATTATCAGAACAATATCCTTATGTTTTAGTGCTTTACTTTCCTAATTTTACTTTGGTCTGCAAAATTGAATTCGAAATACCACAGATAATTCTGTATTCTTTTATTGCATGTGTTGTTGTAGTTTTCCTAGCTACCAGTATGTGCTCAAAAAAAATAAATTTCTCAACAAATCCAAATCCTCACTGATGTTAAATAATGCTGAATCTATACCATTTAAAATTGAGAACTGAATGCTGTTGACATACACTCACTTCCTCATAACAGGATGGTACAATCATATTCCTACTACTCCAGAGGAAACAACTCTTCTGGTCACCTCCTAAGATTTCCAACAAGATTAAAACAGAAAACAACCCGGCAAAGTCACTGTGATCAAAAAATTAAAATTTTTTCCACAGTATAAAAAAATACTAAATAAGTGGCATGACTTGGTAGCTTCATAATGAAAGCAAGATTTCCCATATGTAAGTGATTTTCATCGTATAGACACTTTTAACTCATGGTAACCTAAAAAAAAAAAAAAATCAGTTTTTACACATATAAAGAAGGCAGGCAAACATACATGAAGGAAACAAAAAACTTACATTAGTGGTAACTCAGGCACAATATTATTAAGCTTGCTTAAGCTTTCCTTACCCTGGACCTCTCCTCTAGTTTTGTCATCATGACGACCGTTGCACCTCGTTGTTCCCACATCATTCTCCAGAAGTCACCAAAGGTTTCTGGCAATGCCCCCTGCGTTGCTATATAAGCATTCTGCTTCCTGTATCCATCTATGTAGTTGGCATTGATATAGTCGCTGCCCGGTATGCCTGCAAAGAGAGCAGAATGAAAATACGGGGCAGAATTTCTGTGCTGTCCTATCGTACAAGGGCTGAAAAATCCCGTGACACAGCTGATCTGGTGAATCTTGGCTGGCTGTGTGCCAGGTAGCACGTGGGTACTTACAAGTGAGTGCACGCCATTTGTGGAGCCAACAGGCATGGTGGTCTCTCTGAGAACAACTATTCTTTTGACACAGCAGACTTTGTTTGATAAGAAGTATAAAAAAAGCTTGAAAATCTGTATCAGGTGGAGAGACCTGGGGGTCAACACAGCAGCATTTAAAAGCTGGTCTGACGCTTCCTGCAGACACCCAACACTATGGCAGTCTCTACCTGGGACAGACAGGGAAGATTCTCGAGCAGACACCCTGGATACGCTCCTTAAACATTCTTGTTGAGGGCATTGCATTTCTTTTAAATACAGGAGGAAAAAAAAATATTGTCAAGACTATTAATATCACTGCTGTACTCATTTTTCCCATTAAAATTCCCATTTCCCATTCTTGAACAAAACACATGATGTAAGTCAGATTTAAGAAACAGTGAAATTTGCTATATGGTGTATGCATGAAATAAAGACCTCTGCAAGACTGAGTAAGAATTAGAAGCATGAAAAGAAGGTGGGATCCAAGACTTGTGGGCACATGGGACCTACACCGCTATTTGCTCAAGGCTTGGGTATTTTGGACAAGACTTACACAGGGACTTTGGCTGTGTCTACCAGATACCTGTCCATTCTCTGAGCCCCACAGGAAGCAGGGCAGTTCCTAGCTGCAATCTATTTAACTCAGGGTATGCAGTAGGAAGCCTGTACTGAGAGCTGGAACATGCTGCCTACCAAGGTCAAGGACGTGTATCAGCTGTAGCGAGGGTCACATTTCTAGTCTGCACTAACAAGGCAGCCGTGCTAATGGAAATGGTAAAAATGGACTTAAAATTCTCAGACCACTGCTGAATTCAGCAGTGCAGTGCCCAGCTTTCCACTCAGACTATGTGCATGTTGAAAGATAAAGCATGGAGGGATCAGTTTTTATGTCACTGCTGGTTTTTTAACCGATGACTAGAGAAAGAAAAGATACTCATGTGAGATCTCAGTGCTGGCTGAATGGCAAAGCAGTGTTAATTAGCTGAATATAGATCTCTGCATCTTAGTAAGTTTTGTTAAAGTAATTGACAGAAGTTCCTTCTTTGAGCAGACATTAATGATTTACATATGCAGCCAATCTGCCATGCACAAGTCTAAAACACAAGAAATGGTGCAGGTTCCACCAACTCTTTCAAAAGAGAGCCAAGGTGGTAATACCAGCTCCAGATTTATTCTAAAGCTATGACTGTTTTCACTCCACAAAGCAACAAAATAGCATTTCTTTGGCTGTGAAACAGAATAAATTGTAAATAAATATTTCCCAAGCTTTCTGTCAGAAACCAAATCTTCAAATCTGTTCTGATGTGTGATCTCCTGCTGGTGATCCCAAACCAGGAATTATAGGAGCTGCACAATCCTGTCTTTCCTGACTGTAAGTGGCACACATCTGAAAATGTCTTCCAAAATAATTTGAATCTGAACGGAAATTAGCGGTACCTCTTTAAAAGTGACTGTTCATTTTTCACTACAATTTTAATAGTTTCAACACTCATTCTGGGTAAGCTTAATGTTTCATTTCACTACTTACTTAGCAGAGAATGAACCCACACACTAAATGTCACAGTAAGTAAGATCCAATATAATCTGTAAATTATTCAGATTATGGGTTACTGCAGCTGTAGTCCAGCAAAAAAATTTGCCTCCATGCCTGATAAAATTCCATATATGTTCTTGTTATATATGTTCAAATCATATTTAAAGTAAAATTTTAATTTGATTTTACTTTTTGTACAAAATTAGAAGAAAAACCTGACAAAACATTTCAGAGATAGAAAGACCTTGTAACTTCAGGGTTACAAGAGAGGCAGAAAATGGCACTCCTCAGGCAAGATGTATGAATGGACACAGGAAGACTGTGTGACTGATTTGACCTGATTGAAAGTCTCTTCCAGGAGAAAAACAGAACAAAATAAAAAACTTGTTAACCTGCATAGTCTATAGCCAAAAAACATGATTTCCCTCCATGAAAGGTAGAAATTGGAGTTCAAAACCATCTACTCTTGTAGACCTGAATCAGTTTTACGTGACACTTCTTATTGTGGCTATTGGAATTAATGATATAGAAAATACAACTTCTAGTCACAATGCTATATTTTCTTCCTTTATCAAGACAATAAAATCTTTTTTTTTTTTTTTTTTCACAAAACTAATGAGAAAGAAGAATGAAGCCAACAGGAGAAATCTACACCAACTGGGTATTATTACCAAAGGAACTGAGAAAGCTGGAAAGAAATGTTTTCTGCATAAATTAGAATTATATTATGATGCCTGGTATCATACTTTGAAGCACATGTTATAAATAAAAGCCTGAGGAAAAAATGAAAAATAACACTTTGTAAAGTGGTTAAATGATCTTCTGGGAAAGCTGTCCTCTGGAACTGATACTGCACAAACTCAGTGTGAAAATTAAGCATGAGAACTATTGCAAGCTGTTCCCTAAAGAATGATAGTTTGAAATTTTAGCAACAAATCCTAGTACCTGATATAAAAAAATTCAGAATGCCTAAATTGTAAATACTCTTTCTACTTACTGATTTGTACTAAATTTATTGATAAATCATATTAAAACGTTTAACTTCTAAATTAAATAAATTCTAATTCTTTAAATTAGAATGAAGAAAAGCTTCCAGATTATACCTTCCTTGATCTAAGATTCACGTAAGAAAGAATTAAGATTAACAATTACTGATAATTGCAAAGAGGATTTCTTCAAATCTAGCTTAAAGTGGAAATTTTCACTTTGTTCCTCCACTTGATTTCCATAAAGTGGACACAAAAAATTCTGTATGTCCTTTAGCTAGAAAAATTATTTTACAAGGCAAGTTAGCTTCATGGCACAAAATGAGGATATACGTGGGACATGGACATGAAAATCCATTTACCACAGGCCCTGAGCAACTATTCATGAATTAACCAACAAAGTTTTGAAAACAAAAAACCAAACAAAAACGTGTTGCTCCAACACTTGCACTGAGATTTTCATCAAGGGTTTATCTCTAGCAGAATACAGTACTCAATAGGGTTTTATCTCTGCTGAGATCAAGAGAACAACTTGATTCAGAATGCTCAGTTCCGTTGTCCCTCTCACACACAGTATCCATTAGATATGTTCTTTGTTCTCCATCCATTCTCATAGTCTCTTTAAGTATCATACCCATTGCTCACAGAGTCTCTTTTCATCACTGTTTTCATGCATGACCTCAGTTTCACATCCTGCTTCAAAATCCTTAAAGCCCTCTAGGGAAGGTGTCTTATCATAAGAGAACTAATGAATTGTGTGCAGTTTAAAAATAACAAATACAAAGCCTGAATATCTGTAAGTATCTACAATGACAAAGCATAAAAATTTATCAAGGACAAGTAATTCTAAATACTAAAATGTCCCTTTCTGCAATGACTTTTCTGGCCATAACCTCATTCTGAGCTGAGAAAACTGAACAATTTTCTGTCAAGTCTAATAGTGCAAAAACAATCAAATGACAACCAGTCTGACAGCAGTACAATGAATTCCTGCAAACTTTTGTTAGCTGCCATAGCTTGAAGGCAACATACCCACAAGCACAGCAGCAATTGCCATCATTACTTAAATTTGGGTTTCGTAGTTAAGAGAGGTCAGTTGTTCTATAAAAGCATGGGTCAAGAAGGGGACAAAGCAACCAAATTCTGCCTTCAGTAATATTGATATGAACCTTACCTAAATCTATTGGCATCAGTGGGATTTACTGTACATTTAGGATGGCACACCTAAAGTGTAAATTTAGGGTAATCCATGCAGTATAACCCAATTTTTACAAGTTTCACGAAAGCAGAGACACAGTTTCTGCACAAGAAGTCAGTTAAAGACCAAGCTCCTGAACCATGATTCTACCACAACTATTTTCTAGTAGCATTTTCAACTATGGTGATGAATGACCAGAGTCTGCAATCTCTTTATGTAGCCAGACAGGAGTTGAGCACAATGGGCGAAGAATCAGATGAGTAGTTCAGCATAAAAAACAATCCATTTTCAAATATCCTAAAAGAACAAAGAAGTTTAGTTTTTACATAGTAAGACTGAATGAGAAATGAAATACAATTAGCCAATGCCACAATTAAAGTACCAAAAATTAAAAATCCCATGAAATGTATTGCTCTCAATTTATGCTGAGAACTCATGAGCAGAGATGACAGTACAGCTTACTGCAACATAGACTCAGATCCACAAGGCTAATAATGTAGACCTTAGGAATGATTCACTTGACTTCCTGAAGAGAGTTATAATCTTGAATAATTTTAATTAGACTTCACATTTTATTCAAAAACTGAAATCAAATAATGAAATTATTTCAAGTCTTTACAAAGGCTTAGTACTGAACAGCCTTTCTATTTACAACAAATTAAACTACAAAGCTTTGTTTCTGTGCTGCTTCCCTACGACATATGCTTTTAGTCATAAATAGTGTGGAGTAATAGGATTAAATTCCATCATGCTTGTAAACAAGTTGGAAAAATACCATGATGAACTCAAGTGCTGATGAAGTTGTACTATTGGTTTAAGTCAATGTCTGGTGTTTTGAACAATGTCAGAGCAAAAACCACAGGCTGGTTGTGCATGTGTGAACAAAACAGTGTAAAAAATCTAATTTACATAAGAGGTATGCATCAGGTTAACCGTAAAAGGATGCAGATCAGGCCCCTCGCTATCCTCTCTTTATCATCTGTCTCTCTTTTGCTCTCTTTGTTGCACAACCCCTGCTCTGCACCATCCACATGGCAGGAACAATGTGGAATCTAAGGACTGGTGATATTCTTTGTTCTCCCTCTCTCTTGCTTTGTCTGATCAAAGGACAGCTGTCATATTCTGTCCCATTCTCCATACTGACCTGTATTCTGGAGTGAGGAGATTGTAGACGTGTGTTGTGGCTTGTGAAACAGCACATTTGTATAATGGTGCATTGTAGCTTGTTAGCTAGCACCTTTGAGGAGTTTATTTTAGGAGCTGAGAACTATTCAAATGTACTGTACAAAATTAAGGGCTTGTTAGCCACCACTCTTGTGGAAGCAGATTGTAAGAATGTAAAAGCTTGTTAGACAACACTTTCTGAGTCTAAATAGTGGTCTGATTCCTGGAGTTAAGGCATATCTACGATAAAAGCATAAGAGCCTTGACTCATTGTCTGGCGTCTTTGTTCAGCCTGATGAGAACTTACCACGACAACGTGCCCCCTGCCATGGGCTGTGAGAGCAGCCCTGGCTGGCCATGCTGTGCCCAATGCCCCAGGACACTGGTGGGCCTCCTGGCTGCCAGGGCACTGCTGACTCATGTTCAGCTTGCTGCCCCAGGTCCCTCTCTGCTCTCCAGCATCTCATTCTCCAACCTGTTCATACTTCCAGGGTTGCCCCGTCCCAGGTGCAGAATCTGGCACTTTCTCTTGTCGAACTTCATGTGGTTGTTGATTGCCCAGCCCTCTAATTTGTCGAGGAATCTCTGCACGACCTTCCTGCCTTCAAGGGAGTCAACAGCTTCCTCAATTTTGTATCATTTGCAGACATGGTTAGTATCCCTTCCAGTCCTGCATCCAAGTCATTTATGAAGATGTTGGCCTAAGGTGGAGCCCTGCAGAACCCCACTAGTGACAGGTCACCAGTCTGATGTCATCCCATTGACTGCAAGCCTTTGTGCCTGACCTGTGAACCAGTTGCTCAGCCATTGCATGATGGGTCTATCCAGCTGTATGCTCGACTTTTTTTCCAGAAGCATATATCATGAGAGAAGGTATCAAAAGCTTTGCTGAAATCCAAAAAAATTACATCAACTGGCATTCTGTGATCAGCTTGATCAATGAACAGGTGCTATGTGCCAGTAACAACTGTTTATGTGGATGTTTTTATTATGTAAAATCTATATAATGAAGGAAATCATCAAATTGAAATGGTCTAAGCAAAAATCTGTACTTTAAGAACTCACTGAAATATGAAGCAGCCCAAGACCAATGAAGATACTCTAGTAATGAATATTTTTAAAATGAGGCTTTTTACAAAGACAGGAAAATTCAGTACGTATCATCCTAACAAAGTAAGCTAAGAAGGAAAAAGAAATGTCAGGAAAAGAAAACCTACAGATAGCTGAACTGTGAATAGACTGTTAAGAGGACTAGGAAAGTCTGATGAAGAGGGAAAGGATGAATGGTACGGAGTCTCAAAGAGAACTGTTGAATTATAGAGAATTATGGAAAGAAGGCAATGTCAAAAAGGGATAGACCAAAGATGCAGAATTAGGCATGACAAATAAAGCGATTGTTTACAGGACTGAAGAGAAGTATTCGAAAGGAAAAGGAAAAGGTGAGAAAAATGAAATGTAGGTAGGTAAACTGGGAACTAAGAGTGTAGAAGATCCGCAGACAAGATGAGAAACTTGGAAGATTTGCAGGCGAGAAGAGGAACTTAGAAAGTGACCAGCAGAAAAACATGCAAAAAAGGAGGAGCTCCTTTAGGAAAAAGAAAGGAAACACGAGTTTGTTTTGTTTTGGTCTAAAAGCTGTCTAGTCTTGAGAAGTACAGAATGAGAATACACAGATTGTTCAGTGCAGGTCCTCAGAGGCAAAGATAAGAGCATTGCACCAGGACACTATCCACAATACATGGCAGTATGTGCAGATAGCAGCATGGTGCACAACACTACAAAGTAGATATTGAAATCTAACATGACCTCATCATACTGTGATTACTTCACAGCTGTCTGAAGCTGGGTTTAGTGATCTCTTTAACTCCTAAACACTGATTAGCACAGCAGTCAACAATCAAAGGAATCTTTTCTTGAACAGAAATACTAATTTATACTCTGAATGATGCACGAAAAGGGATGATGACTGCCTCTACTAGTATGAAATGAAATTATATCTGGTTTGATATTTCCTGCAAAACCCAGTTTCAACAGGAGTATGCACAGTAAACAGGCACCAAATCTTCATTAGTCAGTCAAGAACAAAGCCACTGGATGTTTTCTTCAAGTTTTCCCCAATGGGAAGTATTGCTGAGCAGATTTCAAGGGTATAAAGAATGGCAGTATTTAAGTTACAATTATTACAGTATCAGTAGACTCACAGACCTACAGCTTGCCTCAGCATTGCTGTTGAGACAGCCACCATGAAGTCTACTCTATGAAATCTACTTCACAGGGGCTCTAACACCATGAAGTCTACTTCACTGATCCTTCTGTATCCTGCTACCCATCACTGAAATACTTTTGTTGTTTTTAAGGGACTCCAAGCTTGTAGGGTGAGGGGCCATACAATTACTCTAAGTGTATGTTTTGTTAGCAGAAGGCAACAAAAATGAAATGTGGGAGAGTGCAAATAATTTGCATAGGTCATGACTCTTTGGTAGTTATATTGCTCCAAACAACTTCTAAATCTAACAATGACAGTCTGCATACTCAAAGCCGATTTACTGGCAAATGGCCACCAGACAAATAAGAATTTTAGCAGCTTGTTGCCTTTTCTTTCTTGATCATTTCTATTACAGTCAGAGCTTTCTAGTGTTAACAGCATTTTAAAGTCAATGAATTTCCCATGAAAAAAATTTACCCTGCTGAAATATGATAGTTTTTTTTTCTTTTAATAACTGGCATTATACAAATACATCCACATATAGAAGACTTTTAGTCATGGATATCTCCTAAAAGAACTGGCAAGACTTTTTAAAATGGAGAATGTTTATCCATTCCCTCCCTCCCCACCCCCCAATTTTTATTTACTTCTTAGAGGTTGAAGATCAGAGATCTTGCTGTTTTAACTCGATCCATTTCTCTTTTAATCAGTAGATTCTCCCTTAAATCCATTTAGATGCATATAATAAACTTCACTACATTCTAACATTCTGTCATAGTACTTTAAAATTCCAAATGTCCATCTCAGAAACAGCCAAAGCCAGTACAATACGAGCTGATTTCAAGACTTCAATCAGATTTCAAGAACATGGGAACAAAATTTTGCGAAGTAAAATTTTCTTTCAGGAGGGAAACCAAATCACCACATCCAACCTGAGTTTTCCCTCCAAAGGGACATCTAACGTAATAAAATTTAAACAGTGATAAGAAAATAATTCCTGTGAAATGAGCAATTATGTTGTGGAACTCCATGCTGTATGCAATTACAGAGGTCAAGAACTTAGTGGGGATTCAAAAACAGATTTGAACAGGAGTTATGAAAGATACCAAAATAAACACTTTGAAGGTGTTAGTAAGCCTTGTGTTTCAGAGCTAATGCAATTTTTAAAAATTTTGTATTATCAATAGTTGGAAAGAAGTAATTTCAAATCTCTGCAATTTGCTTCTTAAGACTTTCTATTAATCACTTCGAATAGGCTAGAGAGTTGTGCAACTGCACAAAACTGACCATGTGTCTCATTCTAAAGCACCAATTACAATATTCCATATTTCTGCAACACTGTTAAGAGGCCAAATGTTCATCAGTGTAGGATTACAGTTTGGCAGATGCTCAGTCTTCTCTTCATATATATTTGCTCTTAAACAGTAAGCAACTGCCTAGGTGTAAAATGAAGCTCCTCTCATTAGAAAGGGCATGGTTATTATTCAAACCTCACTAATAGTATTAGTTTTCTTGTGGCCACCAAGGAAATGCAGATGAGGCCTACATGTAAAATCTAACCGAATATTCTCCAAATAGTTGTAACAAAATATAATGTAGTCCAAATTTAGGTCCTGATTAAGTTATATAGTAACACAGGTAAAGGAGAATATATTTTAAAGTAATATTCCAAGTATTGATTTCCATGGTAACATGAAAAGAAACACAGCTGTCAACTGAATAAAGTGCTGGCCAGACTGTGTGTTTTCATATCTGAAATATCTACTTAAAACCTGAAACAGAAGTATTTATTACTAAATGCTAAGACCAATGTATTAAACTTATGAAGGTACACACAAAAAATTTCAGCAAAACAATAATGCAAAATCCCAGGAATAAAAATTTTTAAGAGGATAATTATATATTAAATGATTTCTGTTTTCAAGACTAAATACGATTTTTTAAAAAGGAATTTAATATTTGATGTATTCACCATATGCTTTTTTCACCATAATCTAAAGACTTGGAAAATACTTAAAATCATGCAAATCAAATGGGTCAAAATCCCATTTGTGGTTTTACATCTAACACTGAAATTACAAAAGGTTATAATATTTTCTTTGTTTAGAATCAATGACTACGAAAGATTTAGAAATTTTAGCCTCATCATGGTATTTCTTACTTAAAAAAGAGAATCAGACATGACAGTTTAACTGTATTTTGTCCCTTCTCTTTAAAATACTCAATCCTTTCCAGGTACAATGTAAATTTTTTTCTGTACTTTTACTGTCTCTTATTTAAAAACATAGTCCAATGTACTGTGTTATTTCATACTTTCAATTACTTTAACTAACATTTTCTGCTTTGCCTCTTAAATTTTCTTCCCATTCGCTGAATATGTTCACTTTTTTTAAGGGAACCAAATTTCATGGGTCATTTACGTAAAGAAGAAAATGTCCAGTTGTCTACTAAATAAATTAATAAATAAATTTGCATGTAGTTTTTTTGCTCCCCTTCTCTCCCCCTTTACACAACTCTTTTTCCATACAAAATCCCAGGAAAAACTTGAGTCTTTTTTTTGTCAGTTTACACTTATTTCTGAGTTAAGCATTTTGTTCTGAAGGACTTTACCTAACATTCCGAAAGGCTGTCCAGTTTCTGTTCCTGACCTATCCAGACCATGTACTTCGACCTCTTGTCTGGAGCAGTCAGACAGAAAAGGATATATTTATTAGTTGCATCACATATACTGCTAATCAGAATACCCTCTCTTCAGTGTTGAGACAGGTAGTTCTACCAGGTAGTGGCAGATTTCTACACAGCTATATTCTTTTACACGGCAGTAAGAAAAATTTTAAGTGATGTTGCAAAAAAATCTTGTCAGAACTGCTATATGAGCCTCAGAGGTGTAACAAACATAAGCAGATTATCTTATGAAAATTCTTCAAGGTAATCATTAAAATTTGCTAATACATTTGAGAAGCTCTTGTCTGTGTTATCAAAGCCTATGATAGGCAGCTGCAATAAATGAGGAAAGATCTAAACTTCAGTCAGGGGGGCTGCCTTTTTCTTCACCAAGCAGCTGATATTTAAGTGGATTACACCTATAAATCCAGTGTCTTTAGGTCTGGAGTAGCCAAATATAAGCAGCTGTTTTTAACCGTAAATTAAAACACCTTGCAGTTTAACTTCTAGCATGTCATGACTGAAGTAATTACAACCTTGAATACAGATACCTCTATCTTATGTACCATATGTAAGTCCTGTCAGAGTTTACCAAAGACAACTCTTATTTTCATTTAAGTTGTGTCACTTAAGTATATAATTTGTTTGATTACGGCCCTCAGTAATACCTGACTGTCAACAACATAGAATAAACTGAAAATCTGTCTTCAACCCAGGAAGCAGGTTAACGGTAAGGCAGAATTGGAAAAAATAAAAACATCCTCCAAGTGAAAAACAGTGCATCCTGATGCTTGGTAAAACAGACACAATACCTAGGGCTGACTAGCTGTAACAGTTTGCTTCAGATAAAACTATAAAGTGTTTAAGATTTTGGAAAGCTTTTTGACTAAGAAAGATACAATGAAAAGCTCTCACTATATCACACTGTCAGTCCTTAGTCAGTGAGACACTCCCAACAATGTCTGCATGTGGGCATTTGTTTAAAAACTCTAGTTTAACATTTAGATTGGATATTTAAAAAAAACATGTTTTAACACAGAGTTTTTAAAATTTTCACAGACAACATGAACTGTTTTTTTTCCCCCCACATTAAGGTCTTGAAAAGTAAAACTCAATGAGCAGATATCTTGATAATTTCATTGATCAACAAACCCCTCAAATCATGTGTGTTTGTTTACTGCTACATTTGGTTCGCAGTGTTAGTATAAGTAAACAGCAATATTAATTAACTTTAGATAACTCACTGGCATATCCACAGGGACCTAATGCATTCAGTGTTACACATGAAAGTACATTTCAGTGCAAGTTCATAATACATTACTGACAATATGCATCAGAAACAGACTGTCATTACAGGAATTTACTGGAAGTACTTTAATTAACACTTCTTTATATTATTTTATACATTGATTAGTAAAATTATTGTAGATTTTAGGATTTAATTAATTTAGTTTTAAAGGTCTCCTTACCTTCTATTGCTGAGAGTAGAACACGAGAATGGTCGTATGCAATTACATTCGCATATCTATTCTTTGGTTTGTTTACTTCCAGGTTAGAGTGTTCCCATGTGAACTGCTGACCAGGATCAATAGACTTCAAAAGACAAAGAGAAAAAAAGGAAAGGAAATTTTCAGCTAAGGACTACACAATTGTTTTATTTATGATAATTACAAACTAAATTCCCATAGTTTACTCTGGAAATAATTTGCTTTTGAAAGAAAATTATTACTTCAGGACACATTGTAACATATTAGAACATATGATATTAACCATTTTGTATTTATGCATCTGAAATTTCCATGAGGAATTTAAACCATGAGCTTTTTAAAATCCATTTTTTTTTCTTCAGAGAAAGCAAGCTATCCATCTTTTTGTCTTTTCTCTCATTTTGGCAAGTGAGGGGTTCTAGCTCAACAGAGAATGAATAAATACCAGAAATCTCAAAAACACTGCGATGAAGGAGAATAAATATTTTTGCCTTTATTAGTAAGTGCACGTTTTCAAAAATTTCACTGTCCTGTTTACTAAATAAACTCCAAAGGTTCCTGAAGAAGTTTTCCAGAAATAAAATAATGTTTCTTTTCTTTCATTTTGATGCCAGGCCAACACATGACACTAGTGTTGCTCAGGAAACTAGCTGCGTTTCATCCATAGACAACATGAAGAAGCTTGCTTTTTATTTCCTTGAGTCATAAATAAGTAAGCAATTCAGGCATATTTGAAATTTTAATGATATCTTATTCATAAACATAACCAATCTTATTCATAAACAAAACTACATGTTTCCAGACTCGCTGTTTATTTTCTGTTTCCTTCATGTTCCAGGGTGGAATTACAGAAGCGTGCCCCACGCTCCTTCATGCTTCACCACTCGGGAGACTTCAGAATCTGGTACCTTTACCTCTATGGTTGAACTACATATGCAGCAAAGTGAATACAAAATAGGTAACAGATGGTACTTGTTTATGCTCACTATGGTAGCGGCTGTATGAAAGGTCATCTCATACTGAGAAGTCATGAATAATCACCTATTGTTTTACTTTCCCATTCTGTAACATTAGAGACCTTAAAATTGTTTCATCAATATGAATACACAACTATGGATTGAGGTTTATGCCCTCTGTTTAATCCTAGTAAGAACTGGCAGCTCCCTATGCCAGCTAGTGGCAAACGATTAATAAAATAATGATGACACAGATAAGCCGAGCTGGGGCAGTTCACCAACACTATGCTCATTTTCCATGAGCAGACCAGCAACACGGCACAAGTCAGAAGATCCAGACTGCCTCTACGGCATCAAGCCAACAGCTCTACTGACTCCTCCCAGGGTTACAACAGCTGCAAGTCCATTTCATGTTAGTGGAAATAAAATATGACCTGTAATCTATTGGAGTAGGTATTACCTGACAATGAGCACATGTGAAATTAATGTGATTTTGCTAGGACTTAGCCCTTAGACTAATATTTACTATTTGACCAGTCTGGAAATTGCTTCATTCTCGTGCACCTTTACATATTTTATACCATTTATTTATTTAATATTTTGAGAATGACTTTGCTTTATTGAGATTATTCTAAAAAATAATCTATCAGGCCTTGCTGCCTGATAGAGAAGCATTTGTCTTTAGGAAAACAAATACCTCAGGAAAACAAGTACCTTATCCTATTAACCAATACCCTAGGCTCAATTAACTTTTATAACATAAAAGTTATAAAGTCCTGCATAACCTAGCTAGGGAGAGTAGAGGAGAGTGATGGCTCAGATTCTGTCTTGCCCTGTATCTACAGTAAGTGAGATAGAGTGCTTGGCAGTTCCTCCCTCAAAAGGATATTAGGTGGGACTTTTTAGAGGAACGAGGAAGAAATTAAATACTTGGGAGCATGATGAAGGCCATGAAAATTCTACTTGTGCTTTGGATATGATTCATTTGAATTGTAGCACTGTGTGTGCCACTATGTGTGTTCAAAAGGCATTCTTAAATGCAGCTCTGAATGAATCTGATTTTTTAAACCTTCCACGCAATTTTTGACACTAAACTATTTGGGTTCACTATCTTAAAATTTTGCGTGACTATGATCAACATATCCTAAAATGTCAACAGGGTTAAGAGTTTATTATTATTAAGTTAGTATCTTAACAGACTAATGACTAAGAGATTTGCAAAACTGATGATGGATTTTTCTGGAGCCCTATTGTATTTTGTTTGCCTATAAAGGGACAACAAACTATCTCCCAACTAGTATTCTGCCACTTGCAAAGGTAGACATCACTTTTGTGCTGTGCTTAAGTTTAAACATAGTGACGTGATCCAAGATTAGGGCTTCACTCTTCTCCAACAAAAATATTAATTTTTCTGACTGCAAAGTGAAATTCTTATTTATCAACAAAGCAAATGGTAAAATTTTACTCTTTAATTTCACTCTGTAAAATTTTTATTCCTTTTTCTAACACTTTAGTGTCATCCCAGTAATGCTATCCCATGCTCTGAGAAGGATGGCTGGTAGAATTTTGAAGCAGGCATGCACCAGGTATGCACTGCTTAATTTAAAAACGTAAGTATTTTTATCTTTACTTCTAAGTGCTATTTATTTCATCAAAGGTGCATAGAAAGATTTTGGAGAGCATTTCCATCAGCGCTGGGGAGAGAAGAGTTACATACATATATACTATATTTAAGACATGTAATATACCTCTTTATCAGCAGGCCAGCAATTCACTTACATCACATGACTTGAAAAGTAATAAAATTTACATAATGACTTCTCTCAGCACAAATCTTCCCTCTTTACTTTTTGAGTTAATGGAGGTGAACAAGAAAACTTATGCAGGATATTTGCAGGTCAAGTTTTCAGAACTTCAGAAAATAATTTTTATGGATTTATCTCAGAATTCTAGTAATAATTGAGAACAGAAACGTAGTACAGAAGATGCTACTATATATTAGTGCATTATACTCTAACTTTTAAAATAAAATTGATTATTTAACCAGGAATAATGCACATCTATAATATCTGTGACTACCTAGTCAGTATTTTTTGAAGGAGATATATGGAAACATGCTATCTAAACCACAGTCCACTGCCCTAGAATGACGCACACTACTCTGCATTGCTCTAGATAGATAACTGAAGCAGACCATCTGTCTTATCTTTTAGGTTTTTACCTACACTGACAAAATATTCTGGAAATTACTTCACAATGTAAGATGTCACATATACTTTCTCTTCATATTAGACAAGAAAACTAGAAAATAACAGAATAAACTGGCTGCCTAACAAGCTTCTAGTCTTGAGCCTGGACTGCAGGACTCTGGCTTTAAATCATAAAAAAACCAAAACAGGATGTAAAAAATAATAATAAAAAAATACTTGCAAACAGTAAGTTTAGACTGCAGTTTTGCATATACATAGAAAATGACTACGATTCTTATCAATTATGAGAACAGCTTCAGCTCTATATTATGTCTATTTTTCATGTGAATTTACAGATTATTAAGAATACTTTAAGTTTAAAGCTTAGGTTCAGTTGTTCAGTATTCAGTATTATTCTTCCAATTTTCGCTTCTTAATGTTTAAGCATTCTAAAGTTACTGTTCAATATCGAGAAAAAACCCAAACATACACTTGTATGATGTATGGCCAGATGGTGTAATTTAGTGATTAATATTTAGGTCTACATGCAGACATAGTTAACATAAATTATCAGAAACAGGCAAATGGATTGAACTTTAATCCTTCCTATTTTCCTCAGCAATCTGAACCACTTTGTGGCCTTCCCATCCTCCCATAAAGCACCATTTTGTCAAAAGAAAGTTAATCTGTATTTCCTCAGACTTAATAGCCACACTGGAACAAAGAGTTGAGTGGTATTGGCAGACACATTTCAGAAGTGTGAAAGACCAATAACTCATGAATAACAAGTCCGTACTAACAGTTTTAATGAGTGCTTTAATGGTTTAATGGATGGCACTTTAATAGGATTTCTAGTATTTTCATTCTGAAAGCTTGCCTTCAATAAAGCTGTCATTAATAAAGAAACGGATTTCTTCACAGCATAACTGTGTAGTATGGGTGCTTTGTGCAAAAGAAATAAAAATATTTGTAATACTGTTATTTCCCTCCCATGCTTTGACAAATCTTTCAGCTATTGTGTTCTAAATGGCTGGCTGCTGAAACAAGTGTGATCTGTTAGTACGAAAAGAATTGAGAAATGTTTACTAATACAATGCACCATCCATAAAACAGTTCATTGACTAATAATCATGGTAACTAAAATTTTCTGGTGGCAACCAAACCAGAAGAATTCCAAACAATCCCCCTCCAGTAACTATGTACCTGCTCACTGTGCAGATTTCCTTTACACTACTTAAACAAGAGGCAAATGTTCCCTATGTCAGTCTCCCAGGACCATATCCTGGTTCAGCCCTAAGGAAGGAAGGAGTATGACAAAATGCCACCCTTCCTGGTGTAAGCTGACACATGCCTGCCTGCTCTGGAACAGTGCTCTTCAAAGGCTCACTACGGCAGCAAATTAGGAGCCAGCAGTTTTAAGTTTCTGTGGAATGTGGGGATTGATATATACTGCATAGCTTTCACAAGGAAGCACGTAAAGCATTCCCAAGCACTGTAGGTGCGGTGTTTGTGGCCAGAATTAAATCACCAAAGACCACTGCTTCACAGAGAAACCTAGGACCAGGCAGGCACAGAAGAATGAAAAATAAAATTTGAGAGCATGTCAATGCAAACAGACTCAGCACAACTAGGGAAAGTACACAGCTATGCAGAGAAATGAACAGTTTGACCCTCTTTTACCAATGTCAGCAACTGTGATGAGAATTTCATACCATAGCTGATGAATCTATAATAGAATGCTGTTGTATTATGCAGGAAACTTGCTAATAGAATGAGATTTACATACTGCATTACCAAAATGTGAATGCTAGATGCATGAACATTAATTTATGATCATGGCAATTTGCCAACTGGAATTATGTTTTTTTTAAATTAAGACGGTGAATTTCCCATTACACTGCAAAGGGTATAATTTTCAAGAATATGGGGGGGAAACCTCCACATATGGCTAAAACTTCTTTTGAGCTCAAACATAAGTTTGCATCCTGGTAATAAAAACAGTTAAAAACGCAGATGAGACATCTTCTGTTAACTCTCAAAGGAAAGTGACCTAACTGTTCAAGAGTAGCAAGAAATACAAAAAGCTTTTTTCCAAAAGCTTTTGTAAACTCCTCTCAAGAAAAAAAAAAAGGTATTTCCTTCACAGTACCAAGTTAATACTCCTATGACTAAACGAAATTAAGCAAAACTTGATTCCAATGGAATCAAACAAGCTGTATAAGCATATAACCAAGGAAAACTGAAAGAGGAAAATAAACATTATTTGAAAACATCCTTGAAGGAGAGACTCCATTACAAAATTATATAAACCCCTTAATTTTTTAAAATTAATCATATTGGTTTGTATTTCTTTGCCACCAGTCTTAAACATAAGCTGTTTATTCCCTAACTGCAATTAAAATAGTTTGACCCTGATATCATAACCAGTTGTAACGGAAAAAAATTTGTGTTGAAAATTGGGGATTACAGACAAGTTCAGGTAGAAAATAAATATCAGGAGCAGACAAATACCTGAGTAATGAAAAAAACTTCCTTTGTTTAAATATTTTTGTGGTTAAAACCTCCTGCTGGTTTTTTTTTTATATAGTGTATGAAATACAGCAGGTCTTATAAACTAAACTTTCTAATTGTCTCACACGAGACACTGGTGCTACTTTAAATTTTCAACATACTTTTCATCATATTTTTAAAGCACTGTCAACAGTTTTTATTTCAAGGAAAGATTAAAGGAGTGAAATTCTTCATTGATTCCTCCATTTTTCTCAATAAGCCCCTAAAAATACTGCAAATTAATCCTTCTAAAAAGCCCCTGCAAAACTCAATTTGATCTATAATGACCTACATAGTTTGTCCTTGAATAATTTTTCTTGCTTCAGGAAGTAGATTACTTTTCTCTTTCTACACATATTGCTGCTTTCAGTGGGGCAAAATAAAACTGATATTTATTACAGTATAGAATCATAGAATTATTAAGGTTGGAAAAGACCTCCAAGATCACTGAGCCCAACCCTTGCCTAACCCCCAGCACCTCAACCATAGTACTAAATGCCACGCCCAGTTGTTTCTTGAACACTTCGAGTCATGGTGATTCCATCACCTCCCTCTGTTCCAATGCTTTCAGTAAAAAAATTCCTCCTGATGTCCAACCTGAACCTTCCCTGGCACAGCCTGAGGCCATTTCCTCTTGTCCTATTGCTGGTTGCCTGAGAGAAGAGGCCAACCCCCACCTGGCTACACCCTCCTGTCAGGTAGTTATTTCACTAATTAAACTGTCTCTGTGAAATCCCTTGGCAAAATAACATTAGGTATCACACCAAAATGCTGCATCCTAATATGTAACACCAGCTTTCTTTTATTTGGTTAATTATGTAAGCATAAACAAATGCTGTTATCCCAATGCGGCATTCACAGCGCAAAGGAAGGCGATAATACACCACTCTGAATCTTGACTAGCACGACTTCAGATTCCTGCACTATGTCTTTAAAATTCTCTACCATAACTATACTGCTGGCTCAGATACTACCCTAGGTGGAACTAAGCACCAAGCAACCTATGTGAATGCAACAGCATATGTGCCATTAATAAGAAGACAACTTTTCATCGTTCACTGACTACGCTAATTGTTTCTCAATAAATGGAGCACATCCTATGAAAGTAAAGTTAGAAAATACCAATAAATGATGTTTGTAATATTAGAAAGAGGAAACTATTGTAAGGAAAAAGAACAAAACCATATTTTTGCTGAGAAAAAATTGATTTTTGCACATGAGTCACTATTATCTACAATGATACAGCAGTTAAGCGCAGCTGTTTCTTTGATAGAGATTATCTGTTCTTTCCGGACTTCTAAAATGTATTATATTGATAATAAGTTTTATATGTGCTTCTACTATACAAGATTTACTGTGTTGTAGTATCCAGTGTTTATGCTGTTGCAGCTTGAGATACAAAAAGAGTAATATAACATACTCAGTAAACTGTGCTCCCATCACAAATCCTACCAACTGATTCTGAAAAGCCACAATAAAAAAGAAAAGTCAAAATTCAACTTCATGTTTTCCAATACTCAGTGTTAAACCAAAAGACTGGCTGCAATTCACAAAAAGAAACCTGATGAGAGAAAACATTAAATTATATGCAACTTCTTGTATCATTTGTTAACCAGTGAATATATACACATTCACCGTAAATCATACAGTAACACACAGAGTCTGATAGTGTAATTTTTGTGTTGCAGTGCCAGATGCTCATGCAAAAATAGTATGAATATTAATCTACTTCCTTAAGGGTGTAAAACTATATGTACAGATCTCAGATAAGAAATGTTAAATTAGTTTTTTATATTCAGAAACCTGCTTTGGAGAAACATATTTTCTATTCTGTCTTATAGGATGGCATGACTTTACAAATACATCAGAGAGCAGGCAGAACATTACTGGTTTTATTCAGTTTATCTCCATGACCACTTTTTATTTTTAAATTCTGAAGTCTCAGATAAGAAGGAGATACAATATAAAGGTCAGTTTCTTATAAACACAGATTTTTTCTTAGCAGCTGTCAAGTCCATATGGACCCTTACATTACATAAAAATCCCACTGAAATTGCCAAAGTCAGCAAAAGCTTCACAATAATCAGCTGGGGTCAACCCTGTCTTTAAATTAGAGAACAGAAAAGAACTGTGTGACATTAATTATATGATATGTGATGTTAACAGAGTAAACCACATTTCCTTCAGGCTTGGGGATTGTGAGCTAACAAAAAACTCATGAAGGATTATGAAAAAATTATTTTGAAGTAGAAATGAACCTCATTGAGAGGGAGCACTATCTATGTTAACACTACAGAAACACTTTATGCAACACGTGAATTTTAAGTTTATTTGAATCTTGCCACAGTCCTAATCCTTCAGGCTTGGCTCCTGTTGTTCCATTAAAGCTGGTATTCAAGGTAAACTCGTGAGAGAAGTGCAGTGGAAGAAATCTCTACTGGTCTGCTCATATGCTGTAAGAGCTGGAATAGGAAATGCCCTGGAGAAGACACTATGGAAGAGTTTCTGAAGACTTGTAGAAGTAAGAACTCGTCCAGTTGGTGACACTAAACCTTAGAAAACATTATGCAGCTAGAATGTGTTCTATTCTGGAGAATACACTCCTCTTAGCAGATCATAGAAATGAAGCAATTCCACTCTTTTCCTTCCCTTTTTTTTTTTCCTCTGAGGATATATAGTTTGCACCATGCATACTACCACTTACTTTTTTGCTACACCTCTTTCCCAACTTACCACATTACCCTGCATATTACTTACAGAACCAGAGTGCAGAGAGATTGGACTTATTTCTTTAATGGCAACTTCAGGCTCTTTTTCAATTAAATTTCACATGGCATGAAAGCAACATATTCTCAGGAAAAAAAAAAAAAGGAAAAATATCCAACACCACAAAAAATTTTGCACCAGAAACACCCTGTAAACACCCTGTTTGTGAAGCTTTGTGTCAGGTGAATGGAGAACAGTGGGGTCACTTTAGGATTATTTGAAGAAAGCAATCCTGTCTTGTCTCATGGTCCAGGTGAATTTTTCTTCACCTTCACTGAAGTACAAGGAAGTTATAGGGTTTCATTAGAAAAAGGTGCCAGAGGGTATAACTCACCAGAGGAGACTCTTTTTCTAGTTTTGAAGAGACAGGGAGGTTTGTCTGCCTGAAGAGAAGGTGGAAACAGGCAAGGAAGTGATACTCTTCCAAAAGGAAAAAAAACAAACTTGTATTGAATTTTGATCAGAAATTCTGATCAAAAGTAAGTGGATGGAACATGAGCAAGGATGGAAGAGGAACAAATATTCAGGCACTTCTGAACAGTTGAAAATGGTGCTTAGAAAATGAAAAGATGTGTTTGTGTGGTGAAACTAGTAATTCTTTTGAAGTGGCAACCAAAGTAGGCTGTGCTAAAAAATAATTTAAACATCCTTTTGAAATGAAGCTAACTTCCTGATAGAAGGAAGAGAAGTCAAGAGTTTATCAGAAAACCATCAATGTATTTTTTATTTTATGGTACCACAAAGTTGTCGTAACAGTTACTGCATACTATCAATATATCTTTGAAGAATTTCATCCATGCAATGCAAACAATTCTATAAAAAGTAAAATAAAATAATTGACTGCCAAGGAGGAAAGGGCATTACTGAAAAAAAAACCAAAACCCAAACAGAAATCATCAGTGGTAATTGATGAAAACTGTTTGCTTCCCTAGAGAGGAATTAATTGGAGGATTTTGCTGGTACCAATAAAGGTCAGTAGTTTCCTGTTGCATGTTACACCTTGAAATTTCGAATATAAGAAGTATCTCTTTTTCCTTCTGTCTCACCAGCTCTAGCATTATCTGAAGTGATAATAACTGAACTGTTACCATCTGTACCTCTTTCTGCCTTGCAATCAGATTTAAAAAGGGATTGTTTAAGGGATGTTAGTGAGAACTGCTGCTGAAGTAGAAGGTCCCAATCCCTGACCACAAATATACCCACCACTTCCCTTTGCTGGCACTAGAGCTTAAGCAGACATGTGGTGAGCTAGTTCAGGGACCTGATCCAACTGAAAACAGCAAAGAAAAATAAAACAATTAGTTTTCAGCTGAATCTATTTCCTGAGATAATCCTTGAACAGCTGCACGTGTGCTAGTGCCAGGACTGGCACAAGAGAGACAACAGGAATGCACAGCCAAGACATGGAGATGACTTACAGTGATCATCAAACTGCAGCTTTAGTCCACTGCCTAGCCTAGACCATGAAACCAAATAGCAGTGCTTTTCACTAATTCTATTTCAAAATGGATGAATCTTGGACTAGATGGAAATGAAGTGGTATCTCTAAAGCTGTAATTTCAAAGATAAATGTTGAACCTTCTTGGGCAAAGCAATAGGAATGAAGCTTGATGTTGACCCACAGTTCCCGATATTTTAATCTTGAATGTCTGACCATTCTGTTCCAGATAGTATGTTTTATAAAGACAAAAAGAAAAAAAAGAAAAAAAAGAAAAAAAAGAAAAAAATGAAAGGAAAAAAAAAAGGAACGTGTAAGTTGTCCTGTTTACATGGACTAGAGAAACTTCTGCAGGGATGGATAGTAAGAATTTAATGATTTAATGTATCTTTCAATATTGGTTATAAATTATTAAAATTATACTGTCAAGATGATTTTAATTACATAAGTAAGAAAGAGATAATATAAAACACCAAAACTTTTACAGCCTAAGAAAAACCATGTCATCTCCACACCATGTTCAAGATGTAGTACAGCTGAACTGTTTATTTGTATACCAATTATACTACATTACATGACTTGTAAATGACTTGGAATTTCCTACACAGAAAAAACCAATTAATTTGCCCATAGTACAACAGGAAATGGCTTTAAAATTTGTACCAAATGTTATCTTTTATTATGGCGTACATTCTGCTGCATAAATTTCCCTGTCTGATTGTTTATATGCTGCAGTCTTCATACTTAAGAACACAGGGTTTACACACAGAAAATTGAGAAGGTTCTTCCACATTTTTTGTGATTTCAACAGTAAACAGAAATCCTAAATTGCTCATCAAACAAATTTACTTCCAGGAGTTGTTGAAACTGTATTTTCCTTTTAATATCTAATGAGATTATTTGTTAAAGCAGTCTTAAGGACATTCTGAATAGTGCATTCAATTAAATAATAAGCAATTGTAGTTCTTTATCATAGCACTTAGTATTAATTTTTAACATCTTCCGTCAAGACTTTTAGAACACAATGGGAATGTACAGGGTTTCTGTACCATGCAGTAACATGTTACTATGAAACTAACATGTGAAAGTCAGCTTGAGTGTTTCTTACTGCACTGCCAGTGTCCATATGAACCTTCAAATGCAACTAATGTAGTCCTTAAAAAAATAAGAGCAACACAGGCTTTTTACTCCACCATGCTAACAAAGTGTTGGAGGTTTTTAAACAAGGATTAGTGACACAACAGGCTATGAAGAAAATACTGTCAGTGATTCCTCTGGGAGCTGTTAATCCTTGGATCACTGACATGATCACCTATAGCTGGTCTAAAGGAACACTTCTTTACTGATGGTTCAGTGCATATTTGATCCACGTATTTTTGACACAGACAATATTTTGGCATTAAAAAAACAGCTACAATTTACCGTGTTTAATGGATGGCTCCCTATGTCCCTTTAGCCACAAATTACTGACCTGAGAGGCTGTTTCTCTCCACTATAGCAATACCTATATACTCCACGGGTTACTGACAAGGTGGCTTGTAAATGATTACTCTCTTCCAGTTAAATTATTTCATGCTCTTCTAGACCATCATTCACAATTTATCAAAGTGGTATTGTTGACAGGAGGAAAATACAATGTCCTGAAACTGTTACATTAGAAGAGACACCATCCACTTGCAAATCCTTTTATCTCATGCAAAATTAAAGCAGTGGACTGAACCTTCTTTGGAGCTTTGGCTGTATGTGTCCTGTCAACATTACACTGGAGATTTTTAAAATAATCTAAGGATGTTTAAACTGCAGGAAAGATAGATATTTGTGTATATTAAAACAAGTAAGTGCTGTATCATTCACACACTACTTCAAGTATGTGTCCATGGAATTTGCCTGACATGTATCCTTATAAAAAGAGAACAGGATTTTATGAGCAAAGGAGCCACCTCACCAATGTAGTTGTTTTACACAGTTTTTTATCACGGTTTTAATATCACACAAACCTGGCACCCTATCAGAGAGAAGTCTTGGGAAAAAGCAAGGATGACAACTTGAGTAGTAAAGAAGAGGGGAAAATTACCTCATACTCCTGTGAGAACTTCAAATTGTCATTTGCTTTCAATCTTTCAATGTGATCTGCAAGTTCCAAGATAGGTATTGGGGGGTGACTGGCCATACCTGTTGAACAAGAAAGAAGAACAAAATTTAAAATAAACTACAGTGATGGCATTGCTCTGAAATTTAGAAAATGCAGTAGTTAGAATGTCTACAAATGTGTAAGTAGTAAAGATGTCATATGTGAGAGAAGCAGGCAAATAGTTTGGTTACTCAAAGCAGGACATGCTCTGGATAGATGAGCTCTGAAGCCAAATTAAAAGAAGTCACCAAGCATATTCCCAAAGCTAACATTCCTAGTGTAGAGAAAACAGTTACTGTCATATGAGTCAATGAGTTTAGCTAGGCATGGAAAAATGAGACAGTTAGACCTGATGTCGACCTCTGCTTTGAGTAATGACTCAATGTCATTTCAAACTCCTTCTTCCACAATGCATGAAATGAAAACTCTGTTGAATTAGATGAGGAAATGTGAGCTGAGAAACAGACACTGAAAGAGCCCTAAAGGGGAAACAATAGTGTTTTGACAGAAAACAAAGTGACTTATGCATAATCAAGAAAAACGAACTTGAATAATGAAGGTTACCAGGGTAACCAGAGACACCTGAACCTGCAAAGGAAATGGTAAAAAAAAAAAAAAAGAAACCTAAACCAACATAAAACTAACTTGTAAAATAAAGCATAAAAAATGAAATGGAAAGTTTGAAGATTAATAATAGTAATAGTAATAGTAATGCATCAAGGTCTAGAAGACTGACTGTGTACTCTGAATTAGAAATACTTAAATATTTCATGGAATTCTGAGGTGACTGACATGCAACTATGAATGAATAGAACAACATGCATCATTGCTTTTAGACAACAGTCACTGAAGACAACATTGGACATAAGACAATCAGAACTTCAAAAATGTTTTCACTAGTAGCAGATTGTAGAGGCAGGGGTTGTACAGTTTGGCTGGACACACATGCTGACTGCACTAGTACCTTAAAATATGCTTAATCTGAAACCCCATTTATCAACCCCTAAAAGTACCTACAATCTACTTCAGGTGTAAACATCTTTGTCCACTGATGAAGATACTAAGTGAAAAAGAAGAAGAAGAAGAGCTTGGAATTGGAAGTACAGATGGGTGTGTAAGGGAGTACAGGACAGCAAGGCAAAAAAAAAAAAAGACAGAAAAGATGTGGGGTCAACTAGAACAATCTGCCAGCTTAAGATTTGACAGGCAAAATTTTGTGAACATATTTATTTCCAGCTATTAGTCTTCAAGAGCCTTCTCCAAAATGCTTACATTCTTCTCTTCATACTTTATACTACCACACCTAAAATGAAAGTGAGGTTTCAATAGCTTAGGGAAGAAATCAGAGCTGGCAAGAAAAAGTTAAGCTAGTGAACCCCAGGATCTCTTGAAATTACAAAGGGAAAACACTGATGACTCAAGGGGGCTCAAGCTGGAAGGCATGTTGCACAATGCAGTTTGCTTTGTCACCATGACTTTCGAGAGCATGCCTAAGACAGCTGACTTGCATTTCCTTTAAACATAGCTGAAAATGACCATGTGGCTACAACACAGTCACACTGTAGCATGTGTTTTAATTATTTTAATTTTGTTTTTAATTCTTGTTTTGTTTTGGATGCTTTGACATTTCAAGCATCGTAACAGACTCCAAAATAATGTCCAGCAGCACTGGCCCTAATTCTTCTGACCCTACACATACATATTTTATGGAATCTTCATAGCACATCTGTGATGGTAAGACATTAAGGCAAGTTGTCATTCAACTAACAAAGCAGAATATGCAGATCAGTGGGGAGATTCCTTAGAAATTTCAATTAAAAAATTAGTCTCTAAGTACTAATTTATTTGATGCAGCTCTGCTTCTCTCCCATTTTCTTACAAATTTTACTTAGGACTTGGCTACTGTCAAAATGAGTGTGGGTGACAGTCATCCAGTAATTACACTGATTGATCCAGATCAAGCACCCCCATGGAAAATATGTGAGTGAAAAGGCACAAGAGAACTCTAGATTGATCCAGAAATGGAGGTGGACTGATGTACATCTAAAACAGTGCTTGAACAGAGAAAATAATAGAGACAAAGATGTTTAGACCTTTTCGAGCGAATCGTGGGAGAGAGTTATTATCATATAAGGACTGAGTGGTAGTTTGGCTAGAGAGGGAGGACACAGAGCCAATCAGGGAGGCGTAGGGGACTGAATTACTGCTCAAAGCTGTAAAAAGTAAAAGCCAATCGGAAATGGGAAACAAATTAGTAACAGCAGTAGACCATCATAATCAATCAATCTTGTACATACAGGCACTTCAGACATGCACAAAAACAGCGTCTGGTAACTCAACTAAGATGTTTAAAGGTGCAGTTCCCCTACTGTAAACATAAAGGACATAAACCCAGTGAGTATGAGACTTGCTCATCACACAACGAACCTGACTAAATCACCAGCATCATGAAAACAAATCATAATAATTAACTTACTGTGAAGGAATAGTTTTTTAGAGATGCTGAACACGCATTCTTTTTTTAAAATTATTTTTGTTTATATGCTTCTCTATATGCCACTTGGCATTTCCAAGGGGAGATTTCATATTAAACACTTTGTGCAAATATGAAATTTGAAGGCAAATTTTCTAAGGTAAAAAGAGGAACTACTTACAACTTCAGAAAATGACAAATTTTAACTGCATATAAATCCTTCCTCTACAACTCATTTTCAGCAATTACACTTTGAATAAATTTCCTCAAATAATATTTGGCACGTAACTTATGAAGTAATTGCATTTGGCCTATATTCATACTTTAAATATATAAAATGTGTTCTACTGATATGATAAAAGTAGCTGTTTTTTAAAAGAACTGTTGGAGGACCTTTGTTATGTAATCAGTCTGTGAATCATAACAGAATATGCTGTGAATGAACATTCAAGATGTCATCACATCTCATGCAAAAGCATGAGGCTCCTATTGAGCAGGTGTAGAAGTTGACTCAAAAGATCCCACTTAAAATACAGCTAAACTCACTTCTTTTTGTGGCTACAAATAAGAAAATACATTTATTTGATGACACACTCCCACATCAATCAACATACGTCATGACAACACAAAAACTTAAAGACAAAATACAGCTAAATTACAACAGATCCTGTGACATGCTAAAAAGTTAAAAGAAATACCATGCTGAAAACATGCTTTCAGAATCTCTTTTAAATAGGGTATCTCTTTTTTTTTTTTTAAAAAAAAAAAAAAAGAGATAAAAACACCTGGAAACTCAAAGAAAAGAAAACCCCCAAAATCACCACATGCAAAACACAGTTGAAATTGTACCCATTAAAAATTTTTATTTCCAGATTTGGTAGAAGATTGCCAAATGTAATAGATCTTATGCAGTCTAGCAGAAACCCCTTTACATGAATTAAATAACAATGTATGGTTTGATTACAGTGTAGAATTATCTTCTGGTTAATCTGTGGTTAATATATGATTAAGGAACATGAAATACCATTTGTGTCACAATTTCAAGGAAAATCTAAGGGAGCAAGGTCAGAATTCATCTGCATATTAACAGACATTAAACCTGTTAATTATATTCCTTTATCCCAGCTAATCAAGTGGGTGTTTTAGGCTTGTCATTAGTGCGTTAAATTAGGATTTTGTTTGTTGTCAGGGTTTTATGATAAGGGCTTTTAGAAACATTTATGAAACATACATTTATTTACCAATTTGGAACTGTAGGTTGACATACCCACAAGAAACAGGAACAAAGTCAGAAATTAAACAAAGAGCAAATCTGCTAGTATAGACTACAATCTACATGAAGTGAAAATGTGACACATGATTGTCACAGAAATTTCTTTAGGAAATGAGTGGTACTTTAGGTCCACATTGAATTAATTGTCTGTGACTTTACAAACTCCTCATTTTTATTTAATAACACAGAACACTCTTCTACATACCAATTTATGTTGGTTAAGATATCCCTTTATAGAAAAGGGAGGAATCAGTAATGGTAGTTGTTGAGACTTATCCTTATCAAAACATAGAAAAAATATAGCTACTTAAAATTCAGACATGGGAAATGGAAAAAAGTAAGGATGACCCTGATTCAATAGGAATTCAGCATTCATGAAAATTTATCAAGAATGCCTTTAGTACATGACAAAAAATTTACTATTACTTTAAAACTTCTTTTTCACAGAGTCGGAGCTAGGCCAGAGCATGAAATTACAAAGGTAAATTTACAAGACAATCTCTAGAGAAATGTATCATTCTGCAACAGTTATTTTAAAATAATTGCAGATGCATATATAATATTGCAAAATTATGCCACTTTTATTCCAGAAGATTTTATGTTCTTCAAAACTTGATCAATTATTCTGGAATGAAAACAGTTTCTGTTTTTCTGTATCACAGACTGAGCTCTAATAAGGAGCCTTAGGATCTCCATAGCCTCATAGCAGAAGCACCACTTCTGAGTGATGTGTAAAGGTCACCTATAGTGGGAAAAGGGGAAACCTAGTTTTCAGATCCTGATCCAAAAATATTAAATACAGTAAGATGTCACAAAAACTATGGTCTGAAACCCAGGGACGGAAAAAAGTGGTAACTCCTGTGAAGAGAATAATTTTCAGCTTCATCTCCTAGCTAAGCAGATTTTGGGTTTCTCTAGGTTTGACAGCAATGAAGTGGGATATCAGAGAAGTGCCACTTGCATCTGAAGCCTGTACCTCTTTTAGGTGCCTAAATCCTCCATCTGAGACATGTTCATATGAAGAGCTATATGTATGACAGCTCATTATGAGAAAGCATTTTAGGCTGTTTTTGCCATGGAGACAAAGCACAGTATTTCCTTCAGCATTGCCATGATTCTCACAAACAGATGTCGAGAGGATAAGCTATACAAAGAAATTTCCTGCTGTCTTGCAAAGCAAGTGACTAAATCCAGACATCGCTTTTTCCACCCTTTTTTTATTTGCACCCTTTTCCTCTGAACATGTTTTGTAGTTTTTCTGTTTTATCATGAAAATAAGTTTGTGGAAATTCCTTAGCAACTCAGGGAATAAGTGTTTAGTGAGCACTTATCTAATTAAAAAAAAAAAGTCTTTAACTTAGAGCTGTAATAACTCTATTTATTTTTCTTGTATTTCAAAGCATCTTATTTAGTTCATAAGATATAATGAGATAATTGTTTAATTGGCACCCAATTACAAAAATTACTTATAAGTATGACACATTTTATAGTTAAATGAGGATAAAAAAATCAGTCACTTTGAGGCATGACTCAATTTAGTTCTCTGGCTGATTGGCAGATTGAAGTCTGCCTGAGCCTTGGATCTCTCAGAACCCACTCAAACTACTTAATTTCAGTTAATTTTCTTCTGCAAAACCAGGCTGCCTTATTTGATGAAATCTTTTGTGAGGTTTAATTATTACCCCTTCTTTACCTTAACTTTCCCACGTGGCATAGAGACTTCTAAAATTTGTGCACCAGGTTAATGATTTTAATCCTGTGTTTCATAGGAAACTTGTAGAATGGTAAGAATGTGATAGATTTTTCCTCAGTTATTCTAGTCATGGAAGAATAACAGACTTAAAAATGAAATCCTACTGAGATTGGGTATTTTCATGTTTACTCAAAGAGAACTTGGCACTGCTGTGACCCACTCACTGGCATATGGGCTTATCTAACACATACACATTTTTGGATAACACACACAGACATGGGATCTTGTTCTCAGATACAGAACAGTGGGCTATTCCAAATGCGAAGGCAAAATGTGAAATTTATCTATGGAGTTACTCCATCCAATGAGGAGGGAATCCAGAAATGAATTTGATCCTTCCTGAACAAGGTAAAATGGGAAACTCTTTGGGTTAGAGCTCTTCAGGTCTCTTTAGATTATTGAAGAATGTAGTTCTTTAATGACATGACAATAAAAAGCGAAAGGAAAGCAAGACATTTCCTATGCTGGTAGTTTTGACTGAGAAATTTTATGACATCTTCATGCTGAATTGACAATTTTATGATAAATAAAACATATTTGTGCTGAAATGAATCTTTAAATAACACCAAAGATAAACTATTGCTTTCCCATATTTTCTGTCAAAAATTTATACCTAATCACCTGTATTGGGAGTAATTTATAATTGTGGTTAGAAATTCAAATTTACCCCAAGGACTTAGCTTTCAAATTATTTTGATATCTGTAGCTGCTCAGGTCTTTCCTTATATACAAAGTAGATGATTGATAGCATTTTTGGAATGAGGCTGTTTAGAAATCTTTTAATATACTAAAGTTTATGACAATCCATCATTTTATAGGAGTGTCTCATTCACCTCTCCAAGTGAAAACTGCCAGTCCAGATAAGCCAATGTAATTTAGAACTTTTTTCTCTAACACTTCTGTACATTACAGATTCATTTGAAAATTTTTTCCTCTCCCTCCGGAAGCCTGGAAAGCTCCAAGCAAACTGTGGATGCTTTAATAATCTAAAGAAATAAATCATTAGAATAACAATTATGTCAAATCATCTACCTTGATGCACTTGTACTGAAAGTACATTCACCACTCTGTCCTTTATTTTATCTGTAGGCAATGTTGAGAAATGCCTCACTGGATGAAGGTGACAGCAGATTTCTCAGTAAAAAGAACCTAACACACAACCACATCAGCCCTCCCCTCAGTTCCCTCCTCTGCAGTACCCCACTGTCTAGTTCTGCTACCTTGCAGAAAATAAAACCTATACATCTGAAAGTACAACAAACCCAACAAAGCTGATATCTGGAATGTACAGCCTTTCTGTAGTTTCTCTACGCTCATCCTAAAAAATTTTCTATTGCATGTTATTTGATGGTGTGTTGCTGGTTGGGAGTTGGATAAACATTCCAGCAGGATCTAAACACCTAAGCTAAATTTAGCCAGATTGTAATGACATGGTAGCCCTAATTGAAGTTAATGTGAGTTAAGTGAAATTCTGCTTTTGAAATTCTGCACAAGAACTGTACCTTGACTTCACTGTGACTGTTTACATACTAAGAACATGTTAATTAGCAAGTGTAACAAAGTAAGACAAATCCACTGGGGTAAGATTTTTCTCCTTGATATTTGGTTGTATGCTGAGTAGTATAATGGCCTGAGCTGTGTCTAAGGGTCTTAAGTGGTACAATAATAGGAAAAAGATCATAATTTGATATCTGTACTGTATTTTTAATAATAATTGTAATTCTCCAATCTGTGAAAAGGATTATAGCAAAGAAGAAGAGTTCCTAGTAGAAACAGATCACAGATGTTCTGCTCAAATAGCTTCACAGAAAATGGCAAACTTCACAGATAAACTATAGCCCTGCAAGAAGAAGTACACGTTAAATCCTCTCTAGTTCTTTTCAGATCAATGAGGTGGAATTACAGTGTCTACAAGTGCCACAAATTCTGCCATTTCTTAATAACTTTACCATCTCAATGTAAATTAAGAATTAATTACAATAAATTAATTTTATACGTTAGCACTTGGCAGCAGGGGTTTTTTTTTCCTCACATTTCATTTTAATTATGATGAATACAAAATAGATAGGTAAGATTACGCATCTAAATAAATAGAGCGCAGAAAATTAGGCTTATATATCTAGTTATTATTCCATTATTTATTGGATGCAGAGGGAAACATAGTGACGACTGATGAGGAAAAGGCTGAGGTAATTAATGCCTTCTTTGCCTCAATTTTTAATAATGATATCAGTTGTTCTGTGGGTACCCAGCCCCCTGAGCTGGAAGACAAGGATGGGGAGCAGAATGAACCCCCCAGTCCTGGAAAAAATGGTCAGCAACCTGCTACACCACTTAGACACACACAACTGTGTGGGACTGGATGAGATACACCCAAGGGTAGCAAGGGAGTTGATTAAACTACTCACTGAGCCTCCTTCCCTTATGTACCAGCAGTCCTGCCTAACTGGGGATGTTCTAGTTGACTGGAGGTTTCCAAATAGGATGTCTATCAACAAGAAAGGCAGGAAGGAGGAGCCAGGAAACTACAGGCCTGTCAGATGCTGGGGAAGGTCATTGAGCAGATCATCCTGGCATGCTGGCTTTTATCAGCAACAGTGTGGCCAGCAGGACCAGGGCAGGGATTGTCCCTCTGTACTCGGCACTGGTGAGGTTGTGCCCGGAGTCCTGTGTTCAGATTTGGTCTCCTCACTCCCAGAAAGACATTGAGGTGGTGGAGCGTGTCCATAAAAGAGCAACAATGCTGGTGAAGAGTCTGGAGCATAAGTCCTGTGAGAAGCAGCTGAGGGAGCTGTGGGTGCTTAGCCTGGAGAAAAGGAGGCTGAGAGGAGACCTTATGGCTCTCTGCAACTGCCTGAAAAGAGCCAGGTGAGGGCACTCTGTTCTCCCAAGGAACAAGTGATACGGGAAGAGGAAATGGCCTCAAGCTGCACCGGGGATAGGTGCAGCTAATTAGATATTAGGAAAAAAATTCTTCATGATGGAAGGGTCATCAGGCACTGGAACAGGCTGCTCAGCAAAGTGGTGGAACCACTGGCTCTGGAGTGTTCAGAAAGCATGTGGGTGTCACACTTCAGGACATGGTTTATTGTTGAACATCATGGTGCTTGGTTAACAGTTGGAGTCAATGATCTTAGAGATCTTTACCAAACAAAGTAATTCTGTGATTCTATTAAGCCATTTACTCTAGTCAGTATATAACTGTATACAAATAATTACTTGTTTTAGGCATAAGCTAGACTTCAAGAACAATATTTTTCTTCTCATGTTTCAAAGATTTATATGTACATTTCTTTCACTGTAAAACCCTTTAAAACTTCTATGAAAGTGCTGAGTAACAGATGAAAACGTTACCCAGAAACAATGAGCCTACATTAAAATCGTAGCCTCAGAAGGAAACTGAATAAAAACTTTCAATTATTTTCATTTACTGTATTTAAGTTCCTATGGTAGAGAGGTCCCACAGCATGTCAACAAGATTCCCACACCAAGATGAACTTAAATTAGAAGACATGCTCCTAAAACGCACCTAATTTGCCCCAGCTGCTAGGAGCAGTGTACTGAACAGACTGAAAAAGCAAGGCTGGAGCAAAACTCAAGCCTCCAGACTCTTCCCTTTCTACTTCTGCCATGTGCATGAAGTGTGGGTCTTTAGACACATTCAATACTCTGCATATACACTCCTTCTGGGGCAACATTATTTCAACACAGTCACTGTTTACAAGACAGGAATTCACTTAACCCTTTAAGTAGAATTTAGTATGTCAACTTCAGCAGCTAATCCTCAGCATCTCAAGCACTTACTTTGCTACTTTTATGAACTTGAATTCACTACCTTTTGTACTTAATGTAGTAAGTTTGACAAAAACACGAGGCTTATGAAGATTCAGCACCCAGTTAGCATCAGACTCAGTGCAAACATATTGTAATAGAAAACTAGTCTACTGGGATATAACTTGATCAAAACAAAGCCAATTTAAGTAAAGTTGACTCCTACAGAGGTGGTAAAAATACTATTTTAAGTATTTCTCTCTTAGTGCTTCTTGACTATCAGATTAAACAGCTTTAACAGCGATTAATGAAAAAATAATTTAATAAAGTATTTGGGAGTGTGTTGCTTCTGATCTCAGAACTACTGATATATTAATATCCCCCTTGACCATAACATATAGCCTTATTTTCAAAGACAAGACCATTTATCTAGCTATATATTTCTCTTCTGTATTGTACATTTGCAAACCAGTGGAACTCACAATGATGTTAATATATTACCTGATAATGCAGTAGATAAAAGGGAAGCTTATTTACAAAGAAGTGTCCATAAAAATATCATTAATAAACAGAGGGATGTACATTTCCCAATAATATTTTCTAGCATTGTTAGATTTAACTTGGAATTTTAGCACATAAAACACATCCATACAGCATATGAGTCTTTGGGCTCTTCTTTACAAAACTTCAATTTTGTTTCATGCAGGCTTTTCTTTTAAATAAAAAAATCACAGAATTATTTCCAAAACTAACAAAGAAATATATTTTGCAGCAAAAAAAAACCCACCAAAAAACCCCAACCCCCCATCAAAATACGTATTTCCAAACAATCGATCTTTCTCTTCTGTAGCAGCATCAGTAATCAGCCTGTGACCACAGAGCTCTCAGTGAGTTATTATTGTCTCTTACCTGGAGTTTGAAAGTTAAGGCGTCGCAGCTCCACTGGATCTGTGGGATGGTGAGAGGGGACCTCCTTGCTGTTGGGTATGCTGCTCTTTCTAGAATCAGATTCAGCCCTCTTCCTGCATGGAGAAGGTGAATACACATGAACAGATGATAGACATGTTAGCTTGACAAAGGTGCCTGAGTGTCTAGCACTATATTCTGAAGGCAAGACATTTATTTCTGAAAAAATATTTGATCCAGTTTAAAGGTAATGTGATTATGCATGGTGGGTAGGAAAACCTACAATTTGAAATGGCAAAATGGTCAGAGAGAAAATAGCTGCAGGCTGCCCTAAATTGATCCTCCTTCCTGAAACTTTACTATTATAAAATTAAACTTTAAAAATTCAGACAATTCTCTATTTTAAATGCTATCTAGCTATAAGTTTATTAAAAAGTAGCCAACTCTTGAGCTAGAACACCCCAAGTTATTGTCATTAAATATTTCTTATTTTATACACAGAGCTCTGCATTATTATAAAAAAACCAACTTGCATTCTTTAGGTATTTTTAATATGAGAGAGAACAGTACAGAAGACATCTATTCCAGAAGACATCTATTCTTTTCCCTTTTTAGGAAGCAAGAATTTGCTCTGTTTCCTCTCATCTCTATAAGAGCTGAACTATGCAATCTTCATATGTCTGATCACGTCTACGTATATTCAAGGCTTAGATCTGCATGAATATTTCTAATCAAATGAAGACTTTCACTGCAAAGGAAGGAAAACAAAACAAAAACAAACTAAAAGAATGAAAGAGAAAGAAAGTTGTCTATTTTTCCCTTTCTCTAGAGAGAAGCAGAGTCCATGTGTGTTCTGACTGACATTTTTGGTAAAACCAACTCCCATCATCTGTATGTATCATTAGCTGATGTAAAACATGGAGAACCACGTTACATGAAGAGTAGCCACTTTGCATTTTTGTACAGAAAGTGGAATCATTCTTCACTATTTATCTGCAAGGTCCTGAATGAAAACACAATGTGGCTGATGTTTTTTGTCTAATATAAAATGAAGAAGCAAACAGAGGAAGAGCTATGCTGTGAAAACAGAACTGAGATTATTTTAAGGGTAATGATAGCAGAATATTTTCCAGGTGCCCAATATTTACGTTAACATAATGCTATTTTTTTTTCTAATTGACTCACAATGTGACAATGCTAAATCTGATTACTTCAGTCAATTTCTTGCTGCTCTTGAAATAATGAAGACCAGGTGACATACAGTGAGATTTCAAAAGTTATGCAAAAAAGCCAAAAGCAAGACCATTGCAGAAATTTTTTGAAAGTCAGTAGTCTTATGGTTTTATTGAAAAAAAGTAAAAATGTTTTACTGTAAAAACACTCCATCTGTTCTCCAGCAAATACCTTAATATATGTATTAACTTCTCTTTAGTGAAGCAATAAAAATTTAAATCCCAATATTCTGTTTTCAGTCTTTTTTACATAAAATTATTATGGATAAACTCATTTGAGATTCCTTCCTTTTGATTTTGACTATTCCAAACTCCTATCACAGTGGCACAATGCCCTGGTGCTCTTTCTTCTCACTAAAGATGTGTGATGTAGCTTTCAAAAAGTCTTTTAACCTGTATTTCCTTCTCTTTATTCTAGGCATCTTAAATTTCTGGAATTGTCCAGAGACAAGCTCCATTTAACTTTTTTCCACTTGAAAGCTAGTACCAGGCTACAATTTCATATGAATCTAATAAAAGCACTAAAATCTCTTCTAATCATGTATCTGAATATTTTGAATACTTCTGGAATAAAAAAAATGGTTTATTATGTATTATTAATTGGACGATCATTCTTGGGGTTTTTTTATCTCTCCAGCCTATAGAAGACATCACAATTCTTCCAGATTGTGCAATGATTTCAAGATAGGTGGCGGAAAAAAAATTCCACAACAGACAAATGATATCACTGTATCATTTTCACTTGTAGAACTGTAAGTCAGCGTTGAGTTTATGTGTATGGAGCATTACAAAGATTCAGAGCAGCTAACACTTCAACTACAACCATGTATTCCTTCAAGAACTTTGGTTATTGTGTATAACCACTGATTCCACTTCACTAAAACACAAATAAAACCATACAAGCATTGTAGAGCTCTGCCATCTCTTGAAAATTTACCCCATGGAGACACAAAAAAACCAGAAAAACCCCCAAAAAACCCCAGTGAAACTTTGCTGCTTGTATTACATTACTTTTCAGTGCTGTAAATAACATAGCAAATCTTGCAGTTGCCCTCATATTGATAGATTACTGCCTACATTCACTTAAGACTGACAGATGCTTTGTCTTAGATCACTATCATGATGACTTCTTTTTTCTCTTTTTTCTCCTTTTCTGTTTTAAATGAAGAGTGATTATTTTTCACTTCTCACCTGTCAGGTTTACTGCTCCATTTTAATGCAGCAAGCAGGGAAGAAAAGGTGAAATATTAGTTGACCAATAGCACAGAGGATAAGCATGAAAACAGGAGATACAAGAAATTTTGATTTGCAGTAAAGATATATAACTAAACCAAATTAAGAAAAGACAGCTCATCAAAATAGTCAATGTTTGGAAATCATAGAGTTAATGGAGGACACAAGGTCAGGTCCAAAGCGAATCTTCTGTGGAAAAATACACTTCTTTTAAACACTATCTGCCAAGAAATGAGACTTCAAATTTTAGCCAGTGAGATAATGGAGAATGGGTGTTTAATTTGAGCCATGAAAGTAATGTTAACATTACACTGAAAAATTACATCTCACTGAGATGTATCTCCCTCTTACATTCCAGAGAGAAGAGGGATGAGAAGAGAGAGGAGAGGAAAAATGAAAGTGGAGGGCAGACTAGAATGGGAAGGAGAGAAAGGGAGAAGAGAATGAGAAAAGGAAGTGACGAACAAGGTTAAACACATGAGACACATAAGAGTTGTACTAAATTTAAAAAAATAAAAAATGAAAATTTCTAAAACTATTTTACAAAACCAGGTAATAAAATAACAAGAAATTTTTAACAGTACCCTGGAAAGCAACAGAACCATAAATCTTTTTTCAATGAAGTATTACACGCCTTTTTATATTTAGAATGAATGTCATGTACTAGAGGTCTACAGTGATCTGTACAGATCTGTAGTGATCTATGATCTATAAAGATCAGGTAAAAAGGAAAAATAATTTATTATCTCTCACCAACATGTTCTATTATACATACACACTGTAAATGCAGTGTTTATCTTCCTGTGTGTTGATCATAATAAACAGGGGTTCTACAAACATTTAATAGCTTGTACTCTGCAATGACCAGATTACATACATTATGAAAAAGTCTTCTAAATTCTTCATCATCACTTAAGACTTCCCTTTCTCCTGTTTTGCATTTCTGTGCTTTTTTTTAACATCTGGTTTGTTTTTTTTGTTTCCTTTAGAAGCATGTTTCTTCTTATAGCTCAAAATTCAGTAGGGGACCAGCAGGTCAAAGGAGGGGATTCTGCCCCTCTACTCCACACTGGTGAGACCCCACCTGCAGTGCTGCATCCAGTACTGGAGTCATCAGTACAGGAAATACATGGATCTGTAGGAGTAGATCCAGAGAAGGGTCACAAAAATGATCAGGGGGATGCAACAGGAAAGGCTGAGAGAGCTGGGATTTTTCAGCCTGGAGAAAGGAAGGCTTTGGGAGACCTTACTGCAGCATTGCACTACTGAAAGGGAGCTTATAAGAAAGATGGGGACAGGCTTTTATAGTAGAGCCCATAATGACAGGACAAGGGGTAGTGGTTTTAAAGTGAAAGAGGGTAGATTCAGACTAGCTAGAAAGAAGACATGTTTTTATGATGAGGGCTATGAAACACTAATTAACTAGATTCCCCAGAGAGGTGATGGATGCCCCATCCCCGGATGCTTTTAAGGTCTGTGGATGGGGCTCTGAGAAACCTGACCTACTTGAAGATGTCTCGGCTCATTGCAGGGGGCTGGACTAGATGACCTTTAAAGGTCCCTACCAACCCAAACTAATCTATGAAGCTATAATTCAGAGTGCCAGAGTTACTATGTTCAAAAGATTTAAGTTTAGGGTACAGTCTTCTGAACCAAACCAAAAAGCTGCACTTTATAAAAGCAAACAACACAGTGTCTGTCAAGATGCTTTAACTTCTCTTGCTTTTAAATGGAAAGGTCTATAATGAGGAACTTTTTGCTCTTCATCAGTGGAAAACTGAATTTAGGGAATTTTTTATTTCTTAAAAACTAGGAGGAATAGCCACATAAATTCATTTCTTAAAAAAAAAGAAAAATAAATCCAAAACCCAAGAATGAGATGACAGGATGATTCATGGGGACATTCACTCTTCTTTCTACTTTGTCCATTTCTGAGAAACACCATACAATTTCTAGAGCTCTTTAACATTCACTAACTAAGTTCCTAATCAACAAAATCCTATGTAATTGAACCTGTATCATGCACTTAAAATATATGTAAACTGTGACTCAAGCAGACCTCCTAATGGTTAGGTATTTCATCTAGGGCGAAACATCTATCTATCTAACACCATCTGTCTAGCTAGGTTTGCTTTTGTTTGAGATTTTGGATATAAATCTTACTATGCTGTATGATACTCCATGTTTGGACAAAAAAAGATTTATTTTCTTGTCCACAAGAAAATGGCCAAAAAGGAAGTGAGATTTATCTAATTTACTCAGATCTCTTGATTTGATTGTTTATAAAGTTTAATAGACAGAAAGATCTGCTCCAAAATTTAACAGACGGAAAGATCTGCTCCCAAAAAGGGAGACACCAAAAGGTGTCTCCCTTTACTATGTCTGCAGGGCGGTTTCACTGCTGCAAGGACAGAGAACACTGAACTGGTTAATGGCCAAGTCAGTTCCATTTGCCAAGTCAGTTCCATTTGCCAAGGCATTGTCAACTGTAACTCAGGAAAAAATAGTTTTCACTGTGAGGATAGCTGAATATGGGAACAGATTGCCCAGAAAGGTCGCTGAGTTTCCATTCTCAGCTATACAAAACTTGCGTGGATATCTCTCTGAGCAAACTGCTGCAGGTGGCCATGCTCTGAAGAGGGCTGGGATGAGGCAGACTCCGGAGGTGTGGCCCTTTGATTCTGTGAATCTGTGAGCTCTTCTGCACACAGTATACTTATTAGTTGGCCTCATCTGTGTTGGCTATTATATTGAAAGTATGTTCAATGACAAGAAAAGGTACTTTTCAGTAGTTTTCCCATCTATCACTGTTACTTATTAAGCTGCAATGACCTTTTGGCTATATTCTAATATATGATCCAAAAACCTGTCTATGAAGTGTCTTTGCTTTCAGATTTTAAGAAGAGTAAATGCAGAGGCAATAACCTTTATACAACTTAGCAACAAATAATAAAGAGTTCAAACATGCATTCCTTGTCTTTGGCACAGTTAAATATACTTCAAACCAACCCATGCAACTTATCCACACTATCTAATAATGTCTGTTTTAAAGAAGGGCAAGACCTCTCCCCATAAAATTATTCTTTTGGAAACTGCAGTCATAATTTCTCTGTGATTGTAATTAAAATGTATAAGTAGTATTGTAAATCATGAGCTTAGTGGTCCAAGTCTGTTCACAAAGGTTTCTATGGACAAAGGGAATTAAGCATAGTTGACCTTTATTTGAGTTACTACTCTTTGCACTTCAGAAGACACGGTCATTTCTTGGTCATCCTCTTTGCACTGCACATCCTTTAACAACATCCTCTTTAATATTTTTTGCATATATGTTCATAATTAGACTGATGCCCTCTACCTTCATTTTCTTTTCTCACTATGACACTTGTTGCACTTACACCTCAATATATTCTAGAAATATAAAATTTTCTGTATCCACAAAAACTGCTTGTTTGCCTGCTTTTTTCAACATATTTTTCCCATCTAACTCATGTAGCCACAGTAAATCCATTTAACTCAGAAATTAAATTTCACTGTTTTCTCAAAGCAATATGTTAAATATCCCAACTGTCTTGTCATTGCTCTTCTACAGTCAGTAAGTCTATCAAAATCTAGCAGTGAGCTTGCATTCAGGTTACATACTCTTGAAAAAAAATCCAATTATATACTACATTTTTACAGAAATGAAAGCTCATAGAGGACCACAGGCTGCTAAAACTGCAGTCATAATTTCTCAGAGGTAATTTGCCAAATCGGTGCTGTTTAACAAATTAGAGTAAATAGCTGAAAATAGAAAAATAAATAAATACACATGGACATTTGCCCGAACAGTTCTAGTACAAGTAGTAAATAACAGATGGAAAATATGTCCCCCATTCTCAGTGAATGACAATCTCTTCACACTACTGATGAGCAAATTTTACCTGCTCATATGTGGAATATTCCTTTTTTTTTTTTTTTTGGTAATAGATTTGAAGATTGTTGTTTTGGATCCATAAATGTAACTAGTAACTCCAGAAGCAGTTGCACATCTGCTTAATATACTACTGTTTGGATTTCTTTTGTAGTATGGGAGAAGATTTACTTTTAGTACTTCAAAATATTCAGAAGAAAGGAGTATTTTGCTTTTAGCACGTCTCCAATGACCAGTTTTTGAAGTGATGGACACAAACAGAGTTTCTAACTAATTAGATTGGCTGACACTGTGCACTAACAGAAATGTTCAGGAGACACAGTATCTGCAAGCAGCATGCTGTGTGTTGTGCTGCTGTATGATTGCAGCCCTAAAACCATTCTATAAATGTGCATCTATTTGGAATCCAAAGGCGAAGTTAACTCTGGACTAGTTGTTTACTGCTGAACAGAGAACTCTTTCCAAAACTTGAAGAGAGTTCTCTTCATGAAACTTCAGAGGTATTTGACTGGAGACACTAAAGGTGGGAAGAGGATACAGGCTTGGATTTAAAAATTTATATGCAGGTAACAGCACCATAGCCATAAGTTTTAGAAGACATACTTCATCTAATAAAATTATTCCTAGTGTGCCACCTCCCCAGAAATTTACAGCATCTTTATAATATTCCTCAAATATACTTTATCAATATATTTCAAAAATGTATTAGGAATGAAATATAAAGTAAAAAAAAACCTTTTTGAGTTTTATTGTTTGGTTTTGATCTAGTATCTTGACCCCTGTTAACTCATTTACACTGTAAAAGGCTGCTACATAAAAATTACGGCATCATACACAGTTTTCACTGAGTATGTTGTAAGGCAGAGGGAAGTCCTTTGTGTAATAGCAAAACTGCATCTGTGTCACAGACAGTGAAAGAAGAATGAGTGAAATTTGATCTCATTGCAAGATTAGTAGAAAACAGCTATTTGATGTCTCTTTAATCTCTCAGATCAGAGCTTCAAATTCATATAGATACATTGCCAAATTGAGGCCAACTGTCAAAAGTTAAAATTCAAATTACTTGAGTGGAGATGAAAATCACACTTAACAACAAGCTGAATGTAACCCCTAATGTATTACTATTATACATCTATAAACAAGTTTTAAAAAGTCAAATGTGCGAATACCATACATATTTATGTGCAAGCACATATTTATTTTCTTCGCATACAAATCTATCTTTGCATACAAATGTATGCAAAGTGGAAAAAACATTTAAATGCAGAAGTGTTAATATAGTGTCATCAGCAGAAAAATGTACCCACATACCTGCAATTATTGGAAACTTTCAGTCAAAAATTTCTGCAGCATTCTGGAAACCATTAATAAATTTCAAAATATCCCAAAGCAATGACAGTTACTACTGTAGCACAAAAATACAGTGCAGAACAGTATTACGAAGTGACCAATATACAGGGGAAAATATACAGTAAGAAAACTAAAAGGTAAACGTACCTTTTATAAAGAAGTATAGCAATAACAATACAGATGATAAACACCACTGCAAGAACTGGTCCAACAACCCAAATCAAGCCTTCTTCCTCATCTGTAATCGGCTGGGGATCAAGATCCATTGACACAACAGGATCTGAATATGGGCTTGTTGCATACATGGTCTATAAAAATAAAAATAATTCTTCCTTAATCACGAAGGAATGCATTTAAAATATTAACTATCCTGCATCTAAAATAAATGAATACAAAGATAATGATGCAACGAACACAGAAAAGTGGAAATGCGATTTTTCTTGAAGCCAGGTAGTATACAAACCTGCAAATTGAAAACTGTGTTGTTATTACTGCCTTTATTTTGTGTTCCACATATTAGCAGTGATCTGCAGACAAATCATGTAGCATAGTTCTTGCAGAGCACTTTGGAACTTAAGCAGAGAATGAGAAAATGAATAGGACACTGAGAATTATAACCCACCAGTTACCCATTTTTGGGTTTTGTTTTAGTTTCATACTGGCTTAACACTTTCTTCCTGCATGATATGACAGCGTACTTTGGACAGAACTATAGATAAAAATAAAGGGGACTGAACGTAGGAAGTTCCTTGAACAGGGTCTTACGGCAATAGCACAGTGCATTTTGACTAGTCAAACTGCATGACAGAGTATACCTACACAAGGTGGAGACAATTTGAATTTAAGACTGAAAAATGGGGGAATTCACTGTAGAATATGAAGGGAAGCTAAACACTCAGTCTTTCATAAGGATGAAACTAGAATTATGAACCAACAGAGGTTGCTGAAAATATTTGCTTTACTAGATGGTGTAAAGCCAGCTGGCCTAGGATAAGACCTGTGATAGGAGAATTTTTTTTTTTTTATTCTTAACTGACCTGAGATGTTTGATCTGTGGCTGAGTGCAGAGTTAAAATTACAGACTGGAGAGGCTGAAGAGCCAGCCTGCTAAAGCTGGATCATTTTAAGAACTCTGTTACAGGAAAGTCAGAAGCACAGAACCATTTGTACATATTTCTTCTCTGTGCTGGAGTGTCTTCATCAGCACTAAACTAGGATTTGAACTACAGCTCTTGCAAAGGACTTAAAAACTCGATTCAGCAGTAGATCAGAAATGTCAGCTAAGACAGAATAAGATAACCAGGAGAAGAGATTAGCTTCCATTTATTTTTGCAGTGTATTCTGATAGATGCCCTAAGCCAGGACAAGCGTTATCAAAGGAGACATGTTTTTTCACACTTCATTTGGCCTTGTTTTGGGCTCTGGGCTACAACAGTGTCTGCGTTTGAGATAGGATTAGGATGGGCAAAGCTGAGGCACTTACACTTTCTGAACTAGCACCTATGCCAACAATCTCCAGCTATATTATGGCATTTTACTACACCTGGCTCCTGGCACCAAAACCTCCCTATGTTTTAAGTCTGTGATCATTGTCTGGAAACTGGGGAGTCTTCATGTTCCACTCCTGGAACACTCAAGCAGACTGGTTTTTTTTCCCCCCAGGTTTAGTACTCTCAAAAGATAAAAAGGGTTCACTGCAACAAAAGAAACTCTTTGTATTTAGCCTCTTGCTTTGGAGTGGGCAGCAAAAATGCCTGAAAAAAGATATAGACGGATATTGAGGGCAACAGTATAAACACTTACTACCTTTTGTTCAATAAATAGGATTTCACTTTTAATTTTCAACCATCCTGTATTAATGACTAATTTAAACTCATTTATTATTTTAAACATTTATCTTATTTTTTCCTTCCTTTCGATGACATCCTTAACATATTTATAGATTTTAATCATAGCTCTCTAGCTCCCATTTTACTAAGTTAAACTAATTCAGACCTTCCCATGACCTCTTTTAATTCAAGTTCTCTATTCTACCAATCAACAGAGAAATTCTGTGCTCTCTGAAGAAGAAGCCTTATGTAAAATGTAACATCAGAATATCAAGAAAAACATCCCTTGCAAGTTACAAATCATACATCAGCAGGGCCTGTAGTCCTAGAAGAAAACCAGCTATATATGCTGAGAGCTGATACACTGGAGCATTGAAAGTCACTCAAAGTTGAATCTCACGCACTCTTAAAAATTCTTCACAGTCTGTGACTACTTCATGCTACTCAATCACATAAATGTTTCAGATGGCATGCTAAACCACGTATTATCCATAGCCTAAGTGCAGTAACGCCTTTTGAAATCTTTAAAGAGTAGGACCGCATACAGGTCTTGCCTTATGTGTGTCAGTTTACAAACCTATTTCTTCCTGCTTTTTCATCCTGATTTCTAAAAAAGCAATAAATTTAGGTCATTTATACCTTAATTAATATAAAAGAAAAGCCAAGAAACTGCACTTTGTATTGAGAAGATCAATTTTAGTACAGGTAATTTATGACACACAGATTTATGGCCACTTAACTTCACAGTCAACAGCTATCTACCTTCTCCAGTTTGAACCCTTCTGATGCAACACCTTTAGAATTATCTGTCTAGGCAGCCCGTGTCAAAAAGTGAAAAGAGAACTTTTGATTTATGTTAGAGCTTCTAGGAGGCACTTACTTTATTTTCAAGTGAAGCTATGTATCCAAAAGTACCCAAAGTGGAACTAGTTTCTCACTGCGCTTAAGTAGGCACATTCCATTGATACCAATAAAGCAATTGTAGTGTTACACACTGCAAGCATTTGACTAGAATTCAGAGTATTGGGGTTGGAGTTTCAAGCGATTGAACCCGCAAATGTACCTGTCAGGTTTAGTTACCAATTAGAAATGTACTGTATTACACACTGTAGGTTAAAATGCTAATGCGTATTGCACCTTTCAAAAGCCTTATATCTGTCCTTTTTTTTTTTCTTTTTTAATACATTACAATAACTAGGTTAACTCACCTATAAAGGGATGAAACTACAAAATGAATTAAGTAAAGAGAAATGACAACTCACTATTTAGTTCACCTCAGGAATTCTTCCTATTATTGAATTATTTTCTAACTTTCAAACAATTTACTAATAAAGTTGTTATGGAATGGCTGTAACTAAAGAGGGTAGCTGTGCATGTGTCTAGTTCAATGGATCTTTCCAAGAATCCTGTATATGCTACACCATTATTCGATGGTAGCAACAAAAGACAACAATTCTTTTAAATACATAGAGGAAGATGCTGCTGCAAAGTTCATGTCTCAGGAGCTGTGTCCATGCTCACAAATAACACAGCATGTAATTTCCAAAGGATCACAACACATCTAACAAAAGGTGATTCTTAGGTTTCCGTTATACACAGAAGTAACACACAAAGGTGAAACCAGAATAGAAGAGTTTAACAAATTAACGGGCACTGAGTTAAGAAGCACTTGCTTTAAAGATGCTCTGACATATAACAAAAAAAAAAAAAGCTTTAGGGAAGTGGAATAAGCATTGAAAAAATGTTTTCATGATGGTGTAGGGTAATTTGGAGATTGAAAAACATTAACTAACTTACAGATTCTGAGTGCTCCATTACAGCCAACACGAAGAAGACATATTCTTGACCACTCTGCAGTTGCTTATTCTCAAATCCACCATAATGTTTCTTATCCCCCAATGTGAACTCCGTAGGAAGAACTTCAAAGTGAGCTGCAATATATGGCTTTAATTCAACTTCCCTCCCAAGACGAATGCTTCTGCGTTTCCTAGCTATCTCCTTAAGCAGCTTTAGAACGAAGGGAAGGAAAAGAAAGGGGGAGAAAGAGAGAGAGAGAGCAAGCATGAACAGAAAGATAACAGTAAACAATTTTAACGTAACTTATTGACAGTGTAATGAGAAATTTTAATGCATGACCAGGAACTATAAAAAACAATTTATCCACATTTCATGGGACATATCAGTATCACTAAATCAATTCTTGCAAAATCTTCCAATTTCTTGTTGTTCTTGTTAAGATAAGATACTAGGAGGCAATTGCAGTGCCCAGACTACAAACACAGTTTTTAGATACTGTTATGTCTAGGAGGAGGTGGGGAAAGGATAAGAAAACAATATACCTTCTCTGAGCACATATAAATACACACATCATATTGCATATTTTATATCTATCTATCCATCTATTTATCTATCTATCTATATCTATATTAAGTCAGTCATAAAAAAGAATCATAAAATCAATTATGTCGGAAAGGACCTTTTAGATTGAGTCCAGCCATTAACCTAACACTGCCAAGTCCACCATTAAACCATGTCCCTAATCACCACAACGACACATCTTTTAAAATATCTCCAGGGATGGCGACTGAATCACTTCTTCTGACAAACAAAGCTAAAATTCACATCAGTACATGTGTGACAAGATTAGATGCTAGACTCAAACTTAGAAAACATATACTAACTAACAAAGGAACTTAAGCTCAGCTAGTATAATCTATTGATGAATTACTTATTAAATCACATAAATGCTTCTTTGATACCTTTTATTGCTTTAGGCATTCCACAAAAATTAGTCTGATTTGATAACAAAGAGTCTGAACTTTTCCTGTGTGATAAATAATGACTTCTAAGGCCTCTTTATGGTTCTCCTTGTTTTTCACTTATGAAACTTATTCAGTGTCCTGTAGACTTATAGTTAAATCACAGATTTTTCTAAGGTCACATAGTTGTTTAGTCTTTTTAGCACACTAACAGTTCTAATACAGTAGATTAGCACAAAATTCATTGCTAGGAGGAGGGGACAAACCTCCAGAGTGAGAAGGCGATAAAAAAAGAAAGATCCTAAAATCTAATCTTAACTATATATATTAATACTAAAGTACATGTTTAGTCAGGGAAGCTCTCCACATAATCATGGACTCACAGAATGTGCTGAGCTGGAAGAGACCCTCAAGGATCATTGAGTCCAACTCCTGGCTCTGTACAGGAGAGTCCCAAGAGTCACACCATGGGCCTGAGAGCACTGAACTCTCTCAGGCTGGTGCTGTGACCACTTCCCTGGGGAGCCCATTCCAGTGCCCAGCCACCCTCTGGCTGAAGAACCTTTTTCTAATATCCAACCTAAACACAGCTAATATCTAATATTATTCTGTTCTATCTAATATCCCCTTACACAGCTTCAGACCATTCCCTTGGGTCCTGTCACTGTCACCACAGAGTGAAAAGATCAGTGTCTCCCCTCCACCTCCCCTCACAAGGAAGTTGTAACTGCAATGAGGTCTCTCCTCAGTCTACTCCAGGCTGGACAAACCAAGTGACCTCAGCCACTCCACATATGGCTTCCCCTCAAGGCCCTTCACCATCTTCAATTCCCTCTTGATTTACGGCACAGCTTAGTGAGCACATATTTTTGCCTTCCCCTCATGGGACCTTGTATTTTGCAATTACACAATTAACAATTCCAATGCAAATAAAGCAATCTAATATTCACTCTGCTACTGAGAAAGAAGCTTTTAATATTGAATACTTTGATACCCCTTCTCACTGACTTAAATATTTCAAGGTTACAGACAGATATAAAAGCAAGCTGTGCCACTTGGATCCAGGCTTCCTTAACATTGAGGGCATTTGGATGTTATACCTTCAAAGATCTACGCAGTCAACTGCTTTCCAGCTCTAATGCTGAGTCTGTTCCCTGTTGCAGAGATTTTACATCCATTTAACTCTATCAATTTCCATGCCATGACACAAAAGCTGGTACAGTGCAATGGATCCCCTGAGCAAAAAAAGAACTAGCCATAATTTGAGACTAGAAATCATTATTCATTACTCAAGGACACTATTCCAATCAGCAGTCCATACTTCTCTTTCATTCTTCCTAAACAGTTTAATGAGCAGCTAGAGTCAATTTGCGTCGTATAAAAATGAGGGCAGCAGAGAACCGTAATATTGAAGAGATTTCTATTTAGTTACTTTATTGAAGGTGACTCTCACATCTGTTGGTAGCTTCCTATGCCCCAGGTAGAGTTACTAAATGCAGAACACGAGGCAGAGACTAATCAAAGTTTGTTCCAGGTTAGATCAGGCCTTACAGGAACTGCTGAGGGAAGCACTCTGAAAAGTTTGTCTCTGTACGATGCCACATTTTATAACAATGGGTAGGCAGAGGGCAGAGCACTGGCTGTCTGGAAGCCTGCTGAAACACGAAGCTGAATACTGGAGTAGTAACAGTGTATGCTAGCTTGAAGTCAGGAGCCACAAATGCTACAGTTCTAGTAGAGGTATACAGCTTGTACCATCCCCGAAAATAACTGATACTTCCATGTATTATTTCCACTGGAATTTAAAGTTGTGTGTCTGCCTCAACTAAATGCTTTATCACATGTTTCCAGATTATGGTGTATTTACAATTTAGATTATAAATAACTCATAATAAAATGTCAAAATACTGTAGGAGTACTGCAATCAAAATTGGATTGAGAGGCAAAGAAGAATGTTTGATCTTGATTATTTCTCACATTTGAAATAGTAACACAAAATGCATATATTGGAAGAAAATGCAATGCTGAAATACAGTATTAGAGTGATCAGAAACTGAGTTTTGGCAATGAATGCTAAAAGTTAGTTAGCCTGAGTCAAATAAAATCAGTTCAACTTTTCAAAGGTGGTTATTCACCACCTAAGGCCAGTTAAACTTAGGTGTGTTTGTGTGAAGATAAAAACTTTGTCAGTAACATTGATTACACATGACTGAGTAGACCTCAGGTGAACCTCCAGCCTCATTTATGTTTCATATGTAAATGGGGTTGTTGCCAAATACCATTACTTGCTCATATATCTCCCATTGTACTTTATACACAGATTTCAATAAAATTACTGAATTCATTTAAGAATTAACATGGAAACCTTTGTTTAGGTTTTACTGCTTACAGACCTAAAGTAATCCTACTAGGTAATACTTACTGCAAATCATAATACTTTTTTCTATTTCATTTATTTGCATGACCTGTCTATTTAAAGTCACTAGACCTCATGATACCCAAAATAAAATGAAATTTTGACTTAGTAAAAGGACTGAATCTCTGATAATTATTTTTTTTCAGATACCAAACATCTGGTTCATTATCTGCTCTTTTAAAACTAGGCATCTGTCTTAAGTTTCTTTCAGAGATGAGGTTCAAGGAACTGGAAGATTAGGTAACTACAATAAGGCTGAAGAGTCATTTTGGACTTCCCAGATATGTAGTGGAGTTAATATTCCAGAGCTATGTTATTAGCAAATACTTTTCTTCTGACAATCTAAGCAAAGTATTTGGAACATAGTTCTTCGAAAAATCTATAGCCCAACCATTTCCGATACTAGGCACATATCCGAGATCGTACTAAAAATATAAATATGCACAAGTATCCTCACTTGACCATAAGGCACTATTTGCTCAGAGGCTTTTTTGGGGGGGGGGGGGGCACGTTGGTTTTTTTTTTGTTTGGTTGGGTTTTTTTGTTGTTTGCTTTTTTTTGTTTGCTTGCTTTGTTTGTTTGGATGTTTTTTGTTGTTGGTTTTTTGGTTTGGGTTTTTTTTTTTGTTTGGTTTTATGTTTTTGGTTTTTTGGGTATTTTTGGGGGGGATGTGTTGTTGTTGTTGTTACTTTTTTCCAAATGTATTTATTGTGGCCCTGTGTTCACAAGCTTGTCAGGAACAGTATACTTAATAAAATGCATACATTCCAGCTTTGGAAGCAAACCAGTCTTTTAAATAATAGAAACTGAATGAGTTAGCATGATATGCAGTTGCTGCCTGCTTTTAACATTTCTCCCTACTTGTTCTTGCCATATGTATTGGTGGCAATTGTAAAAGATATATCAAGGGTTTTAGCTCTTTATCAGAAATAATTTTCATTTTCCAATGAATGCATACCTTATTTATTCCATCATTAATTCCACAATGTGGGCTCAATTATAACAAAAGAAGTGGGAAACAACCCCTCCTGACACAAATATTTCTGAATTAATAAATGCTCTTTATCAATCTGTTATACAGACCAAGGCAACACAACTTGCAGGATGACTAAAATGACCCTTTGTTATGGGAACCAGCAGGAACCACAGAATTTAATTGCCAGAAAGTTCAATGTCATCTGGCACCTATCCTTTATTCTATTAATGGTGCTGAATGTGACTACAGTCTTTGGATGTTAAAAGTGGGTGGTAATACTCAATCAGTTTCCATTACTGTATGGATGTGGCTGTCAGAGTTTTACTGTTTAACTGTGTTTGATGCCACCCATGACTATGATCATGAGCTGATGGCATTTACCATCCAAGTTCTTTTAAAGGGAAGAAGCTAATAGATCAAAGCAAGCCATTGCTGCAGCTGAATGAAGTGAGATGATCACATAAATGAAACTGGTCAAGAAGAAACACAGGGTTTAATTAGTCAGCCATCATGCCTTCCTCTGAACAGTTGTTTTTAATGTTCCGATTAAGGATTTGCCTGTTGTTGTGATAAAGACTGAAAGAATTCCGTTTGTATTTTGAACACTTGCTACGATACTGTTAGTTTGGTGAAGATCTTTATTTTCCCCATATTTTGGTGCAAAATCTGAAATTTATATCCATTTGTTCAATGGCAGGAGAGAAACACTTCCCAGTAACTGTGTTATGCTGAAGCATATGGTAGGGTTATCTCTGTAATATAAAACTCTTGGATCCACCAAAAGAAAACAGAAAAATAAATGGGATCCAGTCAAAAAGATCACTATATCAGGAGTAAAAAAGCACCTGATTATGGTCTTTGAATTGCAGAGATATTACATGTACAAATTACCATAGCATCAGAATGACATCTAAAATCTTGGCCAGATAGAACTAGAGCAATATTAACACCACCACCTGTCTTTTATAAAAGTCTCTCATACGGGGCCCTTGAAAGAGCTTTAAAATCATAAACATTAGCACTACTACAAATTTACAGATCGAAAGAAGAAAGACAAGTTTGCATGAGCTATACTCTCCTTCAGTAAAACAGAAAACAGGGGTGAATACTATACTTCCTGGAATTATTACTGTATCTGTAACACACTGAATTGATTTCTAGCATTGCTGGGCTTATATCTAAGAAGAAAGTAGTTCCCCCCTTTGGATTAATGTCGTTTATAATTTCGAATGATGACACAATGTTGCTCTTTTCTTCCTTGTTCATGCATTTATTTTTGAGCACAAAGTGTTGGTAGAATGGAGGCTACTTCTAACCAGAAGTATTACAGTGTATGGAAATCAGGTAAAAACACCACCAGAAGGTCAAATGTTAAACTGCAGTGCAAATAACAATTTAGCATTTGTTACAGACTTAGTAAACACCCCTCTAATGAACCAGACCTTTATTACAGTTCATATTGCTGGTGATTAAGCTTTTGCTGACAACTCATTTCACCTCCTGCACTTTTGCATCACTCTTTCCAATAGGAAAAGAATGAAATATTAGTGTCAACAAATATCAGACACTTGGTATTCTTTATTGCAACATAATGTCTTTACTTAATGTTTTCTCATTTAAGTAATTTGAATTTTTGTTTTAGTCTCCACAGGCTAATTCAAATACAAATATAAAGTATCCTGACAACCAAAAATTTTAAAACTATTGAGTTAATTACATAAAACTAGCAAGACTGCTACCTTAATAAAGGACAAGAAAAAAAAAAAAAACCCAAACCATATACAGTACCTCATCTAGTTCCATTTCATCTGGACTCTCCCATGGCTTGATAAACTTTCCACGAGACCTCTTCAAAGGCACAATAACTATGTAATAGCCTCTGTAAATGAAACAGTTGGACAAAAGTGAAGGAAAAGGAATAGATAAATTGGTGGAGTAGGAACTTAATAGAAAAGTGGTATGTTGAGAATAAACTGCACATTAATATGTCACTGCAGCCTTCCAAACATAGCTGTAAACATTCACAGTCTTGATATAAAATTGTAAAGCATTTGACAGACAAATGGCACCAATTACCTGCCTTTTTGTGTAAACAAATAAATATTTATTAAAAAATTTAATTATAATGTACTAAAATGCCTACATGAAATACAAGAGCCATAGGTTATTTGTGCCCTGCCACCATCACACTGGGAAAAAAATCCCAAAGCCCTAAATTGAAATATATTACCATATATTTAAATCTCAATTACCAACACATCTTCCCCCATTTTAATGTATAATCAGGGTAGTAGGTTAACAAAATGTATTTGTTAATGCCAATACTATAATAAAGAGAAAAGAAAGCAAACATGACATACACTGCACCCATACTCTCTTCCCTTTTGACAATCAAGCACCATCAGCTTTATCTACCTAAGTATTCTGTTCACAGTCATAGGTAAGAGAGCTTGATACATGCTCTTTTTATAGCTAGGATTTGCAAATTATATGTATCGGTTTTCCTCAGAAACATTTTCCTGAAAATATTTTCTTCCTCCCCACTCATGGAGATTAGTAAATTGTATTTTCTAGTACGGCAGAGATATGGTACTTTCATTGTTTACTTCACAAAACCTGGATATGTGTCAGGCAGATCCGTAACTTCACATCAGTGTGAGGGAAGAAGCAGTAGAATCACAACAGCAGGAAATGCAGGATAGTATAATATACATCTTCTTGATAAACACACTTCTCAAAAAATCAAGCACTCTCCATCTCAGGGGAGAGGGAAAGAAACTGATTTTCTTTGTTTCTAGTAACAAAAGCTTATTAAGGTGGTTCTGGGTCTCCATTGTGGAAAATAATTTTAGTGTCTCATGGGCCATCTCTTCCAGTCTTTTTTTTACAACCCCTTCAACCTTTTGCAAAACTATTAACTTTACTCATGCAATGCAGCTGAAATCCTAAGTAATTAACAAAAAAAGAGTCTACAGAAAAGGAGCTGCCTTACAATTGACTAAAAACCATCTCAGTCTAAGCCAACTACATAAACTTTTTTACCATACCAGTGCAAGCCATTGATCCATTTTAATCATCTCTTCTTACTGAAAGCTCTTTCCCATAAAAGAAATGTAACAAAACTTTAGATTTTCAGCTCGTGTAGAAATTACGTGTATTCATTAATTCTTGCATTAAGAAATTTGAGGAAGTTTTCTGTGGAAGTACTGAGCTCCAACAGGAGGTGCTGGAAAGAAGTGCTGTCCACAGATTTTTAACTAGTGTTCACTTGCTGTATTCCAGTATTTTCAAAAAATATCCGTGCCACGCATTCTTCTAGGGACAATATCAGAAATCATCCTTTAAAAAGATGCAAAACTGTAAGGCTAGCTGAACCCAGATTTTAAACTTGCATAGGTCTATTGAAAATACTTTGAATAGCAAATTCTAGTGAACACTGACTTATCCACGTATACAATAACAACCTACATATCTTTTCTTTAACAGATGCCTAAGAATCAAGACAAAAAAGAAATGAGAACTTGCCCCCCTATGCCTTTCAAACATCAAAGATACATACTCCTCCTTTTCTTTCTTTTTTCATCTTTTTTTTTTAAGCTAACAGAATGTTCACGCATTTTTCTTTCCAATCAAGGAACATCCAGCATGTAAATATAACTTTCACACTCTTTCCCACTTCCTTCATGAAAGTCTCCCTCATAACTTTGAAAATCTACTAAGACTTCCAGCACACACAGAGTAATTTAAACTGAAAGAACAAATAGACCAATAGTAAGCAGAAAAATGAAAATGTTCACACCAATATGCAGTGCTGCAAATTGTGACAGACAACAAAGTTCTGTGATTTTTAGCTAACTGCAGAAAATGTAGCATCTCCTGAAAAACATGTTTTACAGTTTACTTAATTATTTGCTTGCTTCTTTTTAGGTTGGGGTTGGTTTTTTTTGGGGAGGGGGCAGAGGAGGGAGGGGGGTGACGAAGAGTTTGTTTGGATACTGTTCTATCTACTGCATATTTGAAAAGCCAAAGTTTTCCACAAAACTCTGTTTTTACTTAAAACTTTACAAAGATGTAAGAGATTCAGAGAAACATGAACTGTCCTTTACACATAAAAATTGCTTTGGAATAGCCCAAAATACTAAAACAAAGAAAAATTAAGAATTTGCTCCCTTGAGATGAGCAAAAGGGATACATTTTCCTAATCAAAAGGTGAGCTCTGCACCGATTTCTATGCTGTATCACCATCAAACATTGACAGTAATGTTATAAAAGGCATTGTAATCTTTGTAATTAAAGATGGTAGTATTTGTCAATCTCCTTGCCTATACTTCATTAGAGCAAACCATTACCTGTTTCACTTCCTGTGTAATTAGTATTATTGAAAAATTCTCAGTACTTCATTTTAAGCTAGGGACAATCCTGAGCATATACAATGTACCAACAGAGGAACAGCATGTCTAAAAATGTCAATGAATTTGTTCTTCCCATAAAAAGACTAATGCAGAATAACCTTCCTTATTCTAGCAAACATCAGGTCAGGTTTTTCTGTTCAGTATGTCGTTGCTTTGGTATACCTGCTCCAAGGGTCAAACCAATCTTTGTTGTTGTGTTTTACTTTCTCAAGCCTGATCAAATCTTAGAAAATACATGTATGAGTAGGAGACACATTATTTACAAAATTGGCAGTTGGACTCTGTAGATTTAATGTACCTTTTCTGACGTCACTTAGCCTCTTTAACTTTTTTACACTACTAAAAAAGAAGAGACTTGTCTTTTATTCCAGTGCTATCTTCTGCTACTGTTTCATCAGCTATCCTGCACGTTTTTTTCCCTGTGAATGCTCTGCCTCATAAATCTTTTTTGACTCATTCCATCTTCAGTCTTCCTTAGCTGCATTTGTTACTGACCGCATCTTACTCAATCTAATGATAATGACTACATTTTTCAGTTTTTCATCCTTTTAATGTTTCAAAGTAATTTATTTCTTGACCTTACCCGCCTCAAAATCTTCAGTCAGTAATGAAAAAGAGGGGCAGCTTTCTAGAAAGCTGCAAAAATCCACCAGGGAGAGGACCAGCTGAATCCCCAACAACATTTAATGACTGGCTCATTTTCCTCCCCATTTCTTTTACACTACATATGGGAACTTTACAGACCAACAAGAATCACTATAAGCAGAGCAATAACACTTATTGATTGTATCATGCTTCATGTTTTCCTGGCAAATCTTTATTGTCTAACCTTTCTAATCCCTGCTGACCTGTGCTCTCAGGTCTTTAGTCCTATTTCTGTTGTTTAAATTTCCACACCACCTGTTCCCTCCCAAAATCTATGAAACCCCTAGAAAACTTCCAGTTCTTTTAGCAAAATCTCTTGTTTTCTTTCTGAGACCAGTGGAGAGGACCTGATATTTTTATCCCAATAAAAACTGTCAGCATTAATTAATCTGAATTAATTTAAGTACAGTAACAATTCTTTAAAACTCTGAGTACTTCAAGGAGCTACAGCAGGGTAGTTATGCATTGATGGGTTATCCATTCTTTTTGAGATGATATATTGTTCAAAATATAACTGGTTTTCTGAATCCCTCATTTTGCAGTCCGTGATGAAACACAAAAGTACTCAGAGAAAAATCTGCAAACTGAAGGACAATCAGTCTCCATACAAGCCTTACATACCTGGTACGTGACAAACTTAGAAGTTCTAGTTGGAGCTGACATACAGTGATCATGTATTCCTACTACCTCACCACTTCAGGGAAGACCAAAAGCTAAAGCAAATTAAGGGCGTCATCCAAATACATCTTAAACACTGACATGCTTGGGACATTAATTGCCTCACCAGGAAGCCTCTTCCAGTTTGAAAATGCTCACAGTAAACAAATGCTTCCTAATTCATCTGAACCTCCCCTGATGCAGCCCTGAGGCACTGCCTCATGTAAATGGATCTCAGGAAGAAGAGATCAGCTGCTCCCTCTTCACTTCCCCTCCTCAGGAAGCTGCAGAGAGCAAGGAGGTCAGACCTCAGCCTCCTTTTCTCCAAGCTAAACAAGCCCAAAGCTCTTAGCAGCTCTTCACAGGACATTCCTTTCTATCCTTCCGTCAGCTTTGCTGCCCTGTGTTGGGTGCACTCAAGGACCTTTACAGTAGAATTTGACATTTATTCTTGTTAAATTTCATGCCACTCATGACTGCCCAGTGTTTCTATCTATCTATCTATCTATCTGTCTATTTATCTATCTATCTATCTCCCTCTGCAAGGCCTCTTGTCCCTTGAGAGAGTCAACAGCACCTCCCAGTTTACTACATCAAATATTACACTGATATTAGTTCAAATACTACTGAAGACTACTGTGGTCTCTGTACTGTTATAAAAAACAAAGCCATGGCCCACCAGCAAGAGTTAGAATAACCATCTCTCTGGAGATAAAAACAACGGTATGTCATTCATTCACTCACTTTATATTCTCATTTGAGGGTACTTCCGGAAGTTCCACAGTTATCATGCCATCTAAGTTGGTCTTTCCGATGAAGACTGGCTTTGTGCGAAGCACGTCTGGTGCAGTCTTTGCCGTTACTCTGTGCTGAAGACCTCCAGCACTATTCCCTCTGTTTGTCAGGACAAATGAGTACGACGTCTCTGGCTTCAAGTTTGTGATCAGCTTTTGAGTAGCACGTCCATCAACCTCCATTTTCCCATCATCATAAAGGATCTAAGTTAACGCACAAAGGTAGTTTTGGTTACTAGGAGAAGGCAAAATGATGCTGTCACACTGAATTCAGGAATCAACCTAGCTGTAAATTTAAAAAGAAAGTTACTGGGCATTTTAGGGTGTAAAACAAAAGAAGTACTGAATTCACTACTGCAAGTAAACTTTTCACTTTCAGGGGAAAAAAAATTGCAAACCACTACACTAATCTAAAGCAATGTAAACAGTCCTGAAATCCAATTTCACTTTTTCAAAATAAGTAGCTTTTCTTGAACCCAGAATTTATAGCAAGGCACTCTTGTTAAAAGTATCTTGACTTTTTCATTCACACTCCTTATTTAAAAAGGTTTTTGTACCATTTAGTTCCTAAAATACTGTTCTTCACTTGCCACTGACTGAGATGACACAAGTGATCAAGAATGAAGCAAAAGAAATTCCAAGCAGACTGCATGTTACATTGAGGCTGTATCTGGATAATGCTATAGTTAGTGGAGTAAAAGAGTTGTAAATCAAAAATGTGTTGCTGTACACTGAGGAGACAAAATGGTATTCAATTCCAGTCAGTATGGGAAGGACTAGGAAAAAAGAAGAAAATTTTTATTTTCTTTCACTGTTTTCTTTAAAATACTGTAGCAGTGAATGAAAAACTAGCAAGGTGTTCTTATCATATTAACCAGCATATTAACCAGTATGAGCCTGACTTGGAAACACTGCCACATTACTGGAAAACTCATATTGCCAGATGACTGAATTTAACAGTTTGGTTCAACATTGCTGATTAATATGCAATCTTAGAAACAATGATACTCCCAAAAATGTACATGTTCAGTAAGCTACTTAATCAGGTGAATTACATTGTCTAGTTTCTGTTATTTTCTCTTGTAAAAATGGAGAGTAACCTACTTTGAAAGGCAAAGCTGAATTGTAGTTTTCTGGAATTTCCCAGGACAGCAAAACAGAAGTCTTCATTACTGCTTTAACATGAAAATTTTTTGCAAACACTGCTGGAAAAAAAGAAAGAATGTATATAAACAACATCTTGGAGCTCAGATCTTGTCATATTTCCGCTGCTACTTGGGAGTGTTAGCTTTCCATGTCAAAAATCAACAAGGATTCAGTTCTCCTACCTGTTTGTTCATATTTAAAGATCACATTTAAACTCGTTCTCACTTTTATCTAGTGACAACCCACTATGCACATGTTCCTTACCTGAAAATATTGTGCAGAAGTTAGCCAGAACTTGCTTGGCAAGGGACAACTGAATTCTAAGGCATCCAAAACATATTAAGATTTACATACTTTACCTTTTGTGTTTGATGAACCTATTTTTATGAATGGGCCGGTCAGTTTTATTTACACCTTCAAAAACACTGATATCCAAAGACCGAACTCCTTTAAAGGTCAACGCCACAAGCAGACAAATCCTACCTTGATCCACGGGTAGTGTCCTGAACTGGACACTTGGACTATATGGACCAGGCCCTTTGCTTGTGTGGGCACGTACTTTTACATCATATGTGGTATCTGGTTTTAAGCCAGAAAGTGTCATAGTAGTATCAGCAGGAACAACAGGGAGTTCAACTGGCTGGTAAGCAACATTGATATCTCTGTACAAGACGGTATATTTGGTGATAATGCCATTTCTCTCTGCCAAGAGTGGCATCTGCCAAGTTAATTGAACTGATGTAGAAGTAGAGCTTTCCGAGTGGAGATTTTGGGGAAATCCACTGGGTACCTCTTCAGGAACAGAAATCTCTTTAACCATCTCCTCCCCAAAGCCCACTTTATTTCTAGCTGAGAGCCTGAAGACATAAGAAGCTCCTTTGTGAATGTCTGTGGCCGTGAAGTGATCTTCCTTCTCTGAGAACTCCATGGTCGTTAATGTATCCATGTCTTTGCGACCAAACTTCAGGCGATAACCCTGCAGCGGGCCAAAAGTTTCCACAGGAGGATGCCACTGAATTAGAGCCGTGTTCATCTGTGTGTGGCTAATCACAAGCCGAGGTTTGCCTGGAACTGTAGCACAATGTTATTTGAAGAGGATAGATATAAACACAATTGCACGTACAATTCCTGAGGCTAGTTTTAGCAGGAATAGAGATACATTTTCTCTTCCCTCACTCAGTTCCACATATGACTGTCCTAATGAAGAAATAGTGTCTGCCTCCTGCACTACTGAGTCATACAGTATAAGGAACTGCAGCAATAGAGACATTTACTGCTTTTTTGTCTTCTTCCCTTACCATTATTTCTAAATACAGAGCACATTCAGAGGCACAGGATCTAGGAACACAAATCAAGAAGTAAAACTTCCAACAAACGTCTTATGAATGGTTCTGTCTCACAAATCCTTGTTTGCAAAAAAAAAAAAAAAAAAAAAAAAAAGTACTTCATTTATTTAATCCACGGCACATTTCCTGTAAATGGGAAAATAATTAATGAAGAAATTACAAGTTTCTAGATAGGTCTAACATAACTTTTATCATTAATAGTTAAAATGTGGTAGAAGCCAGAACAACCTTGCCCTCAAAAGTCATTACTACATATGATAGAAACCTGTCATTCTAGTTTCCATACACAAATCACCTCCACCTCCACTGTTTTAGCATGGAGAGGTAGCATAGTTTGGAATTTAGTGTTTTTACATGGCTTATCACATATGATTTATTTTCCAGCATGGTTTTCATGCACATGAATTGGATTTCTTTTGAAGAACGCTAAATTGGTAGCTCTTCTTAACCTACACACTACATGCAGTCACAATCTTCATTGGGACCCACTGGTCCAAACTGATGATTTGTCTTTTAGAGAAGTTCAGACTGCAAATGTGGTATGGACATTGAGGAGGACTGAATCAATCCAGAGCAGACAGAATTAGTCCTAATCAAGCCAGAACTATTATTACACAATTACAGTGTACATTTTTGGGATCCCAATATGAATTCTCATTTACTGTTTCTATTTAATTGGTTGATTCATTTTAATTTGTTCATGTCCATTTGTATACATTTCATTTATATTTTCATTAATATTTCTATTTCAAAAAAGTCTGTTTCTATTACAACGATTTATTCGATAATGAAACATAACCATACTATTTAGAAATTTGGTGTTCATTTTGTACCAATGCCTGACAATTGAGAGGTCAGGAGAGTAGAACAGTTTCAGGAGTAGTACTGCAATGATAACATAGTCTTCAACAAAGACTAATTAGTTTCATCTGCATTCGAAGCCTTCCTGTGTGAATGTAACTGCTGCACTGTGAGCTCTGGTTCCTGTATTTAAACACTTCAATAGATTTTATGACTTATCTTCAGTTCTCATGGCACCTAGCAAATCAGGTTGTTATTGTCTGAAGGTCTAACTACCATTCCATAAAGAATTAGGAATAAGGAGGGAAGAATGGCATGCCTTGAAGAAAATTCTGCATTTAGTAAGCTCTTTCCTCATTACATCTGTCATAAGTCAAGACATCAATTCTAATTTCATAAGAATAATACGTAAGTTTTATATATTTTCCAAATATCTTTAATTTTAAATGTCGAGTTCACCTGGCAGCATTATTGTGGAATCTTGTGAGTGTTTTCCCACACTTTCTGCTATGTAAAGAATATCTCTCTGATTAGTTCTGACTTTTCCTCATCGATAACTACAAGACTTTATGCAACAATGAGACGGCTGTGAAGGCCTTTTGCAGGCCATATTTTTCTCTGCATTCTAACCATTACTGGCACCAGCGTACCAGAAGAAAGAATAGTTCACCTAAAAAGAATAGTAAGTCCTTCAGCTTTCTAGAGGAGAGATTACTGAAAAGTATCACTAAACTATTTTTGTGATAAATTGCCTTTTTTTTTTTGTTCTTGTGGCAGACTTCACAATTAGAACTACATTTTAACCTTTGTGGTAACTACAGAGGAAGGAAGAAACTAGTACTTGATCTTGATCAGAACCAGGGAACTAATAAGGCTTACTCATCCAATAAAATACCCCGTGATTGAAGTAGTAAATAACAATGGTCACTTTTTTTTAATACCATTGAACCTATCTGATGTTGCAAAATAGATAAATTTATTTTTATTTCCAGACAGCTTTCAGCTAACATTTACTTTTATTTTGATTACTTACGAATATTACAGTCTTTTAGGACAAATGACAGGATTCTGTGCGATCATATATACAGTAGTGCCACCAAATAGCTCTGTCTAGAAATTTCTGATAATAACCTAAATTTTCCGTGAACCTAAAAGAAGCTAAATTATCAATGAAATGAAATGAAATGAAATGAAATGAAATGAAATAAAATAAAATATATTCTCTGATCTAGTGAAGTCCTCTTCCATTACTACATGGCAAGACATCTCACATACCCCTCTGCAACAGAAATTACTGTTGCAATGGCTTTCCTCTACTAGTAGAAGCTCATGCAAGCTGCCTTTGCCCAATTACCTGAAATAATTTGTTTCTGTTAGCTGCTATATAGTGCACCATCGCCTTAATATAAACTTTCTTCTTTTAGCTGATATCTGTATTTCAAGAGTGCTGTCCAGTATGAGAGGAAATGACAAGTAACGGACAAGCTATTGTCCTATGAGATTCTTCAACTACTGTGACATAGAAATTAAAGGTCTGATTAAAATCTTCATAAAAATTGTATGATATTACTGACTAGTAAGTATTCATTTTTATCAAGGTCTTGTTAATCATACAATTTGTAACTTCTGCCCCAAGTAATTTAATAAGTGCTTTGATTTAGAAATGTTCAGCAACAGTTTTTCTTCCACCTGATTTCAATAGTGAGGAAACTGAATATAAGACAAAAGCACACCCTTAAATGAAAATATCAACAGCATTCAGTGACTTTACTAATAACTGAGTTACCATCCTGCAGGCTTACTTATGTTTGGTGAATCTTTCCTGCCTAAAAATGTAAATTATGCTTTTGTGCCACTAACTGGACAGCTGAATAGTTACTTATTGTCTGAATACCTTACAGATAGCTTCTCTGGTAAATGCTCAGACATCCATTCTCCTTTCATATCTCTTATGGATATAATCTCAGTCATTCAAACTTTAAAAGTTAGACTAGAAAGTCAGATCCTTCATTTGCTTTGTTGTAGTATTTGAATAGCACCTTTTTAGGAAAAAAATCAAACAGAAATTCAAAGTGAACAGGAGATACATTACAGACCTACAACCCTTTGGTGTTAAGGCATTGTTCCTTCCCTTGTGTGATGTATTCTCATAGAAAGACAGTGGGCAAGAAGCTCTTGGAACTGACTATATTCAATGTCTCTTTTTTCAAAAATCTGCATACGAATTTTTCTTACAAAAAAAACCCCAAGCACAGCAAGCTGTAACACCAAGTGAAGAGATTTCATACAATCTAGAATGCAGGAAGGAGCAAAATGGTAATTAGCTGTTAATCCCAGGAACAAGCATTACTTGTTCACAGGATTAAGCAAACAGCAAGAACAGTGTAATCTGTGTTACATTTACAGACATGCCTCTGATTCTTCATTGCTCTTCAGTCAAGTTTATATGGGACATAGGATTTGTTCTGTCTTTTTTAGTAGAAGTATCAGAGATCTTGGAAGAATGACACACGAACAGTCAAAAAGGACTAAATGCAGTGAAACTTTAAATTTTACAAGCACATTTGCATAACCTGTGTTTATGTCTAGGAACTAATAAAATTATAATTTATATAATTGTGTTTATTTAAACTGGTAATTGAACTTTAAAAACGAGTAATGGATCAAATGCTTTTTTTTCTTAAATCAAGCTCCATGCATGCCAGAAATACATATCACCTTTTTTCTCAGAGCATGAGAATTCAGGAAAGATAAGAAGTTAGTGGGTAAGTTTTCAGGAATAGCCAAGAGTCATGACTAGAATGTATTCTAAGATCTGAAATGAAACATTGTGCATCTAGCTACCAAGACTGAGATTTTTCCAAGGAAGCTAACAAGAAAAGGATACAGATGGTTTTGATATTAATACAGATGTGTTCTGCATTCAGTGATTGTTTTAGAAATTGAGTCAGTCACTATAAATACAAATAAGTATGCCTTTTGGACTTCATCTATTAGCATAAACCATACATTGTTATTAAGAAAGCTTGTAATGATGCTACATGTGATTATAATGGAATATCCTTAATGGCTGCACTACTTAACGGCTGAAAACGAACACAATACCTATAGATTGTGAACACCTGTAGGTAAGCATCACACTACAACTGTGGTGGCATCAATTGGTTAAGACGTGCCATAGTGATGCATTAAAAAAAAAAATTGTTCCTCATCTAAAAGCAGTTTGGTTCATCCCATCTGTGCTACCTGCTGTATTGGTTATGCAGTCAAGATATCCACCATTTAGTACCACCTGTGGTCAAACGCAGACTGAACTCAGTGGCAGGGTGTATTTTGCCCCAGTCTGTGCCTTAAGTTACCCCTGAACCAATATGGGCTTCAGAGTTTCACAGGACGGACTTTCATTCTGTTCTCCAATTCTGTGCCTTAATAATTCTTCTGAGGTAAGTTGTGAATGTCATACAGATGGGTTCTTTCAATGTTTGTACTGACAGGCAGCAGTGTTGCTACTTTCATGAAGATCATGAAAGCCATTTACAAGTTTTTCAAATATCCTTCTCAGCTCTGAATTTCTATTTTTCCCCCTCCAAGAAAACAACAATCATAGTGGAAGAACTACTAAAAACTATAAAGTGTCCTCATCTGGAACTGAGAAAGGGACAAAAGGAGTCACTGGCTCTATTTTTACCTAAATAAATGAAGGTCCAAATACTGAAACAGAAAATCCTACATCCTAGAAACACTCTTCACACAACAGGAGACTTCCAAATAGTAGGAACAAAACAGCAGCAGAAAAAGTCAAAGGATTCATTTAGATCTTAATTTGTAAATAAGTATTACCTGCACCAGTAGTAGATACAAGTTTGGGTTTGCTGCGTGCTCCATCACCTTTTGTTGTATAGGCTGTCACAGTGACAGAGTATGTGGTTTCAGGCTGAAGCCCAGAAATTATCATTTCCTAAGATGAAATAAAATAAAATAAGAACAATTAATTTAAAATAGATTGTGTGCCAGGAGAATGCAGACTCCTTTAGAAACCCCCTCTATATTACGCTTTTGAGCTACTGGCAGTGATAGCAAGCATATGAGTGCACCAACAGACTGTATTGCGTGTAACACTTGATAATGCAAAATATTTCACTCACTTAAGAGATAAAAGACAGCACACACCTAAATAGTATGCCTCAGGCAGTTTAAAGCAAAAAGGCCAAAGACTTAGTGGTGTGAACAGTGAATAAAGTCTTCTGAAATACCTTGCCTGAGGAATACTCCTGACATTGTGAAACACATGCACATGTAGATATGAGAAACTCAGTTTACCTCAGTCATTGACAGAATATCATTGATATAGTTCTAAAATGCCTAGTAACAAAAATGTTGCATTTATATGCACACTATGTAAATAATGATGGTTTAGCTGGGCAAGAAAGCCTTGTTACTTTCAAAACACTTTCATTGCAACCTGTGTCACTGGGTGGACTGTGCTTCTAAATATCTGAAAAGACTTCAGAAACAACTCACTCTTCAGGTCTAAAAGAACTATGTAAAACACCACTAAAAAATCTTGTCAGAGGATACATCTGGCGGCCCTCATATGACAGCAGCTAAAAAACAAGTAGCTCTTCAGCTAGTGCAAAGTAACACCAACACCATCAAACTGTAAATATCAAAGCAAGGGGACATCTTTTTACATGTGTGCACACACGCATGCATAGGCACACAGAAGATGGTGAATGGTGTACCAGAAATATACTAAACTTATGTCCTACTACAGGGACAGCAAGAAGAGTAAGTCTTGACACTCATAATATAAATAAATCTCACATGCAAATATAAAGGGACAGTATTTGGAGGTAACTGATGGGCCTAGAGTCCTCAGCTTCCAGCCTGTAACCACTGGACTACTCCTTTGCATTTTCACATGCCTGAATGAATTTACACTAAATTTCAATGCTGCCAGAGGGATGGTGTATTTATATACCTAGAATAAATAGTAAATGTGCAATCACACATCCCTCAGATGCAACAGCCATGAAAATTAATATAAAAATCATGGGCCAGACTATTCACAGTATATGGATTTTCCAAGATAGTGGATATGAGCTTAGTAAGGATGGGACTGGAATTCAGCATTGTATTTATAGTCAGTTATTAGCAATATAGAAATAATAAGATAATGATCAGAACGAGTGGGCAAAACCAGCTCAAATAAAAAAAAAAAAAAACCTCAAACAACACATAACAATCTGCCATCAAAAGATGCCCTTCTCAGATGCTATGTCAGAATTGAATTGAACTGTAAGGCCAAAATCAGTAAGACTTCATATCTTTCATAAGAAAACTGACCCTGATACTACCAGAATTAAACTGTAAAAGCCAAAAAACCCCACAGAACCACAGAACAGAAAGACTTACGAAGATATTAGCCTCATCCAAAAAAACCAGTACATCATGGTGTAAGAGCTACGACATGTAGTGTTTGAAAGTGTGGTTTGGATACAGCAAACATTATTACTTAGGCATAAACACTGCAGGGCATCTGGCTTTCCTGATAGCATGTATTTATTTTATCCAAAAGAAAGCACAACTGACTTCCACTTTCAGTTACACAAAAAAAATTTAACCTTAAAATGAATACAGAAAAATACAACTATTGGTATGTAACTCTGAGCTGTGTTTTATTTTTCTATCACCATGTAAAGAAGAAATTGTGAGGCAAAGTTAGTGACAGCCATCAAAAAGATGAAAACACAAATCAGTGCTGTACATTTTGGCATCATGCTAAACCCCAGAACAGGCAAGCAACAGTAACCCTACTCTCCCTGGGAAAATAAAAAAAAACCCAAAACAACACAGCAAAAAGGTGTCATAAGAGAGAACCTTTGATGTTAGGAGCATGCATTTGTGCAAATGACAAAGAAACACCCTGCAAAACAAAACCAAAAACAAACCCAAAGAAAGCATCAAAACAAAAAAACCCCCATACTGTGCTACAAACCAACAAGCAAGACAAAATATCCCAAACCAAACACACAATGTTTTTCTGCCCAGTCAAAAAGTACTTACATGTTCAGTAGTATCATCATATTCCCACTAATTTACAGTAAACGAAGTTGAAAGGAAAAACAAAAGAAATAAGGAGACTTGTAGCCTGGTTGAGATAAAGTTTTCTTCTTAATAATAAATGAATATGAAAGCTGTCTGAAAAAGTCATGTACAGTTCGAATTATTCATGTAGAATCACATGAAATTTGGCTAATGAAATCAGGCCAGGCATTTTTAATTCCATTTCTGCTTTCCCTAAAATCCCTACTTCTCTTCCATTGACACATAAAAGAAGTAATGAATCCTCTTGTACCATGTAGTACTCTTTTATAACAGTTTTTATTAAAAGTTACCAAGGCAGAATTAAAGGCTACCTGGTTTATTTAATCATGTTACCAGGCTATATTCTTCCTAATCTAATTCAATGCATTAAGTCTTGAAACCACACTGATATTTTGACATCAAGGTCTTTATACCTGCAGAACCCTTGATCATACGTATCATAGAAGTACAATAGGCAGGAAGGAGTGGTGGGAAGAGAAAGGAGCTAACTATCCTGGGTGAAACAGTGACAAGTGGGCAGGTCAAAGCTACACTTGGCAAAAGAAGAAATACAACTTTTTCCTTTATGATACTTGGACTCTAATAACTCATCTAGTTCTCCAGTTACTGACCTTCTAGTGTTTAAAATCATTTTAATCCACTACCACCGAGATGCTGAAAGCAAAAATTTGTGAAAGCAACAGGAGAACCAAAGCACACTAGCATGTCCTTTTCCATCTCCTCTGCCTTTTCCCTTTCCCTTTCCACTTCCTGATCTACTTTCATCTTTGTCTCCACTGAATCTAAGCAGTAAGAACACCATGATTTCCAAAACAGGAAAGTAAGTACTGGCAGGTAAAACTACAGCAAAGTCCTTCAGAAACAGAGACAGTATTTTGCAAATAGGGTCATGAGCAAAATGCAGGTGTAGGAGACCAAAAATGTCTTTGCAAAGCTGAAATTTAGAACTAAGACTGGAAAGGAAAAAAAAAAAAAAGGCAAACCCCCATTTGTTTACACACATAAAATTATTATGAAGCAGATTTTACTCTTTGATTTAGATTGATAATTTCTTTTTATTTCCAGTCAATCCAGTCACAAACTGTGAGCTCACAGTGAAGCAGTGAGATGTATAATGGATAATAGTTTCCCACAGGATGACCTCTTCAGTGCCAGGAGCTTTGGAAATCTTAAGTTTTACAGAGTTCTGATGTATCTCAATCAGTAAAATCCTAGTTCGAGAAGCTTTTTAAACTGGATGTTTTCATCCTCTCATAATCTCATCATCTCATAATTTATAAAACAGATGGGAAATTCTGCAATATAAATAACCACATACCTCTTCAAACTAAGTTGCTCATTTTAACATAGCTCTTGGTATGAATAATGAAAATTGTAATACCTCAGTGGTTTCTAAAGTTACATTAAGAACATTAATTTCTTGTGAAACGCGTAGTGAGGTGATCACAGAAACAGTGTAATAACAGGCTAGCACAGGCTTCTGATGATTCTAGGCTCTCCACTGAAACAATGAAACAGGAGACGGGTGGATCAGGCTGTGCACAGTTTACTACACTGACTGTGACCTGGATCAGATCACCTGGCTGCTTTAGAACTTCAGAGTACAGGTACAGGGTGAAGTCTCCAGGTTTAAGGGAATCAGAAGAACGACATAGCCTAGCATTTAGGTGCAGACCAATAGGGAACAGAGGGTGTAGTTTTCGCCCAAGGACCTTTTAATGCAAGTGTTCTGAAAAAAAGTTTTTAAAATAGAGACAAAAAATTCTAACTGGTAGACTGATAAATAGAAAGAAAAAAAACCTCTAAACAACAAAGGGCAGTTCTGGATTGCTCTCTGGTAAATGAAATGTTTTCACTGTGACCTAGAAAAGAACAGAGTGCCCCAATTACCTGTGCATCTGCCAGCATGATGTCCTTTAGCATGGGCTGACCCTTTGGCTCTCCATTTTCCATCCTCACATAATGGACCTGGTATCCTCGTATCTGACCATGCTGCTTATTGGGCACAGGTGAGCGCCATGAGACTTTAACAGCAGTAGAGTTGACAGCCTCTACCTCGACTTTGCGAGGAGGACCACTAGGAACTGGAACAACATCATTGGACAGAAGAGAATTACAGGCAACTGTCCCACCCATGTCTTTCGCTCTTTTTAAAAAAAGGGCAGACTCACTATGTTGTCTTTGAAGAACATAAATCATTCAGCAAATGAAAATGCTCAACCAATCTGCTCTACCTTTCAGTGAAAAGATCAAAAAACATGACTGATGCAAAAAATGGAAGAAAAAGGAGTATTAGAGAAATAGAAAAACATGTAAAAATGTACAAAAGCCAAGGAAGATGCTTTGAGATTCAAAGCATTATAGTACAAAGAGATATTTTAATCATTGAAATAATAATACTGTAATAATAACAAAACCAAAAAAGATTTTTAAAAAGTTTCCTTTTTTTTTTTGTTTGTCAAGTTCTATGTTTTATTCTGGTTTGTTTTTTTCCTCAGGATAAAAATGAGGCTGATTACAAGGCTGTCTTCTGTCACTTTCAAGAATGGAAGAAAAGAAATGTGTGCAGCATCAGTTTTCCAAGATCAAAATACAAAGCTAAAAAAAAAAAAGCCAACAAAAAAAACCACAACCCAAAAAAACCCTCAAATCAAAAAGCACAATATGGAAGAAGAAAGCAGTTAAAAAAAAAAAAAACAAAGAACCAAAAAACCAAGACCTGAAAAAAAGTTTGTAGACATAACTGTTTAAAAATGACAATGACTGTAAAATCAAGGAAAAGGCAGAAAGTGTTTTCCCTAGGAGTTATTTTTACATTAAAGGAGGAGCAAGAAGGATATATATGGGCTCAAAGGAGCAGCAGATTCATGTCACTTCCAAAAAACCACCATTTTCTGATAAAAAAATACAAAAATACCAAATAGAAAAAATGGTGTAGAAAGAACAGTCTTTGATTAAAAAGCTCAAAGGGCGATAATATCTGGTTATACTTGGGAAAAAAAAGAGGAGCAGGAAAAATTACTGTTAGCCTACACAAAAGACAGCAGATGACAGAGTCATAGAGGTGCAAACTGATGTAGTGGAGGCAACATACCATCTTCATCTGTCCGAATCAATACTGCTAAGCTCTCTGGGCCAGGTCCAACATCAGTGTGAGCAGTCACAGAGATCCGGTACTCAGTCCATTTTTCCAGCTGTTCCAAAAGGTACTGGGTACTGTCCGAGGAAATTCCCAAAATTTCATGGGGCTTGACATCTTCTCCATCAATCCCAATGTACTTGATGGAGTATGCAGTGATAATGCCATTCTGTTTTTCCACCGGTGGAGGTTTCCAACTTACCAAAATGCTAGTGGAGCTGGGGCTTGTGCAACTAATGTCTTGAGGAGGAGCTGATGGCTCTAATTTCAGTAGTGGGTTAAAGGAGGATTTGAGTGGAAGGATAGAAGTGATTGAAAAAAATGAACAAAAGAAAAAATAAAAATAAATAAAAGAGAACCAAATGAAAATAATAAATAAACAAAAAAAGTAGAAACTCAAAAAAGCGAAAGTCAGATAATCATATGCACCTTGGCTTATTAACATGTGGAAACTGAAAATGAATAGACCAACTAAATGGTGAAAAAGGATGTAGGGGAAATATACGAAAATGAAGCCTCAAAATAATGTTACCTACCTGCAATTAAAATTCTTCTTGAAATAAAACAAAAACGTGACACTTCTATGACTACTGATCTATCTTTATAATCCTTGCAATTAGTGCAAGCTATAATATTTTAAATAACACATGACATGTATTTACTTACAAATTTGGACATATGCCCTTCAAGTGGCTTTACTTTCCTTAAGAAAGAAAATCTCTTTTAACAGAACTCCTAAAAACTTGCAATAATTGCTAGAAATCGCTACATAGGTTGCCATTTTTGCAGCCTTTCCACTGTCATAAACAAATTACCATTTTTTTAAAATGAGTCTGCCTGACATAAGTCAACCATAAATTACATTTAAATTGAAAGCATTTACTGAAACATTTATTGTAGCTAACAAACTAGAGCATGCAGTCCACAGAAGATGAAGAAAGTCTTAGTCAAAGATTTACCTACCAGAAAAAAGTGACAGGCTTGTTGATTCTGACTGTAACTTGTACTTACCCTAGATCAGCTGTCAGTTTTATTTTTTTTAACTCCTCTTGGAGACACCTTTGCTAGCAAAGAATTCATCCTACCAATAATGTCTATTACTTCTATAGAAAAAAAAAAATCTACCCCAAACAACATGTAAAGAAAGCAGGTATTCATTTTACAGAGAGAGTTTACAAGCTCAGCACATCAGAATGAGAGTTTCTGAAGAAACTAATTTGTTTCATCTCCTGTCACCATCACCAATCTTCCAGAGCAGAAACGCTCATCTTTACTCATTTGCTCTCAAAGGTGTATGTTAGCATATTTACCTTGTCCAAGTTTCAGAGTATTTAAGCACGTATGTCATTCTACTGCTTTCAGTGAGGCAAATCAAGTACTGAAAATTAGGTATGCGTTTATGTGCTTAAATGCACTTTGACTTAGCAAAATCTATGCTTACTAGCAGATCATTTCGAGCACCAAAAAAAGGAGCCATAATTCAAACTCACTAGCAGAAGGAGGGGGTGTTAACTCCTTTCCTGTTACTCTCCTCTGTGAGAAAAACATAAATTTTGTGTGCAAGACCTCTACCCCCCTTTACACCTCCCTCTCCACCTTTTCTTCCCAGTTCTTAAGGGAAAAAAGAAACAAACGGATACTTATACATACTTATAATAGTCACATCAAACAAAACTGAAACAACAGAGAAGGCCTAGGACCCTGCTGTGACCTACTGCATTTACACACATCTTCCAGTTCCCTACAGCTCTTTCTACAGGGATCAATGGCTTTTTACACAGTGTGGTACACTGCTCTTCCGAAGGGAAGACAGGAGGGAATTCACTAGTATTTCGATGAACTAGAGGAGGTGGATGGGAGAACACATGAGAATTATCATATCTGGGGTTGTTTTTATAGACTAATTTAGTAACCAAGTACTCAAAACAAATGGATCTCCTTCTACTTGTGCAGGAGGTAAAATACATGTAAAATGTCCCTTAAGGGTCTTACAAAAAAGAAAGAAATCCCTGCAGCATCTTCCTCTGATACCAAGATGAAAGGCAGTAGTACATTCTGGTGAACAGCACTAATAAAATCACAGAGGTTTATTAATTTTTAATCCATTATAATCTGAAAATGCAAAATATTGCACTTACATAACTAAGGATAATTTGAAGGCTACTTTAACCAGTTTTATTAAGGCATATACGTTTTTCTTAATTGCACAGTTTTTGCAAAAAAAAAGACGTAATCTTTGCAGCAAATAACTTGGGTCTGACCACTGAAATCAACTGGACTTTGCTACTACACAAGGCTGAGAAAAACAAAACATATTCTTCAAGAAGAAATGGCAATATGCTTACATATGGAAAATGCAGCCTTGGCCCCTAGATGTTTGCTTTGTATGCAGTCTAAGCAATCTTCACCCAGTACCAGATACAGAGCATTCTAAATAGTTGAAATGGCTCCCAGAATAAATAAATACCTATTTCTTAATCAAATTGTTAATTCTGAATTACTAAACTGAAAAGTTGACTTGCCACTATCTCTAAAACTAACTTGTGTAATATAAGTGTTTTTTATGCTTATTCCAAGTGCCTTAGAAATGCTTCAGAAACACATTTAGCTTTGCTTAAAGGTGAGTAGCACTGTGTCTCCAGTCACACTAATTGATATTAATATATAACACTGACAAGGAAAGATTATGTAATCACATGTCATGACTGCAAATTAAAAGGACTCATGTCAACTGAGAAACTGAATTTTCTGTCTTGAATAATCTTACTTTAAGAACAGGCAATTTAATATAAAACAAATACAAATAGAACTGTACTAAGTTTTAAAATGACACATTGTAATGCAAACTGTCAGGAAAGCATAACTTATCAGGCAAGAATAATGCTTCTGGACGTCATTGCTGAATAGCTGATTGTTTTAGTTAAGTCTTAATTCGAATGTTTTAAGGTGTATACGTAAGTCCCAGACAAATTATTGCATCTCATTTGCTGGCAAATATGATGAGTTTCATGATACTGTTTCCATTAGTGTCCAGTGAGAAAACTGTTTTTCTCCAGGTGGAAAATGATTGAACATCATAAAAAAGCCCAGATTAAGAAAATTGAACAAAATCGGAATGACAAGATACTATAGAAGAGTTGTTAAGAAATATCTGGTATAGTCTGAAATATTCAACCTGATTCATTCTACAAATTTTTGCACTTCAGGGAGATGCTGCAGAAACAACCTAGGAAGTGTGCAGATGGGGGAGGTGGAATTTTATTGGTTAAGGACTGTTACTAATGCACACCTATTGCACGATACAACATTTTACCTTATTGTAAGACAAATTTTTATTATGTCAACATTATATTGCCTCCTTAGACACTGGTTTACATAGGTTGTTTTTTGAAGCTATTTAAAAGCCACTCACATACTAAGCTGATCACAATACACCTCAAAAATACACATTTTAAGCATTCTTTTGCTGTATCAAGCAACATGAATACTGTATTTTGCTTTTTTCTCTGTTGCTGCCTCCCTGGGCTGCTGAAATTAATCTCCTTAAGAAACAGAGGCAGAGGGAATAAATATTTCAAGGAAAGACACCTACTTGACTGCATGGTTCTCGCAGAGATTTCTGCTGTCGAAGCACCCAGGCCTTGAGGAGACCGTGCCGCTAGGCGGAACAAGTACAGGCTGTTTGGCCTTAAGCCTTGCAGGCGATACGATGTGGTGGGTTCAGTGGAAACCCGTTGCTAAAGGCAGGTAATAAGAGAGTGTCTTGATTAGTATTCAGAGACCCTCAATTCCATATATTGCCTATAGAAGAAATGATTTCATACTCTGATAAAACCATAGAGAAAACTTAAGTTCAAGAAAATAAAGCAAAACAAAACCAAACTAAACAAAACCAAAACCGGAATACATTACTTTTGACAAACATACATTAAGAAACTGTTTTTTAAAGTCAATAATTTAATGGGTAAAACTCAGAGCCACAAACACAGCTTGATGGAGAAACAAATAGCTATATACAAAATATGAAAGTGTTTTCAGACAATACCACATAAACAGAGCCTTACCTATAGCTATCTTTTACAACAGTGATTTTATTGTGTAAGTAATCTTGGGTTTAATCTTGTAGTTAAATTTGTGTTCAAATTATTAATACCAAATTCTTCCAAGATAGCTTATTAAGCAGTGTCATGCATCCTATTTGGAAGTGAAATATGGATGTGGCCCGCTTCCACAAAATAAGCTTATGTGTGTATGTGTGTATGTGTGAAACTGCCATAAACATAATCTCAGTTGTAGTATCAGCAATGACTTGAAGATGCAGGAGAAACCAATGAGGCTGACACTTTCCTGTTGCCATCTGAGACTTCCTGGCTTCTTTCTTTTCTCTGTGACACTTGATAATAGCACATTTTCCCTACCAGAAGAGCAGTTCATTCTAAAGTTATGCTACAAACACAATAGAGGCCCACAAACTGAAAATTCTTTATGAAGTAATGGTTCAGGAAAAGTCTGTTGCAGGTTTTAGTCTTTAGAAATAAACTCCTGTTTTCTTCTCAATTATTATCAAAAGAATAGAAAAGCTCAGGAATTCTTACACGATGGCACAGAGAAAAAAAAAAAATATCTAAGGCTGAAAATAGATTTCAAAGTTCAAGTACAAGTTCAAAAAAAGGCTTAATGGGTCCATAAAATGCCCCCAAACATTTTTGCTTCCAAGCCTTTACAGAGGAACAGGCTCAGAGAGACATAATCAATGTCTGAAATTGGATGGAATTTCTGTGGAGGATTCATTGCCATCTACAGCACAATTCCACTGGCTGGTAACCACTGACAGCATTTTCTGCTGTTTACAGACTTTCAGTCTGTCACTAGGCTAACTGCTAGGCTTAATAAACTTAAATATCAAGGCATTTCTACTAAAGCAAGTTACTAACCATGAAGTTTAAACCATTGCTGCATTTCATTTCCAACGTACTAAAGATCATGAAAAAGATGTACAATCTTGCCACTTACTTCCTCCCCATGCTCTCCATCTTTGTAAACCAGTTCATAGCTGGAAATGGTATCAGAGCGTGGAGGTGTCCAGGAAAGCAATATGCTTGTTTCAGACTCAGGTTCTGCTTTGAAGTTCAGTGGTTGACCAGGCACTAAAGAAAAAGTTGAGCAGTTTGAGTGTTGAGTTTTATTTGGACACTTCAGTATTTTCAAATATTTTAAAATGTTATCTGAATATGGTATGCAATACTACCTGTATTTATCTTACTGAACTTAAACAAATTGATTCACAGTACTACAGAATAAATTTATCTGAGCACAGAAAAAGAATAATGATACATTTAATTCACATGTTAAAAATTATAAAGGACTCAAATAAATGTTTTTGCAGTGTAAATAATGCAAACAGAACTGAAATGCAATTGGAGAGGTGCCCGGTGTTGAATACCAGCAATCTAAAAACCTATGTGTGAAATGGCAAATATATACACCTCTCTATTTGTGTGTGTATGAGGAAAAGCTAGTAGAACATATGATTGGCTGAAATAGCCTAGAATAAAGTGTTAAAATGATCACATGCATTTCCAGATATGAAATTTTTTTGCTCAGCTCATAAATAAAATATAGTAAACACGTCCTGGTCTTTAAGAAGACACCCAAATACAATAGCCAGCTTGTGTAACCTGAGGAAGTTATAACCTAGTGAAGAGATATTCAGTTAATTTATCATTAAGTGATATATTTCCACCCTTTAATGACTGGTATTTTTAAGACTATAGTTGAATTTCTAGTGACAACACTTTCTAATTGCAAGAAGCAGAATGCAATTTTGATTGCACTAGTCAAGAACATTCTCTTTTGTTATATCTTGTGCGGTGGTCACAGAAATTATCCACACTAAATGTTATCCTCATTTACTTCTTCAAATGTAAAGCAAATAATAAGGTTGACTGAGAAAAGACAGCAAAACATATCATCAGATTGTGTACAATGGTTTTGGCACCCAAGTTCTAAAACATTACTTTCACTTAATAGCGCTGTTGATAAGGCATGAAACGGTTTTCCACAGCATTTCTAGCTGTTCAAGAGTAAAATGTGACATGCTTTCATTTTTTCAGAGGAAAAATAAAAAGATGTACTTCTTAGCACATACTGAGAACAGGTGTGAGAAGTAAGATGTGACAATAATGATGGTTTCACAAACATTTATCAGGGAAGAGTTCTATTACAGCATTACAAGTATGCTTCTTTAGTACAGTAAAAGACCTAAAAACTCCAGAGAGCAAACTGCTAAAATTATTTGGTATTTTGACTTTTATCTTCCCCAGACTTCTACAGAATATCAATTTGAGGAGAACACTGCCCTTGTGTATTCTGGTACAGATTTGATATCTAATTTTCAACAGACAGAACCTTTCTACAAGAGGTGCATATTCAAGCTCCTGCGTGGACACTGGAAGTCTCCACCATTCCTTTTTTTTTTTTTTTTGAATGGAGAGAGTAACAGGAGACCAATTATTTTACAGGAATAAAAAGGGATAGGACTAATTAGATGTCTTTCTAAAAGGTGTCTGGTCTAAAAAGAGAACACTGTCTGGGTCCTGCAAAGTGCAAAGGTGAAATGATCCCAAAGCATGGGGAGTCATTACAGGAAACAACAGTGAAGTATTTTTGACAGATTCTTATTTTGCAAGGAGAAGCTGCAGTGCTGGGAATGGTTCAGCTGGGAGAAGGGATGGCTTTCAACAGCACTCCCAGCAGTGACAGAAGGGATGGAAGACATGCAGCCAGGCTCTTCACAGAGTGTGGCAGATGAGAGGCAATGGCACAAGTTGAAATATGAGAGGCCCAGGACAACCCAGAAATGCAGCGAGGGCCCAAGGAGGTTAGGCCATACCAGCCCTGGGGGGTTTTACACCTCAAACAGGTAAAGCCCTAAGAAGCTCAGTCTGACCCCAGAGATGAGCATGCTCTGGGCAGTGGCTGTGGCTGGACACCTCCCCAGATAATCCTCCTGCCAGCCTGAATTGTCCTGTGATGCTATCATCTGTACGTAACGTATGGATACATGAATTGTAGAACACGGCCAGGCAGTAATAGTAAAGGATCAGTCAACTGACTCATATGAAGGCTGGTACCATCTGTTATGACAAATATGGCAACAGATGGAGAACTAAGGGTATTTCCTGTCTCTCTGCATGTTTTAAGACCCTCATTCTCCAAGTATTCCTTTTAAAAAAACCCAAACCCTTTGTCATCTTATGTCTGCAATTCTCAATCATTTTATAAGACAAGTTGATGGCTAATTGGACTTTTCCAAATGCTGTTTGTCAAAATAACATCTTGCTTCAAAATCTAGTCTCCCCTCACATTTTTTTAACCACAGTTAGCCAACTCTGATGCTGAAAACACTGACAGAATAAAAAGGTGACAGGGAAATCTGCATCGTTCCAAACAGATACAAGATGAAGAAGAAAGAAAACAAAACCAAAATAACAGAAACTAAAGACACTTTATTGCTTATAAACTCCGGTAAGGAACTCAGTACTTAAGCCAAAGGAAAAGTACCAGTTAAGGAAGTGGAACAATTAGCTTTTAAATTATTTAGGATTTATGCCTAGAATGCACAACATCTGTTCAAAAAAATCTTCAGTGGCACGTGGGAGCTAAGCCAAGCTGGAACTGACGGAAGCTACTGGTCTCCTTCAGAGAGAGAAAAAACCCTAGAGAAACTGCAAAGTGTATGCAAGTGGACTTTATACTCTTACTGAAGTGTTTTTAATTTCACATGTCAAATCTAACTCCACATTAGTGCTGTACATGGGCAGCTCACTAAATGGGATGGTTTTGCATGAGCATTCTCTGAACACCGTCTTTTCTGCTTTGAGAGCAATATGCTCTACAAAAGTACATTAAAACCCCTAACTTCTCTGTGCTCCAAGTGTATCTCTTCTAGTACACACAACGAAAGACTACAACGCAATAACAAAACAAAGAACAAAGTCCACAACTGCTTTTTCCAAAACTTCACATCAAGTTCTACATTTTCACTTGCCTAGTCCTCCATGTTTATTGCTGGATAACCAGGAACAAACACAGACTGCTGTACTTCGTCCTGTATATGTGGTTCTAGCCCCATCCCTGATTAAAGTGCCAGACCAGGATCACAAAACAGGACCTCAGAAGGGCACTTTAGTTCCCTGCACAGCTCCTCAGCTGGCTGAGGTAACCAGAAAACTACTCCAGGACCATGCTGGGTTTGCAAGTGATAATGAAAAAAGAGGAGCGTCTCCAGGATACAAAGTGACCCATGACATTGCTAGGGTGAAATCCGTATCTCGAGTAAAACTGAACGAGTCCAATAAGGAATCAGCTTTGCGAAGGACAACAGATCCACCAAGAGAATTTACGATCAGTAGGGAACCTAAAGGGACCAAGAGTTTATGCTTCTGATTTCTCTGAAAGAAACATGAAACTCTACGGAGGAGCTCTTACAACTGAAGAGCTACTGTGCTCCAGAGTAACAATTCATGTATTTTTTGAAATAACAAGTCCTAATAGAATATAATTAAAAAATAAAATGGGTAATATGTGCATTGTGCTCTCCCCCTATCTCTCTGCTACAACTGAAATAACCTCTTCAAATGAGTCTGAAGATAGCTGAGGCTTGCAGCTTTACAGTACCAAAGAACCACAGTACTCAAAATAATAAACTACTATATATTTTAGATTTTAAAAAAGCATAGCATATTATGGGAAAAGTAATCAGAAATCCATGAATTGCTTTCTTCAAGTAATATCTCTAACTAACATAGTGGGAGCCCAGAGAATAAAATAAACGTGTTGGTCAGTCTTAAAGACAGAGTCCACCTAGTCTTGTCTGAATGACTAGAGAATGCAGTGAAGAGATAAATTATCACTGTGTGAAGGTAAGATACTCAATATTGAACTCATCATGTTAGCATTTAAATGAAGTAAAATAGAGACTAGGACACTTAACAAAAGTTACCTGTGCATTGAGAGTAGGGGAGTTATTCAAAAGCTGAAATAGTCTTTCCTACCTGACCAGGAATATCCTTTGAGGGAAATTTTAAAATTTAAGTCAGTTAAAAAGCTATCCTGTACCCCACCTCAGCATCAGTACATATAAGTATCTCAAAGGTGGGTGCCACATGGATTGTGTTAAACTCTTTTGAATGGTGTCCCGAGAAAGGATGAATAGCAGTGGCCATACACTAAACCACAAGAAGTTGAACTCAACCTGAGGAAGAACTTCTTTATATTGAGAGTGGCAGAACACTGGAACAGGCTGCCCAGGGAGGTTGTGGAGCTCCCCTCTCTGGAGACATTCAAAACCCACCTGGACGTGTTCCTTTGTCACCTGGTCTGGGTGACCCTGCCTTGGCAGAGGAGTTGGACAGGATGATCTCCAGAGGTCCCTTTCAACCCCAAATATTCTGTGATTCTTCCACCAGCTTTCTTGCTTTGAGCTGACTTTCTAGCTACATGCTCTCAACCCTTCTCATGTGGAAGTCCATTTCATGAAATGCTTCACAAAGACACTAGGCTAGGACTGTGGAGTTTCAGAGACATCAGGTTTCCCTGTTCACATGTTCACGAAAAAAAAGTTTAAATGTCTGGTAAAGTAGCTAGCTTGCTACAACACAGAACAGTACTCCTTTGCTACCTGTCGCTGTTTTCCCCACGGACGAGCAGAGAAATGACATGAAGTCCAGGCTCAGGGATAGATGGAAGTGCTTTAATGATCTCTCAGAAGACTTTTATATGTTAGTTCCCAGAAGTGTATTAAATGGCATAAGGTAATTGGTTTTTTGCCATCCACCCCCTAAGGGGACTGGTCAAGTTCTAAGACATCCATCTCTGAATGTTTTTCTAGTTAGAACCATAACAATTCTGCAAAACAACCTGCAGCTGCAAGAAGTTTACAAAACTGTAACATTGTTTGGAGTACTTGCACAGGAAAGACAGAACTCTCACAAAAATGCTGCAGAGAGCCGAAGAAACTCTCTGCTGGAGTTTTTTCAGCATCCATAGCTACCAATTCTGCCTCTGAACTTCTAATCTTTTTTTACATAAAAGCTCCAGAAACATTAATTTTGTTTAATCTAAGACTCCATTTATATGCCCTGTGAGTCAGATACTTAACCTTCTCATTACTGTCCTTTTTTCTATGCTCAAAACATTAGCCTTTCATAACTGTAGTAAACCTCAGTTTTCAGATCATGGAGAATCCTTTGTTTAAAACTAACAATGTGTTTTGTATTTTAAGATTTTTCTAAAGAAGCATATTCTTACAGGTACACATTAATTTCCCTGAATATTTATTCATTTTTTTCTCTCTCTCTTTCTCCAATAATCCACTATCCAATAGACCTTGTGTATCTCTCTCCTGTCTTTATACCTAAGCTCAGAACAAAAACAAGATTCACTTAATTCCTTATCTATCCTCTCTTTGCAGATTAAAAATGAAATGAAATGAAGTGAAATGAAATGAAGTAAAATTAAATTAAATTAAACTAAATGAAACCAAACGCAGACAGTTCAAAACTCTAAATTTTCCTGGTATACGCAGGACAAAATATGTTGCTCAGAGTACACATTATTCTGACCAGTTTAAGCCAAGAAAGGAGTTATGAGAAGATACTCAGGAAGTGTGTCCTGAGCAGCTAAACTGGACATGAACCAATTTTGTTTTTTAACAAAGAAAAAAAAAAAAAGAGCAAGTATCACACTAAAACTTTTATCAATATTTCTTTATTCTAAAATTTGGTAGGTCAATTAACCTACATAACAGACCAATCCTGACTCCATCCTCAACAGAATCTATTCCTTTGGCCCAAAATGCGGAATAAGGACTTTCCTAACTTTTGGAATTTTTCTCCTTTTATTCAAAAGACTCAGCTCCACAGCTCTTTTCTGATTATAGAATTTGTTAAAATGGTGTGTTTTTATCATTAAGAAAGCACTGCTGAAAACAACTGCAATATTTTAATTAAAAATCTAAGTTTCACTACCAGCAGAGTTTCAGCTGACCTGCAAAGTAAGAAGCCACTCATACACCCATTTCAAAAGAACAATTCTGCTACACTAAGAAAACAAAAATTCCTCTGAACAGTTTTTTTAAGAACAAATTATTCATTTTTATAATCTCTTTCCAAAGATCAGAATACACTTAAGGCAGGAAAGCTTTGAAGCATCTAAACAGAACTTGTAAGTCACAGATGTCAGCAAGATTTTGTTTTATATATGCTGTAATATCCCCAAAGTAAGGGTTAAGCTACACATATACATAATGGCAGGCTTATTTGTTAAAAAAAAAAATCAACCATATGTAATCAGCATCCTATTCCTATTTTAACTCTTGTAAAATGTTTCCATTAAATTCATTTTTCCTGTTCCTAAATGGCACTTTATATTCATTTTAGTATTTAGAATGTGTTTAATTTTAAGAGATTTAAACTAAAACAATCATATTCAGATTTAAATTAAAGCAAATCTGGAAGAGAAGGGCAAGGAGGGCATTTTTTTTTCCGTGATGTACACTGAAGAGAAACTACTGGATAGAAAGATGGGGAAATCCTAGTTTTTACCCATATTCTGAACTGGACAACTTCACTAGACCTTCTTAGTTTTTGTCTCTTTTACGACTGAAAACATTTGTATTCCAAGTAAAATTATCAGTGCTTAAATATACCTTTTGTATGCCCCATTCTTTGTTCTCTTTCAGTTTTTTTTAACATAGTCATAATTAAACATTGTCAACTCCATCATGAATTTGAAATCAAGTATTGAGAAACCCTCCAGCACCATTAATTTTGTTGTAATTTCTTCAGATTGCAACAGTAATCGGAAACAGATGGGCACGCTTACTTCTCTGAAGTGACCTCAGAAAGTAATGTAATTTGGGCCAGTTCAGCTGAGCCTCAGTGTTCATTATTTCGATTCCTTCATCCTTCACTGGGGAAGCCACTGTCAGACACTTGCTAATCTAAGAGGTTTACAGTTGTGAGTGAAAACACAGATAAGGAGCTCACTAAACCTTCTTGAAAAGCTTTATGCATGTGGATTCAATCAGAAGTCATATGTCACTATAAAAACTAGTTCTCTGAAAAAGGTTGCAAATGTCAAAATTAAACTGTGGTGTATATATTTACATTTGCATGTGCACACTGACACATTTTAATCCACCACTATAAGATCTAAAAATTTTGTAACTTCTTGGCTGAGATACTGCAAAAGGTAACACCTAGATCTTTGTGCAACATGGCACCTAGAAAGATTCAAGGACAACACATCAATTTCTGTCTTTGTTAAATGCATATTTGTAAAACGCAAAAGTAAAAACTGGATGAAACATAACTGTCTACAGTTACACTTTAGAGATCCGTTTTTTAAGAATTCGAGGGATGCTAAATTCTGCAACAGGAAACTTTCCCATACTAAAAATTCAAGTACTATTATATATTTCTAGGAAATCACTGGCCTACAGTAATACTTCATACAGCTTTCTCTAAACTGCTAGAGAAAAGGAGCTTTTATTTCTTATTGCTACAATAAAACACTTTGTGCAGCGTAACTCCACCAGAGCTTCTCACTTTAGACTTTGTAAAAACTTTTCTGCCATGTTTTTTACTGTGCTTGCTTGTCCTTTGCTAATAAAACTAATTCATGGACCTAAAACTTCCTGAACAGAAACAAAACAACGTAACTGCAAACATAAACCAAGAAAATAGTGATCCTGTGGTATGCATTTTGTAGGGGCAGGTTGGATTTGACTTATAAATCTAAAGTGTACAAACCTGCTTGCTTGAACCTACACAAAGGTTTGTTGCATTTAATGCTCTCATGTTTTAAGTGTTCTCAGAGTCTTACCAACTAGTAAGTAAGAATACGCATGCAGTACACATGCATTTTAAATTTCCAAAAGAAATATTCACCAGAGTGATACAACATAAGGAAACTACATGTCACATAAACAAACCCACCAAAACCCACAAGTAACACCTCAGAAAAAGCTATGAACAACTACTGACAAAGATGTTTAGTGCACGTAGCACCGCCAAAGAACAGCCATAAGATTTGGTCACCTCCAGGAGGAAGGTCTCCCTGAGACTTCAGTTAAACTGCAGATAAATTTCTTGACAACGATGAAAAAAGAAAGCACGAAGGGGTAATTTCCACTCTGCAAAGATAACTTGCACTGTGGAATTGAGAAAAGGTTATCTGCAAAAACTACCTGAATAAACTGGCTATCCTTGAGGGGTAGCTTTTTTGCAACTCAAAGTCTCTCCCTGCAAAAGTCTGCACGTGTTCAATTTTTTTTCCCACAAATTTTGCTCATGGCTAGCTTACCTCCTGTTTGAGTGATGACTTGAATGTCACTAGACAGCGGCCCATCCCCAACAGAAGTAAAAGCAAGAACCTTCACAGAGTATGTTTTCTGGGGTACAAGATTCCCAATAGTGGTAATATGGCTGTCAGCCACATTGTGCTTCATCCAGCTGTTGACATGTTGAGTGGGGTCCATGGTGTAATAAACTCTGTAACCTTGTATTTGCCCATTAGGCTCCTCAGGTTCTTCCCACTGTACCAGAATGGTGGTGGAGCTCAGCATACGGGCCTGTACATTGCGTGGTGCACTTGAGGGTGCTTGCTCTGAAGTTCTTGTTGACACGGGCTCACTGGGTGGCCCTCGCCCAATGTTATTTACAGCAACTACCCGAAATTCATACTCTGAATATGGGCTTAGGCCAGCCACGCTGTAACGTGTTGTGGCCACCCCATCAATTTCTTTATATGGCTCCTCAGAGTTTTTGGGTTTGTGTTGGATTATGTAGTAAGAAACTGGTTCAGGGTTTCCAGAATCCCAAGTCAACGTTATGCTAGTTGCTGTGCTCTCCGTCACCACAGGTGTTCCAGGAGGTTTGGGTAAGGCTAAACACAAATAACAAAAAATACAGTTAGCACTATGTAACAGCAGACATTCTTATTCTTATTAGAATATGAAGCTTACGAAGAATAACTAACAGGAAAACAAAAACGAAACAGGAAGATGAAATGGAAAGAAGGTGTGATCTCTTTAGAGCAAGCTTTTGTCAATTATGACTTTATCCAAAATCTATTGGAAAATCTTCAAATTCTGTTCAATACAGTTCATTGATCATGAATTAATGATACTGGCTTCTGTAATAAATCCATAAACATATGTGGGAGAGGAATTTTATAGAAAGACAATTCACAATTACAGTTGAATTTTCACAAATTTTTTGAACCTCTTGTTTCCAATTACTCAGTGAATATGATACTTGGACGCCCAGCAATTCTAAAAATCAAATGACTGGTTCTTAAAGGCTCCTGCTGTAGATAAATAAATACAACATGACAAGATCATTCCTTTAACTAAAATGAGGGCTGGGAGCTAGACACAGGAGAATAATGGAACATTATGACTAACTAATTTTAATAAATATTACTTATTCAATTAATCATTATTACTGCTTTCTGAACCTGTATTTTGTCTTATGCCCATGACTGGTTGGAATATTTACCCTCTTGATTTAAGAGGGCAAATGGCATTTAGACCTTTCAGTGCAATGTATTTGCTCAGAATGAATGAAATAAAAGACAGAACTGTGTCCAAATAAATGTGCTTGAGATATACCTTTGACAGTTATCTGCGCTATTGCTTCTATAACACCAAGGGTAGACATAGCAACGCATGTATAGTTTGCAGACTGTCTGACATCGTTAAGCTCAAGGACGTTTCTCCCTATTGGCATATCATCCTCAGGTGTCAAATCTTCTGCTCCTAGCATCCATTTCACATATGGCATTGGTGACCCCACCGCAACACAGGTGATATTTACACTCCCGCCAGGCATGATCTCATGATTTGTGGGGGGGATAGAGAACCTCGGTGGGACCCGTCGAACTGGAACAAAACACAAAAAAAAGGTAATAACATATACAAAAAAGGAAACTGAGTCTTGCATAAGGACAGCATGCAGTGTACAGACACAATTTACAATTTACTATTTTAGCATTTATTCCGGTTTCCCAAAAAATATAAATAAGAGAAATAAGAGACTAAACAAGAATTTTGTCTGCACACAATGTGAATTATTCTATATTTATTTGAGGAAATTATTAGGCACATTCATACAAAGGCTGATT